>JAGFBZ010002395.1:1735000-2335000 GCA_018398805.1 Hirundichthys speculiger | reverse complement strand
GGCATATGACTTTCACAAAAAAAAAAAAAAAATCAGATATGATAATTTATGAATTCTTTATATTTAAATTTTCTCAAACTTGTTCTCATGGGAACCTACATCATTTCTGCACAGATAGAAAACATTGCTGCAAGAAATGTATCTGATACCTGATGCAATTTTTACTTAAAAGTATTACCAGAAAATATAAAGTTTCATAAGTGGAAATATTTTCCATATTAATGAGTGTTAGATTAACCAATTTGGTTGTTTTACTGTTTGTATGATTCATGTTATATGGTACAAAAGTTGTTACATAGTGAATACCTTATGTGAACAGGACAGTATGGATCGTAAGTAGGGAACATTTGTGCAGTTTTCTCACCTGGAAACCTGCTGTGGTAGTTGGTGTCACAGTTGTATCCGTTAAATTGTGTGGAGACCGAGGCAGTGTTACTCATCAGCAGGAAGATAAAGCACATTCGTGCCATTTCAGCACCTGAGAGAGGTTTGCCCAGAGTCATCTTCAGAGGGTCAGCGTTGCATTAACCACATTCCTCGCTTAGATGTCAAAAAACAGCACTTATGTCAAAATTAGACTTTCAAAAACAAAGCTGCCCTCTTCCTCTAACCTTGATCAAGGTAGTTCAGCTGTCTCTCTCCAGGTCCCCTAATCCTTCTTCTGGTGCTCCCCCTGCCCCTTTTACTGCCTCTGTTGACCCTTTACCCAGCCTCTTTTAAATTGAGGTCACCCTTCTTTCCAGCTCATTTCATTCCACTCCCTCCTTTACCCCCCACCCCCCATTCCCCCATACACTTGTGTTTCATCCACACCTGTTTATCCATCTCCTGCCTCTTGTGAAGCAATTGGCTGGAACCCCTGTTCCCCTGATTTGTGAGGAGAGAAAAGTTCAAAACTGCACCACGCACTTTTGGTGGCACCAAGGAATTAAACTAAACCCAACGTCAGCCTTGCGCGTATCCCTTGTGTGTGCCCAGATGAGAAAGATACTGCAACAAAAACCTGCCACAGCGCAGAACATGGGAAACTCCATCGGATCTGAATGGACAGGACAAATCTTTTCACAGCGTCAAGAAACCCGAGCAGACTCAGTAGGTTCCCACTCGTCTCTCCTCAGTCTGGTCTCTGTCTGTCATATCATACAAACGCTGGGCCCCAGAAGGAGGGGGTGATGGGGGGGGGTCCAGTTTGGGAATTAAGCTGTCATCGGCTGCTGCTGCTGCGGCCCACATTCACAGGAAGACGAAAGTCAGCTCCCGGTCTGATGCAGGGCTGTGTGTGGTTAATTGTGATGCACAAGGCATCACTTAGAGTAAAGGTGTAATTGGTATACTCCACTACAGCTCAGACTGTGCAGCGTTGTTGGTTTGTCTGCCTGAAGATAACACACCCACGTTTAATTTTACAGCACTCTATCTAGCAAATAAAGAGCTTCATTAAAATGTTGAACCTGTGGCAGGAACTAGGCACTTGTCTCGCTCCTGAACATTGGTGTTCTTCGAAAACAACCCACAGAGTTAAAGAAGTACACAAAGAGGTGCTGGAGCCTCGAAGCCAATAACTTTCACACAGTAAAAGTACATAACCAACAGTATAGGACAATAGTCTCACAGTAAGGTCGATGGTAGCTAATTTGGTTTACAACACAGAGCATTTTGATGACACAGCAGATGTAAAACAGTAAAATTCTTGCTTTTAATTTGGGCAATTGTATTCCAGTGGATCGGAGGATCAGGAGGTGGGTTTATCAGTCAAAGAAAGGGCTTTACTGCTATCAGGATAAAGGACCTCTGTGACAGTAACACTGTGCTTTTCTTTAACACCCTTTTTTTGCTTGATTTTCAGGGGTTGAGTTGGTTTTAAGTTCCGTTTTTGGTTTTGTTTAAGCCAAGAAGTCCAAGATGTTTGTGTCTGCCACTTTCATCTATAGTAGTACTATAGTACAGCAATAGTAATAGTACAGTAATAGTACAATTTCACCATCTCTTTCTGTTTTGTTTTGGTTATTACACACACAGCATTTTTTTTTCCGCTCCTACTGTGTTCAGTTTCAGACAAATACAGAGCTTTGATCCAAAAATTAGGGTTAGACAGCTGCCAGCTGAAATCACCTGCTTTAATTAACATAACAATATGTTTATTCAGTAGACTAAAAAGATCAGTTATCCCAACTTTTTATTTTGGAAAGTGATATCAGGCGGAAATGCTTTGGGGCTTCTTATTTTCACTGCCGATTATGATCACAGGCACAAGTTGCTTTCCGGCCACCTTTTGATTAGATTCAAGACAAATAAGGGAGCCAGGAGACTGAAGTTTACATTCTGTCCAGTATCTGCATCATTTTATGTTATCTGAAGACCTACTTTTGTTCACATTTACATTTATTTTTATTTTTCGTCAGTATTTCTTTTTTCATTTTTTGTCTGAAAGCAAATAGTTCCTGAAACGTTTTAGTGTTGTGGTGAAAGTGCTTGGTTAGTTTTGGAAAATGGCTGTGATTTATGGACACATTGAACCTTTCTCTGTGGTTATGGCATGTTAGAAAGCTCCCTTTCCCATTTCTCTGGGTTGCCACTGTGACAATTCTGATCCTAAAGTCATAAAGGAAAAAAAAAAGAAGTGGATATACCACAATTTCACAAATATGAAATCCTTCCTCCTGTAACATTGTTATTTTATTACCGTTATTTATATGTCTAGAGTTTACACGTTTGATTTTCAGTAAAGTGATGTCTGATTCAAATCCAAAGTGTTACTCTTATTAAATGTTTTTGTTCTCATTTAATTTGAAGACAAAAACTATCAAGTTGCATTTAAGAAGCAGTCACGTTTTGAGTTGAAGCAGGTCTTAACTGTGTTAAAATGTTAACGGCATCATCTTATCTCACCTGCAGAGCTGTGGCTCACTGATGATGACCAATTTCACAGTTCATCTCATAGAGAGTTACAGAAACACAGTCAAGCCATGCTGCACACCTGCACGTTCATGCTTGCTTTTGAAGTTTTCATGGATCTGGTTCAAGTGTAAAAATATTGTAGCATAGAGGGTATATAAGTTTTTCCTTTTTCCTTCTTTGCAGAAAACCTGCAGTTTTAAAGTAAAGACAGTTATAGGCAAGATGAAAGCTGCTACAAACTAATCCAACTTTTGTCAGGTTTTGCAGGAGCAGAATGCAAATGCAGGAAGAAGAGTCCTTTATTTTAACCAGAAGAGAAGAGAAGAGAAGAATGACATCACAAGACACAACAAAGAAACAACATAAGAAGCAAGACTGACAAAATATCAGGTAAGGAAGGAAGAAAGGAAGGAAGGAAGGAAGGAAGGAAGGATATTATACAGACGCAGGGGCTTTGAAAGTGAGACACGAAGTTCAATAAAGGTTAAACTAAACTAAGAATCAATGCTTTACCAGGACAATCGGGACTCAAGACCAAAAAAAATTATCTTTGCAGGTTGGATTCTCGACATGGACCCTTTTTGCCATAGCTTTTAACTGGATTGAGGTCCAGTCTGTTTGCCATTGGCATTATGTTATTCTTCAAGCAAAGTTTTTAACAACCTGTGGAAAGATGCATTACCATCCTGAAAATGTTTTATTGTCACCAAACATTCTTTCAACTGATGAAATACAAGTGTCCAGAATTTTGATGTGCATTTATTGGAGATGTAATGACTGCCAACTCCCCCATAACCCCACAACCCATGCAAGCCCAGACCCATTATTAATGTTTTCATAAGGCAGTCATCTTGATCCATTTCATTGTATCATTTCATTGAGCTGCACCAAGCATAAGTTCCAGCATCATCTCCTTGCTCCCGGAGATCAGTGATTTCATCACTGAATATTGTTTTCGTCCACTCATCCAAAGTGGACCCTTGTTTCTTCCTGTTTAGGTGTTAATGATGCTTCTCGTTTGACTGTTCTGTGTGTAAATATAATTTCCTTTAGACGATTCCACATGGTTCAGTCACAGACATTGACTCCAGTTTTGGCCCATTTCTTCCCCAATTGTTTTGTTTGCCATTTTCTGTTTTCAAGGCATCAAATCAAACTTTATTTATAAAGCATACAATAAAATGCAGCACAAAGTGCTTTATAGAATGAAAACAGAGTTGCTCCGATCCATTTTTCCACCACCTTCCCCACCACCCCCAGTCCTTATCAATCCTAAAACATGTGTGATCAAAAAAAAAAAAAAAAGCTCCTGCTTTAAGTTTTCTGTTTTGACACTTTGATGTCTTTCTTGGTCAGCCAGTACGCCTCTGTTTTACAACCTTCCCATTTTGTTTGTACTCGATCAAGATTTTAGACACAGCTGAATGGGAACAACCAACATCTTTAAGAACATTGCCTGATGATTTACCTTCTTCAGGAAGTTTTATCGTCCTCTCCTTTGTTTCACCCGACATTTCTTGTGTTGGAGTCATGATTCATGTCAATCTGCTTGATGCAGCTCACCAAGGTGTCCAAGCAGTCTTTTTTTTTAAACTTCAACCTCATCAGCAGATATAATCTGATGTTTGCTTTAGAACTGAACATTACAGGATGATTCCATAATATTTTCCTCAAAATTGAATAACTATATTTTCAATATTATATGCGTGGTCTAAAAAAAATAAAATAATAATAATAATAATAATAATAATAATAATAATAAATTACCAGAACAAACTGAAAACTCCATACAATGACAACTTTTATCTCATTTTACTGTTGATTTTAATTATTTTCAGTTATTGAAGTCTAACAAACAGTCTGTATAGTGTTTTGCAGGCATACACCATGCGCATATAAAAACGTGAAACTTTTCTTAAATGCTTTTTGGTCATCTCTTTATTATTTCATCTGTAAAGAGTGAGCAAATCAGTTGGAGGTAGAGAGGTTAATAATGGTCAATTTCCCAGTTATTGTTCATTTGTCCATTGTTACATATCCTGTTGTACCTTATTACAATAATCAGAACACTATATACATTGTGTGCATGGACTGTACTTGTATTCTCACCCATGAAAAATCCAGCACATGCACTGTTCATCGTTTGACTCAGACTCCAGAGTCCTCTGAGCCCGTGGCTGCACGTGACAGGCTCAGATCCAGACCTGAATGCCGACCTGCTGCCCTGCAGAGCCATGAGAAGCACAGCTGGCTGCTGGTGTCTGTTATCCACCGCTGCTCACCTGACTGTGCGATGAGGTAGTCTGAAATCAAATATATATATGCTCACATGCACACAAGTGCCATTCAGAGCAAACAGGATCAGGTGGCTGCATATACATGCAATGAATACATATGGTGGACCCATTACTTTCCTGCTTACTTTACAATTCCCACCCAGCAAATGACCTATTTATCCATGTGCATTTCTTCTAGAAAATACGTCTAGACTGTGCAATTAAAACAGTGCTCAGTTGGTTGAGTATTATGTTGATTATTTTCAATTATGTCAGTGATAAAGCTGCACAAAGCTACCATATTTCACCTCACGTTCAAACTCCAAACTCCATTGCCATAACACCCATACATCTCTCTGTAACACTCCTGAGCTTTTTGAATAAGTTCTCCAGCTTGTTGTGCTCAGAGACTTCTAATGGCTCAAGAGCAGCAGCCAAACTTAGATCTGCCTGATAGAGCCGTCTCTATCTCTATCTGATCAATCTGAATCACCCACGCTCATCAAACAAACAACTAAATCATGAGATCTGGGCTGCACATATAACACAGCCAGGAAAGTGAAGCCTCCATTAAACACCCTGTTATGATTTGATCCACAGTGACTTTTTTTTTCCAAAGCAAAAGGGCAAATTTATATTACATTTGGTTAATGAAATTACTTGTTTGTTGTCACAATTCATTTGTAAACCCCCCCCCTCCCCCCCCAAAAAAAAAGGAAAACGGTAAAAAATAATAATTTAAATTTAAATTATAACAATTTCATGCAAATGGTTTTCTCTGAAAATAACAAAAGTGAAGCAGGTGCTTGTCTTTACAGACTGAATATGTTTGCAGAGGCCTCTCTCTGTTTCTTTTGTTGGCATAAAAATGTGACAATTCCCAGGTGAGCAGGGAAAACCGGAGGGTTGTTTGTGTATGAAACCCAACCCTATATTTAGAGAACACTGTGTGAGAAGCTCTGCTGTCAGAACCATGACCTCATCAAGGATTCACAGGGAACTGGAGGCATTTTTGTCTTTTATTTCTTGTATGCACATTTTTAAATAAATACTTAAAAATGTGATTTAAAAGAAGGTAAAATTCTTTTATTTCTCTGGATAAATGAAACTTCAAATGATCCAGCCATGTTACTGAATAATCAGGTCAATATCTGACATTTTTCTATCTGAAGATGACTGAATAGCTAGTCAACAATCCAGTACATTTATTGGCACTCGGGACTGAAAATTTGTTTTTAAATCATTTTTATTAATTATAAAAATGGACAATTGGATTATTTCATGAGTCTTGATTGCCGTTACGTTGAACATATTATATGTACCAGTCATCCAAAAATTATATTCATTGTTCCATTATTAAGTTTATGACTATTTGCACTGAAACAAAGCCCCCAAGTAGCACAATGGCTGACTTTCTGTCTGGAGCTCCTCCTATGCAGTCTATGGTCTGGGCCTGTGCTGTCCTCTAGTGGTCAAACTGTCACACTGCATGCAGCGTCTGATGAACGACTCCTTTGTTTTAAATTTAGACGTGACCTGTAGCCAGTCTTATGTTTTCAAATTGTAGTTTAACTACATTGTATTTTTCTTCTCATTTATTTTACTTTCAGACCAAGCTTCTTCTTCTTTTTTTTTAATGTAATAAGTATTGGATCTAACTGGCTCTGGAAGAAACCTAAAGTACTTTCTATTTCTGGAGAACTGGTCAAAACCTATTTTAAGAAGGTGCATTCACAAAAGAATAGTTGCAACTGCTGCTTCAAATTTATATATGGTCTAAATTCTTTAGTAAGCAAAAGCATGTGACTCCATTTATCTATTTTTAAATAATTGTATAACATTCTATTCAGGAGTGTTCTTGGGAGGTGGATTTGGAGAGGGGTGGGGAGTTGGTTGGAGTAAATAACAGCTGTTTTACGAAGAGAGGAGGGGAACTCAATTAAAAAAATAAAAAATAAAACACTAATCACTGGGTCCCGGACAGTCCCACTCTGACTGTTTTTAATTGAGTCTAGAATAAAGCAGCAAAATGTGTTCCATCTTTATGCCTCCTGTGGATTGTTTCATTTATGTACAGTTTTTTGTATTCATGTAAACCACAGGTGTCAAACTGATTCCTGAAAGGGTTGTGTGGCTGCAGGTTTTTGTTCCAACCATGCAGCAGCACAGCTGACTTGTTTTAGTCAATATATAAAACCATATTTTATTCCCAGTAGAACATAAAGAAGATATAAGATGTTGAAACTGAGGCAATTGACCATCTCATGAAAAATATTAGCTAATTTCAACTTTGATGGCAGCAACACGTCTCAAAATCTAGAACAGGATGATGTTTACCATTTCAAAGTCTTTGCAATTTTATGTTGAGGAGCATTTTTCTGAAATTGTTTTATAGTTTTTATATGCAGGTTGTCACAGACAAAACGTCTGTTCATCTTTACATCTGAGAGGCTCTGTCTCTCTGAAATGTTCCTTTCAGGTGATTATTTATGAAAGAAAGAAGAACCCCAAGGAGAATGGACTATCTTATGATTCGTCATAATTAAATTATATTAAGAAATCGCTCAATAAACTTAACCTGAAAATCTGAACTTTGGGAACTTAGAAAATACAAATAATTCAATTTTACTTTAAATGCATGTCAATCCAATCAATGGATAATTTGAAAGAATAAGCATCAACACAAACAAAATAAAATAATGCTGACATTAAGCTGCTGATCAAAATGTCAGCAAATTCTGCAAATGGTTGCATCTCAAAATGAGATTTTAGACTGGAGCCTTTCTTCCATTAACAATACTTTGAAGACATTTCTGAAGATGAAACAACAACAAAGAAATGTGAGCTGGGTATTACCAGAGCAAAGTTATAAGTTTCATAGCAGACAAGCAGTGTGAGGAACGTGTATTAAAATGTCTTAGTCCCAGGAAGCAAACATCATAACTCAACTGTGTTGTAACCTTTATGAGATACCTATTTGCTGTTCTGTCTTTGTTTCATTCCTTGTCCTTCCTGCAAAATGTTGTGGATAAAAATACCAACAAGGTAAAAAAAAAAAAAAAAAAAACATTAAAAGGTTATAAGAATATAAGGTGGTATACAGATAAAATATAAGGTCTATAGAGAAAATCTGTATCATTTTGAAGTTAAATAAGGACGTTGTGGCTTCACCGATGCAACAAAAACTTGGTGACAAGTGGATCCATACAACAGATTTACTCAAAATCGGTTAGAGCAGGGGTGTCACATCCCAGTCCTTGAGGGCCGCTGTCCTACACATCTTAGATATTTTCCAGCTTCAGCACACCTGATTCTAATGAATGGATCACCATAGGCTTGTCATCCAGGTCCACTCAGGTCCGTTAACGACCCATTCATTTGGATCAGGTGCGCTGAAGCAGGGAAACATCTAAAATATGCAGGACAGCGGCCCTCGTGGACTGGAGTTTGACACCCCTGGGTTAGAGCAAAACTGCATTGTGGAGGTCAGCAGAATGCAAGACAGGTGTCCTGATTGCTGGTGAATGACTGCAAGCACAAAACAAAGATGATGTGGTGTGGATGGAGTCTGCATGAGCTGGCTTTTTACAGACAGAGAGGCCCCCTGTGAGCTGCTGATGGGGGCTGACCAGCAGAACCAGTTCTGTTCTGCATTTTTGCATTTTTCTACAGGTTTGACACAATGGCAGTATTATTTTACACCACGCTATTGTTTATAAAAGACCACCTGTGGGCACATCGCTGCCACCTACTGGACTGCTTCTTCCTTCTGACACAAATAACACTGGGGATCCTTGTCCAGAGGGGTTTTTGATTCCTCGCCTGGCATTTTTGTGGAGCTTTGCCTTAAACATTCATTGCTGGGAAAGCATGGAAACTGTCATACATACAGCCTCAGTATTAACTGAGTGAAAAAGAAACCTTTGAATTCTGGAACCTAAACTAGCCTTTACACTCATACCTCAACCACCACGTTTATCATCTCCACTTTCCAAGGCAAAGGCAATATAACTGTCATAAAGACAAGCGCGTGGATGGGGTGAGAGTGCATGCCTGACACCACATGATGGTTTCTGAACTCTGAACGGTATCCAGTCGAGTGTAAACTTAGATTTGTTTTTGCAGAAACAAACGCACTCAGGAGAAGAGTCAGCAGCAAAAGAGAGGTTCAGCCTCTGACCGCAAGCACTTATGCTAATGTTAGATCCCCAGATCCATACTGAGCAATAAGCTCATAACTAAAATAAAAGTGAGAGGGGCGTTCCATGTAAAAATAGCACACAGCAGACTCCTGACTGCTGATTGTGGGTTGGACACACCTGGAAGGATACTGTATTACAGTAAAGGTCATGAATATCCTTCTATAAAGCTTGCAGACTCCATAAAATGTTTCCACTATGTCACACCTCAAGAGTCTTCTAGTTAATTAAGAACTGTCAAATATTTCTAATTTTAATAACCACAAGGCTTCATCAAGTTATTTCAGAGAGGGGTAGACTTCACACTGGGAGTGGGTAATAGCAATAGCACAATGAACCTTCAGACAGACATGTGTTGGATTTCTTGATACTTTAACCAAGAGTACTGGGCCAACGGAGTTAATGGTTAATTGAAGCCAACATTCAGAACCAATACTCAACGTAGACTTGCTCATTTCATTTGTTTTTTTCTCTTTTAGGAAAAATTAATTTAAAGACCATATAAAGTTAATCTTTGTGTGGTTTGTTTCACTTATTTTAAAATCAAATGTTTGCACTCTTTTATTAGAAAAATATCCCAGCAGCTCCCTGCTGAGATAATTTTCAGAACCCTGCAAAGGAATAAGTGGGTTTAGATGATGGATGGCTGGATAAATTGCCTCTTTAATCATAAAAGGGAGCTGCAACAGCTCTGTATTGACTACTGTGACTTAGGCATGATACAAAACAGAGTCTAGTTAACACTACTTTTTTTTTCAACAATGTAGTTGAGCTCATTGCCTGTAAAATTACTGGACTAATAATGTGTGACGTCACCCACAGGTTTTCTGCAGTGTCTTTGAAGCCTCTTTTTCCTCACGCTGCAGGGTGAAAAAGGGTGGAACTGACAGAACTAAGAAACCAGCTGGAGCACGCCTATCAGCTACAGTTTCAGCTCGACTGGCTTTTTATGTTAACTCGGGATTATAATTAGTAGGGTGAAATCTGCCATTTCTCTTCTATCGTTTTAACCTAATTTTATCAATTATTCCAAATATGTAATTAACACCTGCAATGATAAATTTGATAGAATCATATCTACTTTTACAAAGTAGCCTTTTATGTTTGCACTTTTATTCATGGTTAATGCCTTAAACAGAGTTCTCTAAACCCTGATGTTTACTTTAGACACTTTATATTGGTTTGCAAACTTTGCACTACAAGGTTTACAGACAGAAAGTTGAAAAAATATTTGTGTTTATTTTTTTATAGCTGAACTTCAGTGCAAAAATGTGTTTTTTCCTCTCAGAAGCTGTGTGTGCACTTTAAAAAAAATGTGAAAGCTACTGTGGCCTCACCTGCTGTTTTTTGCTGCACTAAAATGTATGTTTTGTGACAGTTCCTAAATTCCTTTCAAAATAAAGTTGAAAAGTAAGCAATGAAATTTTTGTCAACTTTTCAGAGAATAACTGAAAACATACTTATATGGCATATCATGATATATATCGTTATCGTGATATAAAATAGTCCATATCGTGATATATGATTTTTTCCATATCGCCCAGCACTAATAATTAGTATTAAATCTCTCCAAATATTGTCAATTGAAGTGTTTCTACAGAAATAATGACTAGTGGACCTCTTCTGGGACTCGCTGGCCATCTACCCTACCGCATATTTGCATCGCAGTTGGCCAAGCCCACCACTGTCAGCGGGATGATTGACCGCAGGTCACAGCAGACTTCTGCTTGAAAGGGTCCTGAAATGATCCTCCATGGCTCCTTGGCTCCTTTAGCCAAGCCACACTAGAGTAGCTAGGGAGCTGTCGCCAGACATCCACAGCAGGACTTCACATTTCAAATGTTGTTTTTGGTGGTGACATCGAAAATGACTGGGACCTGTACCTGACGCCTGATTAGCATGGCAGCTTAGCTAAGTTTTGTTCTCAGATCTTCCAGGCCAGCTACAGCCAGTTACAGCTGTCCGTTAATGAACAAAACACACAGGCACAGCAAAACATATTTTCTTTAAACGCTTGAAACTTTTTATTCACATCTCAGAAGCCAATATAAGTGCTAAGAAGCTAAAATGATGACAGCTAGCATACCCAATGCCATAGGCAATGACTGTCAATCAAATTGTATCCGGCTATTTGATTGGTTAGCCGCCGTTTGTTTTAATGCTTTAGGTCAGCCATTCCCAAACTTAAGAATACCAAGGCCCAATTTGAAATGGGAAAAATCTCCACGGCCCACCCAAACCTTTAATTACAAACTGTGATCAACATACAGGACTAGAAGCTATCTTCTGATATTAATGTAAGGGGTCAACAAATAAGGTGACACTTGTTATATTAAGTTAAGATTTCAGTAAAATAACACTTAACTGGCTTATTTCAATACTTCTTAATGTTTTTTAAACCATGTCATGAATATTTTACAGTATTTAAAAACCTATTTTAAAAAGATCGAAAATTTCAAACGTATTTGTTTAATTTTAATGACCTCTCACGGCCCACCTGCAGTACCACGACAGCCCACCAGGGGGCCGCGGCCCACACTTTGCTGCTTTAGGTAATTTTGCCTAACGTGGTACTACAAAATTCATGCCCCGTAGAGTTGCTATGGATGTGAAATCTAACTGTACAGACCAAAACAATTTTTTGTTGCAGGTTATGAGTATGTATATATCTGCTGCAAAGCTGGGCATTTTAATATGGGGGTCACTGGGGATTTGCGGATTTGGGGATTTCTGTTTTTGGGGGCTGCGCTTCATGGTGGCCAGAGGCTATTTTTCTTACAGTTGCTTTGGCTTCAACAGGGAAGTGGGGATTTTCTGCTCTTGGTGTAGATAAATTAATCTGATATATTTTTCTTTAACCTAATCTTTAAAAAGTAACAATTTATGGGTTCTCAGCTGGCTGATATGCTGTCTATGTGCCACCAGGGACTACAGACAGTAAGCCAAACTGTTGTAAGACATATGATGAAGGTTTTCCTCTTTTTTAAAATTTTTGAAGGTTTTGATTTGTATGTATAATTAGCGTAAATACATTCAATGCCCATTATTATATTCAAAATGATGTCGTTCTGTTCACAATAAATTGACTAGAGGGGACAACTGTCTGTTTTAGCCTGTTTCCACCGAGTAGAACAGTACAATTTAGTGCAGCTCTCAATTATTTGTGTTTTTGTCATCACTGATTTTTGACACCCTTCTGTTGAGGTACCAAAACGAGTGTTACAGTAACCCCTCATTCACACATATGCATTGGAAGCATCCTCAGCGCTGCTGTCCATTGACTTTTAATGGAGGTGACGTTGAGCAAGTGGTGAACTGAATTGCGGATTTGTTCATTCTGTCGAAAGTTGGGGAGATTTCTACTTCTTAAGCTTCAATGTGAGCGTCAGCCAGTCAAATTGCGGCTACACAGCAAGTGGTAGCCAAGGAAACTGTTCATGGGGGAAGGACTGTTTCAAAGCACAGGACTTATTCATGTATTGAGCGTGAGGAAGTGTGATTGGTTGTTAATGCATGATGAAGGCACATTGGATACACTGTCCAGCATTGCCACGGGACTGCTGTGTAACCCCCCAGGAAAGGTGGAGCAAGAAAAACTGCAGTCAGTTGATTGGTTGACAAAGGATCATGATCACAAGATGCACAATTTTGAAGAAGACAGAATATAAGGTGCTGGATGTTGTCCACCCTTGTCCTTTCCATTCTTTTTCCTTAATTTCATTGACTGGAGACACTGCGTCATGCTGTTACTCAGCAGAGGTAGCAGTGTAAGAGATAAAACACACCTGACAGTGGAAACATAAGCAAAATTGGTCATTTTTGTTCCAAACTGATCCAAACTGAGCTGTACCACTCAGTTGAAATGTGAAAACTTTCACAGAAAGAGGGGATACTAGTCCTGTGTCATTTTTGCCTATGGCTTGATTTGGTCAAGTTTTAGGAGTACAGTACAGACTGAGGCCACTACATGGAGTTTGCAGGATCTCCATGTGCCTAAGTAGGTTTAATCCTGGCTGTCCAGACTCATTCCAGCATGCATGGCTGTCTAGATATGTTTGTTGGCCCTGTAATGGTCGGGTGACTTTTCTTCCTCAGTGCAAAAGCAAGTACAGACTCCAGACCCCACAACTCCAAACAAGATAAGGCAGGTATCACTAGGCTATTGGATGAATGAATACATAGTTAGCTTTGGGTCCTTTGAGCTGAGCTTTTGGACCATTAGCCACATTTGGTCCAACAATGGTGTGTGTGTGTGGCAGCCTGCATTTGTCAAAGATACAAACCTGATTCAGTCTAAGCACCTTCACTAAATTTGTCTTTCACACAGTATTTAGGATATGGGCACTTACAGATTCGAATACATTTGTCTCCCTTGATGCAAACATTTTGAAAGTACAAAAAGACCCTTGTGCACAAGAACTCTCAATATTCAGCATAGCAAGAATGACAAGTAAATTAGATTATTAATCCTGCCTGGGAAACTGCTGCCACATCAGTGTGACAATATAGTTAAAAAACAGCAATTAGAAATAAGAAACTTTGAGAAAAGACAAAGAAATTGAGTGAAAGAATTAGATTAGTGAAAGGAATGAATAAAAGAAACAACTAAATTATCGGTAAAAGCCATACACATCCCACGTGAATAGTGGGTGGTGTTTTGTTTGCAATAAGAATATGCAAACAAATGGGGAATAGTATGTATTGTATAATTAAGTAAAAAGTAGCAGAAATATGCACACTTGGAAGGGCAGAAGTGTCTGTTTATAATGACATATGCACTGATATGTTGTCCTTAACAGTGCTTTCATCTGTCACGTGGAGCTGAGTGGTTGAACGCTGAGATGGTGAATGGTAGCTGACGCCTAAAAGCACTCTTTATGACCACTGTCTGTGCAGTGTGTCATGGAGGGGGTAGGATAGATTGCCCATAAAGGAGAGCAGTTTGTTCAGTGACCTCCGCTTCCTCTCCAACTCAAAAGTCCCCGGGTTCTAACCGGTGATGGTTCCAGCCCCGTGAATGAGTTTATTGATCCTGCTGGCATCTCTGGCACTGATGCTGCTTCCCATGCAAGCCACACACAGCAGATGCCACCTGCCACAACACTATAGAAGGGATTCACTTAATATTATTGGATTATTTTCTCTGCTCTTATGAGTTATCTCAAGTATTTTTTTTTACACCAGGATGCATAGGAAAGTTTGAAAGATGTCTGTTTTATATTCATTTTAAATTGAACAACATGCCTCTTTAGAAGTGTGTCAATGCTTGAAAGACATAATAACCAAGGAAATGTTCTTGGCTCATTCTTTCACTTTCTCAGGCCTGTTGCAGACTTATTTCTCTGCGCACTCATTACACTGTGTCCAGTCCTCAGTAACAGGCTTCATCTTTCCTTCCAGGCCTCCTGTGATTGAGCATTTGTGCACTTTTTCTCAGCTGGTCTGCGGTCAGTTACACCTGCAGACACAGCGGACCCAGGGCGAGCTTCGGCGTGCAGAATCTGATTCCGGGTCTGCTGGGTGGTGAGCAAGTGTACACCCCTTTTTCCCTGTGCGCTGAAAGAAATCGGAGCAGGCCCGCCATTTCCCCTCCTCAGTGGTCTTCTTTCCTTTCATAGCGATTTAAAGCCGTGCAACGGCGGCAGAGGCAGGAGGAGGCGGAGGAAGAGGAGGAGCGGCAACGACTGGCGGAGCGGCGGAGGCAGGCAGGCAGGGATCCGGTGTGCCACATCGGGATGAGAGCGAGGCAGAGACCCGGGTCGGATGAGTCAGCGAGCGGATTTTTTTTACATAACATTTTTAAAAGTCTGTGTTAATTTTGACGGAACCGAGCGTCGCAACACAGCAGAGCCACAGTCTAATCTACATATTTGTTGCCGGTTGCTGTCAGATTCCGCTTCCCTTTATTCCGCCCTCCCCCGGTCCGCGTCTGCCATAGCCTAGTTTTGATTTTTTATTTCCACCGAGGTGGAGAAGAAAGGTGGGGGGGTCCGGTGGAGGTGGAGACTTTATATTTCACCCTTTTGAAAAGCTAATATTGGAAGACAAATCCGCTCGAGTTTCGCATTTTGACGGTCTTTTGTTGCGCCGTGTAGAGCAAAGATGTCGGGACAGAGTATTACGGACAGGATAACTGCAGCCCAGCACAGTGTAACGGGATCCGCTGTGTCGAAAACAGTGTGCAAGGCCACCACTCACGAAATAATGGGCCCGAAAAAGAAACACTTGGATTGTGAGTATCTTTAAACAACACACACATAAGTATAAAGTCGACCCAGCCGCAGACTGCTCTTGAATGAAACAGCCCTCTGGGTTATGGCGATGGTGGAGCTAGAAGGCCTCAAAGCCTCGGCACAGGCTACATGCTACTGCCTGTTCATGTCAGGCTGATTATATTGCTTTCAAATCGAGGACAGGCTTTGCTGACATAGTCATGCGAGTCATTAAACTGATTTTAAAGACCTAGCTGTTTTAAATTGACGCGTAGTAGAAGTCTTTGTTATTTTATATCATTAGCTGTTGTCAGATTAGCCTGTTTAGCTATCTGGGTTTGTTCCTTGTTATCTCATATTGACTCATAGCTTGAACGTTTAGCCCACATAGCAATAAATCAGTACTATATGCTTGGATTCTTCACGTCTAAAGAAGAAATGTCTCAACACAAGCTCCCCTGTCTTCACATGGTCTGAATGCCCATCTTTCACTTAATTGATTGGGTAATTTGATAGCAGCTGCTTATGGACGCTGTAGACAGACTGAGGTGACAGTGTAGGGCACAGGTCGTAGCTGAGGTCTGCAGGAGGGGTTCCCGTCATCACACGTTTCAAGAAATGGACAAGTTGCACATTCAGCGACTCCTGACAAAAGCATAGGACCCCAAATCCTTGTGTGATGCATTCACGTCAAACAAGTCTACCTGTTAGTGCTAGAAGTACAGCAGTATGTTTTCTACTCATTGGCAGTAATAAGTGTTTTTTTATAAAGGCCCTGCATGATAAGAGTAAAGTAACTTTGAACCTTGGTTTAATCTCTCTGATTGCAAGGTCATCAAATTGCTTTGTGCATTTAAACAGCTGAAAGTGCTGCTTTATGCTTGTCATAATGGTAATTATGATGCAGATTTTGGCTCAGTGCTCAGGTTGCAGGTTCCCCACGTGTTGTGCTGCTGAGGTGACTCCCCTGTGGTGAGAGAAGTGGTAGTTGGCAGAGCTACACTCCAGCGTGACAGGCACACATGGAGTAGACAGCTTGTGTGTGCATAGACAATGGCATGTGTTCTTGTTTAGGGATGCAGGTTGATGGTGTTGACGTCGATGATCTGACTAAATGTTTAAACTGATTTTCTTTTGTCTTTGTCATGGTTTCTTGATGGAAGTCCACGATATTGTAGAGAAAAGATATTTGCATGATTCCATAATCATTTTGAAGCACATTTTTTATTTTTTTTAATTTTTGACAGTGACAGAACTGCAAATGCAAGGAAACAGAATAGGGAACTACCAGGACAAGTATGTGACTTTTATTAACTATTAACTGGTTTAGGAATTAAAAGATAAAAAAAAAAGTTCCTACAGATTTGGCCAAATATTGGAAAAATGTGGGGAAAATGTTGGTTAGAAAACGCTTGTTTTACAAGGATTATTGTGTTGGATACAACTTAAATGTGTGACTATGTAGAAGGTGGTGTTTTAATATCCAGACACTTCCTGTGTGCACAGAAAAGTATTACATTCTCACACTGGAGAACTGGCAGACAGTGTAAATGGTAATTTGCATATTTGCTAAATGGTCATGCATGGGTAGACTGCACCTTTTAAGGCCTTGTGTAGCTGACACAGTGACCACGTTTGACGTCAGTATGACTTACTTTTATTTGACTTGGCGAAATACAAGCTTGTATATCAAAGGTCAGATTTTTTTTTTTTTTTTTTTTTTTTTTTTTTTTTGCAATTGCTGAATGCACAACATTTTTCTGAAATTATTAAAAGTGAACAAGTTGTACAAATATTCAGTGACATTTATTTGGCACTTGGGAGATTTGAGCGTTTAGATACATTTCAATCAGCATTGACTATGAGAACTGGCACACAGAACTCAGCAGATAAACCCCTCAACTCAGAAAAAGTTGGTGAGAGAAAATTCAAAAGTACAGTGACTCTTAATCTTTTATTTTTTGAAAAGTATGAACTCTAAATATTTTATATATATTTATTTTTTTTTGTTCCCCTCTCCTGTCAACTGAATTTCATTTGTAAGTATACATTGATCATAGGGCTTGAAAGTTGGGGGCAGTATAGCCTGCATGTAGCTCGCTAAAGAACAACAATGCAAACACGGGTGTGGGAGTGGGAAAACAAGCAGTGTTGATGGACAGTGGATGTCCTGCTGCTTTGTGGCGGTCTGTGGGATGCTGGCGATGCCACCACAGGCTTGCGAATACCTGGCAGCATCAACCATCTTCTGCCTGTATCCTCTGCAGTCCCTGTGGTAGTGGTGAGCTTGAGCTGTATGTGTGAGCTGTGATGAACAGCTGTTATTTTATGGCAGAATTATGACGAGACATATGTGGAAAGCATGGCAGAAATAACTGTTGACTCGTCGTCAAGTTGTAAAAATAATCAACAGATTAGTTGACTACTAAAATAGTAGTTAGTTGCAGTCCTGGACAACTGGTATATTTCAGGTCTGCAGCACATATCAAGTTAGGAAAATGGTGATTTGAGACTCATCAGGTTTATATATATATATATATATATATATATATATATATAATATATATATATGTGTGTATATATATGTTGTATGTATGTATGTGTATATTTGAAACATTGGGTGTCAAAAACTGATCATCAGTCTGAGATGTCGAGGAACAAAAATTGACAGTGGTTATTGAACCATTAAAAAAACACTGATCTTTGGAACTGCATATTTTCCTTTTCATGCATATTATAACTACACACTTAAAGGAATATATAGTAGTTTCAATTTTTGAAGGGTCGGGGCACAAACCTGAGTTGGACACCTGTGATCTCCAATCCCTCACACCGCACTGAATTCATGAACTGTCACTTGTCAGTGGTGGATATAACCACATGAAGGAGGGATTACAGTGGGAAATGTTTGTCAAAAACTGCAATAAGGAATTAAATTCCCAAGTGTCACTTAAAACTCTTAAGTTTTAAAAAAAAAACAAAAACATTATTTTAAACTTGTTTAGACATCTCTGGACTCTGAGACACGTGGGATGGACCGTCAGACTGTTGCATTATGGTCAAGACCAAAGACAAAAAGGAACCGTTTTGACGTATTAGAAACAAGTACCAGAACCAGGCTTCTGTCATGGTATGGGGATGTATCGGTGCTTTTTACAAAGGCCCTTTTACATTTCTGTGATGGTATCACTCATACAGAAAAATACTTGAGATTTTAGAGCAACATATGCTGCCTTCAAAGATGACATGTTTCCCAGAGAAGTCCATGCATTTTTCAACAAGACAGTGTGAAACCACATTATGCACACAGTACACAGGCTGAGGAGGAAGAGAGTATTCTAGACTGGCCTGCCTGCAGCAGTCCATGGAAGAGAATGTCTCGAGGATTTTGAGATGAAAAATGTGTGAAAGATGACTCCATACTGTTGCACCCTTTAAGACATGTTCACTAGAAAATGGGACCCAAAAAATGCCTGAAGTTGCTTGATGCTAGAGCTCCTTTGAAGTGTATTTGGAAAAAAGTGGCAAAGGTTTGACTGTCCTAAGGGTTTTGTTTTGTTTTGTTTTGTTTTGTGTAATGTGTCGCAGGCCTGAAATGCAAGCAAATTGTTGATCCATATGCTCTACAAATAGACATCAGTGGAAATGTACACATGAATCATTTATTTTATTTTTACTTTATTTATTTTTTTTAAATGTAGGTGTTAGGTTGTCAGCATAGCATTAAAAGTGTTTTGGTTAATCATTCATGAGAAGGAGGTAGCTTGGAAATTGCATTTGATATCACATTAACAACCAGACCTGTGCACAATTGGTGCTACAGGGTGACTTATCAATGTTGTAAAGACACGTTTATAATTTAATCAGTCTAGCTGGTGGTGGTTTTTTTTTTTTTTTTTTTTTTTTAAAACAAATTCATGTTGTATAATGCAGATACTTAAAAAGAAAAAAAGATTTGAAAAATGATTATAAATGTCTAGATTTCACTCACGCAATGGAGGCGTTTAGTTGATGAAATCTCACTTTGTCATGGTTGCTATATGAATTCATTTGTGTCTTGCAAATTAATTCAGTTTGAACTCATTAATGTGTGGATATTGAGCAGGCTGGTTACAACATTACAGTGGGGGTCATTTCCCACCCATATTGTTCCTCCTCCTACTTCCTCCCAACTCATCTCTGTCATTCTCTTCTCTGGGCAGTTCAGCCACCCATACTAACTACTGCTGCTTCACTGGAAGATTATCTTGACCTACTTAAAGCCCCCCCCACTTTTTGAAGAGTCAAATATAGGACAGAAAGGGAGGCCCACTTACTGTACCCCATCAATCTGATCACCACAGTGAATGGCAGGGTCATCTGCACTGACGGAGCCCATCTTTTCCAACTAGCATCATTCAAGGAGCATCTGAGTGCAGAGTGAACATGTGTGCACTGAGAAGAGGAAGTGGGACAGCATGAGTAGTTAACGTCGTAATACACTCCACTTTATGCTGGTGTGTTAGTCAGTGTTGTTTCCTTTTGCAATTAGAATAAAAAGTTTTAGATGGATAATTGGTCTGATACAGCAAGATGATTTACTATTTATGATGCACATTTTCATGTGGTAAAAATCCTCTTCCAACAAAACATTGCCCTATTTTACAAATCTTTCTTCACCTTATTGGAAAATGTCATGATTTCATAGTTGGACCGTTTTACAGAACAGAGGGTTTAGTATTTTCACTCTTACTAAATCCTTTGGAGCCAGCATCACAGTTACTGTCAGTGACACTGATATCATTGTTATATTGGGATTGTGATCACAACAGGTTACTTTTATGTCTCCTATGACGGATATCGTAGGTCACAGCTTTAGTTTTTAACGTATTACAAAATGGATATCGATGCAAGATAATGTATGAAATGACTAAGCAAATGATTTACACCAGCAGTTGTAATTATCAGTAGTCTAAAGCTCAATGGCATTTAACAGTGGTAAAACATAAAGTAAAGCAAAAGTATTCAAAATTTCCACCCAGCAGCTTTCAACAGTAGTACATAATATATATGCATGTGCTTCCTCTAAATTTGAAGTTAAGGACAATGACCCCCTCTTAAAAAGCAAAGTCTGCTTCTTTTTTTTTTTTTTTTTTTGGCCTGACCAGAGACTGTCAATCTTTCTGTGCTGACTGTTAAAGTTTGAACGGGTGTAAAGGTGATGTCTAACGCAAGAAGGAGCATATAAAAATATTTAAACACATGTACACTCTAAGGTGCAGCAAGAAGTCAATAAGCAGAAAAATGATCAAAATAGTCACATATTTTCCAGTTGATCAACAAGCCAAAAAAAAGGAAAACAACTAATAAGTTTTAGGCCAAGTCATTTTTTTTTTTTTTTTTTTTTTTTAACCCAGGGATGGTATTATGTTGAAACAGACCGGCAACTCTCAAAAGATTTTTCTAAATTCTTTTCACAGGTTTTGAGAAAGATCTTTAAACTTTATAAACACTGAATCAATATGTTAAACTTACTGGTGACCAAATGGAAGAAAACCCCCCCCCTTTTTTTTTTTTTTAGAGATATTCAATTATTAGTTTTGGACTCGGCTGTTAATTTTTTTCCTTTTCAGGGTAGACGCGGCTTAGTACTCAGCTGTTGGGAAATAAAATGACCATAAACTGGAATGTGTTGCTATGAAATGAAATGTGTTCAGATGATATTTTAATATTAATACAATCAAAAATAATTTGATATAGTTTGAGCACCTGAACATCCACTATGTGATGGGATTTATGTGTTTCATGCAACATTTTATCTTAATTAGTTGGCAGTTTAATTACCGGAATGGGTGATGTTCTCACTCAGTTAATAATGACATTGAGTTATGTGAAAATCGTGAATTTATATTTATACTTTAGATTCAAAACAGCACAAGAACCTCAGCAGTTAAATTGCAGGGCTCTTTTTTAATTAATTAATTTTTCCTAATCAAGCAGTTGCTGATACACTGACATTTTTATTTTATCCAAATAGTTAACTTAATGACTGTGAAAAACCTTGCACCAGCCGCAGTATTTTGCAGCTTTAATATAGAATGTATTTGTTTAATCCAGTGGTATAGGCTACTGGGCAGGAGCTGTGCAACTTGATATACTTTTATAGATTTGATATACAGACTTGGACAACAGTCGTTATACATACTTTGTGCTGATGATTTATTTATTTATTAATTAAAGATTTGATCCACTGCACCAATGAGATGAACGTGAACATTCCCCAACTGGCCTGACTCTCTGTTCGAGAGGACCACTAACACCAGCTGGGTGGTGGTGTTCAAGTCACTCATTACTACACATCACCTTATGGTCTACGGCAACGAGGTGAGATCTTTTAACAGATCCAACTCACTTTATCCTCCTTTTAGAACCTCTGTGATGTTGTCTTTAACCATTTTTTTTCCTCATGCAGCGTTTTGTCCAGTATTTGGCTTCAAGGAATACACTTTTCAACCTCAGTAATTTTTTGGACAAAAGTGGGTTACAAGGTAAGTTTTGATAATTGCAGTTCTAACTATTTGAAGGAAAAGGTAAGGAAAAAAAAAAAATTTTTTTTTTTTTCCTTCTGCTATTGTTGCAGGCTATGACATGTCTACATTTATCAGGAGGTATAGTCGATACCTGAATGAGAAAGCTGTGTCATACAGACAGGTTGCCTTTGACTTCACAAAAGTTAAACGCGGGTAAGTTGTACCAATTATGCATGCTTATTCTCTTTTAATTTTTTCAAACAATTGTTTGGTCATAAATGGTGTGAAATAAAGTTTTTGTGGTTTCCCAGAGTTCAGAATTTTGTGATCGGTGGTTCAAATTCAAGTTATTCAATTCACAGTAATAGACATTTTAAGAATATTTCTAGTTTATTTCATTAAAGGGATAATTTCATCCTTATTAGAATTAAATGTAGTTGCTCAATTGTTTTAAAAAAGCTTAGTAATTATACAGAAATGACAAACCCCTTTTAAATGGAAATCCAGTTGGTTAAAGCCAAAGTCAGACTACAGCAGAAAAGAGGGTAAAACAAGTGGACTATTGTGTCTAATATCAGGGGCAGGAGGAGAGTGCAACTGCTGTCATTACAACTTGTTCTGTTGCCATGGTTGCAAGCCAGTGCCACGAGCAGCTTTGTCAGCAGAGCTAAAGCACAGCAGAGAGGGAGGGCGAGGAACTTGCAGATTTTCTTTTTTTAATTCCCAAATTTCCAAACTGCCTTTTTCTCAGTAAGTGTCAACTTCTGCTTTATTAGACAGAATTGGCGCTAGTTTGTTTCACTTCCAGTCACCAGATCAGTCATCATTTCCACTTTGTGCAAACTTGACAGCAGTGCCTGCATAGATCTGTGAGCCCATATTTTAAAATCTGTTTTGCAATTTCCACACACGGTAGACTAATTGAATTGGTTGGTATCAACTGTGGTCCATCCTGTAGTTGAGGTTGTGGTCACTGGTTGATGCTGAGGAAGCGTTGAAGGTCAGCATCACTGCTCTATGTCTGGTTGCTGGACTCCTGATCAATACAAACTGAGTGTATCAGACTTTTAGCTCTACACTGTAGGGACAATGATCATATGAAACGATGCATTCAAAGATTCTAAAATTACAGTAAGCATTTTTGTATGATCATCTGGCATTTTCAGATCAATTTGCGAACTAATTATATAATATTATTAAAACACTTATTAGTTATTATCATATTAAAAGCCCCACTATTTTTCTTCCCATCTCCTCCTTATTCTCTCCTACTCTAACCCCCTCATCACGTTTTCCCAGTGTGGACGGTGTAATGAGGACCATGAATACAGAGAAGCTGCTCAAGACTATCCCCATTATACAGAACCAGATGGATGCTCTTCTTGATTTTAATGTGAGTTTAAGCCTCCTGTAGCTCTACAGCTCACTTGATTGAAAGCTTTTTGTCTGGAGTGTGCAGGTTGTGCTGATACAGCTGCATTTTCTTAACTTATATACGCAGAGTTTCTGTGTGTAAACAAATCTCTGTGAGAAGGCTTTAAGATGAATGTTTTGGCTGATTCCTCTTCCTCAGGTCAATGCCAACGAGCTGACTAATGGAGTCATCAATGCAGCCTTCATGCTCCTCTTCAAAGACTCCATCAGACTCTTTGCTGCTTATAATGAAGGCATTATCAACCTGCTTGGTAAGACCTTTAAAGGCTACTTTTCGCTTTGAACCTTCCTTTTGCCTTGTGTTAATTTTGTCCTTATATTTTGTGGTTGATCTTTTCAAATAATGCATCTTTTTTTTTTTCTTTAACCAACAGAGAAATACTTTGACATGAAGAAGACTCAGTGTAAAGAAGGTTTGGACATTTACAAGAAGTTTCTCACTCGAATGACCCGGATATCAGAATTTCTGAAAGTAGCAGAGGTAGGTTACACTCAAACTTTCTTGCACCTTAGTGTGCTACCATGAGCAAGATGTGCTTTTTGGCAATAAAAGCTTGGTTTTCTTTCTAACAGCAGGTGGGAATTGATCGAGGCGACATCCCTGACCTTTCACAGGTAAGTGTTGTAGAATCACAAAGTTTCTTTTCTTAGAAGGAAGCCCTGCCTTGCTTTATTTTCCCCATTTCCTTCTCTCACTGCCCTGTTTTTCTTCTTTTAATTTCAGCGCTTTTGTTTTGACTAGAGCAGACTAGAGGCTGTTCAGATCTTGTGCAAAAATGTGTCCTGCCTGATCCAATCAAACCTAAATAGAGGAGTGAAAACATTCATGGCACACTAAGGGTTCATTTTAATTGTATCACACAGGCCTCATTCAGTGTCACACACACACAGTGTGTGACACACTGAATAATAACACTGGTAATTTTTTACATTGATTTCTGCAGTTGATTTACAAAAAATTTTTTGTTTGAAAGTCAAACTTCAATTCATTATTCAATGTATAAGACTCTAAGAGGAGACTCTGAAGTATTACTAGATCAGCAATACTTTTGTGGCCTTTTTTTTTTTTTTTTTTTTTGCTGTGCATTCGTTGTGATGTAGCCTCTGGTGCTCTGACAGGTTTTGATGCATGCTCATTGTATTGACTCATGGAGTTGCAAAAAACTTCAAAATAATTACTTTTGAGCTCCATAAAGAGCTACGACCTTCACATTTGGTTAATTCCCTCAGTTGAAAATTGTGGTTTCAGTTTAAAATCGGTTTAATCTTTCAGGTCTATGCTGCAGTGACAGTGCTCAAAGCAGCTGTAAGGTCCTGTCGATCCTGGTAGTTGCAGTTTATTAGGCATTGCCTCAAAGGCTTAAGCCGTGGACGAGAATGTTGTTACATATTCAAATAATACACGCAGTCTATAATTACTCCAGGCAGCGTAATTGTAATTATTATGAGTGGACATTGTCTGCTCACAGTCTAGTTCAGAGTTAAAAGCTTCATTTTCTGGATCTTTAGTCTTCAAAGATGAATCAACACTGACCAACTGTTCTTTTTATTTCTCTGAAATCATATCAGTCACATCACCAATCTCAGGGAAATATTTTGTGGTTTAAAAAAAAATGTGGCTATGAATTTGAACGAATGTTACCTGTTTTTATTTTTTATTTTTTGGTACCGAGTTCCCATTAAACTGCTGCTGGAAAGAGTCGCCAGTGTGTCTCGTGCTGCTCATAAATAATATATGTTTGTATAATAAAGGCAGCGTAATTATGAGCCAGCTTTTGGATTCAGGTAGCAAGACGGCGTTTCAAAACAGACGCATGACGCAGTGTTGCTCTGCGTCCACTGTGACTGCTTACCCTGTCTACCACAGAGCTCTTCTTCCCTTTCTTCTGCTTCTGTTACTGTCTCCTAAGGTGGAACAAAGGCACTATGAAGATGCCTGCGTTTTACCTCGAGTTCATTCACATACAGAAAGAGGCAAAATATCAGCACAGTAGTCTGGCTTTGAAAGTACTGTATGTAAGTGACTAATATCAGTCATTAAACATGTAAGAACAACTGAAATCAACATAGAGATGTTGTCAAATGTGATTTTTACCAGACAGCATCACATTTGTAAAATCAGTGACTCCAGATCAATGTGTAGTTTTAATAGTGGGTATTTTAGCCACAATTTTGACCTATTGTGTTTTCTGATTATGGGGGGGTTAACAGGAGCATCTTTTCTTGAATTCAGCTTTTTGAAAATACAGAATATTAGAACAGCTCGGTCCTAGATTGGATCATCCAGGGCACAAAGATACTGCGTCAGAACCGTCTCATAGATTAACCCAATGCACATGTTTTTCAAAAACATAACACTTTGCATGATTTCCTTGTTGGGTGCATGTTTGCCAGAGGAGGTGTTTCTTTTTCTTCCACTTTTTGCTCTGAATCTCTGCTTTTCTTATCTGTTTTCTTCAGTAAATAAAGGTGTCAAATCCACATTGTAGTTAATCAATTAGGTAAATCTCCACAGTCACATGTTAAATGTTTCCAAATTAAAAACAAAATAACTGCACATAATGTTGTGCACATCCATAGAGATGAATTTCCGAAAATATTTTACCCCGAAGAGTTTAAGTTACATGCATTTTCCTCTATCACCACCTTTATATTCTGTATTTTCCCCTTATCTTTCCACTTTAGTTCACAGTTTGTGTAAGTACTGCTATTTCACTCTTCTTCTGACCGTGACTTGCCTCAGTGTTGTCTTTTTGCATGCCTCTGCTCTGACTCTGTCTCCTACATCGTGGTGACAAACAGTTGAAGGAAAAAACACTTGCTGTGGTAAATCCTGTTCACTTGGGTCGTGTTGTTGAGGTGAAAACAAGAGTAGCTCATCTAGTGTAAAAATGGCTGCCCTGTTGTGCTTAGAGACAGCCGATTCAACAACACCCAGGTTGTTGAAAGTGCTGTGGTGCAGTACGTCATCCCACACAGATGTAACTCTCATCCAAAGTAGCTTTTCTGCTGTATTGCAGTCATAGCTCAGTGGTGGGTAACTGAAATTGATCGAAACCTTCCGATTAAAAATCCACAAATTGGCTAACTACACTTGGGGTTTAGTTTTGGTGGGATGTTGTGTTTTCTGCTCTCTTGGTTCCCCACCACTGTCTGTTATGGTGTAAATGTTTGTACATACGTTGTCTTCATGTCAGGTAGTTGTTGACTTTGTGCTTTCTGTAACAACAGGCTCCCAGTAGCCTTCTTGAAGCTCTGGAGCAACACTTGGCCTCTTTAGAGGGCAAGAAAGTCAAAGACTCCACTGCAGCCAGCAGGTAGGCTCATTCTGTCATCATCATTGTTGAAATCCCCAGTTTTGTCTATAAACTCAAGACACTGCCTCACCATCTGATAGATCAGTGATGTTCACTGTTTTGTGCTGTGAATTTTTCCTGCAGGGCCAGTACTCTATCAAATGCAGTGTCATCACTGGCCAGCACAGGGATGTCTTTCACTAAAGTGGATGAGCGGGAGAAGCAGGCAGCTCTGGAGGAGGAACAGGCCCGACTCAAAGCTCTCAAGGTTGGCATGCAATTCAGAAAATGACGTTTACATGTAACATGCATTGAATGATTGTGTATCTGTTGCCTGTTATTCTGAACTGGACCTCTTTACTCACTCAGGAACAAAGGCTTAAAGAGCTCTCTAAGAGGCCATCTTTTGCCACCACGGATACATCACCGATCTCCACCACTGGGGGCACCATCAGCACAGCACCAGCCATTGACCTCTTCTCCACACCCAGCTGCTCTAATGGGTACTGCTTAAATCTACAGACTCAAGAATTCACTTTAGATTAGTATATGAACCTGCCTGTAATGAGTCTTAGCTTGTTTTGAAGCTACTTTTACACCCAGTTGTTCAGGTGGATGGTTAGAAAACTGTTCATGTGGTCTTAAAGAGGTGAAACTATTAATTGGGTTTTCCAATAGGTGTTTAGATATTTGTTGAAAAAAAAAAAAGCTCAACTAATTTTTCTAAATAAAAAAGGTAACTTTCCTTTCATAAGATTAAAGGTAATGCCTTCAGGTTTCAATAATAATTTAAGGCGTTTATAGACGAAGGGTGCGTTTACACTTGTCAAGTTCAGTTCTGATATAAATTGAACTCCGGTATGGTTAATTTCTTAATGCAGTACGTTCAGGGGGTTTGATGCCCTCTTAACAGGTGGGCCTTGGACCACTTCCAAACAAACTGGTACGAGTTAACTTGATTCTGGGTTGCCAGAAGTTGCCTGAAATTGTGTTGTGCCATTGCAGTGAACAATGGGGATGACAGATGAAATTGCATCAACAAAGTACAACACAGTTTTGCATGTGCTGTGTACATTGTTGGAATTCTTTTACTGGAATAGCAATAGTTCTGCGTCAGAATTGTTGTCAACATAAAATGCCCAGAAGGTTTGGATTTATATAGGATATTGTAAGGAAAAATGTTGCCCCCTGCAGGACACGTTTGAAGAAAGAATACTGTGCAATGAAAATTACAAAAGGCCTTTTTTTTGTTGTTTTTTTTTTTTTTTTGACCCACCCCTCCTTTGTTTTGGGCTTTGGGGTTGTGTGCTGAGTTAGCCACCCTGCCAATTGAATGGCAGGGAAAACACAGGTTTTAAATCTATTTGAAACCTTGGCCTCTGGTTAATAATCCCTAGCTGAGAAAACATCATTAATGCCAACAGGAAGTTGTCCTATAGGCTACAGGCATGTTACAGATGGTCCAAATTCTGTTTTATTCCTCCTGTCTTAGATTTGCTTTATTAACCCTGGGGTTAATGTTTCTCAGTATGCTGACTCTAAGAACTGTTGCTTATGTGGGCATTGTCACTCATGTAAGTTATTTATTAACTTATTTTATTTTTTACTGGCAGATTCAGTTGCTGTCCAACTAAAGTTGCATTTAGTAACAGCTGGGGATTCAGAACTTTCAGTTTTGGGTTGGGGAACAAACTTGAGGAACACCAACTACAAGTCGGTTTTCCTAGCTGCTATATGAAATATTCTATCAAATGTGATTAAGCATTAGTAGTCTTTCTCAGTTTAAGAGAGCTGTATCACTGAATTTTCTGTTCATAACAAAATGAAAAAAGCATAAGTCTCCATTCTCCATGTCTGATGCAAAACAAATGCAGTGTGTTTTGAAGTTGCATTTGGGTGGAGAAGATGGAAAGGCTGGTTACTTGCATTTTGAGTTCATACTGTACCAGTCATTTAGTGCTCACTTCACCCATTTGTATGATCACTAGCACAAAAAAAAATATTGTTTTGATGTTTTCATACGTCCCAAAAAAGAAGGTGCTTATAAAGGGGTTGAAATGTCTTTTTCATTTTCTGTCTGTAGTGCAGTGAAGATGGAGAGCGACCCTTTTGACCTGCAGTCAACCTTCCAACCCACAGTGCATTCAGGCTCCACAGGGCTTCCAGTGGCGACAGCATGGGCAGGTAGACTGTTTCAACTGTTTCCTCAACGTCTCCAACCAACATCTTCGTCTCTGGATTTGGTCACTTTAGTTCTGCATGCACTCCTTTTCTTGTTGTTGTCTGACTTTGATATTCACCTCTTCCTCTCCACTCTCTTCTGTCTTTTCTTTTTTTGCTGTCTCTCTTTACTCTGCCTGCATAGATCCTTTCACCTCTACTGAAGCTGGAGATGATTCCATGCCAAACCTTAACCCTTTCCTGTCAAAACTCGTTGTCGATGCCACTCACTTACCTGTCGTGTCTTCAGACGGTGTTAGCTTTCCTTCTAGGACATCTGGTCATGAAATGTTTGGTGGTAACAACTCATTTTGTTTCTCCTCAGAAGTCTTGTCACTGCTGTTCATATATCTGTAGTTACTTATTTGCATGAGTAGCCTGCATGCTTTTAATGTGCTTCTGTGGCTTGAATGTCATTTGTGCAAATGTCTAAATTATCTCATTTTGTCATTGCTGTTAATACCAAGCTCAGATTATGATTATTTCTTTTTTTTTTCTCCTTGGAAGCCTCTTAACTGAATCAACCAGGGCCGCCATATTCCGCTGTAGAGGCGGTACACGCCCATTTAGTTTGCAGCTACTGCTCATGCTCTTTTATTGAACGGTTGGGTGTTGCATTGTAGTGCAAAGATGCCGTAGAGCTTTAAGTTGATACCTGTTCTTACACTATTTTTGATTCTCCAGATCGTTACAATCCCTTTATTGACACAAACTCATCAGTTTCAACCAATTACAAACGCACAGTGCGGATAGAACACTCCATCTCAGGTACTCTAATGGCTCACCATTTCAGCCTATGTTTCCTGGTAAACATAGTCCTATGCAAATCCCCCAGAGCCATTATTTTGATATTTATGGTAGACATGAACTAGTATTAAAGGAAGAGTGTGACATCTTGGGAAATACTTCATAATTTTCCTGCTTGGAGTAAGTTTGAAAGATTGACACCATCATCATATGTCTCTGCTACAGCATGTAAACTGCTTGAGAAACCAAATTAATGATGCTTGTATCAACTGGGAGTGAGATCTCCCCTCCCAGTTCATGCCATTTGAAAAATCATAAATCAATCTTAATATTAAAAACCTTAGTCTAAATGCTTTGTAAGATATGCTAGTTGGATATTGACATTTGATAAACAAGTTGATATGCTTCTACCAGATCTGCAATGTGCTCACACGCAAATCTACAGCTACGTTTGATCTTAGATTGAGAATGTAGTCAAAACCTGATATGGATTGAGAAAGTACTTGATGATAGCTGGGTAAGATGGGCTTGGGTTTCTCTAGAATGATCCATAAAGCAGTAATTTTGGGCCTTACAGTACCAGAAAGTAATGGTGTCTATCTAATTAATGCTCAGCAGAAAAAAAATGAACCAAATGTCACGCGACACCTTTAATCCCTTTGGGTTGCTGTATTATTTTCCTGCAATATTTTATTTTCCTTCTTATATAATTCCCATAATGATAATTTAAAAAAAAAAAAACACTTTGAAGATGTTACCAGTCTTCTTCCTCCTTATACTGCTGCTGTCTTTTCTCACCTGTCCCTCTGGCCTGGCCTTGAAATGCCTTTTGCTGTTTTTTCTTTCTTCCTCTCTTCATCATCTTTCTCTTCCTGCTTCGTGTGGCGTGTCAGACTCCTTCTGTGGTCCAGTGTCCGTTGCCCAGCACCTCCCACATCAGGCTCCCTTCCCCACTGAGCCCTCTACTGTAGCAGGTCTATTCAGAGGTAGAGTACTGAAGGCTTTCTGCAGCACAATCGGCAGCAGACCAGTGCCAGTTTTCTGCTCCGCTATGGAATTCTACTTCTGCTGCTCATCTTGTACTTTTGTGTTTGGTCCAATCCTTCAAGTCTGTAAGTGGAGCTGACTTTTTCTTCCCTTTCTGAAGGATACTCAACACCACAGGCCCCTCCACAACAGTCAACAGGAGGACTCCAAGTGGATTTTGAGTCTGTTTTTGGAACCAAAGCCACCGGCAGCAGTAGCTTAAACTCTGATGGTGAGTCTCCTTTTATATAAGCAGACCTGAAAAATCTGTACGAAAGGATCTTTTTGTGAGAAATTGCTGAACTGTAGTTTGGAGATGATGAATAAGAGTTGATGCTGCCATGAAGCCCCCTTCTATATCTGCCTGAAAACCAAATTTATGCAAAAGTCAGCGGTGGATGTTTTATGGACAACACAGAGAGGCACTGCAACTGTGTTTTGTTAAGAAAAAACAAAAAAGTAAACTGATGTAGATGTAGAAATGAGAGTCGGCAGCTCCATGGTGAGTAGGTTGCCACTTCACCCTTGCATTATTCAAGGTCAAAGGAAAGGTCTAGGTTGCAGTTGCAGCTGCAATCCTTACTGCTGACAGCTGCTCTGCTTGATTCACTTGGCTGGGTCAAGGCTAGGCTTGTGATGGATGGCCATTTTAAGCTCCGTTGGAGCTCCAGCAGTCCTTAATTCACATGTTATTTCGTTAACGACATCTGAAATAAGGAGAGTTTATGGTTAATTTAGTTAGCATCCTAGGTTAACACAAGGTGTTAACTGAGGTAAAGTGTGCATGTTCTGTGTGACTGCCAGGCTTGTTCATTTGGCCATTTTTAGATTAACTGGGTCCTAGCAATCGTTCCCTGCCACGATGTGGTGTTAGCAACTGTAACAAACATGTTTTCTATGCTGACTTAAAAGTTGTTTCTGCTGCCCCCAAGAGACCAAAAGTTGGGGTTGAACAATCGATTATCTGGACCAGTCTTCCAGGTCATGGTAACTCTCAAACGTTTAAATCAAGGTCAGCTGAACTTCTTTTTCTTTGTTCTTCCATTTGCATCGATTCAAATATGAGAGTTCTTTCTAAACACAATTGTAATTGTTTTTCCAGTTATTGGTATTGATTTTTAGCTTTTTTTTCATAGTTTAGGTTGAATGAACTTGGTTTTATGATTGAACTATGACAATAAGAAATTACAAGTAGTTATGTCTTTTCTTTTTGTTGCTGTCTGTACTGTAAATTCTAAACACAAAGGAGCCTAGATTTAAACAATCTTCTACCTGTGACAAACTGTTTCTGTTATTTTATGAAAATTAAGTCAGCCTGTTTTAGGCCCACATCTATGAGTTGTCTGCTGTGTTGTGTGGTTAACAGTGGTGGCTGCATTCTTTTTAAGTCATTCCCTTTTGTCTTTTCAGATATTACTGGAGGCATCCTTAAACCTACTCTTGCCGGCTCTAACCAGCTGTCCAATCAGCAGCCTGAGAAGTTGGTGTCAGATGACCTTGACTCCTCCCTGGCCAACCTTGTTGGTAGTGAGTGTAAAGTTTTTGCATTAAGTTGGACACACTTAAGTTAACACACTTTCTATTTTTTTTTTTTTTTTTTTAATAAAGGGACACAATGACTTGATGGCTAATAATCGATTGTTTTTTTTTGTTTCCCTAAAGACCTCGGAATTGGAAACGGCACAATGAAGAAGTAAGTCATGGCTCAGTGTTTGTGTGTGTTCCAGCATCTCTTTGCTTTCAGGGCAGTTATGAGCTGCTGGTCCTAACATGAGCTGTGTTAATCCACAGTGACATCCACTGGAGCCAGCCGGGGGAGAAGAGGATGACTGGTGGCACCAACTGGCAGCCCAAAGCGGCGCCGACCACGACCTGGAACCCTGTCTCCATGGTGATACACATAGACATTTTACTTTTGAACTCAGTGTAACTTTTGCTGTATTTCTTTGACACCAAACCAACCAGAACTCCTGAGTTCTGTTGCAACTGTTTTTATTGTCACCTGTGTTGTATCTTTAAACTATTATCATTGTCACTTCCCCAATGATTCAGCACTCTTGGGATTTAAGTTTTTAATTTGTAATAGTTGTTGATAATTTGTCTCATGATATGGAAAGAATTAGGTTCCTGCTCATGGAACTTGAATTTCTTTATTTCTGGGTATGTATAAGCATTTAAAAGGAGGGGGTAAAAAGACTGATAAATATTTATTCATATGCTAAAGAAGTGGTTTTGTGACTTTGAATCTGATCCTGTTGCCCTAATATAAATTCTTACTCCCCCCCCCCCATCTGTCTTCAGGCACCATCAATCATGGCCTTCCCTGCTACCACACCAACAGGCATGATGGGATATGGCATGGTAAGTATTATGGCTGATGATGTATGTGCAGCCTCTGTGTGCTCCTCATTGTCTTAACCCATAGACATCAATGGCAGCCGACAAGTTAATGGGGAAAGAAATGAGTCAGAATGTTTACTGGTGTAATCAAAATGTTAGAGGTTAATGTCTAAAAAAAAGTTAAAAAAAAAAAAAACATGTTTGACCTGGTATCTGTTATGAGTATTCTTTCAAGTTTTATAAATAAAATGAAGGCCACAGAATTATCAGGAGTTCATTCAGTTAAAGGTGGGGTGGGTGTTGTTTTTTTGCAACACTTTTTACAATATTGCCTGAAAACCTTTTCACATTTCCATTGCACCCACTGAAATAAAATGTTTGCAAAAAAAACTAAACATTTTGGTCCAGTCTAGAAGGTATAATCAGAGAAAAACTCTGACCAATCAAAAAAGTGATCATCACTATTTTGATTGGCTGCCTAATACGTCCATCAAATATCACCCCTCCCTCCCTCCCTCCCTATGGTTCATGCAGTCGTGAATCATGTGAAGGCGTGGTTTCGAGGGGTGAGCTGAAGAGGAGGAGGCGGAGCCTTTGGGAGGAGGGAGGGAGTGTATATTTTCAAAATCTCACTTGAGTTGGATTGTTGGAACCGTTTTTCAAACAACACCTACTCCACCTTTAAATATGTGTGAATATGATTATTTTATTTCTTTTTAATTTCAAATAACATCAGCATCATATTAAATTAATTGAAACTCAGTAATTATAGATAGTTGTTTGAATTAAGTTGAAGAAAAGTCTATTAAGTGTCTGACCTTGGACAGGCGGCAGCTGCATTTCAGCTTCAGATAACTAAATTTTGTCAGCACTGTTTTACAGCAGCTCGGGTAACTCGTCTGATCTCTTTGCAACACGTTGCAGCCTCCACAAATGGGCTCGATGGGAATGATGAATCCACCTACAATGATGTACACGCAGCCCGTGATGAGGCCACCCAATCCCTTTGGCTCTGTGTCGAGTGCTCAGGTGGGTGCACAGCAGCCTGACGGCTGCAGTGAGGTGATGCACAATGGCTCTGTTTGTACAGTTATCACGTTGAGTAAATAGGCGTATCCATTGTGCTGTGGCGTGTACCATACTTAGTCACTGTGTAAGCTTTGTTGTCAATGTGAATACTGCTAATGATGATGATGACAGTTTTAACAATGAACCCTTCACTCTATGGAGCTGAAAGCGACAAAACTGTTTATCATCTCCCTTGTTTCAACTGTGTGTTCCGAACAGCTCCTTTTTATTAACCCGTCTTTCATACATCACAGCTTCTCCAAACTAATCTCATCCCTCCTTCAGTCTCTGTACTGACTCTGACTTCTCCTCTGGTCCTCCTACTTCCTGTATTAGCCCTCTGCAGCCTCTAGTCCTTCCAGCCAGAGTCCTCTCCGAGCCCCTGGACAGGACCCGTTTGCACACCTCTCTCTCAAGGATTTCTTGTAGAGCGTCTCTTTAGGTACATCATGCTCTTTGCTTGCGGATGCACCAGCATGTCTTGCTTGTCCAGCACTAATACGTGTTTATTTTTTATTTTTAAATTTGAGCACTTGATGCCCTCTCATCTGATCAGATGTTGAACGTACATGTAGAGTATTATTCGCATTGATTTTTGCTTGAATTGGCCCATGTTGCTTGGACGTCCTGTTTTGACGGATTGAGCCAAACTCATTCTCACCCTCCCTTTTCCACTTTCATCGTGTATTGCTCAAACACTTTTTCTCTGAAACTTGTAAACACTGCTGAATTGAACTAATTGCCTGTTTGCCAAACTTTGTTCAATGCGGTTTCCTTCAGACGAGCAACAGATTTGAAACTGAGAAAAGTTCAGTGTCTTACCTGTTGGGCTACTAATTTTTAAGTACTCACTACTGCGCACTAATCGACCCCAGTGTCCTTGGTTAATGTCAACAGGCAAAAAAATGTTATCATTGCCATGGCAAAGTATGGAGAGAACATAGCTTTCTCCTTATGTTTCAGTGTAGAGATGCAATCCTGTTTCTTAAAAAGTTGGTTGGTCCACTGTGTAAAATGTATTTTTATTTATTTATTTATTTAAACAGAATGCTGTCATTTTTCAGTGTGACTTTGGTTTCAATGTGAACACGTCAGACACTGAAAGGGAAAATGTTTTATTTTGGAGAGGGGGGCTAATTTTGAATTTAATTCCAGCAGCAGAAATCCAACAATTTGACGCCAAAACAAGAGACACCAGAAATTCAAGAGTCCAGAAAAATCTCTGTGCACAAGGGCAAGACAGAAAACGCCGCATCAAATACAGTCATGAAAAAAATTATTAGACCATCCTTGTTTTCTTCAGTTTCTTGTTCATTTTAATGCCTGGTACAACTAAAGGTACATTTGTTTGGACAAACATAACGATAACCACAAAGATTGCTCATAAGAGTTATATTTAAGAGCTGATATCTTACCATTTTCCATGGTTTTCTTGATTATAACCTAAATCACTTAAGTTTTTACATCAATAGCTATGGTGTTGTACAGCCAAAAACACTGCTTTTATGCATTCAGTGTTTTCTTTTCTGTCTGTTTTAGTCACATGATGACATTTAGTGGTACCAGGTATTAAAATGAACAAGAAAGTGAAGAAAAATGGTGGTCTAATAATTTTTTCCATGACTGTAATTGTGCTCTTCAGGCCCTCTGACAGCCCCACATTAAAAACCTGATCCTCACCGGAAACCACATTATGGGCTCAATATGCCTTCTAAAGCAGTTTTATTTTATTTTTTTTCTTGAACACAGTTTGTTTAACCACTGTTTAGATGAGATTAGAAAATGCTAAAATGAGGAAGAAAAAAAAAGGGTTGAGTCCAGAAACAAATCGAGTTTTTGAATAGTTATTGCAAGCATACAATTTAAAATGAGTACTACTTCTTTGTTTTTTCCCCAAAGATTAAAATCTCTGATGGGTATCATTGTTTTAATATTTAGGCTTTAAATGACATTATTGCATTCTGTTTTTCTTTTCATTGCGTAGTGTCCCAGCTGTTTTGGAAACAGGATTGTGATTGCACTGCCTTTTTTTTTTTTGGTCTTGTAACAGTTGTTTGCTCATACTGTCAAAGTGAAACCCCTGAGTCCCTCTGGGTAGCACCATGGTCCAGTTTGCAGAAATTTTGCTCCGTACTTGGCCCAACCTTATGTTCCACTGGGAGCGGAGTCGCTGCGCCATTCTTGCATTTGACTTCCTGCGAGCTCGGTCAAGTGACGCGACTGAGTGCTGAAATAAAATTGTATCTTAAGTGGAGAGTAGACAGTCGCTTATGGGGTGCTTTTAAACCATGCCGCTGTGTTTCTGGTGGGACTGCTTTTACTGCCTGTTGCTGTCCTGTGGGATCCAGGCTTCAGGTGGCAAACTAGGCTTTAATCCCATAAACTAATAATGCACATTAATTATTGTATCTTACATTTAGTTACATTTTGCAACATTAACCTTTTTTTTTTTCATTTTAAAAGGCTGCCCATAAAAAGCACCTCAACACAAATTTGAAAGCAGCCTCTAGTAATGGTTTCTCTTGCTGGATGAAGCCTTGCTTTTGAGAAAGATTTAGCAAACAGTCACTGAGGTTTGATCATTTCTGTAAACATTTCAGCCTCACTCTGACCTTTGTGTACCACTTTTCTTGCAGATGCAGTTCATGTAATTTGAAGAAAGTGTCTCTCAGAAGACGAAGCACTTAGCAGCAAAACTTTGTCCTCGTTGCAGTCTAACTCTTCAGAGAAACATCCACACGCCCCCAAATACAGACACGTCAAGAACACAAGGTGCAACAACTGTCAGAAACCATGGTAACCAAGTCCAAATGACATTTGGCAATAGCTCACACCCATTATTCTGTAATAACTTGTCCGAGACATCGAGTGATGCTGCCGTCTAACCCCCCCCCCCCTCTCCCCCTTAAGAGGACTCCTTATTCATTTTACAGTGTAATCTGTAAAGATAGTTTGGGTGCTGAGAAACTTAAATGTTCTGTATTTGGAGATACTGTGGTTGGATGTAAAGGCTCTGTTCACTGGGGGGGGTGGGGTGGAGGAAAAAAGGAGAGCGGTCCTTCCCTTTCTTGATCCAATCATCAGTCATCCATGCCCTGCAGTTATTTAACTGTCACTAAGTAGTGATGCTAATGACGTTTACACCTGTTTAGTTTTGTCTTTTTTACCGTGTTTACAGTAGACATTCCTTGTGTGTTGTTTGTATTTATTTATGATTATTGGTTTAAGATTGGGGGAAAAAAATAATGTAAAATCTACAGTACGTTGAACACATGTGGGAGTGCTTCAGCATTAACAAGGATCTCAGACTATCATTAAGAGGTAGAGTTTAAAATAGATATTATATAAATTACACCTATTAAGCGGAATGATAGAGCACTAAATATTCTGAGTTTTGTGTTAAGATTTTTTTTTTTTTTGTTTTATTTTATTTTATTTTTTTTGTTTTTTTTTTTACTAGATGAAAGATTTCACAATCTCCATTGTACTTACCGTGCAGGGGCTAGAGTATGAGTCAGTTAACAGTATAGTCGATTCTGTGCCTAGGGTTTTATTTTGCAACGGATCATTCTCCTGACTAGTTGAAAAACACGTCATCCACAAATCTGAAGCGTCGCACTGGGTGGTGGGCTCCATTTGCTTTAAGCTTGGCATGCCATTGACTCACTGACTGTAATCAAGGCTGCCTTTACTCTGAATGTGAAAGAGTTGTCTTCATGTTGCACACATCTTTCCACACTGCAGTTCCTCAGCAAGGAGGGGTGTCGGGGGGGTGGGCGGGCAGGCAGAAGTGTCTGCTTGCTGGTTATCTAGTCGTCACAGCAATGGGGGTGGGGTGGGGGTAGAGGGTCACGGATTTGATGTGAGTTAAATGTAGAGAAGCTCCCGAGGAGCAGGGTGGAGTGGAGCAGCACTGTTGATCGGTGCACTGTGTATATAAACACTGACTGTTCTTTGAGTGCAGAAGAGAAAGATGTATGAAATATGAAACCAATTCAATCAAATTTGACTCTACCTAAGTTTGATTCAGGATATTCTCTGCGTTTGTCTCCGCAGATATTTTCTTTATGTAATTAGAACGTGTAGCAGACAATGACTGAACTCTTTTTCTTTCTTTTACAAATAAAGAGCAGCTTCCACAAAATACCTGTCTGATTGTTTTATTAAAGTAAGCGTCAAAGGATAGGGTAAATTGATTCTATATGATTTAACCCAGAAAACCTTTTGTCACATCCAGTGAGCATCTTACCATCTGCTAGCTGCCTGTCTCACATTTACACTGTTTTTTTTTTTTTAATACAAACAAATAAGAAAAATGGTCTTCTTACAACAAAACAGTTGTTGCTCCAGCTGACAGGGATGGGTTCATACATGACGGGGTGATGGTTGTACCCTACCTTTAAGACTATCCAGTTTAACTTAACACCACTGTGAAATAAATTATTAAATAAGTTTGTGCATATTGTGTTAAGATAGAAAAAATATTCATCATTGTTTAAATTAACACCACAGATGATTACTAAATACAAATGAAGGCTAATTGTGTTTTTTTTTTTTTTTTTTTGTCATTTGCAACAGAAAGAGGAACAACTGTTTCTAACATCACTCTTGAAATGATACAAAAATTGCATCACCTTGCAATAATCCTTCTGAAAACTACTTCATCCATACCCATTTATTCCTGTGCAGGGTCACGGTTACGCCCTGGCGGGTCACGAGTCCATCACAGGGCTACACATAGATAACCGCACATACTCAGTCTTTGGACTATGAAAGGAAGCCGGAGTACCTGGAGAAAACGAACACGAAATACACTGCTTACTAATCAAAATCATATTTTTTGTGTAATAAAAATGGAGGCCGCAGAGTAAAAACTTCGATGTAACAAAAGTGACTAATTGTCCCATAAGTAAGAAAACCAATTATATCAGCCTGACTAATTGAAGTTGAATAGAAAAAAAGGACGTAACTTTGCATAATCAGCATGAGAGCATCATAGTTCCATCAAGAAATAATCGTCTGAGGAACTGAAGGAAAATGGATTGTGGTTAATGGCCAGCGTTGCCAGCCGTACGATAATTATCATATATGTACGATAATTTGGCCCTCTGTATGATGTACGATCAATAATCCAAAAAAAAGCCAAATGTAAAATAACTTGACTATTTCGAATTATTGCCAGCCGCAACTGTACGGAGCCCCTTAAGGGACATGGAAAAAAAAAAAAAAAAGACGAAGTTTTGCGAGATCTCGCAAAACCTTTTGCGAGATCTCGCAAAACTTCGTCTTTTTTTTTTTTTTCCATGTCCCTTAAGGGGCTCCGTACAAAACTATGTTTACTGGCAAGCACGGATTTAATGTCTTTATATGTGAGGCCAATGTTAAAATAAAATTCGATAAACCTCTCCCACGGGTGTGTGCGCTCCATTGCTGTGTCTGTTTTGTCCGTCTAAACTGACCCGGAAGTACCAAAAGTTTTGCGAGATCTCGCAAAACTTTTGGATTAAAAAAAAAAAACTTTTGGATAAGTTTTGCGAGATCTCGCAAAACTTCGTCTTTTTTTTTTTTTTTTCTATGTCCCTTAAGGGGCTCCGTACAACTGTCTGCTGGAGAGTTTTTTTTTTTTTTTTTGTGAACCCTGAGGGCATCTGTTTCCATGTGACATGTTTCCGGCCAATCGCGGTTTGCTGAGCGTGAGCTACGAATGTTTGTCTCAGAAAAACGAGCATGATAGGCTGAATGGTTTCGCCTGCTATTTAACACTAGAGTGATTAAATTTGACTATAGTGCATCATTGGGCTTGTTATTTTGGTTATGACAGATGTACGATAATTTCCCTCAAAATACGATAATTTTGAGTCTCTGGTACGATCATCCTACATTTCCCACCTGGCAACGCTGGCTCAGGCACAAATGAGGGGCGCCACGCCTTAAGAACTCCATTTTAAATTTCCATGGTTTCCCAAGGTTTTTTAACAGTGCAAATCTATTTATTTTTCAATAAAATGTTGTGCTCAGATTTTCTTTCAACAAATAAAGCTGCTGTCTGAGACCAAAACCCCAAATCTGCTGCTCCCATGACCCAGTAAAATCTCCTTTTCTTTCTACGTCACAATCAGACGAGCCGAGCGGGATCGGTCGCCATAGTAACACCCATAAACACAGCAGCAGAGAAAGCTCTTTTCAGCACATTACTCGGGTTTAATTCAACAACCAATGAAAACATACACAATCAAGACCATGAAATCACGTTTAATCACAAACATTTACAGTAAAATCAAAAATGGCAGGAAACAAGAAGTGCTGCCAGTACAATGCTAATTACATAAATTATGGATTTATTCCATCACTGAGCCGATCTGCTGATGTGCTTCTATGTGAGCAGGTGTTCTCCAATGAAGCCATGAAGCCGTCGCGATTACAGGAGCATCTTTAAAAAAAAAAAAAAAAAAAAAAAACATCCAGACAAGGCATCTAAAGACTCGGTTTACTGGACAGGGATTCAGCCGAGCTCTCCACAAGCAGACAAAATACCGAAATCATCTGGACCTCGTGAGCTCTGATGCACTCAGGCTGAAGCTCATGGCGATCCAGTGCAACTAAAGTATTATAGTATTATTTCCATGTTATTTCCATTTCCACTTTTTTTTGGGTGGGGCAATAATAATATTCCAGTGTGATAGCAGTTAAAAGTTAGACAAAATTTAGAATTAAAAAAAATAAATAAATAAAATTACAACCTGGCCAAGTACGTTATCTGACTTGAATCCAAAAGAACAACTTGTGGGGTATTTTGGAGATGGAAGTAGGAAAGCAAACTTTTTAGCAATAAGTTGAAATGAAAAGTGTCTCTGAGCAAAGACAGAACGTGCCCACAGTTGTGTGGAAACACTGAGGGGCATCGAATCTGATGGGAAAAAGGAAGATTAGAATCCTAGCAAAAAGAGATTCACTGACTGAAGTTGCACTGATTTCCTATTATGAGGCCTGCATTTTTAACATGACACTTCAACTCAGAATGAAGGAACCACAAGACTTCATGACTATCTTTGGACAGATGAGAGTGCAGCTGAAAATGCACAGAGCCCACTGCGGTGTGAACAAAAACCACATGTAATGTGAGTCAAATCTGATTTACACAGATGTGGCTGCCAGTTCACCACAATCCATCATAGTTTGTTGATATCCATTTTATTTAGGTTACATTTAGGTTACCATAACAACCATGTAGATGAGACAACATCGGCAAGGGGGCACAGATCGGATCTGATAACCTGCACCTTTACAGTAATGTAAACGATCAGCCTGAAAGTTCCGATCCTTATTGGATTTGGGCCAGCGTCAAATGCGAGGCTATCCAGCTAAAGCAGTGGTTCTCAAGTGGGTCGCAGCCCCTTTTTTAGTGGGTCGTGGGCCTTTGCCTGGGGAAGGAAATGCTAAAAAAAAAAAAAAAAAAGCGTGTCATTCATACTCCTTAACAGTAGATGGCAATAATGCTCTGTAATGTGAGTTGACACCCGCCAGTTTACACCATAGAAAAAGACCTTCAAAGTTTGTTTACATACGTTGAGCATGGTGAAACACAGATACAACGAAGAATATATGAGATATGGATTTTCTTGAAGACAAAGGTCAGTGAGTGGTTATTCAGCTAAAACTATATATTTTGAGTTCTTTTTGAAACTACTGCTCAGTGGTTGCAGTGTTTTATTTCATGTTTGTGCATAAAATCACTGAGTCTTAAAAATGGCTGTTACTGAAATGTTGTGTTTGTTATGTCAGCTTTATGATTAATGCTTAAATAAGTGACTAGATAGTTTTAATAGGAAATTGTTATATATTCAGGAAGTGGAAACTCAGCAAATGCTACACATTTGAGTTCCTTTTGAAACTACTGCTCAGTGGTTGCACTTTTTTATTTCATGTTTGTGCATGTTGAGTCTGTTAAAAAAAAAGGGTGAAGTTACTGAAGTGAAGTGTTTTAGATTTAATTAAAATGCAGCTAATTGAGCATCAAAGGGAATATTTCCCACTTGAAGTCATTTTGGTTATGCCATTTTGGTTTACAAATAAACATTTTTTTTGTGTTGGCATTCTGTGATATTCTATTTTACTATCTCTGATTCAAACTGCACGATCTTTTCATTCAATAAATTTGAGAAGTTGGAAATTTTCCTTGATTTGGGTCATGGCTTGTCATTAAGGGTGATGGTGGGTCCTGAAGCCAGACCAGTTGAGAACCACTGAGCGAAAGCACAGATAAAACTGGGAGATGCAGGAGATCAATGATCCTAATCTACGACAGAACGGCAGGTGTAAAAAAAACAGTCAAGTAGTTGCATTGGCCCAGTCAAAATCCAGACCTCAACCTGATAGAAATGCTGTGGTGGGTCCTTATGAACTCTGCATTAACTAGTGCTGCAAACCTCAATGAACTGACACAATGTTGTAAAGAAAAGTGGGCTGAAATCCCTCCACAATGATAGAATAGACTGATAACATCACAAAGAAAACAAGTACTTCTAATGACGATCTAAAAGAAAATTAATCAAATGAGGTCTGCAGCACACTGCTTCTACCTTGTGTCTTTGTTTTTAAACACAGTAAGACTACAGATTTTAAATGCCTCACACACATGGCCCATTGTCGAGCCAAAGACTCAAGACGAGCGTCCTACAAAAGGGTTCTTAACTTCACTCAGTGTTGAGTCTTATCACACAAAGTTGCAGTTAATCTAATTACCACAATTCAATCTACAATTCTAAGTTTTCAAGGGCGTCTAACAGTTGGGAATTTCAGGGATAGTCGTTTGCTTTGTTCGTTTTGGATATGTAGCATAGTCGGGATCCAAGAACCAAATGAGATGATTAAAGAAAAAAAGAGGTAGGTTCATGTTTATGACTTATATTTTTGTCACATGGGCTGTTTTAATGGGCAACGAGCTAAAATGCATTCAACTGCCTTGGATTATTCACCTACAACACCTCCTGAAAGACAGGGAAACATTTATTTTCTTTGGCCACAAAACCAGGACAGACTCAGGTGATGGATCCATGGATGTGTCCTGAAAGTCCTGCAATATCATCAGAGTCACAGCGGGGATATTCGTGGCATGTGTGCTTGTTCAAATTGGAGAACAGATGGAAAAAAAATGTCCTGTCGCGTGCGTGTGATTGCTGTTTGACCTCGGACTGTCCTGCTTCTGCTGCCTGTGGAGATGCTCACACCCTTTTGTCAAACAGTCTGAAGATCTCGGCAACTGTCGACACCTGCTGGACACGGCCTGTCATTGCAGCCCGTGTCCAAATTTCACTTCAGTGTTGGATAAAATGAAATCATGCGCTCTGCGGAAAAACAAACAAACAAACAACAACAACAACAAAAAAGATTCAGTCCGACCTTAAATCAAAGGATGAATAATGGAACCTGTGGAAAATAATCCTGCCTGCTGCTCATTTTAGCTCTCACCGTGGCCTGCTCAGCAGATCCTCCCCATCCAGCCGCCCTGAGTCCGCCCCCTCTCCTCCGCTCCAGTCTGAAGGATCCAGCACATCCAGCAGCAGCTGCAGATCTGCGGGGGAGCGCAGACTTTCTTCCGTCCTGTCTTTATTACTTTATTTATTTCTCCTTTCGTCAAGATGGGAATCCAAGAGGTGATCAGCGAGAATCCCAAAGGAGTTCTATAAGGTAGGCCAGTACTATTAACGGCTTTATTCCAGTTATTGATCATTAGGCGGGACACAAGATGAACACAGACAATGAGGTTTGCATCATTTCAGCTCTGAATTCACTTTCATTTTAATTTGACAAGAAAAAAAAGAGAAGGAAAAAAATCTAATTGATTTCTGCATATTCATCACCTTAATCTCTTAAGAATCAGCAGTTGTATCAAGACGGGCGGAAACAACAGGATCAGACTCTACAGCGTAGTCCAGATAGGATCATGAAGTGTTTGTGGCTTACCTGTTGCGTCAACACCCTCCTCCTTAAATAAACTTGCTGAAGGAGTGGACAAAACACATTTCTCCTGTAAACCTGAACCAAACAGAGAAGGATGATTCACATCCTTTTAGCTAAAACTGCTTCTCATGCAGGAAAGTAACTCACAACAAAAGCCTAGGTTGTTTGGAAGACCTTTATTGTGGTTTCCAACTTTGAACATCTGGCCCTTGTGATGGTGAGCCTGCAAAGAAGGAATAATGAGTTATTGGCATTTTTTCTATGTTTTTTTTTTTATCATTGACATAGTTTGTCATTTACTTAAATTTTACTTTGAAGAGTCAAACATTCCCACATCTGCAAAAGCCTGTGGTGAGATTCGGCGCAGCAGTGGATGGTTCAGGTAGAGAAGATGGATTGCATTTCTTACTTTACAATCATAACTCCGTCAAAAGAAAGGTTGGAACCTTTTAATGTCTTGTAGAGATCTCTGAATTACGTGGCGCTAATGGCTGATAATCAGAAGCCTGTTGTACAGAAGTCAGCTAAGTTCACTTCTTGTAGCTTTAATTACTTGGTTCAAAAAGAACCCACGAAATGATTAGTGACTGACGGGCAGCATGGTGACTTGGTGGAGAGCACTGTTGCCTCACAGCTAAAGGTATCTGCCTTTAGTCTCAGCTCTGTTTTTTTTTTTTTTTCACACTCCAAAAACATGCATGTTAGGCATTTTGGTGTGTTGAAATTGCCTGTAGGAATGCGATTGTTTTGATATATGTGGACCTGCAATGGACTGGTGACCTCTATGGGGTGCGGGAGCTTGGATAGACTCCAGCAGACCCCATTGACCTGGAATAGGAAGAAGCAGGTATAAATGATGGATGGATGGATAACCGTCCTGTAATTCTAAACTTGCTCTGTGTACATTTTTCTGTGCATTTGTAAGCACACAGCAGTAACATATGAGCGTTGTGTGCTTCTCGGGTAGAACTCATGTGAATTCGTTCTACAGAGCCGGCGTTTGTCCAGTTTTTTGACACCTGACTGGAGAGAGAAGAAGGACGAAGAAGCATGATTGACCTGAGCCACCTGACAGAGGAGGAGCAGGGGGTCATCATGGCGGTACTGAGGAGAGACGCTGAACTGAAGAAGGCTGAGGAGGAGCGAGTCAGGTAGAGATTCATGTCTGATAACATTATGAATAAAATAAAATCATGCAGTCTTGGAGTTTCCAGCTCTGCTGTAAGGCTATTTTCTCCTTGAGTTATTTTAGTTGAGCTCAAGGATTTTGGGCCGATATTTAAGTTAATGTCATGATGTTCTGCTAATGTCATTTAAAAAGTACCTCTTAGTCCTTCCATCACCATCTTTGTGAAAAGAAGCCTTTGTAGGACTGTCTTTGCTTAATAAAATAACACGATAACAGCTCGTCCGGACACAGACGCTGCCTCCACTGCTGAGAGACCTTAATGTGAGGTGAGCAATTCAATTACGGTTAAGCTGAAGTCCACACACGGCAGGAGAACACACTGGGACCAGACTCTGCATCTGAATGTTCAGTAATGCAGCTGGGGTTTTAAAAGCTTGACTTAAGGAGCATTCAGACATACTGTATGTGGCATTCAATGAAAACTATTGCATTCTGAAATAAAGGAAGAAAAAAAATTCTCATTTTCCAATCAACACTCTTCCCTCCTTGCGAGCTAACAGAAACCAAGTAGACTCAGGCCACATTTGAAGATGTGATTCATTTCATTTCAAAAGTCATGTCCGCCGTGAAACAAAGAGCTCTTCATTGTGAGTTTAATAGAATTGTTGGCCGACCTTGATGTCAGCAGGAGTCTGAATGCTCGCTGTGTCTTGTCCAGTCGAGTGTAAAAGGATTAAACCAGCAGTCTGTAATAATGCGCTACCCCGTCTTCACATGACAGCTGAGATTCCCTGACAAGTGGAAAGATGAGCTGAAATGGTGATTTTAAGGTGCTGGAATTTGTCTTCAGCGACTCTTTGATTTAGTCATAACTTGATTGAGATGTTTTCTGAATTCCTTCCCTTTGATTAATCATGTGCAGCTCTTATGCAATGCTGATGCTGCATTAATGAAGTAGTGGTCACATGGGCTCATTAGAAACAGATGGGAAACTATTAATTCAGTTAAACTCAAGATCAACATTATGAATAATGTGAAGTAAGTACAAAAAGAAGAGACAAATCCTGTACCAACAGACTCAGAGGAAACTACATCTGGTCGCTATCAGACAGGCAAACAACCAGACAGAGAAACAAAGCATGTGATGGAGGCCGAGTGGAAACCAGATTAGAACCGACAAAAGACATCCAAAATGTTCAGTTAGGTAGGAATGCTGGTGAATGACTGTCGGCTGATATAAATAGTGGTTCCTGTATGAGTCACTGCACAAAGCCCATCTTAATCCCGTTACGGTTGGTTCGGTACATTCTGTGTTGTAAAATAAATTAATATTAAAATAAAGGAATTATCAAATGAGGAACTAGTAGAAAGTTAGAGAGAGAAGCATGGTTTACACCTGTTGTACTCGTAGCCTGGCAACAACTGAACTCATGTACGACAGGTACGACAGGTGAACTCTGTCAGGAGAAGATTGCCTGGCTAGCCACTGAAAACTTGAAATGAAAAAATACTGCCAAGTAAAACTATTGAGCAAAAATTAAAATCAGTTTGTTTTCAAAAATACTATAAACTGCTTCTTATTCAGAAGTGACCAAAAAGCACTACATTTTTAACATTTCATTTCATATAATTTGGTATTTAATGTAGGATGGTTTTAATTTACATTTTGCAGGGCATCCCATATACACTACTGGTCAAAAGTTTTAGAACACCCCTATTTTTCCTGTTTTTATTTAAATTAAAGCGGGTCAAGTCCAGTGAATAACTTTAAATGGTACAAAGGTAAGCAGTAAACTGCCAGAGGTGGAAAAAAAGTTTAGATTGCCAAAACCAAATTTCAGAGTTATAAAAAAAGAGGGGTCTTTTTCAGTGATCAAGCAACAATGGATGTAAATTAAGTCTTGAAATTTGATGCAAACAATTCCCACAGATGTCCCAACCTCTGTTGATTACTTACAAAGCTCTTAAGCAATCAACAGATTGCTGGATCCAGAGTTGGTGACTTGTACAGAGCGACTGACACCCTGGACCAAAAGGGCTACAACGGCATTTTACAGAGCCATCCAGTACCTTCTCTGGTCTACGCCTAGTCGCTTAGGGGTTCATCTTACAGCAAGATAATGATCCAAAACATACATCCATTCTGTCAGAATGACCTTAAAAGAAAAAACAAGACGGTCGGCTTCAAATGATGTAATGGCAGCCCCGTGTCCAAGACCAGAACCCCATTGAGCTGGTTTGGGATGAACTGGAGAGAAAGATGAAAGCAAAACAACCTGCAAGTTCAACACATTTCTGGAAACTTCTGACAGTGTTGGGAAGAACCTTCCCAACAATATTAGATTTCCATTGTAGAAAGAAAGCCACTAACTCAAGTGTGTTTGTCTGTTATATCTGCAAAAAGTGGCGACTTTTGATGACTCAAAGATCGTGGTTAAATTTTTGTAAAAGAGATTTCATGATATCTTTTTTCAAATATCTAATTGTTTATTTGTTCTATACATTAATTTCAGATTACATTGAGACATTAAGCTATGTACTGTAAATTACTATAGAAACTGGAAAACTGGAGGTGTTCTAAAACTTTTGACCGGTAGTGTATATATATTTTTTAATTTTTAGCAACTTGTGCTTCTTGCATCAGTAGCTTGTTCTCTCTTTTGTCTGCTCTTGGCTTTATTTGCCTCCTCACTTTTGTGCTGCCTCAAATTGAATAAATCTACATTGGATTCTGTGTTCAGCGTGGCCTAAAGCGAGCATTATCTGGTTTTCCTTGTTTTCTGCTTCTGTGGCCTTTCAAAAAGCAATTCCACTCTGCCAGCAGAGCATAAAAGACCTATACATGACAGTACAGGAAAACACCCTGACCTGAGCAGGGGCACGTGTCTGTTCCGTGTTTTCCCCGACAGGAAGCTGGAGAACATACAGCCCAGCGATTCGCAGACGGATGTCAAGCTGAAGTACCTAACGGGGGAGTGGTTTTACGAGGCCAAGTCTCGCAGACACAGTGACAAGATCCACGGCTCTGAGATCATTCTGGCATCCATGAAGCCAGGGAAGTCAGCGGGCTTAGGTGTGTTCTCTCCTTTAATCTCGACAAGAATGTAACCCCATTTGTGACCCCAGCAGTTATAGCTGTCATGTGATGTGTTTTGAGTCTTCAGATGTCCAGCATTTTCCCTGAATGACAGAACGTGTGTGAACTCAATTTAAATGTTTAAACATTTAGGGTTTGAGTAACAAGAATATGCCTAAACATCGGATCTTTTATTTGTACTACCTCGATTATCTGCACTATTGCTTTTCTACGCTGCATATTTTTTTACACTGATCCACTCTGTTTTGCACTCTTTTGCACTGTAACCGGAGATGCTGCTTTTAATCTCATTGTACCTATGTACAATGACAATAAAGGATTCTATTCTATTCTATTATGCTTAATTAAGCTGTATAACAGATATCTTGTTACTCTCAAACTTGTGTAAACTCTTGTCTCCTGCAGATGGCTCTCCTAGAATTGACAGATCCAAGACATCCAGCAGCCGAGGTTCGGACATCGTGGCTCCACAGAAACCTGCCAGATCTTTTGAGACACATCAGCCAAAGGAGATGAAGTATACTACTGACTTTACCTGTCTGTAACTATTAATGCCCTTATTTTCAGGTCCTTCATTAGCACAGAACACAGAACGTGATAATGTTGTACTGACACACTAACGCATCATCTCAGACTCTGTCACTCTAAATTTCTGTGTATTTGGGTTTGTTTAGAGTGTGTGTTATCCAGTGACTCGGCTTGTGCAAACATAGGTGGTGCTCGCTGAAAATGGTGTGTTTTAAACTCAGCAGGAGCAGCTACTGTAGCGCTCACAACACCCTGCAGGGAGAGCAGAGTGACATCTTAGCAAAGTGTTAACTGGGAAAACTAACCTACCAAGAGTTGCCAACATAAAAAGAAATATGTGCTTCAGTAACTTAGTGACACAGCTGACAAACATCCAGGACACATCTATTATAGCAGGGTCAATATTTGACTTGGCCAAGAGTTTGGAAGCTATAAAACTCTTAATGCCTTTTAGGCATTACGCTACAGTTAACTTTGCAGTTTTATTACTACCTCACATGTGCTTTAAAAAGAATCAGATAGACTTGAACTTCCCTAGGTTGTTTGGTTACTTTCTTTCTTTCAAAAAGCCCCGTGCATGCATGCTAGTATATAATTTGGAGAAAAACAGACATTTCTGCTTTGTGCACTTTATTACAAATGTTAAGTTGTGGTCAGAATTACAGAAAAAATTGAAAACACTAAATATGAATTACTTGTTGTAATTTTCATGAATATGTTAACAGACTGCCCATGCTTTTGCTTTTTTGAATGCTTTAATGTCCATTTTGGGTTGTTGGACAAAGACCCAACCTACTTTACTGACATTGAGTGAGACATCTCACTTTGAAAGGCCTGTCAAGGGTTCTGATATCATTATTCCTTTGATATATTCATGTTTGTAAAACTAGAGACAGGAAAGCAGACCCTCGGCATAATCAAACCTCTACCGTGCTTTACTGTAGGTGGGGCGTTCTTTTCCATATGGGTTTCATTTCATGGCCTAAAAACAAACTGATGCACTGAATTCCCTAAAGATTTTAAACTTTTCTCTTCAGAACATTATTCCAGAAGGTCTGTCTGTCTCTGAAAGGTTTAACAAACATTAGTCTTGTCTTTTTGTGCCTTTCTTTCAGTAAGGTTTCCTCTTTAGCCTTTGCTCACAGAGCTCTGCACATGTGGAGCACATGGTTCAGGCTGAAGCTATCAGTCCAGATTCCTATTAGTCAGTCTGGAGCTCTTTAGGTGTCCTTTGTTGTAATTTTTTCCACAATCCACATCCACATTTTATTTCAATATTCTGACCTTACAAGAATAGCTATTACAGATGGTAGAAGAAACTCTGTCTTCCTCTGTTTAATAATTCCATCTGATACATTGAAAGAGCTTTTTTCAGCTAAGCATTTCATCCAAACTTCCTTCTCCACAGTGATGCAGAAAAAGAAAATCGATATTCAGCAGTGTGCTCCCCAAGAATGGTAGGCATATGTGATTAAAAAAAAACAAAACAGACTTCCTTTGGTTGATTTTCATTCTCTTTTCTTCTTTCCTTCAGTCCCTTTTCAGCTGTTGTGATGTAATTAATTAATTCTTTTTTATCTCCCTTCAAGCCAAGGCACAACCCTTTCAACCGTGCATCCCTCAGTGCTTTTGATCCCCCTGAAAATAATTATGATGTGTCCAGCACTCAGGACCAGGAGTCACATGAGACAGGTCTGAACTGAGAACTGATCAGACACATTTATACGGCTGTCAGTTAGGGAGTATGGAGCCCCGTTTGGGTCATAATTCAATGAATAAATGAGTCTATATTATTATGAAATACAGGCGTTTATTATTATGAAATACATGTTAATTATTATGAAATATTTCCCATTATGAAAAAAATGTATTTATTATGAAATATATTTTATTATTATTTAATCTTAGTTTAATGCATAATAGTTTATTTCAGAATGGCTTTTTTATCTAAGAATGAGCTTTTACATAATGGCTTCATTTTTCATAAGAATAATCTTTTACATAATAATGACATTTTGCCAGTGGGCGGGACCAGTGGTTGACCTGCACCCTCATTGGCTGATCCTTCTCCATTCTACGCTCTGACATCGACTAGTTTTGGCCGTTAGGTCTAGTTAGCAGCGAGCCGTGGCGTCATCAAGGTGCGCTCCTAGTCCGATTGTAGCTATGGCAGCTTGGACTGAGCTACGGGAAACCTTGACGTTTCTTAGTCGATGTCAACTTTTAACCGTAAACTGAGGTGCATTCTGCCACCTACTGGCCTGGAGTATATACATTACACCTCTCACCCACTATCGATACTCACTGTTCTGTTGCTTATGCCTGAATGAAAGAGCAGCCAATCACATAAATCGCTCCGCCCTCTCTGCTGTGATTGACACACAAATTATTCTTATGAAAAACGAATCCATTATTATGTAAAAGCTCATTCTTATGAAAAACAAAACCATTATCATAATAATGGGAAATATTTTATAATAATAGACGTCTGTATTTCATAATAATAGACTCATTTATTCATTGAATTATGGCCCAAACGGGGCTCCATAAGGGTATATTATAGAGGTATATTATCTTTGTACTTTCCCCCCAGAGCCCATCTCTCCACTGAAGAATCACCCAGCAGGCGAGTCCAGTCGGACTTCAGGGGGCTCTATCAGATCAGAAGGCTCTTCTGTAGGTTTCAGGCCTGTTCCAAAGAAGAGGACATTTCTCTCAAGACGTACCAGCAGTCAGTCAGAAAGTAACGGCCAGGTGGGGTTGGATGCTCCGGTAAAACCTGCAGGGGTCGTTCCTGCCCCAAGACGCAGTCTTCAGCAGGTCCCCAGTGGGAGCTCCGACCCAGTCTGCCTGGCAGGCATAGATGATACACCTCAGAAAAGTGCTTCAAATCAGAGAGTTCAACCTGCTCAGCCCTCGAGACCTACAGATGACAATTCCTTCCAGCTGTTGTGTGATGTTTCTCAAGTTTCTGCAATTCCAAGTCTGGAGAGAGAAACAAACCTGCCGTCTGAAATAAGTGACAGGTCAGTGAAGTGCTCTTACCCGAAATCTTTGATTAAACCCAGACATCTTTCAACGTTAATACAAATCCTGTGGTACTTCAGATCAGCTGGACACACCAAGACTTACATGCCTGCTGAGAGGGAAATGCCACAGAGGAGTGAAGATCGAGATGATCAGAACCACAGAGAGCATGGACCTTCAAACCTACCCGGCTGCAACATTCAGGACAAAGAAAACAGCAGCAGTGAAGCAGCAGCAGTGAGACAAGAGGAGCTGAGTTTGCCCCAAAGCACTGTGGGTGGGTTCTCTTACATAAACATGCTTAAATATAATTTTTGTGACACTAATTTTATTTCTATATTTTTCGTTTAATTGTCTCGTGCCTCTTGAGATGCTTTCTTCCAGATTAGTCGCCATTAAATTGATGTTTTCATCCAATTGTCAGTCTGCAACTGGAGTAGATTCAAAAACACAGAAAACCCAAGAAGAAAATCATTTTGACTGGGGTATAAAAGATAAAAATATAAAAGGAAAAACTAAGCTGACTGAAAAGTATTTTGCAAATTGATCAGGACGTTGCAGTCTTTTTCTTTTTTGTTTTGTTTTCCTTTTTTCCTGCAATATATTAAGTATTAAATGTAGCGAAAGGGATTTCTGGATGACATCATATCAGTTGATATTTGAAACAAAACACAGAGAGCTAGAACTCCCCACTTTTAATATTGTGATTAAGGACATATCATGCTCAACTGCTGAATTAGCCAGATGCTAACCAACAATGCAGTTGGCCCATGGTGTCCCTATATTTGTAATATTTTTAACTCTCCTCTTTACTTTGACTCTCGTCAGTGAGTTTGGTCCAACCAGAAGCACTCCGGCGTGGTTTAAAAGCATCCTAGAAATGACTCAACTAAAGATATGCAGCAAAGCTCTTTTGGTATCCAGCTGTGTCAATTTATGCACAGCAGGTTGAGCTGGCAGAAAATTTAATCAGAGAAAATCCTCCAACTCATACAATGACATTATGTTAACCCATGGAGGACGTGGGTAAGGGTGTGAAAAGGGATTTCAACCACATAATAGGAGCGGTTCATTTTAAAAGCTGAAAAGCACATTTTAATACTCATCTTTTTTTAGATTTATAATAGCAGAAAGCACAAGATGTGGTGATAAATGCATCTTTAAATGAGCAGATAACCACAGGTTTCTTGCGTGATCTCCAAACCTTTGATTAAATTCAATTCAATTCAGTTCATTCAGTTCAGAAATACTTTATTCATCCTGGAAGGGAAACTGAATAAATCAAATGAGTCCAGCTGACCAGGCTGGATTTATTAGCTTTCCACTTCTGAAACATTCCCAGAGGGACCTAAGGTTGTATTGAGGAGTAAACTGACACAACGTAGCATTGGCTGAGCGCCAGAATCAGACTCTCTGGACTCTGCATATCTTTAATGCAGCTGACAGACATTCGCTTCTTGAACACTTCTGAACCGCACCGCACTTCTGACGGTGGAACCACTATGATGGACCAGAATGGCTGGCGTGCAGAACGTTTGCATCCGGTGAGACCCGTGTGTTCCCACCATGTCGCGCTAGTGTACCATACTCTTAAAATTAGTTGCACTACTTTCAGAAAAGATGTTGCAAAATGTGACCAAATGGTTCCAGAGTGTACCCCTGGTAAAAAAAAGGAGTGTTTGGTTATAAAACTGAATATCTGACAAAACAGAAGTTTTATTGGGCGATGACTAAACGGGAGGGAATCATAGAAGTCAGTAGGATTAATTCTCTGTGACTGATACAACATGTAGTCGGATTTTCCCAATATTTCTATTTCCGTTTGAATGAAAGCAGTGATCTAAAGAACCAGGAGACTACCATACAAGTAGAAAAAACTGTTTTCTATGGGTAAAACTACCATACAGACAGCATTTACGATCCTTTAAATTCATCTATTATTGTGTGAGCTGTTATTTTTAGATAATGCAAACCCATCTGTAGGACAGACAACAGCAGCATTTTGATCCCTTAATTCTCTTTTCATGTCTTCCTTTTCAGATCCGGGTACTCCTGTCTCTTATGATCTCACTTACATTGATAAGTCTGATCTGCAAATTCAGAAGTCGAATCAGAAAGATGTGTTTAAATTATCCACTCAGACCACCAGCCCCACTGGTGAGGAGGAGGAGTCCATTGCAAAAGTACTGGACTGGTTCAACCGCAGCTTTGACAGCAGTGAATGGCTGAACACAAAGGACGATGTTAAAAGCTCTGACAGACATGTCGCTGTCAGAAAATTAAGAGACAAAGAGTCATTTGCAAGAGATGCTGCAGATCACAAAGGTGCAAGTGAACGAAAGAAGGAAACAGTAGAAACAAAGAGTGGCCACTTTCAAAAGCCAACCAATGAGGTGAAAGACTTTAGAGGGGTCCGCAGAAAGGGCAGCAGGGAACTGATTGAAACTCAAGAGGAGGTGAGGACCGACACCGGAGAAAGAATGTATTCACAAGATGTTAAAGATAACACTGATGAAAGCCAACCTCTGAAAATCTCTCATCTGAAGACATTCTGGGAGAAAAGCAACACAGGCCCCAAGATACTTATCAGCAAATCAGTGACTCCTGGTGACAAAGAACCAAACTCTGCTCTCGTTTCTGTGGAAAAAGAGTCTGATATGCCCTCTGGTCCTGGAATATGCAGTGGGAAGGGAACAAATGATGAATACACCTCAGATCTACGGGATGAAAGTGAGCAGCAGCAGATAATCAGTTCACCTGCAACTATGGGAGTCCCAGTTCATATAAATAATCACGAGCAAGAAGAAAATTCGATAATCGATTCAGATCAAAGGAACACTGACAGCTCATCTCATTTGAAATTGTTCATCCAGTCTCCAAAGAAACAGCAAAGGAACTCCAGATTCTGAGACTTTATGTGTGACCAAGCATTTCCCTTCAGAAAGAGCAACCATCCATCCTGAACTGGAGGGTGTTTATGGAGTCAAACCGAACCTGCAGTCTGAGAACATTTCAAAACTGAGTGAACCGTCACCAGAAGGACTGCAGTCAAAGACGGTCTCTGTGCCGAAGCATGAAGGAGATCTCCACAAAAGGCTCAGTTTAGACTCTGAGAAGCTCTTTTCATCAGGGAGCAGTCCACATATGAACTCCAGTCAAGGTGATAATGATGCGCAAATCAGCACCAACATACCAACTCAAAGAGGCTCAAGTGAAGATGTGAAGAGGAGAGACAGTGTGGATATTAGCATGCATGGCATGTCTCCTAAACGAAAAGATAATGCACCTAATAAAGACAAGACTAATAGTCCGCGCTTAAATAGACAGCCATTAGCACATCAAGAATGCACAGCAGAGAGGATCAAGCAGTTAAAATTGTTCTGGGAGCAGGAGAGGAACAAGCCAGTGTTTTATACCGGCAAACCTAAAGGTCCTGGAGAAGGTAAAGTCACTCGTGGTACGAATGCTAAACTGAGTAAAAGATTTACAAAGTCTGAGTTTGACCTGAGGTCATTTGGAAATGAATTAGGCAGCGATGAGGAAGACGAGATCAGAAATCATCCTAATTTTAATGTTCTTCCACTGCACCAGAGACTGGATAAACTCTCTCCAAGCCTTGGTACAAGTCGCAAGCAGTTTAACACTCTCCGGGAGTTCTGGGATGAAGCCACAACCGACTCCAGGGGGTTATTAGCATTTGACAAACCCAAAAGCCCTAAAAGAAAAGAACCACTAAGTGCTCAGCTCTCATCTCAGGAGTTAAAGGGCTATGATGCTGAGATTTATCGTTCAAATCCATCTGTCGAGAAAACAAAGGCAGGTGCCATGAAGTCATCGCCTCAGAATCGATCAAAGTCTCCACATGACAGACAGACGGGGTGTGGGACAAGAATGCCGAGTGACTGCAAAAACAACCTGCCGAATTATATGTCAGCTGATTCAGGGCCACAAAGACAGTCCAAAAGGAGCTCAAAAGATCCAAACAGAGAAGAGAAGCCCACAAAACCACAAACCAGCTCAGGCAAAGAGGTTCGAGCTCCCAGGAGCAGAAAAGACAGTTTTAGCACTTCCGGCAGTCGTGGAAATTCTTTGCGTCGTGCCACGAGCATGTTTGCTTTGAGCGTCGATGATGAAAAGGAGCCGAGCCAGCTCCAAACGGATGCAAGCCCCGTCCACTCTCAGAGCAGGAAACACAGGCAGAACACCGATAAAGGCGCCATGTCGAGAAGATCGTCAGAAGATTCTGAGACTGTAGCTCCACGTGCCAGAGCGTTCGTTCCCACAGACTACCGGCATTACTTGGGGATGACTGACAGCGCTGACATCTCTCTGGCCCCTGCTGGGAATGACGAGGGCTCGGACTTCAAGTCTGGCTATGAACTTTACGTGGGTGGACCAGAGAAGGCCAGCACGCCCGTGAGCTCCGAGGAGCGTCACAACAGGAAGGTCAACAAGATGAGTCAGCGCCCCGTGTGGGCGAACTACAGCGGATCGGATACTGGCCAGGAGTCATCTGTCAGCAGCGTGTCAGAAACTTGGTCCAACTCAAGAACAAGCTCATATCGTAAGCACCAACTTTACCGTTGTACCATGGAGCTGAAATGACAGTGCATTTAAATATGAAAGAAACCTTTTTATGAAAAGATCTGTACAAACCTTTTTCCACTCCAACATATAATGTTTCTATTAAAATCTTCCTATACATATACATAGCAGAAATTGAACTGATATAATTAACTATGGGCATACTGAGCTTATTAATCAAAAAACGTTTCACGAGTATGTAAACATAGATGTTTTGAACCTGCCTTGTGAAGTAGTCACAATTCTCGCTGTTTGCACAGTTTATTGTCACCGTGGGTTGGATCCAGCAGTATCCTTGATATCACGTCCGTGTCAGGTGATCTGTGTTTGCAGAAGCAGATCTCTGTAAACGGAGCGTGCTCCTGTGGTCAGCTGCCTGTGTTTAGATTGTGGGCTGGGCAATAACTGTTGTAACTGCTGGATTCACACAGACAGCAGACGTTTCACCAATCTGCAACTTCTGTGTCACAATAGTTTTGATTATTCCAGCTGAACTGAATTTGTCAAACACAGGAATTCAAAGTGCATGTAAGGTTACTTAGCTGCATATTTGATTCACAGCAGTTTAGTTATTGTGTATTAGACTATATTTTAGAAATGTAAATAAGTCAGTGAACAATCAACAAATTAAAATCTGGTTTAGTAAATTAATCAAATTTGAAATGTTAAAAAAAAGGACTTGCCCCAAATTAAATACACTGTCTAATCAATATAATTGGTTGCTGTCAAAAGCCAACCGACTGAGTTAATCAGAACTTTTTCTACAAAAATGCAGGAGAAAATGATGACGAGAAAAATCCTGTCAGGAAAGCACTTCGGAGGGCAGAGGCCCGGCCTAAAAACCTGGCTAAAAGCTTGGAAGACATCACAGCATCCTTATCACCACGTGAGCATGTCTTCCTCTCTCATGCCAGTTTTTCTTTTTTTTTTTTGTGTGTGTGTGTACAGATAATGATTAACAACTATCGTCTCGTTTCTTGTAAACATTTTCGCTCAGGACAAGAAAGGAGACAAGACCCAACTGCTGATACCAGGCGAGGCAGTGATGGTAAAAACTGTCCGATTTTGATGATGTATATTTTTCAGACATAGTAGCAAGTAGTGAAGAATTTATCTTCTCCCTTCCTAATGATCCACTCCACAGTTTCAACCATCACGTCACCCTCCTCATCCTTACTTTCGGATTCAGACCACCTGAAGAACATGAGCAAATCTGTCCCTTTGTTCTTACAGAAGGAGGTAAAACTCCTTTGTCCAGTACGATAAAGCCTGTCCTGCATCCACCTGCACAGAGCTTTCTGTACATGCTGTCTGTGTTTTAGGAGGTGGGCAGAGACACTGACTCCAGCTGCGAGTTCACTTACCAACGAGGAAGTCTTATGACAGGCGGCTCAATGACTAACCTGAGGAGCTCTCCTGGCATGGCCTCTATGTCGTCCGTATGTTCACACGCAGCAGCATGGTTCGCTTTTGCACGATCACGCTTACCATTCTTGCACTGCTTATTGGATTTTAGTTTAGCATGTGACTGGCAGGTGCTTGGGTATGTCAGAACTGCATGATCGCTGCATCGCACTCAGAGGGCTGTCACGTCATTGTCCATGCTGACAAACTGTGTGATGGTTGCAAAGCCGGGCTCAATTAAACTTGACGAGGTTTATTAAGCAGAGCAGAAGTCAAGTACAGGTGAACATACTGACAGGAATCAGGCAAAAGATGTACTATGCGGGCAAAATAGTAGGAACAATGTGAGGTTAAACATTCACTTGGAAAATGCCAGAATAGATTTAACTAGTCAGAAAGGAATTAAGACAATGTGGTGACAAACAGACACCAGATAACACCAACATCATATAAATAAGCATACAACTTATCAAATGTTGACACTGTGACATTTTACCATTTCATTTACAATATTAGCTCCTTTTGAATTTGCATTGATTAGCAAAATATAAGTGACAATGTTTAGGCATCAGAAGAGCATCTTCGAGAGGCAGAGTCTCTCAGACGTAAGGATAAGCAGAGGCTCGCCAGTCAGCAAAAGATAGTCAACAGATAGTGAAACAATTTCATTTTGCTCTGTGTAAAATTGTGAAGAATTGGAAGATCTCATCATCTGCTGTACAATAACCTCATCTACAACCTACAGTACATAATCTGCAACTGAGAAATAGGATACAGAAGAAGCAGGACTGGTGAGCAGCTCAGTTCAATAATGGGACAACATTCAATTCTCTTAAAAAAGCTTTTCTCTGTGTCAAAGTGTTTTTTTATTGCAATTCAATTTAAAGTGTCTTTATTTTACTCTTAAGATGATACATTTCCTCACTTTCAGCATTTTATGTTTTATATGTTCTATTCTGAACAAAAACTTGGTCTAAATCATTTAAATTACAAATCATCGCATTATCCTTTTATTTACATTTGCGACAGTGTTCTTACATCAGACTCCACAGTCTGCTGAAGTAAAATTAACAGAGCGGATCAGAGACAAAATCAGATTCAAGATAAAATAGGAAGTGAATCAAAAGCTGGCTAAAATGAGAAAAAACACACTATTTCAAAAGAATACAAATCTAAAACCATAATCTGCTGTCCAATATCAAAGTCATTATGTCAACCCATGCTTTTCCCCCCTCTGTCAAAATGTCTGCTGTGGAAGCTGGTGTGATGAGGTGGAGAGGTTAAGGGGAATTCAATTAGCAAAACCAGAGAGTTTTACGCTTTTAGACATTTCTCTTGCATGGCTGAAAATCATGAATATAAAACTGCTTTCTCCAAGGCCACTTCCCCTCCTGCTTTAGACTACTGAAATGTACCATTAATAACAATAAATCGCTGAAGTTACCGTAAGATTCATGTTTTTGAGGTAAGGTGCCTTTAGGCTGTTTTGAAGACTTAACCAATGGCAGCTGAGTAAGTATTCTGGTCCATCGTGACCTTTAACAGGATAAAGTAGGATGGATGGACCTCCAGCTTTGTTTCCTCACTCAATATTTTCCTTTATAAAAAAAACCCTTTCCCTCTTTTTTTCCTGTGTGCTCACAGCTGAGTGGAAGTGTAATGACCATGTACAGCGGTGACTTTGTGGAGGTTCAGGGAAACATCCAGTTCTCCATCAACTACGTTCAGAGGCTCCGAGAGTTTCACATCTTTGTGGCTGAGTGCCACGGCTTGGCAGCAGTCGACCCAAAGAGGTCCCGCTCCGATCCGTGAGTCGTGCATCCGTCGTAACATCAAATATGGTGGAGGAGTATTCATATTTTTCACTTAAGTAAAAGTAGTGCACAGTCTTAAAGTGGAAAACCGGGTCCTGAATAGAGCAAAAATATTCCCATGACTGGTATTATTACTCGAATATCCAGATATTCATTTTCTAAGGTGTTTTTGGTGTCCAGATACATGATGAGTTTGGAACTTGCAGGTTGGAGGCCGAGAGACCAAAGAGGAGATTTGTGGATGTAGTGAAAGAGGACATGAAGTTAGTTGGTGTGAGAGAAGAGGAGGATGGAGGAGATTGTGTTAGATGGAGGCAGATGATTCAAAAGAGCTCTGAACAGCTGGGGTTTGCACAAAAACATCCGAGGGTGTCCTGGACTGTCTGGTTCTGACATGTTATCTATAGATCTTTTGGGCCCTGAGGGTTGAGCAGTGGATTCTCTGTGGAAGAGGACTGCTTACTGTTGTGCTTGATTGTTGTATTTGTTCTTTTTCTTCTTCTTTTTTTCCTTTTCTCTCACAAACAAACTGTAAACTATATTTGTTAATTTAAGTTTTATTACTTGACTATCCAGCAATCATACCTAGTGTTGTTGGCTTAGAACTGAAAGATCTGGCTGCTCGCCCCACTGACCAAAGCTAAGAGCATTTGTTAATACCTTCCACCAGTACCCAGGCCCTAGAAGTCACAGTCTTAGCTAAAGGTTACTTGTTTAAATGTTTAATTACTTCATTGTAAGACTGAAAATTACAACTAAAAATGTGTTCAATTACCTGTGACACACTGCCAGGTACTTTTTGGTGTTGAAGGACTTATAATTGGTTCTTTACTGGTGCTGGCCAGCGTGAAAGTCTGGACAAAGGTTATCTTGGCTGCTCTTACAACAGTGGCAACCCCTTTTAGCTCCTCTTGAAACAAAACACATTTCTCTTTCACTCAGCAGCATGGATGCTCACATCTTTATTGTTCTAGTTATTGCTGTGGTTGTTGTTGGTGTGGCAGTCCTCGGCTCTTAATTATTGTAATATCTTTTACTCTCAGTGCTTCCTTACGGTTTTATTGAAAGTGCATTCTTCTTTTGCTGACAAAGGTATGTCAAAAGCTACCTGGTCCCTGACAAAGCCAACCTAGGAAAGAGGAAAACATCTGTAAAAAAGAAGACGCTAAATCCGACTTTCAACGAGATCCTGAGAGTAAAAGAAACACTCACAAACACACACACACACACACACACACACACACACATATACATTTTACCACACTTAAAACTTTCTTGGCAGCAGACAAAAGCGGTGCTCCTGTTTTCCAGTATCGTGTTCGCATGGAGTATCTCAGAACCCAAACGCTCATTCTCTCAGTTTGGCATCATGACACCTTTGGCAGGAACAGTTTCCTGGGCGAGGTGGACCTGGACCTTTCCAAGTGGGACTTCGATCACACCCAGATGAATTACTTAGCTCTGAAAGCCAGGGTAAAACAAACACAGACAAAGACTGCTTTATCTGCAGTAGTTGTTTTCAAATAACAGAGGTTTCACGTGTGCTCAGCCCACTCATTCATTTCCCTGAATCTGTTTGGGATGCTTATATTACAAGATGAACATGTAAAGTGTCCTCTGTTTCAGACAACACCCATAGTTGCACCATCAGATTGCCGAGGAGAAATGAGACTGGCCGTACGGTTTCTGCCACAGATCAACCACAGTGAAGGTTATCCTCCTCCGTTCTTTTTTTTAAGTGTAATTGAGACCTAACTTGTCTTGTCTGAGAACCTGAAGTCAAAATTTAGTCCTTAAAGAGCAGAGAGAACAATTTAAATTTACATTTACAAAAGTTTTTTTTTTTCCAGTTCTTAATAGTTTGGCCAGAAGAAGATTAAATGAATAAATACATGCATGCACTAAAATAGATATTTTCATTAAATATTAAATCATAATGCATGACTCTAGTGACCAATGCGGCTAACTGATTTAAGCCAAGCTAATAATGCTACTGTCAGCAGAAGATGACCTGGATTTTTTTTTTCTTTTTGCCCTCCATCTTCATTAGATTTAAATGATTTACTCTGGTAAGTTTGCTTTAGCTTCCTGACTGTCTCTGTGTGTAGAGAGTGCAGCAGGAAGAGACATTTGCGCCATTTTTTGAATGGTCTGCCGTGCTATGTCCAACACAGCCGTGCTTCTGAGCCTGACCTGAGAATGGTGTTGCCAGATTGGGCAGATTCAAGCCCAGTTGGATGGTTTGAATTTTATTTTGTAGGTAAAAACAAAGCCAGGCAAATAAAAGTTCAGCTGGTTTGGGATCAGTCAGGCTATTTACATTGTTGGCATCTAATAACAAGTATTGTACCTCTAAGCTATTTACAAATACAGAAAGTATTTGTATGAACTCATTGTGGCTGTTTTTTTGTTTGTTTGTTTGTTTTATTAATTTTTTTGTCTGCCTTTATCTGGCCAGCAGTTAAAGCTGAGCTCTATTCATGATGCCATAAAATGACTTAGTAGTAGATGTGAGATGTAGTGGTTAGCTGTTTGGTTTGGTGGTTTGTTTTTCATTAGATTTCTATATAAACTTAATTTGCATTGCTTTATATGATAACCCAACACAAGCCAGCTGAGTTGCAGTCTCATAATTTGGTGTTTTTAGTGTGTTTTGCACCGCTTTGCCGGATCTGGCAACACTGCCAACATTGTAATGCCGGACTTGGCAACACAGTGTTGAGCAGAATGTTAGACTGAACCAAATGTCCTCTCAAGGACGTTCTGCTCAGTTTGACAAAAGTCAGACACAGGCAGCAACTCAGGGTACATTCAAATGCACAACTTTAACAACTTTACCTATAAACTGTCTGCTTTTGTAAAGTCATCTGGTCCCTGTGTATCTGCCAAGTATTGTAAAAAGATGACAAAGCAAGACAATGTCAAAAATGTTTTCCAAGACAGATGAGGAGTGTTAAAGTTGTTTTACTTTGCCATTAAGCTAAAATGGACATATTATAAAAATCAATTTTTCTGTGCTTTAGAGCCTATATATATTTGGAGTTATAAAGGGACTACTGCTTTGTTTGAGGCTATATGTCTGTGGAAATATGTAATTCAGTGCGTTCAGATTTGGAGGATGCTCTTACATCACCGACCCAGGTCAGTGTTTAATTATCTACCCCCCCCCCCCCCCCCCCCCCCCCCATATTTGTCTCCATCAAAGACATACCCCTTGTTAGAGACAACAGACGCACCCTCCATTGATGAGGGAGAGGGAGTGGAGTGGCTGACTCCATCCGTTAAACTAGGTGCTTTGTACACAGTTGTGAATATTTAAGAGGGAGCCCTTGTACTGCATCTGCCTGGTATTTTGAACAAATAACATTTTGTTAAGTGCTCGGGAAATAGCATGCCTTTTGAAAAAATGCCATATTTATCCTTTAAACGAAGCTGTTAGTAGGTCTGCACCCTAACCTGTCCTTTAGAGCTACAGTTTTGACTGTGTAGTTCCAAATTCATTATTTTTTTGTGACATTTCTTTACAGGTATAGCAAAAGATGTTCCCAACACAGGAGAGATTCACATTTGGGTGAAAGAATGTAAGAACCTGCCACTCATCAGGGCCACCATCGATCCTTACGTTAAGTGGTATGCATACTAATCATGTCATCTCTAGCAAGGTTGCACTTTACATTTTCAACTGCTGTCTCAGTGAACCCTGTTCCCTCTCCCTACCTTTGTGTTTTAAGCTTTGTGCTGCCAGACACAAGCAGAAAAAGTCGCCAGAAGACACGTGTGCTGCGGAGGACTACGGACCCGGCGTTCAACCACACAATGGTGTATGATGGCATCAGTGAAGCCGATCTGACAGAGGCCTGCGTGGAGCTCACTGTCTGGGACCGAGACAGGCTGGCAAGCAACATGCTGGGGGGGCTGAGACTCGGAGCTGGAACAGGTGAAATTACTTTATATAATGTCTAAAATAAGATAACAGAGGTTAGCCGAAGCATCACATTGTTTTCTATTAAAAACTGGAACGTTTAAGTGAACGTGGTGTAATAATTATAGATGAACTGAAGATGGCACATTCACATGGGCTAAGGTGGGTTTGAAACTTTTGTCCCATTGAGCCACTATTTACTTATGTATTTAGTCCATCAGATAGTTAAATTAAATTCCCATGACCTTTCCTAAGAGTTCAAAGTGACATTTTCAGAGCTATGGCCAGCTATTATCAGAACCTACTTGTCTTCTTCTGAAATTGCTAGATGTTGCTCAATGCGAAGATGAAGCACTGGTGAAAAAAAAAGAAATCTGTTAGAAATATTTGCAAATTTCTTCAGATGTTCAAATATACAAACCACGATTCATAAATGATTAGTTTATTGTTATATAATTCAAAGAAAAGCAACAGCATCACAGTTTATAAGCTGAGCCACATTTGACCCAAGTCCTTTCACCTTTCAACTTCACTGGGCAGGCTTCATCTCATCATGAACCCTGGCCAATACAGAACTGTCTGTAATATAAATTGTCACTATCTTTCAATATTTGGACCTTTATTGTTATTGTTGCTGCATTTAATGTCTGATGACAAATGCAGTTTTTACATGTTCTGGATTGGAAAAAGAGCTGAAACTGAACATGTGCTCTTGTCAACGACAGGAGGCAGAGTTTCAGGTTTAAGTTTATAACACGTATGTGAAACAACAGTCTTTAGATCAGTTTCACTGAGTGGCCATCCAGCCTTGGTAGACTGAAAAAGAGAAAACTGCTGAATCCAGTTTCAGCAAACAAAGTGTGTAGAAGACAACAGAAACTGGAGCCAGGCTCATGATGATGCACAATGAGGCGGTGACCTATTTAAGCTTTGAATCATGTTTCCAGATCAAAGCCTTTATGAAATAGAAGGGCTGACGTCCATTACAAAAAAAATATAATAGAGTATGCCTCAGCTGTGAAAGTGAATCTCAGCTCTAAGATTTTCATAGAAAAACTGGACATTTAAATTTTTCAGATGCCTGAAGCTAGCCTGTGAAAGCGCATGTATCCTTTACTTGTATGGGTGTCTCTCTGCAGGGAGAAGTTATGGAGCACCGGTGGACTGGATGGACTCGAGTCCCTATGAGGTGGCCCTCTGGCAGCGCATGATGGCGTCCCAGAATGAATGGGTGGAGGACGTGTTGCCTCTGAGAATGCTGAATTCTGCAAAAACTGCTTTCAAATAAGTATAGAAAAACTGCTGAAAGATAATATATTTCTTTCCCCAGACAAAAACACTGTAAACTCTCCATTGCAAAGATTCAGTATTTTGCTTTAAACTCAATGTGTGTTTCAGTTCCCTTTGAAAAGGAAATGGATTCAGCAGTGTATCTGACAGCACCTTATCGTGCTGCCCTATAAAGCAGTTTTCTTAAAGAGACTGAACAGTTCAGGAGCTTTGTTGACATTCCTCGTGTTCCCCAGGCAGACAGGAGTAAAATTAGAGACAGACACAATGGGAAAATGAGAAAGAAAAACCCAAACCTCACACATGAACTTTTTGCTTTTTAATTTCAGCATCTCAGGGCTATGGCTCTGGGAAATCTAGATCTTCCTTAAGAAATTTCACTTTTACTCTGCCAAAGAGTAGGGTGGTGTATTTGACTTTTATAAAATAGGTGAAGCCAAATAATTGCTGCATCAGTTCAGTTCAGGGGAAAACAAACTAAAAGAGGCGCAGCTTCAAAACATACGGTGGGGTTGTGTCACTTTATATTAGTTACTGCGCTATTTATTTCATACCAACAACAAGCTACCTGACAATTAAAACAGATCAAACACGCAAACATTGATTGAAGCCATTTTTCAAGGCCAAGAAAAAAAAATGTCTCGATAAACAAACTTTTGTCATATAATTCAGGGAATAAAACCTGTTTGCTTTTAATGTTTACTGTGCTTTTCTGCCTGGATTGTTAGTCTACTGGTCATGCTGGTATTCACCAGGGCAGTCAATGTTGAATTGGTCTGATGTTCAGCACAAATGGGATTAAAGAAATCTACAGCTGAAAATCTTCAGATGTATTTTTTTTTTCTTTTTGCCAAATATGGATAAACAACTGTTTTTTGATCGGATCAGCTTCAGGTCAAGATTTTCCCCATTAACTGCATTTAGATTTTCGATGGACACTTTCGTTTCTCTGAAATCCAGCAGATGTATTGTTGCTAACTCCATCAACTGCCTCACAGTTTGCCATAAAATTTGGTTCATACTGTATATTTGTGTTCCTCTCAGGATAACCTGTAATTGCATGGTGCTCTGTTTACTTTTCTTTTGGTTATGAACATATACAATCACATTAGTGTAATTTACAAAATATGCCAACAGTAGAAGTAATTAGTACTAAGTCTCATTTGAAAAATAAATATTTCACATTTTGAGTAACAATGTGGTCTAACAATCCAAAACATGTTTAACACTGAAATTCATCTATATATTATTACTTATACCATCAATAATATTACTAATTTTGTTAGCACATGTGCACATTAAAATTTGCATTCTCATTTGAGTCCACAAATATGCCTGCCAGCTCAAATGCAAGCTACTTTCTGAATGCAAAGTATAAAAAAGTGTTAATCCATAAAATGGATTTTAGCTTGTTCATCTGTAATCAGAGCATTCATTGCAATGTTATATTTAATTTCCCTTCTGGGATAAATAAAGAATTTTTGAATTTGAATTTGAATTGAATTTTTAGTATTCCTTTCACTAAAACCTTCAGAATCAGAAATCTTTTGTAGTAAGTCTGCTTGTATTCGTCGCCACATGAGGAATTTATCTTAGTGACTGAAGCCTTTTATAATCAACACATATAATATATCACATACCATTATCTAAATCAATCACCAGCACAGCAGTTAATTCTCTGCATCTAGAAGCTGTATTGTTATGGATACATAGATAAATATATGTTAATAAACAGAAATGTGAATGAAGTACACAATAACATTATTTCATTTTGATAGCAACACGAAACACATGCAGACATCCAGTTTTCAACCCACTGTGTTTGTCAAAGGGAAATATCAACATTTAATCTACTGTTTAAAAATCCTCCTGATGGTTTTCTTTATGACTCTCAGCCCATTTATAACATACTCTTCCAGCTGCACGTGATAAACTGAGTTTTAGTGATGGGAAAGCGTGATATACTCTCTCCGGGGCATGTAACAGGTCAGATGGTTGTTGGATGGAGAACCAAAAAGTTAAGACATATCAGTCATTCGCACTGTTCACATGGCTGTTAGGGTACTTGTCAATTTTATGCATGATTCATAACATACAGAAATGAGAGGCAAAAAAATTGCTTACTATAGATATTTTGTAATCCATCAATTGTCTATGCCCGCTTAATCCTATACAGCAGTGATTCCCAAAGTGTGGGCCGCGGCCCCCTGGTGGACCGTCGGGGTACTGCAGGTGGGCCATGAGAGGTCATTAAAATTAAACAAATATGTTTTAAATCCTCGATCTTTTTAAAATATGTTTTTAATTACTGTAAAATATTAACGACGTGATTTAAAAACATTAAGAAGTAACAAAACAAACCAGTTAAGTGTTATTCTACCATCATCTTAACTTAATATGACAAGTGTCACCTTATTTGTTGACCCCTTACATTAATATCAGATCATGGTTCCTTGTCCTGTATGTTGATCACAGTTGTGATTAAAGGTTTCAGTGAGCTGCGGAGATTTTTCGCATTTCAAATTGGGCCTTGGTATTCTGTATTTAGGGAATGGCTGCTATACAGGGTCACGAGGATCTGCTGGAGCCTAACCCGGCACCACAAAAGGGAGCAGTACACCCTGGACAGGTTGTCAGATATTTTGTAAAGCAAAACTAGATGAAAAAGAGATCCACTTGCTACGTATGTAAAGCTAACAACTTGAGGACCGTATTTTTGGCGTTATGCCACAGTTAGATGTGTGACTCATAACTCTCCTCCTGCAGTTTTTGTAGGTTTGTTCACTGCCACAAGTGGAAGCTGTTTTATGCCAGGAACACGTGAGCGTAGAGAACATTTATTTTCTACGAGGTCAAATGTTTCCCACAAGGGATTCATAAAGGGAGCTAAAAGGGAGTGAATGTTGGAATTGTTGTCACCTGACTCCAGCTCAATTGTGGTTGTGTCCGTGTCTGCCGTGCGTTCATGAAACTGTTTCTCCAACTTCAAACTGGCAGTAAAAAAAGAATATGCACTGGTGAATCCTGAGGTACATCCTTAAAGCTTAACTGTGAAGAGTGGATGTGCAGCAAACACACCATCCTGTTTAAATAAAAGACTGAGATGACAAAATGGTGTCCAGACAAAGTTTGAGCCTTTAATGTTTATTTTGTATTTTAGAGTAGTTTAATGAGTGGTTTTATTCAAACAGACAAAAATAATACAACATACAAAATGCTTATTAGATTTATATAATCTAGCCGCAAATCTGACAGCTAACATCAATGTCATTCACCATTTTACACCAACATCTTAGTCTTCTCTAATTCAATAAAGAATAAAGCTTTTCTCATCATTTTCATTGAAAAACAACCTGAAAGAACAACATTTTTTATTGATTACAGAACACATCATTTTTCATTAAGTACTTCAATGTGAGTCTGACAATATGATTAAAGCTAACAATAAATTGCAACACACAATTATTATACATGCACCTCACCTCCACATTAAGAAATTATGTAATTTGTGATGATTATGAAGTTGCATGGAAAGATGACTGGAGATTCCTTGTGTTATGATGCTATGTTTGTGAAGTGGAAAACCTACCTCTACATAGCTATAACACCATGACTCCTCTCACTACTGTTTTTCATGACTGTATTACGCTCCCTGTTGGGGAGATGGGGAAAAGGGCTCCAGCAGTGGGAACACTTCATGCCATTAGCGATTTCCTTCGTCTTATGTGGAACCCAAGGTAAGCAGTCAAGCCAGCAATGAAAATGGCAATAATGACAATGCAGACGATTATAGCAACCACAGGGCCGCTGTAGCCACTCTCAGCTGTCGCAGCTGTCGGAGGAAAGATGAGGACAAAAATACATCAGTTCGTCTTGCTTATTGCCAAGAAAGGAAGGACCGAGACAGAAACCCATCAAAGAAGAGTTTTCCCCTCATCAGAGCACATTTATATGGAAACACAGTCAGATTTCACATGTAATGCTCATTCTTACCGTGAGTAGCTGAGAAAGGTTTAGCCTCCCCTGGAAAAGTAAATCAAAAGAATGATCAGAACGTGATATGACTGCCTTCATGCCTTTTTATTGTGTATAAATTTGTCTCATTAAAGGTTTGTGTTGCAGAAACCACACTTGTTCACTTTCTTATATAAGTTAGATGGGAAAGTAAGAAAACTCTCAAATCTTTATTTAATGTCCCCCTCAAAATGAAATTTATTGCTGAGTATTTTTACTTATCATGGTTTTGGGTATTCTTAGAAATTATGACATTAGAAAATCACTGTGTCGTACTAGGATATCAGAACCAACTGTACATACAAAAAACAGATGAATAGTGACCAAACTATGGACGAAGAATCTATTGTGCTCTTTTCTCTCCTATTATCTTTTTAAAACAAAAGAATTATGTTATTAAGTAAAGGAAAAGAGCCTTTAAGGACATGTGAGAAACACAGGAGGAAGAAAGGCTTCATGGTTCTCCTCTGAACATCAATGCACCACTTCTAGTCCTCTTCTTTCTTACTGTATGAAGTTTTAAAATATTTAAAATATTGTGTCTTCAACTTGCAATATTTTGTGATTGAGTGTTTAATTTTTTAACAAAATGATCATGAAATAATGTTTATGACCACATCATGGTGATAAATTTGTGTGCAATGAGATGCTTTAAAATACCTGCGGCTGGTTTAGTTTGTCAAATCAAAACAAAAATCTAACGTCCACTAAACCATCTGGGTATTTTTCCTACACTGCAGGTTCTGTGAATGCTCAAATCCTGCATACTATGTTCTACATTGTTGGTAAAGTCAGTATGTATTAGTAGTATAGTATACTGGTGTGCTTTGTTATGTTTACTTCCGCATGTTTCCCACATCCTATTTCCTTAGTTCCTGTGTCTGTTTCCTATAAAACAGAAGGTGGGTTGGGGAACCCTTCTTGTGAAAAGCCACACTGCTCTGATTGGTCAGCTCCAGTGGCCAGAAGAGGCCCCGCCCACCATTCTGACCTGGCGGATGGAGGCTCAACGGGCCTGTTACACTGGATTTGATGTTAGCAAATACCCCAAAGTGCAGGATGATTCACATTTAAATTTACATTTTTCATTAAAGCTTATTAAATGTTTTCCACATTTTTAAATAAACAGTATTTTAAAGTCCTACGAAAATCACATACACAAAGGTAGATGTGAATATGTGAGTACGTGAGGTTGTGCACTGTATGTCTGCTCACGGAAGACTTTTTTTTTTTTTGGGGGGGGGGGGGGTGTTGCATTTCACACATGGACTTTTCTTTTCTGTTTGACAAATTTCACATAAGTATTAGTTTTCATTCTAAAGGATCAGCAGTATATCAAGTGTCATATGTTTTTATGGTAGGGAATAGACACAAACAAATCACCTATTAAGAAGCACAGAAGGGAGCGGTTAATTTAAATTAAGGGTAAATCAGGATATAAGTAATCCATCTAAGTCTATCCTCTGCATCCTCTCCTCTTACACCAACGAACTTCATGTCCTCTTTCACTACATCCAGAAATCTCCTCCTTGGTCCTTCTCCAGGCCTCCTGCCTGGCAGTTCCAACCTCATCATCTTCTACAGATATATTTACTATCCCTCCTCTAAAAACACGTCCAAACTATCTCAGTCTGGCCTCTCTGACTTTATCTCCAAAACATCTAACAACAATGTCCCTCTCATGTACTCATTCCAGATCCTATCTAACTTAATCAATCCCTAACTCCTCAAAATTTTGAACCTTTGCTATCTCCTGTCTTTTCCTCCACTCCCTGCTAAACATCTGCAAACATCATAGCCCATAGAGCCCATGGAGATTCCTGTTTAACCTTCATCTGTAAGTCTTTTCCATCACTAAAGCAAACAGGTAGGATCTCAGAGCCGATGCTTGATGCAGTCCCACCTGAACTCCTCTGTCACACCTACAGCACATCTGACCATTGTCTTACAGCTCTCATACATGTCCTGCACCACTCTAACATACTTCTCTGCTACCCCAGACTTCCTCATTTAATACTGCAGCTCCTCTCTTGGTACCCTGTCATAGGTTTTCTCAAGGTCTATAAAGACACAATGCAGCTCTTTCTGATCTTCTCTGCACTTCTCTATCAGCATCCTCAAATCATCTGTAGTACTCCTCTTAGGCATGAAACAACACTGCTGTTCACAGATGCTCACTTCTCTCCTTAGTCGAACTTCCACTACTCTTTCCCATATCCTCATTGTGTGGCTCATCAGCTTTATTCCCTCTGTAGTTGTCACAAGTCTGCAAGTCTCCCTTGTTCTTAAAAATCGGCACCAGCAAACTTCTTCTCCATTCCTCAGGACATCCTCTCACTCTCTAAGACCTTGTTGAATGTCCTACTCAAAAACTCTACTGCTACCTCTCCAAGACCCTTCCATACCTCCACAGGTGTATGATCAGGACCAACTACCTTTCCACTTCTTGATCCTCTTCAGTACCCTCCTCACTGCAGCCTTACTAATCTTTGCCACCTTCTGGTCCACAACAGTCACCAACAGTCACCTCTTCTTCTACTCTTTCATTTTCCTCATTCATCAAATCATCAAAGTACTCTTTCCATCTCCCTGTCACACATCTGTCAATACATTTCCATCTCTATGCCTAATCATCCCAGCCTGCTGCACATCTTTCCCATCTTTATCTCTCTGCCTTGCCAACCTGTATAAGTCAGTCTCTCTCTCTTTCCTGTCCAACCTGCCATACAAATCATCATATGCTCTTTGTTTGGCCTTTGCCACTTTCACCTTACGTATCATCTCCCTGTGCTCCTGTTTACTCTCTTCAGTCCTCTGTGTCCCACCTCTTTGTTTGTTTTCCTGCTAAATGACACACCAACAGAAATGCCTCTCTTACTTGTCTCCCTGATCACATTAGCTGTAGCTGGAAGCACCTCCTGACCACCCAGATCCTGTCTCAACTACTCTCTGAAAGCCACACAACACTCTCGTTTTCAGCTTCCACCTCTCCTCTGCTTTGCCTTTGTCCTCTTCATCTTCCTCATCACCAGTCATCCTACACACCATAATCCTACGCTGTGTGGCTCCACTCTGACGTACCAGTACTTTGCAGTCACTGATCTCCTTCAGGTTGCATCGCCTACACAAAGTGTGGTCCACTCTGTGCTCCTACCTCCTCTTTTCTAGTCCAACTAATGGAATTTACAATATAAGATATAAGATATATTATTTTAAAATGTTATATGTTATGAAATAGTGAATTTCCTTAAAAATGTACCTATTGTGTGACAAAATGATATTTTAAGAGAACTAATATTTCCACAGCTTGTACAAGGTAGAGAAGCTCATTGTTGATGATGGAAATAAACATTGCTAAGGTGAAGGCATCTTTGGTGGTAACTGCTCCAACTCCATTACATAATTCATCAAAAACATTCAAGTTGCACAAATCTTCATAGGTTATGAATTATTTATCTACTTTAATACTGTCTGTTCCAGTATTTATGTCCTAAATGTGTCTTAAATGACTTTTCGTGTTGATAGATAAACAGCACAAGGACTGTTCTGCTCACTAAATCACTAAAGATCTTTTAATAGCTGCTGATTATGACATGTAGCCAGTGTTGGTTCAGCTGGATCTGACAGCAGCTTTTACCTCAACAGATCATATCAATGTTTTGAACAGATTCTGAACAGAGATATCAGACACAGGTCTTAATAGTTCACCTTTTACCAGTAAGAAGGAAGTGTCATGTTTCTTCTTACAATTTTAAACCATCTCTGAGTGATGTCATGTACGGTGTGCCTCAGGGGTTGGTTGTTTTTTTTTTTAACCTTTTTTCTTTATATATTTGCTTCCTCTTATATTATTAGCAGTCATGTTATCTCATATTACTTTTGTGACGATGACACAGATTTACCTGCCTTTAAATCAACAAACATGGAAACTTCAGTCGCCTCCTCGACATAAAGAGTGGATTAGTAACAACTTCTTGCAGTTGAATTTGGACAAGACTGAAGTCCTTGTAATTGCTTCTAAGCAAATGATTGATTGAGTTTTTGTTTTTGTTTGTTACCCCTTGAAAACTTACCATTGGTCTGTTTGCCAACAAGTATGGGAGGAGAAGTAATTGTAGTGTTGGTCGGCACATTCTCAGCTTCCCGCTTTCTCCTGTTTTGGGAGCTTCCACAGTCCTGTTGAAAAGAAGTAAAAGCAACTGGACCTTAGGAGAATCGTTACACTGTGGACCAGAAGTTGCATTAGAAACAAGTCAAATTTACTCACAGGCAGTAATGAGCTGCACGTGGACGCTTCACAGAGTCTGGTGGCACAGTGCAGGTAGAAAGTGGAAACTGTCCGATTTTTGTGCTCCACAAATCTGAAGGCCTCAAAGGAGAAGTGTGCTTTCTGGGAAATGCCATTGAGCTCCACTTTAGTCTGAGCGTCGCGCGTACACCTTGGGTGCATCAACAGATGAGTGGTTTGTTCAGTTAAGAGTTAGTGTAAGTAAAATCTGTTATTTCTTGTTGTTACATTTCTGCAACTCACCCCACGAAAAGGTCATAGTAGGTGGTTTGCATGGGATATGGATTGGTTGTGGCATAGCATCTGTCCAGCAGCAGGTTGAACCTTTAAGTACAGAGAGACAGAACTTTCTATGATTTTTGTGTGCTGCTGTTTTTACTTGAAAGTGAACGGTAAAGTGAAAGTGTAACTACCTGTCTGTTAAATTAGTGGCTTGAACCGCAACATAGATCTTGGTTTTAAGGTTGAGTCCTGTTTGTGGAATAGTTAGCATCTCTTGATATTGTGCATCCTGGTGCATAAGAAAGAATATTAAAAAACCAAGTTAAAAATAATAAGGCAAGGCAAGGCAAGGCAAGTTTATTTATAGAGCACAATTCGTACACAAGGCAATTCAAAGTGCTTTACAGATGCATAAACTCACAAGAAGGCAAATAGAATCATTCCATACAAGCATAAAAATAATCATTAATAAATTAAATTAAAAATTAATTTTAAAAAATGTATTAATTGAAATAAAAATGAAGAGTGCAGATAAAATCATTTCAGTTGTCATATGCACATCTAAACAGAACTGTTTTCAGCCTGGATTTGAACATTGTCAGACTTGAGGCCTGTCTCACATCTAAAAACTCAGCGTATCATCAACAGCTCGAACAGGTCTTACTTTGTAGAGCTGCATACTCAGTGTGCTGATGAAGCTGCCATTGTTGTCTCTTATGGCAATATTCACTCCTGATCTGCATTAAATGAAAAACAGATCCATATCATTTAAATTTGTTCTATGATGAGTGAATAATGTCCACCTTACATTCTGAGTGACACGTGGCACACTCACACGCCGAGTTGAGTGTTGTTGAGCAGGTACTGCATTGGGTATTTGCAGGAGAACTTGTACAGGATCTGCGGCCGGTAGGTGATTGCGCCTGCAGACGGGTCTATAGAGGTCACCATGCCGGAGATGTTCACATACTGGACATTTGAGAAGTCAGCAAATTCTCCACTTCCCACCTCACTGTTAATCTTTAAAAAAAATAAATAAATACATCGTTAAAATAGGCTTTCATGTAGAATTAATGTTATTTATTGCACTCATCTCTAAATCACAGTACACATATTTGTATAAATGGCTGATGAAGCGATTACCTTATAAGTATTTCCGCAGTCGGAGAGAGAACTTTCATTTATAGGGAATTTAAACTTTAGGACTGGTGGCGTAACGCTCCAGTCAGCAGCCCCATAACAGTCAGGTTTATTGATCTGATTATTGAGGACCATCAGGGACTCGTTGTAAAGAGCTTGATACACCGGACAGAGGTAGATTCTCAGGTCCATATACTGAGTGCCGCAGATTACAGTGATGTCTGAGTTTTCTGGAACAAGTAAAAAATAAAAAAATAAATAAAAAATATAGAGGAAATGTTAATAAAAACAGTGGTAGGTTTGAAAATGACTTGCTGAATAATACAAGACAGAAAGTAGCACAAACCTGGAGGTCTGTTTGTATCACTTGTTATGCAATCGGGTGGTATCTGTGCATCAGCCCACAGAACGAGGCCAAGCTGGCACACGAGGATTACCAACCTCATTGTTTTCAGTATGAACCTTTGAGAAAACAGCAAAACAATGGGAACCAAAGCATGCTCCAGTTTTTATCAAACAAAAACACTTTGAATGAATGCATTAAAAAAAAAACAGCTGCATTTTTTGGGTGTCAGAGGCCAACCTCATTTAGCAAAAATGAAAAGCTTGTGACAGTAATTGAGCTTCATGAGCTCATTATGCAACAAACAGTAAGCAGTAATGAAAAGGAAAATGGACATACACGCTTCATCCTGCACTCCAACAGGATTTATGCATAGTAGATTATGAGGAAAAGTGAAGGGTGAAATTACTAATATCCCCAAATTGCAGCTCAGTAGTTCCTCATAAACACATTTACAATTTTGCACATGAGCGAAAAATGAAATAATCCCCCATTAAGCCATCTTTCCACACCGTTAATTCAACAAAAAGATTTACATTTTTCTATTAAAGTAAAATACTTTAAAACCGGAAAGTTTCTCTTGTAGTGTATTATTAATGAATACAACCTGAAGTATCAAGGTAGCAGATGAAATGATTTTGGGACTCACCTGTATGTCTTCACTTGCTTAATCTCAGTTGCCAGATCTCTCCATTTATACTGCTGTCCTCACAAGGGCGTGAGAAAGAACACAATGGTGTAACCTGAACTGGGCTTTAAATTTCATTTTGTTACGAATACATTTTGATTTTGAAGAGGGAAAAAAATGTCAGTGAATGTCAAATGTTTTCTTTTCCTGAACGAGTTTATTTCTGTACTTATAATGCGATATGGGCATTGTCACCAGGAAATATTAATCTTTAGATGTTAAATGTTATTTTTTAGGAAAAACTTTTCTTAGTGGAAGAAGTTGTCCAATAGTTTGAGAAATACACTGGTCCTTAAGTAAAAATGCAGACTTTATAACATGTAATCACTGCACTACATATAAAAGAAATTCTGAATGAAATGAGAGTAAAAGGTTAAATGTAAAATATCAGTCTGTATCTATATAGAAGCAGATCCACACATATGGACATTTATCATTTTGATTTTAAACACCACCAAAATGGATTGGAAATAATCAAAATGTCACCACAGCACTGATTTTTGAACTTTAAGAGGTTTCCCAAAAAGAGGTTTTTCTCAAAAGTATTTGGACAAAGTTACATAAATATAAATATATCCATTACATTTGATACTTGGAAGAAAAGAAAACTTTGCAGTCAATAGCCTGAAGTATGGAGCCCACGGACATCACCTCCCTGGAGATGTTTCCCAGGCCTTCACTGCACTCACTTTCATTTGCAATTTGTTTATAGGCCCTTCTGCTTTCATTTCTGTCTTCAACAACTGAAAATCTATTTGGCTGATAACAGTTGACTGATTCGGCCATTAAACAATATTTGATTCCTTTTGCCTTCAAAAAGTCTTTAGTGGCTTTCTCAGTGTGTTTAGAGTTATTATCCATCTGTGAAAAGCAATGCTATCAGTTTTGTAGCATTTGGCTGAATGTGAGGAGAGACCGTAAACCTCAGAATTCATCTGGTCACTTGTGTCCACAACTGCATCTTCAATAAATACCAGAAACCTTGTTGCACTTGCAGCTGTACATGCCCATGCCATAACACTGCCTCCACCATGCTTGACACATGATGTGGTATGCTTTGAATCATGAACCGGTCCTTTCCCTGTCCATACGGTTCTCTTTCAGAACATGGAGGGCTCCCCCCCCCCCTCTTTTTTTCTTATATATTTCTTAGATATTTTTTTAATTTATTTTCCATTTTTTGCCTAATGATGTCCTCCACTTCCATGAGCTCTCCTTGGACTTGGACTTCATATTGGTAACTCCAGTCAAACAGCTGCCAAATGCCAAGTCGATTCCAGATATCATCTCCAGACTTTTCACGTGCTTTGTTTATCTTCAGGTAATGAGGGAATGGACTCCACTTATTTTCAGTTAATTGTCCAAATGCTTTTGAACAGATGGAAATAGTAATATTTTGCTTGAAATGGCTGTAACTCCTACACAGTAAATATATATATATATATATTATTATTATTTTTATTTTTATTTTTTTTTTGCATATAATTGCATAAGGCTGTATAGCCTATAAAGTTCATTGTTGTCTTGCGTACAACCATGGAGATCGTTGCATAGGAAACTTTTAATGTTTCCTTGCAAACAATGCTACAGTTCTAATAGGTCAATGAAAGACCAGGATCAATGATCTGATCTCAAGCGTTCGCCTTTGAGACTCTGATGTGATACAATCTCACTGTTGTTCCTGAGAGTACAAGTTTTTTTAATGGACCATTCTTTAATATGGCCTCAGGCTGAAAACCTCTAATGGAAAACTTCTGTGCTTTTTGTGCACTCTGGGAACAAAAGACACACCTATCTGAGACAAATCCAAAGACTTCATGACATGAAAGGGACTCCAGAATCCCTAAAGAACGCCACCATAATACATTATGAGGATGCAGCCTGAATAGTGTCCCTGATAGATAACTTTTGGGCATATCCGATGTCGAATTCCAGTTTCATTCTCTCCATTGTTGTCAAAAATTAACATTTATCTGCTCACAACACAGCCAGTGTTACTAAAGGCTCACTTTTTTTCAAAACACTAACAAGCAGTTAATCCTGTCACCCTTGGGAAATATCTATGCTAAAGGAGTACACGCTTGTGGCAGATATGGGTTGGGACCTCTACTCAAAATCACAAATGTTTTTGATGAATCCAAAGGATGATAAATCAACTTGAACGACCAGGTGACAACAATCACCACAGAATAGTTTGATAATTTATTTAGACCCGATTTTCTCTTTAATTAATTCCAAGACACAATGAGCATAACATGTGTACATTTAAAAAGAAAGCAAAACCTGCCTCATCACTGATATATCTGGTCAGTGTCAAGTAGGCCAGTAAGTACAAAACAATGTTAATGGAATTAAAAATAGAAATGATGAAACAGCTTGGTTCTAGGTTACTTGGAAACAATGTAAGACAGTCTATCATCCTGAGAGGATAAACACATTAATTTTTTCAGTTTTAACTCATTCAAATCTCTGTTGTGATTCTGTTAAGATTAAATAAAAGATTTTTAAGAAAAAGAGTTAAGTGGTGTTATGGATTATACATTATCAGTGTCTTTGTGCCACTAGACTAAATTTACTAACAAATGGAAAAACCACAACTCCAAGTGAAGGATGCTCCACATGCTGGACGCAGAATCAAGAGAGTTTTTCTTAAAATATTTTATAAATTTAAATAGGTCATATTATACTTTTTGAGAATCTCCTAATGACAAGTTAGAGCATGTAAAAGTTACACAATCCAAAAAGTCCACGTGAAAGGGATTCGTTATGCCACACCCAGGAAGAATGGCCTTCAGTACATGTTGGCAGTACACTCTTTTCACACCACCTGCTCAATGGGGAACTTTTTTTTTTTTTTTTTTTTTTGATGATTGAACTGTGTAAACCTATTTAAGTTGACCCCCAAAATGAAATTCTTAAGCAAATAAACGCAAAGGAACTTTGTCATTTATAGCTCAAGGGGCCCCCCTTTAGTCACAGAGGTTAAGTCGCTTTTATGACGTGGTCCAAATTTTACTCCTGTCTGGGCTCCTGCTTGGTCAGTCTCTTGTTTTATCTTCTGCCGATACTTTCTTGAGTCTCTTACTTGCCTCTACTATGATGTCAACTGTAGCTCTGTGAGCTACTTTCATCATTGCAGTTGTCGCAAAAGACAACTGGGTCAGGAATCCAAACTTCCAAACTTAACTATTTTTTCTTTTTTTTTTTTTTTTTTTTGCTGATAGTAAAGAAAAGAGATGGTGAGAGCTAGACAACACTTCCCAAAACTAAATTAATGTTTCTACAAATAAAAGTGAAAATGATGTTTTAATATGAAAAAAAGTCCTTTATGCTGCTTTAAAACGCTCATTATGAGCTCTTTAATTGGCATTTTTTTAATGCCAATTTTTTTTTTTTACTTTAATTCCTTTTTTAATTGGCACTCTTTATTTAAAAAAAAAAAAAATACTTTTGCTTCTCTGAACCCTTAATTTTCAAAAAATAATCTAGATTTAATCTAGATTTAATACTTGATTTAGACGTGACTTCGTTCAAATTGAACTTGGACATAGTGAACTTTGGACTTCTAGCAATAACCTCAATCTTTTTCATCTTTTTCAGTTCCATCCCAAGACACTGAACTCACTCAGTTTGTTCCGCGGGTGGAGAGAATAAAAGATGAACACTTTGATAATAACACTTTAATAATTCCAGAGGTAAATTAAATTATTACAGTTTCATTCGGGAAAATACATACAGTATTTTTTATCAAAAGAAAAGTTTAAAAAAAATTCAAAAGCATTGCATCATGCATTTTACATAAAGGAAGTCCCCTCTCCTTGCTCAAAGTGATCGTAAAAGGTTACTGTGTAGTGTATTGTGTACAGGAATGATTTTCTCTATCAGTTCCTGTTGCAATTAAACAGAAGCCAAAAGACACTGTGTTGTTTCATCAGTATTTTGCGCAGAGGGTAGGCAGTATTATCAGTTACCTTGAGCAGCTTGTGCAATATTGTTCTTTCTATAATCAGCAATTCCCAGCACAGAGGTCTCTTTATCAGTATATTCACTTTTTTTAAGTGACGGCCTGTGATGCTGCTGCCCTGACGGATAGCTACAGATAAAACTGCACTCTTGCTACAAACAATAAAGGGCTTCCCATTCAAGCAGAGGTAGTTCTCTGTGGACCATGTCACAGCACAATCCAGCAGTTCTCTGTGCTCAGCCTCCTGTCTACCACTGAATCCACCCACCCCCAAACTGCAGAGTCATCTAAGCATTTCTGCAGATGGAAGTACTCTAACATGCACTGGGAGTCTGAGGTGTGTATGGATGAACAGAAACAACAGAACTGCTTGGACCCACTGCAGATTTTCTCCTTGGGCCCCCCATGTTAGACTTCTGTGTGCAACCCACTGTGGGGCCCAAAACCACCCCCACAGGGCCTGTGTGGGATAGTTCAAGTGGGGGCCACAGTACCTTTACTCCTTGGGCCTCCCATGTAAGTTTTTCACAACAGAGACTAAATCATATGAGAAACAGGCTGTAGATATGTTAGATTTCTGCTGTCAAAGCTGGACATTTTAGCATAGGGGTGGGGTCAGTGGAGAAAGACTCACTTTTTGAGCCAGCCTCCTGTGGTCAGTCGAAGAACTGCAACTTTTCTTACTTTTGGAATGGTTTCCACCTGGAAGTTGAAATGTTGCGCCTGATCATGGTGTCGTTGGCTCCAAGTCCAGGATCGTAATCAAGTAGCAAACTGCAATGGGTAAAGGTGTTTACTGATTTACTGAAGTGTGCCCATAACAAGACTTTTGTGATCTCTGATGTTAGGTCAATTATTTGTGTATGTGTGTTATAAGTCATTGCTGACTTTGAGAGACATAATGATAAAAGACATAACTTTATAGCTTATGGCTCCTCCAGGCCAAGAATCAGGGTCTATGCACAACGTTTTGTGTTGTAATTAAGTCAATAGCTCAGACTGAATGCAAGTTAATATACAATTTAACAAACTTGCTTTTTTTCCCCTTCAGACTAATAAGACAAAATGCAGGACTGTGCATCAGTATATCTTTGCTAGTATTTACAATTTATAGCAAAGTGAATGTAGCAAGTCTCTCAAATGTCCATAACTGTGACTCACAGTAACATGAGGAATAAAAGATGTTCAGTGGAAACAGAAGAGTATTTATGTTTAGAATAAAGCAATTATGTCCTCTATAGTCAACATCAGGGGACAGCTATGACAAAGGCAACAGACAGAAAAGCCAGTTCAATGTTTTCTCATGAAGTATGCTCTTGGGAATATATCAGTGAAAATGCAATTGAACACAGATTTGTGTAACACAAAACGATGGTGAACACCTCGTGTTCTCATGAATTATGACATTATGCTTTTATTGTCACGGAAAAATTGCTAGCACTTGATTTGACGTTTTTGTTGTTTTTTGGCAATTTTTGCTTGACCTTATTTAAATGAAATTATGTTCACTCTGGCTATTATTTCAGGTGTACATTGATAATCCTGGCTTTTTGAGGTCCAAAGCAAGCAGGTTGTTTTATTCAGCTCAAAAAAGAGCGTATATGTGTATGTATTTACAGATTTGAAAATTTTATGGCCCACATTTCCCTGTATAGTATTTATAATTGCCCTCAGTGATATTTTCCTAAGGTTTTTTGATCTTTTTCATTTATTCATACAATATGAACATACATATCATTTTTTTTCTTTCCTTTCTTTTTGCTGCACTGTTAAAAGGTCAAATTAACTAGAAGGTATTAAATTATTCATTTAATCTTACAATGGAATGTCAAGAACCTGCTAACAATAAGTAGAACATGCTGTTCCTTGAGACCTTAAACTTAAAGGAACACCTACCAGTAACTATTCTTTCGACTATCCTTTTAAAGGTCATGAAGACACATGCTCTGCTTTGTAACTGTAAACATATCCCAGGATTTGTCATAAAACATGATCTGGTTTGACCCATTTTTTTTCTTTCCTCCAATACAACATATCTTAGCATTTGTTGTCATCGTTTTTTTTTTTTTCTTTTGGGTGTTCCTATTTAGCTTACTTTAACCTTGCCCTGCAGGCATAATTCATCTTTTCATTTGCCCTAGAAAAACAAATGCAATGGCTTATATGAAGTCAAAAAGTGCTTGTATTCTGTTTGATTTTGAATACTACAATGTACTGCAAGTTATGCATTTAAACAAAATCAAAAATGTTATCCACATGTTCCAATACAATACTTTATTGGAACTGAATTACAAAGAAAATGGAATTACAATCTCTCAGAATGGAACATGTTTGTAAGGGGGGGGTGCAATGATCCATTGATCTACATCGATATTCCAATATCAATCCAACATCCATACATCTAATTCTCATCAGCACGTTTTCAAGTTGGTTTTTGTAATCTATTTTTATGAAAAGAACTGATATTTTAATTTAACTGCCTAGTTGAATCCACAAATAAAAATGTAAAATTATATTTTAAATATTGACCAGGATTTGAACGTATAAAATCTTCCTATAGATCACTATTACCTGAATTGAATCAAATCAAAATTGTAGTATGGTAGACTTTATAATACTGGCAAACATCAAATCATCATTAAGTTAATACCGGTAGATGTGAAATTGTACTATGATGAAACTTGTGATTTAAATCCCTATTTGTAAGTAGGGGACTGTTTTCTGACTGAAGCATGTCACTTACATTTCAGGAAATTGTACTTTTTACTTGTACTTGTACTTTTGACAGAAAAAAAAAAATGTATCTCATAATGCTTGAGGTTGTGTTCTTTTCCCATCAAAATAGTTTTTTACTCTCCTTCGATATCTGTACAGTACAGTCTTATTGGAAACCTCTTGCCCAGTGCACCATGGGTAATGTAGTATGTTAAGGCAACACATAACAACACAGGAACCATTGGAGTTTATCACAAATCCGTGTGCATCTAGATCCTTCTTTTCTCGTTTGCTAGTAATTGCTGGAAAAACGTCACTTTAAACAAACATTTTTTGCGCTTTTCTAGTAGCAACTGTTGACGTAATCAGCTGAGGACTTTTTTTTATTATTATTATAATTATTTCCCATTGGACGACAAGTGAAGAAATAAATTTTGAAGCGAGAGGATTGGCCAGCCTGGCCCCTCCTCTGTTCCAGAGAGTTCTGGGTGGGAACGTTTTTGAGGAGGCGCACACAGTCAGACTGACATCCACAGTAGCTGACGAGAACCGGGTCAAGAGAACCAGTCACAGGTGCCAGGTTGTTAATGTTAATGAGGTGAGCAAATAAAAGGTTTGTTTGGATTATCCTCTGCTGTTAGAGACGTGGAGACGAACGTTACGTTGAAATTAAGTAACTGACGTTTACCGTTGCTTCTTTTCTACAAATATTAAAGCTGAAATTGGTTTATATTTACTACTGTTATCTTATTGGCGTCACAACATATTATTGTCTACAATTTGTGAATGCCGAAGGCCGACTTTTTGATAAGGCAATTAAAGTTAGAGTTAGCCTAACCAATTGCTTCTCATTAAAACCAAACACTTAGCAGCGGAGATATAAAAGAAAAAAAAAATTATGCTGTTGCATTAAATCTGCATGAACGTCCACTTTGAATTAACGTAGGCTGGCAAAGTTGCTAACGTTAACTTTTCTGGACAGGACTTAAGAAATGTAACCAAAAAAAAGCCTAGAAAGTTCTCTCCTCCTAAAAAAAAAAAAAAAACTGAGGTGAAACGCCTCCAAGTACTTAAGCTGCATGTGAACTGTTTGTGCCACACCCCTGCTCCAAAACAACTTTAACGTCCAGTCGTGCCATAACATGAGCTAAGTTGAATTGCTTAAAATAACATTAAGAGCATGAACGTTCACTTTTTGTCATGAATTGATATTGTCAATCAATTATTGATATTGATATATATGGGGGGGGGGGGGGCTTTAAGGGGGACTCAAAACAGTTTCAGACGTCAGATGTTCTAGAAAACCCTAAATACGTTTTGAGATGGGTATTAAATTCATTTATTCATCTGAAACTGATTAATAAGTGTGTTTGACCGATGGGTTTTAACGCAGTCTAAATTTATTTAAACCAACCATGTTTGACAACATAGTCTGAGACAGTCGAATCACATAACATCATCACTACACAGGTTCTGAGTTTGTGACGTTTGGTTGACAAATATTGGAAATAACAGCAATTCACAGCTGCTAGCTGAGAAACTATTTTGTCTTCTTTGCTTAATATTTATATTTAATATTATGAAGTTATAAATAAATAATTCCAATGTATACAGCGCCTGTTTATTTTCTCTGCAAAGGCCCTGCCTGTTTTCCACCCAAAAGCCGTGTATAAACATGAACCTAACTTTCAGGCATTTGAAGTGAAACTGATGCAAAATTCCCTTAAGCTTGCATTCTTCCTCGTGGCCAGCAGATGGTGTCACCCTCTGGCTACATAAAACGATATAGCAGTGTGAGAAAAGACTGAGGTCCTCTCATAAGTTTAGTGTAAAGATTTTCTTTAGTTTGAGTTTAAAATCTTTAATTATATAATTTTCAATTTGTTGACTATGTTCCCATTTACACTAGGCACCGTGTGAATAATAATCTTATTGATGTAGTAGTTCAAAAAAAATTACAAGACAGTGAGTTACATGATGATTCATCTTTTGGATGCAGCCCCATCATCTCCCATAATAAATATTACCTTAGATAGTAATAATCACTCCCCCTGTGGCTTAACATTAGGCTAATGTTACCAGAATATTATGGTCTGCTGCTATAGCAACAGTAAACACCAAGGTTGTTCTTCCACCTATCTGGAACTTGTCTGGACAGCTTTGCCTGTTCTTTTTTTCTTGTAACATGTTTATTTTTTTCTTCCAGATTGTTCTACTTTGTCTACTATCCATCATATAAGCCTTTTTTGTTGTTTTTTTTTTCCCCCTCAAATGTACGCAGCATATTAGTAAAGATTATCGTTGTAAAAGGCATTGTTGTTATTTACGCTCACATGAAACAAAGGCTAACAGTAAGTTCACAGTATTAATTATAAAATTAAATTGTAGTTCTTGTTCAGCTACAGTAAGTTTTAGTTGCTGGAACGGGCCTATGCCTCCCTGTTTGTCACCATAACAAAGACAGTTGTTGATAGGCTGTCAGACATAAAGAGACTTGTGAACAGGTGCTGTAGTCTTTCCTTTCACTGTTTATTTAAACTTCTGTTTTGGCAGCTCAGACTCTGATAATAGCATAGTTACGCCATATTGCAAATGTAGATGATGGCAGCTGTTCAGTCACTTGTCAAATAGCCAGGTTGTCACTTTGTAACTACTATATGATTAACAACTGACTAATTTTGTATTTTTTTTTATCCTAGAAACCATGTCTAAGGGACCAGCAGTTGGCATTGACCTGGGCACCACCTACTCCTGCGTTGGAGTTTTTCAGCATGGCAAAGTTGAGATCATTGCCAACGACCAGGGAAACAGGACAACACCCAGTTATGTCGCTTTTACTGACACTGAGAGGCTGATTGGAGATGCAGCCAAGAATCAGGTGGCCCTGAACCCCAATAATACAGTATTTGGTATGTTTTCCTTTTTAATTGAGAAGTCATATATGTTTAGAGACCTGAGTTGCTGTTTGTTAATTGCATCTTTTATTTCCGTACAGATGCAAAGCGTCTTATTGGACGTCGTTTTGATGACAGTGTTGTCCAGTCAGACATGAAACACTGGCCTTTTACAGTTATTAACGACAATTCACGCCCCAAAGTAAAGGTCGAGTACAAGGGTGAGACCAAAACCTTCTACCCAGAGGAGATCTCCTCCATGGTGCTGCTTAAAATGAAGGAGATCGCAGAGGCATACCTTGGCAAGGTATTCTAGTGTTATACACACCCAGTGTTGTCACTGTTTGGAGTCACATGAATGAAAATGTAAAGAATACTGAATCAATTGCGTCCTTTAATCATTACGTAGTTGTAATTTGTGACCTTTCCATTTTTGCAGACTGTGACAAATGCTGTGGTTACTGTGCCTGCTTACTTTAATGACTCTCAGCGCCAGGCTACCAAAGATGCAGGGACTATTTCTGGCCTCAATGTCCTTCGTATCATCAACGAGCCCACTGCTGCTGCAATTGCTTATGGCCTGGACAAAAAGGTACACCTGTTATGCTATAGCATCCTGCAGTGTCTTAGTCAATACTAAAGTAAATTCTCTCTCGAGAATTATCATTGTGCTCTGTTGGTCAATACAATACCCAAAAATGATGGAAATTACCTGAAATTGTTGAGCTTTATTTTTTTAAAGCAATAGATTAAATGATTCGGGTATTTGGGAGTGCTTAATTTAGAGTTTAAAGGGTTTTATTAGTAAAGGCACCTGTATTTCTGTGTAGAATTCAAAATGTTATATTTGTAATGACTAAAATACAGAGAGTTTGAGAAAGTCCAAGAGCATTTGTTCCTGTGATTATTTGTTTTGTCAAATCTCAGTCAAGCTATTTCAAATTGTAGGTTGGGGCTGAGAGAAACGTTCTCATCTTTGACCTGGGCGGTGGTACGTTTGATGTCTCCATTTTGACAATTGAAGATGGCATCTTTGAGGTGAAGTCCACAGCAGGTGACACACACTTGGGTGGTGAGGACTTCGACAACCGCATGGTCAATCACTTCATCTCTGAGTTCAAACGCAAGTACAAAAAAGACATCAGTGACAACAAGAGGGCAGTGCGTCGTCTTCGCACAGCATGTGAGAGAGCCAAGCGCACCCTGTCCTCCAGCACTCAAGCCAGTATTGAGATCGATTCCCTGTATGAGGGCATCGATTTCTACACGTCAATCACCAGGGCACGATTTGAAGAGTTGAATGCAGACCTTTTTAGAGGAACACTTGAGCCTGTGGAAAAGGCTCTCCGTGATGCAAAGATGGACAAGGCTCAAGTTCATGACATTGTCTTGGTGGGAGGTTCCACCCGTATTCCCAAGATCCAGAAACTTCTACAGGACTTCTTCAATGGGAAAGATCTCAATAAGAGCATTAACCCTGATGAGGCAGTTGCCTATGGTGCAGGTATGAGTTTGTGTGACTGGAAATATGATAGCTCCTACCATATTCTAGTAGGTTTGACTTCTATACCTCATTTCTTCCTGTTTGTTCTGCAGCTGTGCAGGCAGCCATCTTATCTGGTGACAAGTCTGAGAATGTCCAAGACCTGCTGCTGTTGGATGTGACCCCCTTGTCTCTGGGCATTGAGACAGCTGGCGGAGTAATGACTGTGCTCATCAAAAGGAACACCACCATCCCCACGAAGCAGACTCAGACCTTTACAACCTACTCAGACAATCAACCCGGCGTGCTCATTCAGGTAAGATGGTTGCCTCCCTTCCTTTAAATAAACAAACATAAATATTAGGTGTAATAAATCAATAAGTTGTTCTATTACTATAATTTTTATTACTTTTTTCCCCTGCATAACTCCAGGTGTTTGAGGGTGAAAGGGCCATGACCAAAGACAACAACTTGTTGGGGAAGTTTGAGCTGATTGGAATTCCCCCAGCTCCTCGAGGGGTTCCACAAATTGAGGTGACTTTTGACATTGATGCCAATGGGATCATGAATGTGTCTGCAGTCGACAAGAGCACTGGAAAAGAGAATAAGATCACAATCACCAATGACAAAGGTAACCTGGAAGAAAACTCAGTCGCTCTAGCTTTAATTTAAAATGTGATTAAGGTTAGTCAGCTTTGTCTTTCTTTAAAATGAAACCCTCCCCCTCCCCAGGTCGCTTAAGCAAGGAGGACATCGAGCGCATGGTCCAGGAGGCAGAGAAGTACAAGGCTGAGGATGATGTGCAGAGAGAGAAAGTGACAGCCAAGAATGGTTTGGAGTCTTATGCCTTCAACATGAAGTCAACTGTGGAGGACGACAAGCTAAAGGACAAGATCAGCAGTGAGGACAAACAGAAGATTCTGGACAAATGTAATGAAGTCATCAGCTGGCTGGATAGAAATCAGGTGTGGGCTTAAATGGTTTTGAAGTTAGAAATGTTAAAACTGTAATTGCATTATATTTTACTTATATGAAATGTTCCTTTATTTTCCACAGTCTGCTGAGAAAGATGAGTTTGAGCATCAGCAGAAGGAGCTGGAAAAGGTGTGTAATCCCATCATGACCAAGCTGTACCAAAGTGCAGGAGGAATGCCAGAGGGAATGCCCGGTGGCTTCCCCGGTGCTGGTGGTGCTCCTGGAGCAGGAGGATCTTCAGGCCCTACAATCGAAGAAGTAGACTAAACTGCAGTAGAGCTTGAACATGCATGACTCTGCTCTTTTGCCTTGTGAGGTTGTTCATGTTGTCTTGGAGTTATTTAAGCTTGTCAGGAACTGTTAACTGCAGATTTTGGGGGAATTTTCTTGCTCCCCCTCAATTTTTCTTCTTTTCTTTTCTTAATGAAAGACTTAAAGCATTTGCACTACGATTTCCTTGACTCAACACTTTCTTGGAAATGTATGTACCTTAAGTTAATGAATGTTGACATCACCACTGTGCGTTTTATCCTGGTTACTCTTTGAAGCTGAAACTGTTTCTGTTGCACTGCTTTTTTTTTTCAAGATGAAACTAAATAAAATATTTTTTTGAATTTGGACTAATTTGTTCATTACTGTAAAAGTTTCCTGTGAAGTAATTTTGTGTGTTAATCTCATTGACCAACAGTTACAAGGGTGAGGTAATAACAGAGGGACGTGTTTGTATGGACGCCCCAAATGCAGAGGCTGAAGTTCTCATGCAGCTGACTTAAGTTTGATATGTGTTGTTCTGGTGTGTGTCTCTGCCCCAATTATCTGTCTACCTTCAGTTAAGGCTATTAGAGCCACAATAAGAGAGAAGTTTCAAACAAGTTTGTCATTTATTTTTGCTAATTCACAAAATTAATGTCTTGGAGAAATGGTTGACAAGTTCATCTGGCTTGTTGGTTCCCTTTAGCCATATATTGTGGACCGGTGCTGGTACGTGTGGGTTGAAGTATTTTGCAGGTCAGCGTGAATTAGAGTTTCTTGGGCATTCATGCATCCGGTAGGCACACATGTAGAAGATACCTAAAGAGGAGAATTATAATTAACAGATGTGCAACATGGAGCCTGAGCAACAAAGTCTTGTTCTAAGGTGTGTACCTGAGAAGAATGTGAGCACCACTGCCACCCAGCCCATTATATAGGACCAGGAGAATCTCCAGCTACTGTAGCGTTTACCATAGTAGTTTACAGTCACTCCGGTGTAGACGGCCATCGCCAGCAACACAAAGAAGCCTGCACAAGGAGAAATCAGTTAGTTTCACTACAACAGAGAGACCACCTTAGTGTCAGTGGAGAATAACTTACAGGAGATGAAAAAGAGGATGCCAGCTGCAAATGTCTTGTCAAACCCGTCAAAGGAGGAATAGTGGATGAAGGCCATGATGCCAATCACAATGCCAATAAAACAAGCCAGCAGTGAGAGGATCATGAAGGCCCGAGTGGCATCCCAGTATGCTGTGGGAAGAAAGAGAGACCTGATATATTCACCAGAACTCTTTTTACTCATCCAATTTATGTGTTCCTAGTATGGGTTTGCTTTATTTTGAATTCATTTTTGAATCTCTGCCATCACATAGGAGGCTGCACTAGGTTGCCATCTAGTGGATTTGATGACTTAAGAAAGTCTCTTTAAGACATATAACAGCTATGTATGCACATATATGTAAGAAAATGAGTTTTTCTTGATAAAATTGATATACTAGTAATAGTAATTAAAGTTTCAGTCATAAAAAAACAGTGGGGGTCATACTGTCAGGAAACAATGAATACACATGAGGATGATCTGTACACGCAGCTATGCAATCTTACCGATGCTGTCTGTGTGTGTCATGCATTTCCCAGGCACACAGTACCGCCATAGACCCTGGTGCATGTAATTGCTGGAGTGACGATACTGCATCCAGTAGTCTGTTGCCGTGGAGACGATGAGAAGTATGTTCCCAACTCCGGCACAGAACAACCCACCTCCCATGAAGCTGTACATCCTGCCAAAATACACTGACTTACACAGAGACAGAGGGAGAAGGGAGGGGGTCAGGGCCTCGCCACATCTGGTTACCACTGTTCTACCAATTACAGTGAAGACTTCCTGTTGCAGAGCGAGGGGCAGCCCTGGTTATGAATAAAACATTGTATAGATAAATTCAGGAGATGCTATGTCAAGATGCTATGTCAAGACACTTGAAGACGGAGAAGCAGCCAGTTCAGTCTGACAAGTTGTTAACCTTTACGAGTGCCAGACTCCAGGCGCTGCTTGTCTGCAAACACCTTTGGTGCTGATAAATATCTTTAAATCCCAACCGATAAGTGTGTGAAATTCTGACAGTCTCATGGCTTTTGAGGAATACCAAACACAACATGCAAAAGAGAATGTAAAATGAGCTTAAGAATATTCCTCAAGCTAGTCAGTTGTGAATCCATAAAAACATGACATCTTGTTGGAATATTTTATGCAAAGTGGGCTTCTCCACCCTTGTTTTAGGAGAAAATCACAATTTTATATGCTAACTCCCAAATGAATTAGAAAATCACTTTTTGACTTCATTAAATATAGAATACTCAATGTATCAATGTAACATTTCACACATCACAATTTCATAATGATTACATACCTTTATCTTTATTGTCCCTTAGAAAAAGTCAGAGGATCCAATATTTCGGGTTGTCAAAGCACAGAAGAGGCCAATATTGCTCAGGATGGCAGGAAAGTTTTGTTTGTGCATAGGAAACCAAGCGAACAAACGAGCTGATGGAACAATGGAGCGTGCTGAGCCACAACCAATCACGGAGGATGAGTTTTGTGTTTTAGGGAATTTGCTGAAAATACAAAACTGTTATAGCGCCGCGCACATCTCAGTGATACTGATGACACTGGGATTTTCATTCAAAATGCTCCGCAACCTCACACAGCACCCGCGGTACTGCTGGTGTAGAGTTTAAGGGGTGAAAAGAGGGGTTCTCATTCATCTCAGTCATTTCAAATTATGTTTCACTCAATGTTTTGCTGTTTAATCTGTCTCTAAGTGATGCTGAAAAACGAGGTAACATTATTTCCAGTAACAAATTTTTTCTGCACCAGAGAGTACTCAGCCAACTATTAGTGAAATTGAGCAATTTACATAAAATCAGTCCAACATTTCTCCGTTCAGGCATGTGGTGGTGATATTACAGAAACTACGCTCACGGCTGTGCCCTTTTAATGCCTGTCCAAAACACATAACCACCAAAAGACAAATTGTGGCTTCTTGAATTCATTATGCAATTAGTTTCAAATTTTAAATTTGCACTCAGCATTGACAGAATTTTTTTAGAAGGCGATGGGGAATTGCTCAGAAGTTGACAAAAGGAAACACAATTGTAATTATGAAATTCAGTGTAGCCAAACAGAATACATTCATGGGCCCACGTGCATGAGATTTAAAAGACAGCAATGAGACAATTATGAACAGATGGTAGCACATTTTCAGTTTTATTCTGAACTTCATTTCTCTGCCAAATGCAAAATAAGTTTATGTTGCCTTTTCTTGGTGCGCCTCAATATATTTAACCCTGCCTTTGTGCTCTCTGCTTATTTATTCTTCTCTTCTAACAATGAAACACATTGTTACTGGACTTTTCACAGGACTTCAAGTGGTTTCTATTTTTATCTTTGAGAAGATTTCAGAAAAATCACATCCTCGTTTCAAAATGAACGACAGAAATCAAAGCACAGGTGCTTTCAGGACTGGATTGGACTTACTGGCAGTGTTGAAATGTAACAAAGGAAATATACTTAATTACTTTACTTAAGTAGAATTTTCGCATATCTTTACTTCAATATTTCTATTTATGGCAACTATTACTCCTCTACATTTTCTAGGTAAAAGGCATATTTTACTCCATTGCATTTTCCATGACCATCTTCATTACTTATTACTTGAAAATCAAACAAGAAATTTGTTTAGAATTTGACTGCATGAAAGCAGTCAAATTAAGTGAATCAGTGCCCCATGATTCATTCTAACATGTTGGATGCTCCATTCTAGTCAGTGATGCACCTTTGTTGTAAAATCCTGAAACTGGAGAAAAAGAGGATCCTAGCAGAGCTCTGCAAGTCCTTGTTTCAGTTCAGATGTCATGGTAACGACATTTGAAATGAAGATGTTTGGACTGAAAAACCTGGGGATGGCATCAGAGGGGGTTTGCCAAGTCCTTCTGATGCAGTCTGTTGTCTGGGCATGTAACTTTGACTGATTCCATCAAGGTCATGGAAGCACCCACTGGCACTGCTGAACTCAAAACCACATCAATGACAACAATGGGGACGTCAGTAATCATGGCAGTAGTGAACGAGATAATGTTGAACACCTTTAGTCATATTTAAGAGAAATATCACCTACTGAAGTGTCTCAAATAAACAGACAAAACTCAAAGTTGAAATATTGGCATTCAAAGTCTCTCCCATCCAAACTTTATGAACATGTGAGTGTAGGTCAAATTATTATCAATTTAGTGAAGTCGTAACATCAGCATTATCTAGCAGTAGCTGGTTATCTTCTTCGGGCTTGCTGGTCAGGTTAAGATCTGCTGGTTAATGTTAATGCTCTACGACATAACTTTTGTTATACTTTTACTTTCGATACTCAGCTACATTTAAAACCAGAAACAACTGACTTGGAATATATAAGGACAATAAATGTCAGGTTCTTTAAGATTTTACATGAGAAATGTTTTAAAAGGTCATTTCTTCTAGTAAAATAGTGTTCTAGTTTTCACATGACTTCTCACTCGGGTCCTTAAACGGAACATAAATGGTTTTAAACCTTTCTACTAAGAACTTAACAGTCCCCTAAATATTTCACAATAATTCCACTCCACATTTACTGACTATAAAAACAGGTCATGCAATCACTGGGCATCACAGTCCTGCATGTTCCCTTTATCACCACTAGGTGGTGCCTTTCATTTATTCTTGAACCAGTACTGAACCAGAACTTTGATTTTATCTCTTAGTTAATTATTGCCTTAAATGTAATGAATGCCTATATTTATTCAAAACAGTAGCATTGTGTTTGTGTGTTCATTCCATTCAAAAATGAAATTCTCTCATCAATCATACACCAATAGATCCTGATAGATCATGCATTGATCCAGAAGGCTTAATAAATTCTCAGCTGTCTGAAAATCTTTTCTTATTGCTGCTGCTTTTCATTCTGCTCAATTTTAAGTTAACAGTGCTTTTATATTGCCATTTGATCCTTTTGCACCCTTTCTTGTCATATTTTGAAAGGTAAGTGAACACTCCATAATGACTTCATACCTTATTTAAACCTGCCTACTCCTGCGTGAGTTTATTGATATGCCATAAGAGATGGATACAGAACAACACACTGAAGCGGATTTGTTTTTGCAACCAATTGGCAATGATATCCTAGATAATTTATTCATCAAGTAATGTGGATTTTAAAGCCTCTACACTCAAAAATGTGTTTGATTTGATGTTTTTCAGGGTGATTCTATGTAAGCAGTTTTCAGATTAATTTCTGAATAGTATTTCCTTTGTGGATTTACTTAAATCTAATTTTAAGACATGTACAAGGGTGATCTTTGCAGACAATTTATGCGGTCCAAGATGCTGTTTGTATTTGTCTGATAGGAACTATTCACCCTGTGGTGAAAATTTGTAGATATTTGAAAAGGCCTCAGTGACTCGTTGTGCCTGGTCAAGGTTGACTGGCAGTGTGTGGGAAGGATGACTGAACCACGCGACAGGCCGAAAAGCATAAAATTGTAGAACCCCCTCCAAACTGCATAACCTAATCAAATTGAATTGGACTACCATTATCCATGGAGTCTGGTGGGGGACCCTGGTGGGTGTTCGCTGATGGCAGTGAAGGCCGGATCAAATGAAAATGTAGCGTACAGCTAAATACAGCAGATGATGGCGCAGAATTGAGATAAAGCCTTTCATGTCCCACTGCTGTCACGTTTTAGCAGTCGCACAGTGAGATAAAGCCTTTCCCCTCTCATTAAGCCACATTCAAACATTCTCACAATACTGCAATCTGAGGAAAGCATCAAATCACAGAACCTCGCATCAGACAAGGCAGTCTGCTGGGAACTGACAACAAAGTCAGGGTTTATTCAGACCTTAGGGTCATTTAGCATTGAAGGAAACATGTTAGTTCACACTTCAGTCCTTTTCTCTTTCTGATATTTTCTCACGCCACAGAGGAAGAGATCTTTTTGTGTCCTGTGCTCACACAAAAGAGGTTTTCTGTCATTTACAATACAAATATTTTGACTCCTAGCTGACTCTTCAGGAAGTAATTTTTGCTAATCTCACAACATTAATTTAGCATGTTAGCATGCTGCTAAGACTTTATATCTCAATCTTATAAATCTATACAGGAACACAGAGAGCAGCTGAAACTTATGGGGATATGTTGCAGACTTCTTGTTACCCATGTAAACCCTCAGACACATTTCTGATATTTGGTTTTACAAACTCTTGAGTTAATGATTTTCTGAGATACAACTGGTTGACAGAGACAACATAGAGACAACAAGATGTATTAGTACTCTGTTGTAAATGAAGAAGTCTATAAACTTCAACAATGATTGGTCAAGACTTCTGACCAATCATGCCAGTAACATGTCCTCAACAGTATTTTCCCATAAATGTGTTAAATTGGTAACTCACCTCACTATATTCCTCTTTCCCATTTTCCTATAGACAGTAGGCTCTAGTTCTGCATCAATGAGTCTCAAATGTGCAATTGTCTTTTTAATGAGGTTTACGCACTGCAAACCCACATTCTGTTCTGTTCTTGCTGTTCACACCCTGCATTAATATTCCCGGTCACCTGAGGAGGAACTGCCTTACTTTCTCCCTTCAGGTACCACTGATGCATAACAAACGCTGTTATTAAAACCACACTGTTGACCACAATTTCCGCAACATTTATGATGTTTTTCATCAATGATCTATTAATGTTCGTGGGTTTTCATGGACACTAATTGTCAGAATAATTGCACAAAAAGAATAGAAGTGTCTCATGTAAGCGCCAGAGTCAGAGCAGAACGGCTAGATCTGACCCACTTAGAATGAATTTCCTTTTTAGACTGAGAAGAATAGTATCAAACGGTTTCATAGTCATTTATATAAATATGTTTAATTAAATATGTTCATGTTATGTGTCCTTGTACCACATGAAGGTAACAAGCAGGCTAACTTTACCGTGGTCATTTGCTCTGCGACTCTGCGCCTCTAAAATGAACATAAAACACACTTTTATGAACAGCTGTTGTCACAGACTTAAATTACACCTTCCATTCAACCCTCTCCAACCATTCCTCTGACTTTCATCCAACAGTTCCTGGTCTTTAATAAAGGAAGGGCTTCAAATATAAAAGGCTAGACTTTGTTATTGTAAAGGAACTATCTTTTCTTGTTTTAAGTCATATTTATCTGATAGATTTCAGTTATAGTCATGATCTTCCACGGGATTCTGACCTTGGCGCCATACTTTTCACTTTACATATGATATCCATTAGGTAATATCATTTGGTAACCTAACGTATATTTTGTACATGTTCATGCCTTTAATTTTGATCTTCTAAAGAAGATACTTGGACCTAAACACCTGAGAAAAACATATCTTATTATGCAGTTATGCAAACAGGATTCACCATATTTCCCCCAAGTTTCTTTGTCCATTGGTTTATTGGTAAAGCCAGGATAGAATTTTACATACTTGTAGGTAAAAGCTTGAGCTTATCTTAAAGCCTCCATAGTTCCACGTTATCCCAACAGAACATTTTGCTCTCAGACTGCACGCTTACTTGTTACTTCCTGGAGTTTACAAATGCAGAATGGGAGGCAGCTACTCTCAGCCATCTGGATCCTCTTTTGTGAAATCAGCTCCCATTTGGGGTTTAGGAGGCAAGTCACCCCGTCTACCTGAAAGATTCAGGCTGAAACCTTCCTTTTAGCAATGAAGCTACAGGCCTAGAGAGGTGGGATACTTTCCATGATGCACAAAAATCCTCTTCTCACTCTGCTCTTCTTACCCCTCATGTACCTTGGTATGTCACACTGCTGTCATTATCTTTATTGTGTTCTTCAAAGCAGGCAACTCTGGCCTTGATTTTTGCTTTTGTTCGTCCCCACCTCTTGTCTTCCCACCCACCAACTGGTCATGTCAGATGTTCTGCCCTTCCTGATCTTTGTCCTAGGGGAGGTCTTTCATTGTTAAAAGGGAGATTTTCCTCTCAGTTGTTGTTTACCTCCTGTTCATGCTCAGGAGGGAGGACTGAACTCGAAGGACGATACAATACAACACTTTAAATCCATCATCGTGTAACATTTTGGAACAATTTTTCTGAATTGTGACTGCACTTGACTGAAAACGGATTGAAGTGGCCACCTAACCATTCATGAATTAATATTTAGATGTTCATGTAAATATTCATAGGTTGTACCACAGCATCCTCTAACGCGGGCACAGCTCTACACAAAACAACAGCTTGAGTCACACAGATTGTCAGATTTGTTTTGGACACATGGATCAATGTTCTTATTACTCATTCCTTGTGAGATCTGGCTGCTTGAGATAACTTTTTTTTTTTTTTTTTTTTTTAAGCAACTACGTTTTTAAGAGGAATCTCAAGACTCTTCCTTTTTGGTCTGGCTTTAATTCATTCTTAGTTTGTTTTGTTTTTATCTACAGTTGGGCTGAGCTCAGATAGGACCGTGCAGACCAGGGAAGTTGGAAAGTTGTGTATTGTATTGCTATTGCCTTAATGTTTTTCCAAATTATTTTTAGTTTTTAAAGCACTTTGTCACATTGAGTTGTATAATATGTGCTATACTAAAAAACCCAAACTAATTTACATGCAAATAAACTGAATAAATAAACCAACATTGTATTGAATTATTCATGTAGTCATAGTAACCACAGTTTTCGTTGAAGCTCCTAACATCCGTGCCCTCATAGTTAACCCTTTTGCTAATCCTCTTGGATCTTTTTCTTCCTTCCTCCAACAAAATCAGAATCAACTGTTCATGATTAGTATATAAGAGTGAGTCGACATTAATAATGTATTTTAACATGCAGCACTTGTTTATTCAGATTACTCCTTTAACCTATCACTAGTCTGTATTTAATTCTAGTCATTACAAACAATTTGAGAACTTCTCACAACACTTTCGAAACAACTGGGCTTGGGAATGCCTGTTGCATTGTGGGGGCGTGGCGTCCATTTTGGTAGCTACAGAAGTGGACGATAAACAAAGAAAAAAAAACAGGTAAGAAAAGAAGAAACACAGAAAACAATAATGGGCAGATAACAAATAAAAGATGGAGCATTTGAATGGATTAAATCCACATGAGATCCTAGTTACTACCTCCTCTGATGTCACCGTGTTTTCTTATCTTGTTCACAGTGTGATTGCATAGCTGAGCAGTTCAGGAAATACAAATCTTTAGTCACATATGTATTTTACAAATGGGTGGCTGCAGGAGTTAGCCGGCAAGCATGTCTTCATTTGCTTATGTATTCAGCATCTGTTTTCAAAGTCTTGCACAGCTTGACTACGTAAAACTAATGTGCACACGAGGAAAAAAATTGTAGCAGAAATCAGAAGTACAAGCAGCTATATTTCAGTTCTTTTAATCACAACATTGTTATGTAGAAGGGCTTCAAGCCTGGTAAACAGGAAACTGTAAATTAAGAGCAAAAGTGAACAGTAGTGCGGTAATTTCACTAACCCACAAATATCATGTATGAAGATTTGACGTATGTAAGGTAGACGGGCACAGTGGAAGTACCGTGCACTGCTGTACCTGTTTATATGTACATGCACCAGGCAATAAAAGTGGTGAATTGTTGTCCCATTAACTCTCATTTATTGATATTTATTATTGATTTACGACTATGTGAAGCACTTCTGCAAGTAGCCACACAACAGTATCGAACCATAATTATACTATAATTTAATTTATCCAACAAAATACCAATACTACAAAAAAGATAAAGAGATGGAACAACATGCAGCTGCCCTCAAGCACCGACGTATGAAGCCAAACGTGTTCACTGCAAATATGATGGATTTTCCCAAGATTCGCAATGGAGTGTGACAATGTGATCCCAGACCTTATAGTTCTGCCTCCAAAACTGTGACAAAGATGGAAAATAATCATAATAAAAAACATTCAGATCAAGAGCACAACTTCCAAATTTCTGCCCAAAATATAAATTTAGAGAATTCACTCTATCATCTGTAAAAATGACCAGTTCTTTTTAGAGCGAATTATTTATTTATGTTGACCATTTTTGAAACTTGAAACATGAATGCATTGTAATGTGAGCCAAAGCAGAGGACGAGATGAGTGGAAATGACAAACTTCTGTTAGTATCCGTGGAGTCATGCTGCTAACAGCACAACTGCTATTCTGTCTGTTCTGTCAGATTCAGTACAATTCACACATGGACAAAAACATTTCTTTTTTTAAACAAGTGCTTTATTTATTTATTTATTTATTTATTTTTTATTTTTTTCCTGTCAGTTTAAAAATGAACACACTGGTGATCTACAGAAGTACATCAGTTGGCAGTCACACAGAAATAAGAAATAAAAGCACTGACACACACACTCACATACACACCAACACCATGGGCTATTTAATATTTTCTGCCTCATGTTTTTTCCCGTCTTTTGTCAGAAATGCAGCATCGTGGCTTCATGGTCAGGGTAAACAGAAGATACATTCAATAATCTGCTGTACAACAACGTAGTACTTACATTTTACTTCCCTTTGCTTAAAAATACTATATTTTTAACCTTTTATTGTAAGCAACATGTCTGATCACAACCTTTGAATTGCATCGAAGATGTCTATATACACACAGGAAAAGTGATGGAAATGACAAAAGTATGAAAAGAAAAATCATTGAAATAAAGTAAAAGCAGCAAAGAATGCTTGTGAAAAGGCAGATGGCAAGCCTTGACACTTTCCCTTTTGTCTCCAGCTTTTCATCAGATGCCATGGCAACAGATTGATGGTTCATAAATACAGGAAACCAGGGAGGAAAAAAAAGAGAACATCGCAGCATGTAATCAGCTGCAGTACTCGCAAGGTTCTGGGAAGAAAAAACACAGCACAGAGCGTAATGAGTGCAAACTACCCTTCTGACAGTGAAGTTTAAATACAGATTACTACAGAGGACCAGAAACATACAAGTACTTCAACAATGCAGAAAAAAAAAAAGAAAAAAAACTCACAATCGAGTTTTTGAGGCCAATACTGATATATAATATTTAGCTCATTTCAATATTTAATTTGTTCTTCTTCTTTTTTTTTTGTTTAATTGGACACATAAATGATTCTCCTTCATTATGGAACTAGATCTGAGTGGAGCGAAAAACTGAAACTGTGACATTAACTCATGAAACAAACATGAATGCCACATTTCCACAATGTTTCCATGTTTTTTATTTTCATTCACTGAGGTTTAATTTCACCTCCTTTAAATGTGTCATGTCATTGCACCTCTTTGTCCTACAAATGTTGAATGAGCGGTGGCTGAAAACATACACTTATTTAAAATTTCTTCAGCTAATTTCTGAGAGTTTACACTGAATTTGGATAGAAACCTTACAATGCTTCTGTTCTTTAATCTCTTGATACATTTAAGATTACATGAAAGTGTGAAAAAAGTGAATGCACATTGCACAAAAAATACATCCTGCATCATGCAATTTACTTTTTAAAGGACCAGTTTTACTACTTTAAAAGACTAGTTTCCCAGCATGCTGCTGACATGGTTCAATTTAATTCTTCATAATATGTCATCTGTTCTTGTTGTTGATATTGTATTAACTCACATACCGTGTACAGTTTTTCATCATGCTAACAATTTAATTGTAGGTGGACACTGTTTTGCACCGTGAGTGGCAGTGTCTGTACAGTCACAGTGCTCCCTGGGAGGCATTATGTAGCATTGCTTCAAAGGTAAAAATGGATGATGGTCTTGTGACACAGTTTTATGCCAATGTGCAGATATTTTAAATCGATGATTTCTAAAACATTGCTTGGAAGGTTTTGTTAAGAACATATGCACATTAATGTTGCATAGATCTGAAAACAAGAGAAACAAATGCTCATTTTAAGTACCTGTGATGGAATAACTCAAACACAGACTCGGGCAATTCAGAGGTAATTTACAACAACTTAGAGGCAGTTTATAAATATGCCTTTAGAGATTGGTATGACATTTACAGATGTGTTTTCTTGTTGAAAGTGCTACTGAGACTGGCTTTGAAAGGGCCTTTTGGAGCGTTAGCTGCTCTATTACACAAACTGCATTCCATCTAACAATCTTTAACAGGAACATAGTTCAAGGATGTTTCAGTGTATTTTCATACTTCAATATCTCTAAATATTGGGCCACAATGCATCTTGCTTGCTCTTCCTATACAAGGTAAGAACTGGGGAGGGCTCGTATGCTATGGCACCTGCACACTTCACATTGAGACATATGGTTGACACTCACACATGAAATCTCTGTAAATCTGTCACCAGATTTGCACATCTCACCCTCCTGACTAAAAACCTACTCGTGATTCCCAAACAGTGCACACTCAGATTTGCTCATAAGAGCTGTGTGTATCTGTATGAATGTGAATCCTTTGCAGACTGGCAGTGTAGTCCAGGTGCTCATTAATTAGTATAGATTCCCACCCAGGGACCACTACATAAGGGAGTATAAAGGTGCGTACTCAACCTGGATGTGGCACATGTTAAAAAAAGAGAGAGAGAGAGAGATGTAGGAACATTTTTCTGGCATGGCAACAGAAATAATTTTAGCTAAAGTGGGGCCAAGGTAAAATATTTCATTCTGCCCTGTTAGTGCGAGCGTGCCAGAGAGCACATTTCTCGGTTCTGGTGGCTCCCATTCCAGGGAAGAGCTCATGAACATCAGAGCTACTGCCCCTGTGGACGTATTTCCATCCTTCATTTATTGGGCATTCTGATAAAGGGGGCTCATAACAATGTGAGGCTCCCCAAAAGAGGTAAAGGTGTGCTCGCCCGTCTCCGCCGGCGCGGATTATGCATCGCCCTCCCCGGGATATTCCTTTCCAACATGCCTCACTTCGCAACAAATAGGCGAGATTCTGGCATGTTGGCTAACAAGATACTGTGTGTGGAACGGTCAAATCCGAGTGCCTTAGTTTTTGAGAAAGGAAATCTCTGCTCCAAACTCCCCAAACAGTTTATTAAATGTGTGACTGGAGAAGGGAATATACTGGACCACTGCTATACCATCAGCTGTGTTTATCATGCTGTCCCAGCGCTTTGCTGGGCTTTTCCCACCACATCATGGTGCATTTGATTCCTGCATACAGGCAGAAACTAAAACTCTGCAAACCTGCTGCGAGGACATCAAAGAAGTGGACCAGCAAGGCTGTGTGTGTCTGCGTGTGTGTCTGCATGTGTGTGTGTGTGTGTGTGTTTGGGGGGTGGGTTATAATAACAGCAAACCCAGGTTCACTGCTAAACTCAGACAGCTTAGGTCAGAGAAAGAGGCCACATTCAGATGTGGGACAAAGATGGATACAACATGGCCAAGTAAAGGTTTAGCAAGGAGGGGAGATGAGCTTCACCTGTATTTAAACTTTTGATCGAGATACACAAGTATGTAAAGGTATAACAATATTTGTGCCTTATCTATAAGTAAACATGGCTTGTAGTTGTGCTTATCTTGTTGATAGTAGCCTATCAAATACATTTTCACACACTAGTTTCTTTGAGCTATACTGCAAGATGTTTAATATCCTATCCTGTTTTTAGTGGACTGTTCTGTGCACTGCATCGCCACGATAACAGTGTGAGATTAAATCCTATTGGAACTGTTTTAATCCGTGGAATCAACTAAAATACCTGAATGATCTATTTTGTCACCTTTCTTCGACATTTTCTTACGCACCATTAAAAGTGGAGTGGAATTATATTATTACTGAAATAATCTCATACTTACATGGTTATTTGCAGTAGACTTGAAAATGTAATTTCATCCACTAAACAGTGGACTAGAAGTTTATTACCAGTAAACTAAAAGTATACCTGGAAGTTCACTTTCAGAATTCCTTACCTACAAGACGTTCTGAACTATTTACATTTTCACAAATGCCAAAACACTTGTAAATTTCACCTTTGCAAACAGTTTAGAGAAGCTGGAGTCTTTCTGACGTGTCTATGTAACTACTGTTTGGACTTTGGCAAAATCCAGCAGTAAACGTCTTCCATTTGTCCCCTCAAACAGCCCTGAGTCTATTGTTAAACTGACTATGACCGCTTACGCACAGTGATGGGCTTTTCTCCCAACGGTCTGTCTAGACATACCTCTCCTCCGGTCAGCAGTGGACGGTCAGGGAAAGACTTTTCCACCCAGGGAGCCATAGCTTGACATCTGGACCTTGGGCAGGATGCCTGGCTGCCCATGCGGGACTACATTCTCATCTGCTGATCAAAAAGCAGATCCCCTCAAGAGTAATATTCATACACATCTATTTGAGGCCCATCTGCTGAGACATGCAGTGTGTTGCGTTTATTCTCTTCCTGAATACAGATGCAGTGCAGAAGTAGGAATAGTGCTTTGTACCTTCTGATAACCACTTTGTTGCTCCTCCCCTTTGGAGGGAGAAATCTTCTCCTCTCTTCGGAAGAGCGGGCAAGTTGCTCTCCTCTTGTCTTTCGCTGTCTGTTCGGCTGCGGCTCAAAACATTCACCAAGAGCTGCAGGGAGTCATCTGTGGAGGGAAGGGGCGGTGGAGGGGGGAGTTCTGTGTGTAATTGATCATCAATGATTAATAAAAAGCGCAAAGAGAAATTCATCTTGTTTAGAACAATTTGACATTTGGGAAAATATGCATGTTCACTTTCTTGCTGAGAGTGAGATGGGAAGACATCACTTTTGGGTCTGTGCATTAAATATAAAGATTATACATGGTGGGGAACAGTTTATGTGGCTTTCCCATCAAGTAACGCAGCTAGATTTTTCAACAAAAATCAAAAAATAAGTCAAATTGCCTTCTCTTTAAAAATACTTTCTATAAACACCTAAGATAACAGTGACCAGAATGACTGAGAGTCTATTTCAATGTCACACGTGTTTGATCCGTACAAAAGCCACAGCATAAAAACCATTGACCATCCTATAAAATATAAGAGCCAAACTGTTTCTTGCACACGACCAGTTACTAGGCAACTAGTGGATACTGAAAGATGCTACTCGTTCTGCCAAACAAAGAATGAAACACAATAATGAAAAAGTTACAGTGAGACAACAGATTTCCAAAAAATGTCTCACATTTCTTTTAAGCAGCTACTGATGATTTTTAACATCATATTGTGACTAAAATTATAACAAAAATATGAACTGATTTTGTTGTCTTTTAAGCTAAAGGCACCTGCTGGGATGCTTATCTTAGCATATTGCTAATTTAGACCATTCAGAAAGTGACAAAACTGAAACAAATCAGTTTGCTCTGGAAGAGTGGGCCAAAGCACCTGATGGCAGATGCAGACGTCCCACCGAGAGCTTCCTTTTTTATCAAGCAAATATTGCAATACTGGTTCTGCAGTAAAATTATACATTGAAGGGTACCATTATTTTTTTCCATGTCATTTCAATTTGTTTTATGATGCAAATATTCAGATAAAAATCCATAAATACCTACAAGTACAGTCACTTGTTTTCTTTGCAAGAATGTGTTTTTTAAAAAAAAATATTTTCATGTACTTGGTTGGTTCTAGGGTTAATAATATTCCAGTTAACTGTACCAGAAATGAGGTGTAAAGCACGCAGGGTACTGTACCTGCTTCGCCGTGGGGCTCTCTCCTGTTTTGCCCGTCTTTGGGCGCTCTCTTTTTACTCCTGGATTTGTGTGCCTGGGCTGCGGGGCTCAAGTCTGCAGCTGCAGCAGGAGATTGTCCTGACAGGAAGGTACACTCATGTCATCCTCAGAAAAAAATTGCATAAGAGCAAGGAACGTTGAACATTACTCTGAATAAATGCAAAATGATTCCCTTATATAAATACGTTTTGCTGAGCAACTTTATAAAATAAATTAGATAGTACAGCGTGTGGTTTGCGCGGCCTGTTCTTAAAATGTAAGGAATTATGATGATTCCAAACTGACCTTTGTTCAGGCTTCGCCCCCTGAAATCATCTGCCCACTGGCCAGGGTCAGGCAAATCACTGCCATCCTGAACTCTGCTGTTGGTAAACAGGTCTGGGTTGGACTGGGCAACCTGGGAGCTCAAGTGGTGACGAGCCAGGAGGTCTAAGTGCTGAAGGCGTGGACTGTCGTTAGACCTGGGTACATCTAGCTGGAGTGAAGATTTAAGTGTAGCTACCTGTGAAAGTCCCTCTGTTTTAGAGGGCAGGCTGGAGAGTTCTTCCCTGGTTGTGTCCATCAGATAGCTTCTGGCTGGCAGCGGAGGACACCAGTCATCATCATCTTCTTCTTCAGAACTGAAGGATGGATGGTGAGTAACAGCAGCATTAGTGCATGCCTTTGAGGGAAACACTGACCATGTGAAACCTACTTCTAGATTTATAAAAATGTCATGTGGTAGTTACAGGGTAAATGGGACTAATTTATCAGGATGCTGATGAGTTAGCTCTTATGATTTTTTTTTCCAATTTTGTCATATTAGTGTTATAGCTTAATTGTTGACTGCATGAGTAATTCAGATGCAGGGTGTTGGATAATTTCAGCTCATAAAGTGAAGACTAAATATCGCAGGAAAAGCAGCATGCAATGTTAAGGTTTTAGTATTAAGCAATCCCCATCTTTTAAATTATTTATATACTGGTAAATTAATTAAGGGAAGTGTGCTGAGATTTTATATTTTATATTTAATAGGTATAATAAAGAGTTACTGTTAAAAAAAAAGAGTATTGGGGAGTCAGATTGCGGCTTTTCCTGAAACAAGCAGCCAGCCCCGCACATCATTGTGGACATGTAGATGCTCAGTTAGCAAGATGGCAGCAACTACAATATATACATATACAATGAATAGGAGTTCACAAATATAAACTCTAGAGTCCCCAATCCTTCTGTAAGATAATCAACTAAATCCCTACAATTTGCTGGGCTATGAGGATTAAGACCAACATGTTTATGTCAATGTTTATTCTAGAAAAAAATAAATAAACATTAGTAAAGTGGGATATTGCTCAACAATCGTTTTGCGTTATTAGCCTGTGTAGTTTCTGTTTATGAAGCATAAAACAGGTTGTCTAATTAAGAGGAGGTAAATGATCTCCTCTCCAGTTGTGTTCACACCTCATGGGAAGGTGCTGTGTTGTTGAGTTTTAAAGTCAAAGTCACTGTGAACATGAAAGAGAGCGCAATTTGAATTGATATGATGTATTTTTAGTTTTCATGCCTGCATGCTGCCACGGGCTGGTTTTTACACACGAAATGCCTGAATATAAGAAAAATAGAAAGAAAAAGTGGCAACATATGGGGGTGTTTCTCCAGAGATATATACCACTACATGATTGTAGCGAGTCCAAAGACATGATTGAGTGCAGCTACTTTTGTATTGAAATATGGTTTAGAATTAATTTTTTATGCTGAGAAATATATTAATGCTTTCTCAGTGCAAAAGACTGACCCATGCCCAAAATATAAAGAAGAAATATGTGATGAGATAATAGAAAACTCTCAGTAAAGGTTTTCCAAAGTAATGATGGCAAAAACGTTGAAATATGCTGAGATTTTAGATGTAAAACATTAAACTGCAAATGATTTATTTAGCTGACGGCTGATGCTCCCATAAGCCATTAGGACTCATTGCAGTGCCCCTTACAAATATATGAAGGCCAAGTCTAATATGAATAGTGTCCTCAGCCTGAGCCAGGGAGGAGGAGCTGTGTTTGACCTTAAACTGCAAGCATAATCATATGCACAAATTAATCATATAAGTGGCTTGCCAAAAGCTTGACCTTCAGACAAAACAGTCAAGCATTTTGTATTCTCCTTGTCTATTTTATGCTTTTTAGGGCTGCAATCTGATGGTACTTCTTTCAGCAAAGCAGTCCATATCAATAACCATTACTGGCACAAATCTTTACGTGTTCAAAATAAATTAAAGCAAAACAAGACAGCAATATGCGCTACGTCAATGTGAGATAGGGCCATCTGCACAAAATGTTGACATAATGTATCCAGTAGAATATACAAAGAACAAGTTTAAACTGTGCAGTAATGTCTGAAAAAAAAAAAAAAATCATGGTATTCTGTTAAAACAGATGAGATAGTTGAAAGTGGTGAACTGAGAAATCTTTGTGGCTGCCAGGGAAACATCAGAGAAACAACCCTGATGTGGCCATGGATATAAAATAAAATAAAAATTTGCACAAGTCAAGAAAGAATTCTGAAAATGCACCATGTTTTTTAAAGCTCCTACAAAGGGAAGCACTAAAGAGCTCCTGAGGCTGCGATCCTCCTCCGTGTTTTCTGTTGTCTCTTCAGTGCCATGGGGCTAATTAAATGACGAACATGTCATTGAAAATGGAAAGTGCTAATCCAGCCTGTCAGATGGAGGCTAATGTCATTACAAAAGACACGGCACAGTCACAAAAGCCCTCCGATCCTGCCCCGTTATGTCCGCAATCTAATGTGTCAGAACAAGTTAGAGCAGTCGGTCCCCTCTGTGGCCCCAAGCACAATTCACTCACTGCCTATAGATGCATCTGTTAGTCTGTAAACTCCCAGGACTCCAACTAATACTTTAGTTTTGTTTGACAGCCCTGACAGGGTTACAGGGCAGCGTTGATATCCAGCTGTTTTAACTCCCCCCATCACCGAAATTAAGTCAGCAGCCTTGATGCTAATGAGTGTCCGCACAAAAGATTTTTCCTGCAGGAGACAAAAGCCTTGAGCAACATTTCACATGTAGCATGAAGTCTCACCTGTGCTGCGTCTCTTCTTTGCCTGATTTTGCATGACCTCGGTCTTGGCTGGCAGATAGAGGCAGTGATAAAACCTCCACCCAGGTGAGAGGAGCTGACTTGGACGAGGACCCGTTAGACCTCTGCTGAGCCGGTTTGTCTATAAAAAGTAACATACAATATCCCAGTGTTGAGATTTTGCGCCATTTACATTTTGGCCGTTCCCTGCCCTCATTTGTCTGTTTAGCATTTATGCTCCCAGCTTGCTTCTGGGGCTTTTGCCATAGCTTTGCAGCATCCTGTTGTTCCTTTTTGGGATCTTTAAAACAGGATTCTACCTCTGACTGCCCTCTGAAAATGCTCATTAATCACCGAGTGTAATAACACACACAACCTGTGATCAATCACATTTCTACAAGTTTTACAAAGATTACGCTTGGTTGCAATAGTAGTGTGTTGCCTTCTTTCTATAAGGAATAAGGAGAAGATCTGAAAATGATCAGATATTAAAAGAAACCTTAACTTATAATATAGCCCTCAAAATTACCATCCCTACTAAAATACAGTGTTAAAAACACTTGATTTTATTTGAAACCCTTCAAGGTTTGTCACATATTTTGAACTAATGTGTCCATCATGACTTGACATGCACAATGGATGATCTTGATGTCACTGTTGAAATAATGTTACAAATTAACCAGCAAGAAAATGTTTATTCACTTCCAAATAGAACTACTTTTGGTTGTTGTTAGAAATGCAACAAGTGAAGTAAAGTTAGTCCTCAAAGATTTCTTAAGAAGTAGCAGAAGGAGCAAAGACAGCTTCTCAAAACCCCGTGACTGATTTCCCACCACATCCTTCCTTTCTTGTTAAAATATGGGGCGATAACAAAGTCAAAGCGACATCAGCAGCTCTAGATAACTTAATACACTGTAATGGAAATATCAGTGCTATGATTTTGTTCATTGTGGTATACACAAGAGCCAGCTGAGTGCTCTGATTCATAATAAACACTTATATATCCATAAACGTGCAATCTCACTTCAGTTCATAAAGTCTCTTTAGCTCCTATATTCTGCCTTGTTACATTGTAGTGACACTATTCCTCCTTGGGAGGTTGTAACTGAGATGAAACGAGTGCAAGACTGAATCACCATTGTGGAACACGCCACTACATTTTACTGAATTTCTTTTCTGGGACTAAATAAGTGTTTTTGAATTCAATTGAATTTTACCAATGACGCTCTTGTCACTGAGATAATCCTGTATTGCCAGCTCGCTGCACATAATCACACAGCATTAGCAGTTTAACAAGAATTGCTTTTTCGCGCTGATATGGCGCGACCAGGGCAGAAGCCTCATTGTTTACTTGAAAACGACAACAATCAAACACATCAAAGGAATTGCATCATAAATGAACCATTTGAATTTAAACCGAGACTGATGGAAAGTCATATTTATCTTACTGCTGGGACTGTCTTGTAAATATCACATCTACACACATGCCAATGCTGATATAAGTCACACAAGTCATATTAGTCAGGGTTCCTTTTAAAAAGTTTAAGATGGTGGTTTAAACCATTACTATACTTAACTAGGAAGGGGTGATAGTACGTTAATGTGCCTTATAAATATACACGTCTAACATTTCACAAACCAAAAGAGGTCTAATGTTGTCATAGATACAACAGGTATCTATGGCAATGAAGAGAGTTATTTGTTTACGAAGGTACTTAATTAAGTACAATGAGTCTGAAGTATCTAAGTGGGAGTCATGTACGAGTTGGTTTAATACTTTTAATGTTACGGCTCGGAGCTGAGATACTTCCTTAATTATGCCTTCAAAACACTGGAACATCTCTTTAAGAAACAGAAAGGACATAATGTCCCACAATTTAAAGTTGGGTTTAATTATTTTTATACAGACCACACACGAGATGCAATGTGCCATAGTTACAGCCAATAAGCACATTGGCTGAGGAGGAGTACTAAATGTGCTTCTAGTGATCTATCTTAGAATCACCAAATGTTTGAGCAAACATACCAACTGAAAAAGGCATATTCCTTTGAAAATGCAGCATGTGACAGTAGATTTCAGAGGTAGGTGGCTCACCGTTGCTTTTCCTGGTGTACTGGAGCTTGGCATATTCAGATCCACACTGACCAGACTGGATAGTCCATCGGTCCAGGTCCCGCTCCAGACCCACGAGCCCAGTGTTTGACAGTGCTGGGTTGCTGCTGTATGGGTCTGGGCCCTGGTTGTAGGACATACTAGAGTAAGTGTCATAGTATGCCAACAAGTCATCCCCAGCAGTCGTGTTAATGGTGCTGTAAATGGGGCTGTCGTTGGACATCGTGCTGCCTTTCTCGTTCTGGCTCGGGTAATTCATGATTCCAACAGCTGGACAGTAAAGGACAGAGTGGTACATTGTCAATAATCACCATCTTCTGAAATTTGGTGTTATTTTACCAATAGTACTACATGTAAAAACATCTTACAGTTATAATATCTGTCCGAGTCCAGTTTTCCGGAGCAGCAGTTGACTGAGTCAGTGCTGTTGTGGGGGAGTTTTGGAGTGGGCCAGGAGTCTGCCAGCCAAGGATAGTTCCCCATGTTTGATCCTAACAAGCCAGGCCTTGGAAAAAAAACAGGTGAGAATACTTCAATGCTGCTGCTGGAAAGTACTAAGTTTCACTTATCATCTGACTCAAAATACAATATAGAAGTTTACCCTCCATTGATGATGCCTGATCCCTCACCGTGAGCAAAACCAACTGGAAGAAGAGTAGGAGCACAGATATAAATCTTGTTTGACGATGCAGAATAGAAAGCTTTTGCCTAAAGACATTCTTTTGAAAGATTCAGATAAAGATGTTTTGTACCAAATCATTATGTTCAATAATATGATCCAATTAACAGTTTATCTCATGCAGGGTTTACAAAAGGAGATTTGAATACATTTCTACGAAAATGCAATGCTGACCTACATACACTAAGAGGCTCACAACAGATCTATATACAGCATAAAATACCCACATAAAAGAGTGGTTTTTATTCTTTCCTGGTGTATCTGAAGTCACTCCCCACTGAGACGTGACATAATTCAATGATCTTTTTGAAATACTGGTGGAAAATCAAACTACATGTGTTTTTCAAAACTGAGTTAATGATGTTTATGGGCTCATATACTATTACAAACGATATATTGTAAAACTGTCTTGTGCTTATATTGCAGTTTGGCTCCAATTTATTTTATTTGTTGTTGTTTTTGTTTATTACAATTCAACCCCGCAAACTATCCAGTTGGGATTACAGATTTTATATATCAGAAGTATGATTAAAGCGCAGGTGTTGCTTTGCATAAATACAGACTACAACTGAGAGCGTTTGTCACCACTGACGATGTCTCTGTGAAGAACTTTGTCACTGCGCTGCTTGAAAACAAAATCTGATGGTTTGTTCTCGAAGACCTGTAAGTCTTTTGTCAGTATCCTCTTGCTTGTATGAGATGTGACAACAATGAGTGCATCAAAGTCCTGAGGCATGTCAGTGTAAGCTTTTTCTGCCTGTCTGAACTAGAACTTGAATAAAACCCAGCTCAGACAGACAGGTCGAAGCTCCTTTTCGTGCTCACCTGCTGGCGTGTATGCGAATGATGTGGTGTAGTGCCCCAGCTGCTTTCTCCTGCGGTGCCGCCTGTACAGCCATCCACTGAAGCCCATCAGCACCAACCACGCAGCCACACCCAGTCCTGCGATGAATGCCGGCTGGCGGAAGGACACTTGTGATCTGCTCTGCTAAACTGAGGTTACTGCCTTTCTTCACCTCCAGCGGTTGAGCTGAAGGAAGTGTTAATGCAGCAGCGTGATAAAAAGACAAAACACAAGTAGTCAGGTGTCACAAGGGATCTTTTAAGTTATGTAGGAATAATCTCGTGGAAATGTATAGACAATTTGCATGTCACGTACTGAACCTTGTCTCATAGTTAACAGTAAAGCCACAATTTTTTTTCCCTTTTTAAACTTGCTTTTTACTCTAGCTTGGCATATAAGAAAGCATGTTCCTATAAATTCTTAACTGTTCCTTTGAATAATGCAGCAAAGGATTTAAGGAGAAAGAAAATGACAGCAAAAGTCTCATATTGTCCCTTAAGATAATTTTGCCCCATTTGAACTTGTCATTTCATACACCATCGATGCTGTTATAGTGAAAATGACACTATTAAGACATATCCCCACTGATGGGCTGTTGACCTGATATGGCAGATTTTCACTTCTGACTGTGATCAGAAGTGATCCAATTTCTCAGTGGCTGATGTTTTTTTCTCCCAGTCAGTAAACACCCAGTACAGCAGTAAGTATGTCTTATGTGTAGCGTCTGTGAGATGATACTAGACACTTTTTACAAGAGCTTTTTAATTTGGCACACACACAACCCTGTGAAAGCCTGTCTCAACCCGACCACTCAGTTCTCATTCATTTCACGATGCTCCTGTTTTCCTTTGCAGAAGTGGAAATATGGGCACATCATTTCATGTTTATGTTAAAACATATTTATCTACTCTGTTTTAAGAAGGGAAAAAGGAAAAAAAACAACCTTAGGCGAGTTCAAGAAAATTAAAGGAATCTAGATGTCCAGATTTTTGGTGGAAGAAAGTCAAACTGACAATAAAAAGGCAAAGCTGAACATACTAAAGGTAGAAACAATATTGACGAGCACATTAAACTTTTACCCCTTACAAAAACAGCACTATTGGACTCTGTGGGACGAACTGGCTGACTCTAGTGTTGGGTCAGCTTGCAGGTTAGTTTGGCCTTCAGAGCAGAGAGAGCATTGTAAATCAAGAAACCCTTCCTTCCTCTGAGTAGCCTTGAGCCATTTGTTCAAACATTTAAAGGAAGATAAACATGCAGGTGTGTAATGACTTTTGGCATTGTTTTGTGAACAAATATGAATATATTCTCCTTCATCATGTGCACAGGAATATAAATCTTAACCCATTTTGATGATGCAAAGAGGAGTGTGAGACAAAGATCTGTGAATCTGTTCATGTATTAAATTCCAAGTCTTTTGTCAAAAGAGACATGAGGTCCATATGCGTGAATGAAGTTTATTTATAGCAAGAAATGCTATTTGACAGAATTTTCCAAAAATCTGACTTTCAAATTATGAAGTCAGAGTAAAAGGCTATGAGCACACAACCACATTTTCACACTCAAAACATTAGTGTGGACCAGACGTCTCCTCATTTATGAGACATTCTCAACCTCACATACCCTGATGCCACATGCTGTAAACTCGCCCGCTGTGTAGTGCATACTGCCATACTTTTTCTGTGCGTGAAAGCTGTGTAAAAAACAGTTTGAGTGACTCACTGAGAAGCAGGCTGACAGGTGGGCTTTGGGCGCCCACACCCAGTCTGGTGACAGCTGCCACTACCACGGTGTAACGGACATTAGGCTGAAGACCTGTCAGCAGGATGGACGTTGCCGCTCCATCCACGGTTCTGTTTATCTGGTTCTCCCACTCCACATCACTCGCCAGACACCAGACCTGAAAAAAGCCATAAAGTCGTGTTCATGCTTGAGTGCTCATAACCAAGAGAACTCTGGTTATGACTTATTTCAATACGATTCATGTGTGTTGGCTGAAGTATAGTGGTCCTTTAAATATCCAACATCAAAGTGAACCAATAAAACATGTTTCTGATGATTTATTATTCATTTCTGTTAAAAAAATTTTTCTTTTTGAATGTGAGAAAATTCAGAAAAAAAGCAATCAAAAATACAACAAGAACAAAATAAAACACACTTCCTGGGGCGCCAACCCATTTAGAGAGACCTCATGTGGCAGACTCAGGTTCTGGTCTTGGCCACTATTTACTGCATGTCTTTCTTACACTCTCTGGACGCGTCTTTCCAGTCTCCGCTTTTAATAAAGGCCACTAGTGCCACAAAATCTTGGAAAAAAAAAAAAAAAAAAAACCTCCTGGTATAATAGATGGAGTGGGTATAGAAAGAGATGGTATACCTGTGAAATACAATGTGAGCATTATAGCTCATGATAATGTTGGATGCTTCAGCAGTTGCCAATGGTCAACATACTAAGTGTCATTAACTAATAATTTCCTTTGCTCCTATGGCTGCGAAAATAAAGGTGGAAAAAAAAAAAGGAAAATAAATAATTGTTTTTGTTGCACTTTAGAAAACATCCCAATTTCTCATTATTTATTATTTATTTATTTATTTATTTTTAAAGAAGGTCTGGAGTTCCCAAAAATCTAAATATTTAAAGGGACTTGGTGTGATCTTTTCCTTAGACCAACAAACAGCCACATATAAAAGACTTGAGCATGTTATTCAAGAGACGTTGCTCTTATCAAGACAATAGAACTGAACCTTTTCCTGGAACTGCATCCTGTCATGAGTAATCAGTGCCGTATGTGACGCTAACAGACACATAATCAGGACTTTGTGGGTTTTTTTCACAGAACAAACAGATGACAAGGACTGGCACTGTTCAGCAGCGGAACAAGTACTGGCAGCACAATAGCTCAAATAAATCCTAATTGTTAATTAAAAATCTGTGGTTTTCATCATTATCCACACAACAGATATTAGTCATAGCTGAGTAATGCCTGAGTAAAAGTACCAGCACCATGGAGCAAAAGAGCAACTTGTTCCTTCTTGTCTAGCTGAGTCACAGTGTCATCAGAGACAAAGACAAACAATCAGGTGTGGTCTCACCTTGTACTCTTGGATGATGCCACTCTGAACACTAGGAGGAGGCGGCTCCCAGGAGACACTAATGCTGGAGCTGTTGGTGAGCTGCACCACTGATACAGCCTGTGGGGGGGCACTTAACACTGGAAGACAGAGATAATAGAGTCACATTAGTGTGGTTAGTAATAATGTTATGATATAGGTATTTATAGTACAGATGCACTATTTCTGCATGATACCCAAAATGCTTCTTTGAACAAGTGATGTGACTTTGAAATAATCTTCGAGAAACTGGATTAAAACCAAGACAATTATTCCCTCTTTAGCAAATTGTTTGTCATTACAGGGGGATTACATACAAGATTAGTGTACATACTCTTTAATACGCAAAATCACACTGTTATTTATAGGATACGTTCTGCTAATTATTTGAAAGTTTATTTAAATTTATGAACAAATATTCATATTATTTAAAGTAATTAAGCTTGATTTAATTTAACTGGAGTTTAAAAAAAGATGATTTCATTCAAAGCATTTAATTTTTTTGAATTTCTCTTTTAACTGCTTTGCTAATAACATACACAAGCATCTAATGTTGCCGAATATCAAGTATTATTTAATGAAAGCCCTCGCTGCTGTTGAAGATTTTGACATTTTTGGAAATATTCTAAATCACTTAACTGGTATTAGTAGTTAGCATAGCTTAGCACAAAAGCTGGAAAAAGATGTAAGCAACTAGCACAGGTCAGTTAAAAACTAGCTAGACAACAATAAAACTACTATACTACTAACTAGACAATATACTGTCATTGTCATAATATTACATTGTTATTCTTTAAACAAACAGGAAAAACATGTATAATGGTGAATTTTGGTTTTAGATGGACAACTATTCTTCTCTATTTCCAGCTCGTATGCTTATATAAAATAAGTTAAGCTTAACTAGCTGCATTTACTGTGGAGAAAGGCGAAACCAGCCTTTTGCAAAAATAAAAAGTCAAATCGCTCCTTATGAAACAATACCTGTAGTTTTATATGATAATTGCTGTTTTTGCAACTGACAAAGAGTTTTTGTGTTTGTTATGTTTTGTTTTTTACCCTCCTCAGGGGTACGCAGCAGAACCGTGAGGCTGTCGTGTCCCTGCAGCTCATTGAAGTAAGGTCGTATCTTGACCTCATACTCTGCGTTGCTCTGCAGATCTAACAAAACAGTACTGTAGTCAGTCGTGGCCTCTGTATCTTGAACCAACCAGGAGCTGCCAACTGTTCGATAAAGTATGCGGTAACCCTGAACAAACGGCGACTGATGGGCAACCTGAAAGAAGAATTGGACAAGACAGACATATTTCACATTTACAAAAGGAATCAGTGCAGCAAAGCATAACCAGCAGCCTTTGCTCTCCAAGTTAATCTTCTTTGACACATAACCTACTGTTTAGAGGATCTTTTGAAATTAATGATTTGAGAATAGCGTGTCCTCAGCACACCACAAGAATAATTTAGAAATGAAGACCTTTTTCATCAACCCAGAATTGAACTCACAGTCCAAGAGATCATGGCGCTGGTAGGAGACAGAGCCACAGGCTTCTGCAGGTAGATGGACACCTCTCCCAGCTCTTTCTGCACCTGTCTGTGGTCCACACCCTGCGCTGTAGGATTCCCATCTGAAACCCCAAAAAAATCCTACTCAATTCAGGCCTAGTAAAAGAAAGTAAAACAACTGAACTCATGTGATGTAAATAGTATAATGAAAAAGCTTATCTTTTTTTTTTTCCCTTTCTTGTGACTCACCCTGTGTTCTGACAGGCTCAGAGATTGGACTTGGGTCACTCAGGCCATATGAGTTAACTGCTCTGACTATGAAGAGATAAACTGTGTTTGGAAGCAGTCCGACAACTGTGTGCCTCTCGTGCTTCACATGGTCTGCAACAGTTTGCCAGGTGCTGCCCACTGACTGGCTGTGAGACAAAAATAAAAAATAAATAAATAAATAGTTTTAAGACAAAAAAATACGGGAAACATTTCATTAACTAAAAATATCAGCTCCAGGGATCAGGACTCTGACTGTGATGTGACTATAAAAAAGATTTGGGTCTATAGGATCTTTATAATGAGGATGTCTGGCATCTCGAGAGGAACAGTGATAATCAAGCCGACAATTTACCAGGCGAGTACGATTTTTTTCTTACTCTAGTGATCTAACACGTTAGCTTGATAAATACAAATTTCATCACAACACTTGGCTCTCTGCAGATGGCTTGATGAAACACGGATTAAGAGGGTGAGATCAGAATTTTACATAAAAGGCAGTCATAGAAGCCAACCTTCATTATGTGGTGAAAATATTTAGCATGAAATCTCATGAGAATGTGAAAACATATTGGGGTATCTCAAGGCAAAGGTGTGACGTGATTGGATAAAAAAAGGTCGGTTTCACCAAAAATGTGTCCGCCAGTTATCTATCTGGAGGAAATGATTAATGGTTGAGTCTTAAAATGGTAAACAGATTCAACAATCCTAAAATATCAGATTCTGATGCTTATTAAAAAATAAGAAAGCAGCCATTTGAAAAGTTGAAAACAGCATCAGTTTTGATGTTTGCATGACATTGCAATAAAAATATTCAGGCTTTTCCTGGCTTTAACTTTATTATTTTTTTTGTTTTCAGAGCTGATATAATTTCATGACTTCCAACCATGTGTATATCACTCTGTAGCCGTCCGTTTAGGGGGTCGAGCTTGCCAATTGGCTTCCTTCCAACCCACTATTCCTCAGGGTTTGCTTCTTTTAAAATTGGTATTCAGCTTTGTGACACCCACTTCTGGGGTACAGCAACTGATTTGAGGTTTAGTAGCAATAACGACGAGGAGCATGGACAATTCTTAAAGGCTCATTAAATGAGAATTTTTCAGACCCTGGCCACCCCAAGCAAGTGACCGAGTTGTGTTATGTCAGAATTTTTGATGTCGTCGTGACTTCAAACACCCAAATTAGTGGTCTCAAGCACAGCAAAAGCAATGTCTTTCAGCTCTTCCCTTTGGGGTCATCACAACAGATTATCACTGATGTGACATACATTTTACATGGGATGCCCTTGCTGACACAACCCTTCCCCATTTATCTGGGCTTGGGACAAGCACTATGAATGGCTGGTCATGGGGGGGTCCAGTGTCCTGCCCAGGGACTCTTCTGCATGTGACCGAGCTGATATCGACCTGGCAACCTTCCAGTTGAAGAGCAATCAACTCCAACCAAACATCCCATCTCAAGGACAGAAAAAAAAATATTTTTTTTCTTCATCAAAGGTCCCCTCAACTAACTTTTCCATTAATGTGAAGCATCAGATTACAAAACATTAATCAGTTGCTCTGTAGTTTAGCACAAGGATGGGAAAAGTTGTTTTTAACAGTGGTGACAAAAATCCATCTGCCAGGCCCTAAAAAAAATCATTAAATATCATGTTATACCTTGTTTTTTTAATCAGAGCAAAAACTTTCCCGCTAACTGCCTCTTGATGAACAGATATTGGGCTTTTAATTTAACACTGAACAAGAAAGTAAGCAAACGTCAAGTAATTTAGAAGCATCCTCAGCTGAAAAAATAAATAGATAAAGTAATTTACAATTTGCTTCTCAGATCTTTAAGATTCTGCTCATTCACATTTACAAACACACTGCCGATTGAGTTTTCATTTCTAATCTTCTATTCCAACAGATTGGCTTGTAAATGAATCAAGATGAGGACACAACAGCTTGTTGCTGTGCATGCACAGATACTATCAAACAGCATGAGTTCTGTTTAACATTTTCCACAATTGTGTGGAGGGGCAACGGTGAAGCAATTACAACAAACAGGTCAAAGCTTTTTTCCATCATCCGGGGTGCTTTTCTCACATTTTCTCTCGAAATGGAGTTGAGCTGCATTGTAAATTGCTTTTCAGTTTGGATTTATAGCAGCTGCTTTCCCATAAGTACTTTGTCAAGATTTTCTTGTTGTGTTTTAAAGAAAAAGCGTAGATGTCAGGAATGCTGTGAATGGTGTTCAAGCACAGATGCGACAACAGAAAAATATGGGTTTTTATTTCTCTCTCTCTCTTTCTTTCTGAGGCCTGTAAAACAAGTATTTCCCTGCATATGGGGGTGGTGGTGAAGTATGCACATGTGAGTGGATCTTTATTCCACATACATTTCTTTCTACATAAACTGAAATGTGCACATTTGTGTCTGTAAATTGTTCCGTATTCTTAATCCTGCTTCTCTAATGACTGAACTCCCTGACTTGGCAGTGCAGTGCCTCCCTTTATTGCTCGAGGACAAGACGGAGCAGCCATGCTGACCACTGCAGTAATTGTTTCCTCTTTCACTCGCAGCCTGTCTCGGCGCAACCTCTGATCGATTGTTGAAGCTGCTCTGACTCCCTCTGGACACCACGGCTCGACACACAAGCAGCAAGTGTCACGCGACTCCCCCCAGTCATTTAACTTTTTCTCCCTTGGGCGCACTAATGACTCCACATGAAGAAGACTGTGTTATTGGGAAATAGTCAGACAAATAAGAGACCTTAATCAGGAGAGGAACATTTAGTGCAGTCCATCATTGGACTTTAACTCAGGGAAACACATAAATATGTGAAAAATGTATCAACAACACTAAAAAAAAACAGAACTAATGCTTTTCAAAATCAAACAAGTGTCAAACTGTAATCATTACTGTGCGCCGCATGTTCTTACTTTCCAACAATCGTGTATGTCATCCTGCGTGTCAGTGAAGGACCAAGGGAGATAACTACAGCGAATGCTGAAGGTGATGCTGAAGTAATTTCTCAGGATTGGAATGGATCTCGCTAGAGAGCAAAGAGCTTTTTTATTTTCCTCAGAAAAGACACATCAACTCAATAACAAAGCTACAAAGCTGACCTGACAACGGCCATAAAAGAACATTGGAAAATGATTGATGAACAATCTTGTTTATTGTGATGAAGAATTCAAGCCAAGAGGAGGTGAAAGAAGCTATTAAGTGTAATTTTTTTGTTCAAGTGGTTCATGTATCCATATTTTCCTTGTGATTAATTGATTATATATTTTTATTGTCTACTAGATCAGAAAAAAAAGTTATTTCTGTTCATTCCAGTAATGTTCAGATTTCATACCTCAGTGTACTAACTGTGACCAAGATTGTTTTTTCCATAGTTCATTTTTAGATGAAACAACTTCACTCCTCCAAGTCTGGCTGTATTTCTTAAGTTGTTTAATCGTTCGGGATGTTCCAGAAAACTCTAAGGGCATTCTACATCACCATCACTGAGAGCTATGGAAGGAAACAGCCCTGCTGCAGACCATAAACACCTGCAGGATGTAGCAGAGAGGATTGTCTGGGCACTGTTACCGTCTCTGCAGGACATTTACCAAAGAGTTCAGGGGACCCTACAGCATTATCAGGAACCCTTCTCAGCCCTGCATCTCCATCTCCCTCTGGCATGAGGTGCAGTCGTGTGAGGTACAGGACCTCCAGGCTAAAGGACAGTTTTTACTCTCATTCCACGCACACACTGACACACACAAAGCGCTGTGGTCTCGTGGTTCAGGGTTTGAATCCCCAGGTGGCCTCAAACTTCTTGTAAGCAGCAGTACGTGTCACAAACAGAGAACAGCTCATACATCTAAATAAAAGCCTACTTGTCAAATTAGAAACCCACCCTTTCTTTAAAGAAACAAAACAAAGGCAGAGCCTTTCTTTAAGTGGTTTTCATACTGGAGGATGGGGGTGTGTACCCCTTAGAGTGCTGCTGGGGAAAGTTGGAGTGCAAATTGAATAAATATGTTGAACAGTAAAAGGCTGTGGTTCAATTCTCCACATTGGCCACGCCTAATGAATACTTTTTATGTATGTGAAACAAGAGACAACAGTTTTCTGATATTATCATGACGACCTTTTATTCCAGAAAAAAAGGCCTCTATCCTTTTTTAGGGCTTTCATCCTTCAAGACATCCTATCAAACTGTAGGGGTGGAATGTTAGAAAAAGTTTGATAACTAATTGAGACATAAAGAGTGATGAAGGGGCAAGGAATTAGGTTCATCAACAGGCCGGTTATTTTTTTTCTTTTCTTTCCTGGAGAAAATGGATTTACACACATAAATCTCCAAACAGGTCGAGGCAGGCTTCCAGCCATATCTGCAGAATATATCGTCCACAAAAGTAATCAGACAAAAAAACTCTTTGTGAAATTTCTGTGTGTTAAAGCTTACCTGAAAGCCTCAATAATGTAGGAGGTGACAGCAGCCCCACCTTCATGAGGATTGGACTGCCAGATGAGAGTGACTGTGTTTTTGGTCACTTCTGTCACGACAGGCTTCTGTGGAGGTCCTGGAAGCTGGATATACTCAGAGGCCCTGGATCCTGGAGGCGCTCCGTGCTCTGTTACACAAGCAGGAATCACATTAGAGAGGTGCTTCTCATCAACAGTTTGCCTCAAACTGCCATGGATGCTGTCTTGTTAGGGGAACAGATGGTGCTCTTATGAAGAACAACAGCAGACCATGCCGTCTGATGAGCACAGAGGTGAGGTGTGAAAGCGACAGAGTGTGAAGTATAACAGAAAAAAACAGAGCGGAGAGTTTTGGTGTAAGTACCTTTGACAGTCAGCATCCCGCTCCAGCTCGATTCCCCTGTGGTGCTGGATACCACGCACGTGTACATCCCTGAGTCTGACTCCTGTTAAACAGAAGTCAGATAGCAAAGTAGAGGCTCAGGGAATAAAAGCACATCTTTTTTTTCAAAGCACATTTGAAAATGTTCAATTGATTGAAAGAATGAAAAGGATTTCTTTTGTTCTGTTTTGTTTTTTACTTATTCAAATTCAACCAACACCCTGCAGTTTTTTTTTTTTGAAAGTTCACAGTATGTCCGTCACCTCTTTCATGTGTTCTTTCAAACAGCGACTGATAACGATGAGCCCTTTTTACACAGTCGTTCTGGTGCAAAATAAATCTGTCCCCTATAAGCTGCCACCGCTCCGCTTAGGTAATTCACATAAACCAAACCCAGCGGTCTCTGCGCCATATCAGTGTGAGCTGAAACAGCAAGCCAGCAGCACATCCATGCAGGCTAGGCTCTGTTAAAACCTCCATTGTCAGCTCAGAGGGACATTAACTTCGATCCTCCCAATCTGCCTTCATGCCTTGCAAACAGGACGGGAACACGCAACAAAGGTGGATCAATGCTGCGAAAATGGCTGAAGGCTTGTTTTGCTTTCTGATCTTATGTGGCATCAAGTAGGGAACCTTGTTTTTTTTTTTTTTTTGATGTTTTTTTCATGAATGACTGCTTTGTTGAAACAGTTTGCCTGGAAGTTAAGTTGGAAAGCTGTTTCAGGGCTTTAATTTCTTTTTCCAAGTTTGGAGAGTTGTTTGCTTCTTAAATGGCTGCAAAAAATCTCTTGAGGCTTCACTCTTTTAACACAACAATACTCTCTTGACATATCAAACATTCTACCTTTGACACGTGGCAAAGTACTTAGCCTAGTTACACACTCCCAGTATAAAACTGTAGCATTTAGATGAATCATTTCTCTTTTTAGAGGCATTCATCCTAACTTCTCACTGAAGAAGAGACAGCCAGAGACTTATTTTAGTTACATTTAAACATAAACAGAGCTCACAGCCAAACTCAGGCAATTCATCTCAAGATTCACTATCAAAATGTTGCTTTTTTATTTATTATTTTGGTGGAGGGTTGCATTGTTTTCACAAGATGTGGAAGGCCATATTTAGAAGGTCTACAGCCAGGTCCTCCATACCTAACACTCCTACCCCATAACATTGATCTAATATGCAGAGGTGCTAGCTATTATAAAATTAAAAAAAATGGACACAAAACAGCTCACATAAGGCTGTAAGATGTAGTTATATTATTATTTTGCATCATAACAACCACATAATCTGTAACGTCGCAAAAATTCCACACTGACATTATGACATTGTCATTGAAGAGGTATGTATTTCATTGCCAAAAAAGAAAAGAAGAATGCCCCTGAGGGAAATGTTACACTTAAAATGTACCAATTTCTTTTTCAAAAATCAATATTTGATCAGAAAATGTGCATTTGTCTTATTGTGCCTTATTTCGTGTGTCGCGAAGCAAACCTGCTGCTCTAAGTTATGTTAGTGTTCCAACATAATTCATAGTTACAACCAAATTATATCCATCAAATTTCTTGTAAATTATTAGGAAAATTATTCATGAATTATTCATGTTTTTACGGCTAAATGGGCACTAACAGGCAAACATCGGGGAAGCAGAAGCAAGCTGCAAAAACTGACACCATGTTACCTCATAAAGTTGATGTAGCATATGCACACAGATCCAAATGGAAGTTATGGAGCAAATTATTACTTATCTAAAGTTTTCTGCTCTTCTTTTTCACTGAAAACAACAGCCTGACACTGATGAGAGCAGTGAGACTCAACGAGAACAGAAACACTGCAGGTCATAAAAACTGAAAAAAATGAGCTGAGACACATCAAAAGCTCCAAAGAGCTGGGAGCAACTGCAGTGTTGTGTGACGATTCTCTGTAGGATTATCACTGCAAACAGCACCTTTTCTCTGCACGCACAGCCTGGTGAGTCATTGTTGAAATAAAGACATTGATTCTAACAGCTTTATGTAAATGACCCCAATATTTCTCCAACTCTGCACAAATCGAAAGGTGATCCATTGCATTAGTCTTTCATGTCTCTTGATTTGCTGCAATTTAAATTGCAATTGTAAAAAAAAAGTCAAGATACACATTACAAAAATCAAATGTTCAACCGAGGTAAAAGCTGAACATTGTTGGCTTCAGTTAAGATACTGATCCAACTTACAGTCGATGACAGGCAACAGCTACATTATGCTTTGTTTGTCCGAAACTGTGGCAATAATGACTTGCAAAAACCAACCAGCACAAGCTTGTGCAGGTGCAGTAAGACAATTAGATGCCCACAGAGAGAGAATCGAAAATCTTTTCATGATGACAGCCACTCACATTGCAAATGTTAAGTTAAGGGGTATTGATGGTGCATAATTTACTTATTTGTGTTGTCTGAGTTGGAGCAGAAAAGGTAACCATGCTGGTTTAGCTTAGCTCAGCTGTGATACATTACCCTCCTAGTGCTATCAGTGATGGAACTGTTTGATCTCAGCACATTCTAATATGGCACAATCTTTGCTTTTTACAACTGTGAATCTGTTTATTAGAGCATCAGTAAGCACAAAGCACAGAGGCGCCTTTCAGAGTAGCATTTCATGAGAATATGATACATATACACATATAAAACAATCGTTCAGCTCTTGCCAGAGTCCAAATTTTTGACCTCTTATACTTTTGTATTTTCTTGCTTTGGTGTTAACTGTTTATTGTAAAATAAAAGTGGCCATAAAAGTGGCCAGTTGAGTTATGCAGTTCTGCATCACAACATAATGTCTATGGGTTCCCAACAAGGAGGGGTTTGACCTTTTTTCTGGCTCGTTCCTGAAAGGCTGTACCGAGGAAGGCAGTTTTATATTCATAATTGATCATCTGTTGTTTGCAGAGAAGCAGAAGAAGGAAAGAGCATTTGATGTTGTTTGGAACAACGTGTCTCTGGTGTGATGTTCTACAAGAATACTCTCCAATATTTCATTGTACTTTATGTCATAAGTCATTATTAATAACTTCATGGCTAAGTTTTCTTAGCACAGTAACATTTACTTGGAGTACATTTAAACTGACTGAAAGTCCAACAGAACCCATTTTTACACTTCAAAGTACTCTCACTTTTGCATGATTTTCGAGCGCTTTCCTGCTGAGGTTGTGCAGCACCACGCTGAACCTGCCTGCCTGTTCACGTTATGAACTGTAAAGGTGCTGCGTGCTTGGCTGTTACTGGTGAGGTTCGCTTGGTCCTGTCCTGGCCGAGAGCCAATCTGCTGGAACTACCATCAGACCAAATGAGATCACCCTCTGCAGTGTTGACCTCTGGCTGACAGACAGCACAGCATGTGGGCAGGTGGAGTTTTTTTAGATGAGTCCAACCACTTTAAATATTGATGGCCAGTAGGGGCAACTGTAGGGTAAATATTTTTAGTCCTTCACTCTTCATCTCCATTTCCCTTCCTTTTTCCCCATGTCAAATTCGTGATGTCACACTAATGCATCTCTTCTGCTCCACCGAGCACACTGGCATGGCAGATTCCCCCTGCCTCTTAGGTGCACTGCACCAAACCTTAATGTTCCAAGTTAGCTGCACAGCACTGCTGACAAATGAATAAGCAAAGTCCAGCCAGGAGACGATATAAAAAGCCAGTTGGATGGTTAATAAATCACTGGTCAGTTAATAAAATTGATGGTGTTTTCACACTGTCCCGTACACACACAATGACCTTCAGATAGGGTCACAACACAAAGGGTCCTCCGACTCATCTGCCATTAAGGCAGAGCACATTAGCATTTATAAACAAGCACCTTCATTAACATTACAATTACTCACAGCATGAGCACATAATTGCGCCGGAGAGATAATGCAGAGCCTTGAAGAGACGGGTCTTTGACACTCACCTTAATTTTGCCAACGAAAATGGAATTTCTGATTGAAATCAGATAAAATTCTGTCGCCTTCTCGGCTGCAGAGAAGGTGAGCGGAGGTCAGAGATGAGACATTATATTATTCCACTCAGTTTTTGTAGTTTTTATCAGGTGCTCGCTCCGTTTTCCTTTCCATTTAAGATCAGCCAGCTTCCACAATTCAACCTTTTCGAGCCCTCTCCAATAAATGCTCCACCCAAGCACACACACACACAAACACGCACCTTTACATCTGTGATTTGCAACGTGCCATTCTCCATCAAGGTCAGTCGCACTTTATTTCCCTGAAGCCTCTCCCCATCCTTTTCCCACAAGATCTTCACCGAGGTACCTCTGACTACACGGCAATGCAGCTGCACTGTGGCACCATGAGATACAGTCTGGTTGGTCGGGCCTTGCCGAATGATGGGCGGGATACGGCCCGAAGGACCTAGTAGTTTGAGTAGAGAAGAAGCACACTGTTGTGTCAGGATTATGTTATCCTGGTCCAAATGGCAACACACAGGAGAAATGTGGACAAAAACACATTTGAAAGGCTTACAAAAGGCTTGCAGAAAATACGATTATGTACAGTAGTTGGCAGCTGCTGGAGAGCAAAGGCTAAAGAATACTCCTGATGCTTAGCAGGCAGAAAACAATAGGCAGAATGAAGAGCACAAAAAAGAATAAATCTGCTGTTTACAAGCTGCCTGAGGAAGAACATTAAGGCTTAATTTCATTGCTCATCCAGCATGGGGTTTCAAACTGTTTTCTCTCTGCCTGTATGAGCCTTATTGTTGTGCGCCCACTAAGTAATTAATATGTTTACCCTTATTAGCTGATGATGATATGTAGTAAACCTCTCTCAAGCTCAAGTATGACCTTCAGGATCAAAGTCTTACCTCCTTCCACCTCCAGTAGTGCCTTGGTTAACACACTTCCTGCCACACTGATGGCCTGGCAAACATAAAAGCCAGAGTCCTCGGGGTGAACGTCGGTGATGGTCAGCTCGCCACTCATGGAGACAGAATAGCGACCAGACTGTGATGGTGGCTGGCCGGGGAACAGCAACATCTGAAGACACAAATTCACACAGTAAAAGGGCAAGCCGTGCTTGCAAATTATGTTTTTGTAATAATTTAGTCCAAGAGAAAAAAAAGTGTTAAGAGAAGCTCAGTTGAGAGACAGCTAAAGTGCCTGTTTGTAGTTTCTGATACTCTTCTGGGCATTCAAGCATTCTTTAATGTTTGTAAGTTTTTTTATTGTTTTTTTTTTTTTTTTTAGTTTAGATTTCAGCTCCTCTGGGTATTTCCAATAGTATTTAGGTCAGAAATCATTGCTGACCAGTTTAAAACAGTCTGACTTTTTCTTTTAAAACAAAGCATTTGCACCATTAGATGTGTGCTTTGGGCTTTCTATCCAGATAAAAGACCCCCTCAAGTTTTACATACACTGGGAAACACATTTTGCTTTAAAATCCCTTACCAATCATCAGATTTAACTTTTTTTTTTTTCAAACATTCAGACAGAACAGCAACTGCAGTATGGTAGAACCCTGTATTCCTATCGGCTGGGAGTTTTTGTCCTTATGAGTTTTATTTTACCGCCTATAAAGAAATGACTGCACTGAATTTGTCAAAAAGCTCCATTCTGATTCCCTTTATCCAAAGAACATTATCTGAAGACTGTTCGTTCTTCAGTGAAACATCCTTATTCAATATTTCTTCAGTATCGGCATTCACTTTGGCCTTTGCCCAAAGAGCCATTCTTGGTTCAGTGAGCAGAGAAAGATAAGGCATGAAACCTCCATTTCAGATAGCTCCAGGTCAACCTTAAGCTCTTTAGATGTCCTGCTTTTTCCACAATCCGCATCAGCCTTTGCAGAAAGCTCCTACTGAGTTTCTTCTCATTTTCACATCTTAAAATCATCTTTACAGTTTCACGACTGTTAAACTTGATAATGTTATGAACAACTAAAGCATTATTCTCTGTCTCTTTTAGCATGTTTTTGGGCAGTTCTCTGGCCTTTGTCATAGTGAAAAAGAAAATTTGATTCCTTACATTCAAACTTTAAAAGGGTAAAAACAACTCCAGATGTGTTGTTTTTTTGATTTGGTTAGTGATTCCTGGTAACAGACGCTTTATAGCTCTCCCATCTTGTTTTCTTCTGGAACTGACATGGATGTGAACAAGGGGGGGAGGGATGCATCAGTCCATTCAACCATCCATTTCATTCCTCTAAGAGGCTTAGATTTCAGTAGACGGACCAAGGTTATAAGGCTATAGATAATCCCCTAAATACAGCAAAATGCTCTGCAAGCGGCGAAGCCATGCCACAAGCATCCTTCAGACTCAAGTTTATTCATATAAATTTGTAGATAAACAATGTCTGAAACCACTCTTCTGAGTCAGAGGTCCCAGCTGCTGACTGAGCAACGCTACATTTGTCGTTGACAATAATGTGAAAGGAGGGCAGTGTTCCTCTGCAGGTTTGTCCTGGAGAAACAATTTCAACACCTGGTGTATTTCCAGCGAACCCTCCTTCTTTCACCTGCTTTACTCCTCCATCCACCTCCCCAACAATGTGCTGCGATTGCAAACAGGAGAAAAGTTTCCCATCAGCATCATTTGCATTCGTGCCACAGAGCTATATGCAATAACGTTGAATTTGTGTGTGGAAAATGTGGATCAAAAGAGTGTAGGCAACACACGAGAAAAACAAAAAGGTGTCATGATCAAATCTGACAAAACTTGCTCATGCTGCAGTGACTCATTCTCACCTTTAGAATAAAGAAGGTGTGAACCACCGCTTATTGGTTTCAAAAGCAAGTTTTCTGAAATCCCACAGTCACCACAGTCACAGTCACTCTTTATGGGATTCATTAAAAGGAGTCTAGTGTCATGGATGTCTCTGCTGCTGCGATATTTAGGATCCAAAGATGTCTCATGCTCTGCTTGTGGCTCTTACCTGGCTGCCCTCTTTCTGCCAGAAGATGGCAGGTGGAGGGTTTCCTGTTGTGCCACATTGGAAGGTGATGCTCCTCCCCTGCGTGGCAATCTGGTCCCGGGGCTTCGTAGCAATCTGGGGTGGTACTGAAAAAAGGAAAAAGGAGATCAACCACCCGTTTAAAGGCTTACTTCTGCTTTTTGAATTGTGTCACTCCACATCGTAAAAACGACCTAATTCCTCAATCTGATGGGGAAAGCGTTACGTGCAAGTGCCAGCACAACAACACATAAACAATACTTCAATGAAACGATAGAAAGATAAACTTTTCAGTTCATATTATAGTATCTTTTAGTATGAATGCATTAAATTGCCAACAGTGACGCATCAGTCTTGTAGCTCTCTGCTACTTTATATACAAATTGGAAGTCAAGTGCCTCCTGACTTGGGGGTCAAAAGGGTAACTTTATAAAATCTCTGCAGAGTTTAGAGATGACTGGTATAGTAGGAGGGAAGAGAAAAACAAAATTCCTCTCAGTGTGGAACTGCCAACTCATATAAGGCTGTCAAGTGAATTTAAAGGTGATGTGCTTATGGAATAAAATGTCAGAAAATGGAAAAGAAAAAGTGGTTAATGTATTACGTTGCCCTTTGCTGCTGTTGCTTATGCTAATACTGATTGATGAATCCCTCATTTACTCTTAATAAGCGGGATGTAACAGTTTTTCCAGCCTTCTGAGGTTTTTTGATCTACCACTACACTCCCATCGCTCCCTTGTCTTTAATGTGAGAATCACCTCTGGGATGTCTGAAAAAAAAAAAAAAAATAGATCATCACAGCACAAGCCAGTGCCATCCTGATGACATTTACTGAGTTATTTTTGGAAAGGTCTATACGGAACTGCCAATTTCCAGTTCAGGTCAGATGAGCACGTTCTCCACATCATCACATCGTCTGAACATTTACAATGACCAGTGCCTTCCACCTCCAGTCTAAATAACTGACTCACACTCCTCATCAGCTTCTCTCCAAATCTCTGCCCAAGGCATATGCACACGCACTCATTAAGAACTGTGTATCCATGATGTTTTATTTGACTTGCATTTATTTACGGAGCATTTACAGAACTATTACTTGGCTATACTTCACTATAACAGCTATAACAGCTGATTTAAGGTAGTAAATAACATTTGTTCTGCCATCGACAGAAGACAGCAATGCGCCTCTATATTCATTGAACTGTCCAAAGCATTCAATTTCATAGATCATTTTATACTGAAGCAGTGTTTCTTGAAATAAGGCTCTTAGAACAAGTAGTTGGTTGGGTTTCCAACCACCTCTCTGACAAAACTCACAGAAGTGTGGAAATCTCTGCTTAGACATTCTGCCATTTACTAGAGGCTCTATTCTTGACCAACTCCTCTTCATTACCTATATAAATCACTGGTTCTTAACCTTGTTGGACGTACTGAACCCCACCAGTTTTATATGCACATTCACCGAACTACCGAAATAAAACCACCGAACCACCAAAATAAAATGTTTTTTTTTTTAAAATTCAGTCCATAGGTATATGTTTTATTGGTGCGCAAATTTAACTGTGCAATAATATCACTGTGTCCAAATAACATATCCAATACAATGCATGAACTGCATGAATTACATACCTTACTTATTATTTATTGTAGTTATCATTCATTTTCTGAACCCGCTTTATCCTCACTAGGTTCACGAGGGTCACTGCAGCCTATCACAGCCTGGAGCCTAACACACACTCATCACCTAATTTCCATCAGGCTACAATAATAATGAATATTTACTGAAAATCAGTGCGACTTCTGCTGTTGCGTTTGAGAGACCAGTTCAGAAATGTATGGTGTCACCTTGGCTAGTGCCAATCTCATGTCATTTTCACAGTAAAGTCTGTTCCCTTTCTTTTTTTTTATGTCCAGCATCGTTGAAAAGGATTACTCCTGAGACCTCCGCCGAACCCTAAGACTGACTCACCAAACCCCTAGGGTTCAACCAAACCCAGGTTAAGAACCACTGATATAAATGATATGGGGGTTGATGTAACATGTGCAAATTGTAATTTTTATGCTGATAACATGATTGTTTATTATTTTGCACCCACACTTGTTGAAGCTGTAAATCACCTACAATGTGCTTTTAACATTGTTTTTAATGTTTTTTTTTTTTTTCTGAACTGAAACTGTCTCTAAACTTAACTGAAGTTGTTCTCTAAAAAGAAGAAGCTGCAGAGTCTTCTCACAGTGGTTACCCCTAAAGGCTCTATTATTGAAGTTGTAAATTCTTTTAAATACTTGGATGTTGAAATTGACGACTCTTTAACCTTCAAGCCTCATATTGAGTTTTTTTTATTTTCGAAATAAGCTGTTTCACTTTCAGTGCAAGAAAGAGACTTGATGCTGTTACCTTTCTCCTGTCTTAGACTATGGAGACCTCTTATATATGCATGCTTCTGGCCAAACACTGCATATGCTGGTTTTCATGACCCCCTACAATTTATAACAAACTATAAACCTCAAACTCATCGTTGTGAGTTGTGCTACTGAGTGGGATGGCCTGCTCTGAAGACTCATCGGTTCACACATTGGTATAGATTTATTTATAAGCGACTTCTTGGTTTTGTTACCTTCACACCTGAGTGTTTGTCTCGAGCAGAGGTTTGATGGAAGTTACCCTCTCTGCTCTCAGGACTTCTTTACACTGACTGTTACACTGAGTGTTAGGACAGAGAATGGAAAAACGGCTTTTACAGCATTTGGCACAATCAGATTGGAATAGTTTAACTCAAAAAAACTCATTAACTTGCCACTGCTTTTAGATACCTTGATTTATTTTTTATTTTTTTGTCTGGTTGTGTTGCTGCTGCTGTCCTGTGCCAAGACTCCCTCAAATCTCAAAGGGGCTATCCTGTTTAAATAAAGGTTAAATAAAAATTAAAAATATACCCATTACCACATCTATAAGTACATCTTCACATAGAAACATCCCAAAATGTAAATTATCTCATGTGAACAGATTTGGGACCTCACAATAAGAGTAATAGCTCAGGCACACACAGGCGCATGCTAACACATAACTGGCTCAAGATGTGCTAGAATTGCATCAACAGTGTCATGCCTTAATATTCTCACTGACAGCAGCAACAACAGACACATCACACTTTAATCAACATCAAAGCAAGGTGATCATATGTTTTTGTGAATTTTCTTTCTTTTTCAGATGCTCCAAATATCTTTCAACAAGTGTTAGTCACACACAGCATTAGATTCTTCAAATTTGTCTTACCGATTAACTCTGAGGCTGTCATCGGTGAGTCATATGATGTTGTTTCTGAGATTCTATCCTTATATGACTCTTGGCGGAAACTCTATAATATGATCTTATGATTTGAATCAGAAATATCCATTTCTATTTGCAGTCACTGATAACAAGCGTGCCTACACTAGAAAGGACTACAGGCCTCTGTGGGCTTTGCATCACTTATCTGCAGTTTGTGGCACACTACCTCATCAAATCTGTGTTTGAACATGACTTTTTCAAGAGGAAGTTTATTTAAACCTGGAAAATACGGACAATTTACTGGAGTAAATGAGTATAGTTTTTTCTTCGGACAAAATGTGACAGTAGACTGCCGTTACAATAGTTTGATTCAGCCTGTTCTGATCCAGCCTTTACTGTTTAATCCTCAAGCATAACAGACAAAAAAACAAAACAAATATTAGTTACTTGTAACTAATAGCTCGCTGCAGCTTCTTATTTCAATATCTGTCAGACTTCAGCTAAGTGGACTTAAACATATTGATGACAACCAGCATGGGGATTTTTCCTGACTTGTCAACAAGCTCTAATGTTAAAATATTGACTCCCGTTAATGGGTTTTCTGTGCAACGTCAGTAAACATTAACATTGACATTTGTAATAACTGTAACGTTCTCCGTCATTTGTAAGTTTTACTGATGGTGAACATCCACCTATATCCTGATCGTGACAGAACAGGGGCATTTCACGGGCCAGTCAGACTTCAGCTAGGGCCAGTGGCCATGTTGCTTGTACTTGCTGTGTCACAACAACTACGGGTTCAGCCAGCTCATTCACAGCTGAACTGGAAGTATGCTTGAAGCTGATGTTCGAAAGAGAAAGTATGCAAATCAGATGCCAACTTGAGCTTTGTGACGTACACTACGATTTAACCTTCTGATCCAGCACAGCCCACATTAAATTGTTCATCATGTAAAATTGATTTCATGTCCACCATAAACAATATCTACTTACAGCAATAAATAAAGGACATGTATTGAATTCTGCTGCCATTAAAAGTGCTTGCAAGGGAGCAAGCATCTCAGCTATCCATCCAAGTACAAATAAGTACTTGGATGGATAGCTCGTGTTATCATTCCACCATTAGATACACTGACACTTTAAGGGCCACTTTAAGTTACACACAGCTGATATGACATAAAAGGACATGGCCTCTAAAAGTCCTGGTTCCCTCAGCCACGAGGTCATGTTGACGGCTTTAGCACTGCTACTGGAAGTGACGATTAACAAATGTGTGTGCTGTGTGAGACAGATGTTTCCTTTTCTTAATATCTTCTTTAAAACTTACCTGTATCAGATATAAGTAAACATGCAGTAAAAGTGCCCTCTGTTGGTTGATTTGAAATTTTTGATTTCAGCTATTGAGAATAAGCTAGCTGAAGGTTAAACCATAGGTGCCAACACGATGAAGCCTTGTGACTTTCTTATGTCACATACGTGTTTAACATTAAGTTGAACTCTAATATTCAGCTAACAATGAAATAAACAAAAATAAAAAACAAAAACAAAAATTTTCCCCTTAGCTAAGCTAGAAACAATGTGGTTGCAATGTGGTTTAAGAAGGTCTTTAAAAAAACAATCTCACCAAGGTTTTTTTACGATAAAAGTCAAATAAAACCAACAAGAATGGAGAAACTAATTAACTGTACAGCTCCTGCTATGCTGCTATCACCATCCATACGACTTCAGGTGGACTTCACATTAGAGCTAGTTTAATAGTAAATACATCTTCTTTTGATCCTCTCTTTTTAAAAATATTTTCTCTACCCATTTGAATTCCCAATTACTTCTGTGTATAATCAACTATTCTCTAAAGCTTTGTTTTATCTCTTATAAATATTCCTTCTCCATTGTGCTTTTATGTACACCAGCAAGTCACCGCATGCGGTTCTGAAAAAGCACTTTCTGGAGTTTCTCTTTAACCGCACATTTCTCTTAAAGAAATCGTGTGTGTCTATCCATCACTCTTTTATGTGAAATGATCAGTAACGCAGCCTCTGGGTCAAACCGCATCTTCATTTAAGCCCAAGACATCAGTTTGGTTGTGTTTAAAAGCCTTTCAGTTGCATTATGGACGACTGTAGGGAAAGATTTACAGGGTGTCACATCATCCTGACACACTCCCCTCGACACAGCAGATGTGTGTCTGAGAGGAGTCTTTAATCTGGTATACATTAAGTCACTCCATCTGTGGCTTACTTAATGCCTGACGCAGCAACAGGCATGTTGTCAGCATGTCAGCTTCTAATGGAGGGACTTATTTAGACAATTCAGCACTGGATGTTGCTTTTAAAAGCCATTAAGAACCCCTGACAAAATACGTTTTTTTTTTGTAGTATTTTTGTCTTCAGTTAATAAGTAACATAAATACCTTCTTAAATAAGACTTAGACTGAGAGTGAACTTCAGAAAAGGGCGGGCTGGAGTGATGAAAGGGTTAAGAACATAATGGAGACAAATGGAAAATTAATGAAATTGATGAAAGACTTAGATTCCAAACACACACACAAACAAAAAAAGCATGCTGTGGCATGAAAAAGGATGAAAATGGTCAATAGAAAACTGCTGGTTTAGGATTTCATCACAGTGATAAAGGCATTAGAGGATGAAGTCATCTTACACTATCCAAATCAAGAAAGAGTAAGAGTGGGGTTTAAAAAGGGTACAGAGAGAAAGTCAGAGAGGGGAGGGAGATAAAGAGACAGGACGAGAGAAGGGGAGTCATGTCTTATTAATATTGTGGCTGCTCTCTGGCAGTCGGTTAAAGCACACATCTACCAAACATCTGTCAAATGGCGTAATCCATACGGTTTAACATAAGCTCCTGGCACCACCCCTGGACAGAGATTCACAAAGATGCTCTGATATAAACCCACACTGAACATTGGACAGTGTGGAAGTGGGAGCGGGCTTTTATTGATGCTGTTGTCATGCAACCTTACTTTACCTCATGTGTGAACACGGCCTCGGATTAAGAGCTTCTTTATGCATGCCTAAGTAGGCTTGTGTGCTCATATTCAATATGCATGATGTGTTTCTTACCATGGACCTGCAGCATGGCTGAAGCCTCTGTCTTGCCCACGCTGTTCTCAGACGTGCAGGTATACATCCCTTCATCCTGCTCTTTCACGCGGAACAAACGAAGGTTGTTACCATTGCGGATTTCGAATCTGGGGATGAGGAAAGTGAGATAATGAAATGCCCAACTGGAATATATAACAGAAAAAGACAGAAAAGAAAAGGAAAAATTCACCGTACTAATCTGTAGAAAGTGAGAAAGACACTCCCAGCTATACAAGAAAACATCATTCCTTTCCTTTTCGATCTGCAGGGACTCAGCTCCACGTCCGAAAATGTGCCAGTGCTACATTTGCCTTAGATATTGTCACAAGAGACTTACAGACAGTTGCAAATCAAGAAAGAAGTGGCATTAGCTAAACATGTCAAATTGTTTTTCATTTGATGGAATTAAAAACATTTCATTTTTAAACAGCCGATTAAATCCCACGTCTAGACAGTCTTTGCATTCAATTATTTAAATTGTAAAATACAGACTACAGACATTTAAATCAGTTGCAACTCTCTATGTAAACAAGGAGTGAATAAAGTCTGCTTTATTCACTTTATTTTGGGGATATAGCAGATAGAGAGGAAAGCTGGAAGAAGCACAAAATGAAATTCAGAAAAGAACCTCACATAAGAAACAGCAAAAACAACAGCTGCATGACATTTCAAAATCACAATTTCCAGTTCTCAAAGCCACTCATAACCATGATGAGCGGCTGTTGTTTCTCAGTCGATATTTACAAAGCTTCCCCTACATTTATGCGTTTTCTCAACTTTTCTCATTCATGCCAAAAAAGTGGAGAAATTTCTGGTGATAAACTAGCACTTTGTTGCACTTCAAAAAATAGATATTCTTATTTAGGATTTCTGCAGAGAACACAAAGCTTAATTTAAGGCTTTTAAAGGTATCGTTAATACAACGAAGGATGTATTTTTTTCACAGCCATAAAAGAAAGGTATGGCTGTGAATCTAATTTAATTTAGATCCAATTTAAGACATGTGATTGGTCAACTTTATTTCTTTATATAATTTTATCTGATGTGCAACTGTTTACTATATCAGTAAATTATTACCAGGGCAAGTTCTGAACAACAATTCATTGTTATCTACTCTCTTGTTACTCAAAAACCAAAATACAAGTATTTTGACACAAATACCATGCATTTTTTTTTTCAATGCTCAAATGCAAATACCAATTACAAAACACATTTGAAATCTGTTTTTTCAGTACAAGCATCATAAACACTACCCATCCTTGGTCAAGACCTTACTGAAGGAAATGCTCAAAAGCTTTAGTGGAGCAGCATTACATGCACATTACATACACTAACCAAATTAACAGCAGTATTTTTATCCCACATAAATTGAGTGATGTCATAATTCTTGGCTGAACGATATAGAGTGCTCATTTGCAGCTGGATTTATAGTGTCATGTTTAAATAAATCTGTCTCCTCGTTGTTCTGAACTCATGTCAGTCACGCTCACCTCCCGCGGGGAAGCTCTCCCTCCTCTCGTCTCCATCGCACAGTGGGAGCAGGATCCCCGTGGACCTCACAAAAGAAGTCGACAGTGTCTTCCTCCATGACCACCTGGTTAACTGGTCTCCGTACCAACACCGGACGCTCTGCAGGGCAAGATGGAGGCTTTAATGTACCCCAACTTTATATTCCTGGAAGGAATTGCTACATATAGCGAATATGTGAAGCTCACCGTAAACCACCAGCTCTGCAGGATCGCTGTCCCTCTCACCAACCATATTAGTTCCTACACAAACATACATGCCAGCATCGCTCTTTCTGGTGTGAGAGATCATTAGTTTTCCCCCACGCATCTACAAAAAAAAAAACCAAAAAAAAAACAGTACAGTGACATTTCTCTTACGTAGAAGTATGCCCATATCACACCGTACCACATGTATAAGTATAGTACACTCCGCCACAGTGACTCATGGTTTTTTTAATATGAATTATTATTAACTTATAGCAAGCAAAAATGCAGAATATTCCATCGAAGCTTTATATGATAACACTTGGAGTCAGAGTAGCACTTCTACTTCTAACAGGCTGCTTCTTAATTTAAAGATTCTCCACCAGTGCTTCCAGCACCGATGTCAACATCTTTCATCAGCTTCAGCTCATCACCACCTACATTTCCAAAAACGGCTATCAACAATCGCAGACTGTGTCGAGCGCTCGGTTTTACACATGAGAGGAGAGGACGACAGTGACAGCAAGAATCAGGGATATTTTCCAGTCCATATCATGCAAGATGTGTGCACTGAATTATAATCTTTAGAAACCACTGCCCATATAAATAAACATGTTTTCACCAGTTGGAAGAATCTTACAACATTTATAAGTACTGAAAAAAGGACAGTAGGACAAAGTTTTTCCATCAAAGGACACGTTGACATTGGTACATGTCTGAATGACCTTTAGTTTTTGTCATAAAATATGAAATATATTATATAAAATATATAGTTCAATGCTTGGAAGTCCATGACCCAAATCTGCAATTACAAAGGCGTCATCTTAAAAAAGCTGCTGATGAAAGTATGCTTTTATTCACTCCACACCGGCCCTATGACCTCAAGCACTTTTCAGCCAGGGTTACTAAGTAGCCTATTTTCAGCCACTGATTCCTCCACATGTAGTGCTTACTGTGCGTGGATTTGAAAAGAAACTGCAGGGGTAATTTAATGGAAAAATTGGTCTTTCGAATTGCTTTTTAAATATTTCTTTAACCAGAAGCTCTTTAAAAAAGACAAATAAATCCATTAGACTTCAGAAACACAGCTAATGCTTTTTAGAAACCAGTGGGCAGTACTGGGACAGGAATTTCTGTTTGAACACTGGGTTAAATATGTCTGAATATCTTGGACCTTTTTCAACTCCTCTTTTCAAGCAGCTGCATGTGGTGAGGATGTCACCATAATCTAATCATTTTGATCATTTGTAATTTCTGACGAGTGAGAAGTTTTTTCTTTCCAGTCATGTTGCACTCACTGGAGAGATGAGGTCAACACAAAGACAGATTTCATATTTTATACAAACCATCACATGCATGGCTATACTGGATATCCACATTTACATGTGCATACTTGTCTGTGCGTCAGGATATTGCACATACTGTTGTATTTGCACATAAGTAAGAATTAATGGACCCTCAGCTTGCAGTAAAAGTCTGTGGTGTGTAGCTACAATGTGTTACTTAATGTTAATTAGTGAAATTGGGTCTGAATGTGATTCAATGAACAATCACATTTTTTCCTGTTCTGTTTTGAACTGGAAAAAGCTGAAGTTAAGCTTTTTCATTTATTTCTTTTAGGGTATTGGGTTTTTTTTTTTAGGCTTGTATGTAATGATGACCAAACTTCACAATATCATCAAATGAAATAAAGTTTTTAACCAAATACCTACCAATACCATTTCAAAAAGGGAGATTATTTTTGTCAACTTCATGGAACCTACAGGACTTTGACACTGGTTTAAATAGTAATGAAACAACTCGACTTTATATTTTGGAGCGATCAAAATCTAAACATGGTAGATGTTAAGTGCATTGCCTCATGCATTTCTGGGAAGTTGAACCTTTACCAGGACGTAGGGTCTTCTGGATGTAGGGCGCTAGTACAGTTTGTGGAGCTAAATTATGTTTGTTATTGTCTAATTGTTTTAGGAGAGGGACTTCATCTTATCCAGTTCCTATGTTGAACTCACAGAGATGCGTTCATCTTTGGCGCTGACTCGGATGTTGTTGCGTTTCCAGGACACGGTTGGCTCAGGATGACCACGTGGAGGCACACACTCCAAAACGGCAGGCTCACCAGCAGCCACCACCACATCGCTAGGGGGCTGCCGGAAGTCATCTCTCAGGACTAAGAAGAAAAGACATATGAATCTAATTAGCTTAAGAGGACCTGTCTGTCTGACGTACTTAAAACAAAGACTGGAAATCAGGCCAGCGAGCAGCAAAACAGCAACATGTCTAGTATCATCACATGAAATGCCAATTTGTCCTGGAAATATAATTGCTTTTTCCTGCACGAACTGTCATCTCTCTGAGGTTTGACTAAAATTCAGCTTATTGAGAGGAAGTTCATTATTGTGTTTGCATGTGCATGACTGCACAAATCCCCAGCAACATCCTTGTCAAGACTATACTGGTTACAATGCTCTTCCAAGCCTGCTTCCTACTCATCTGTCTGTCCTGTCAGAGCAGATTAATAATGCAGATAATTCAGTCCAACATGGGGTAAACATATAATATTGCATTTATAATTTATTCCACGCGTGAGGGAGAAAGTGTTGCCCCTGCATTAGAGAAAGAAGCGTCTCTCTGATCTGAATTGGCATCTTAAAAGCTCTGGCTCGAGTGAAATCAGCAATCAAAGTCAAAGCCAATCTTCACGTCAACCCTGAAGTTTGAGCTCCTGAAACCCTGTGAATGAAGACAGGATAAGAGGTTTGGCACAGTGACCTTTGATATAATCGAAGGTGCTATGATTGACATATGAAAGCCTCAGTGAGAACTGAGCCTTCTCATGAAATGCCCTTTTCAGTGGAAACTCATCCTTAGATGCAGACAGGCTCACGTTTTCAGACAGACACACATGGACGAACGACACAAAGTCTCTCATCAGGCTAGACTACATCCTGTAGCTACAGCCATTCGTGGTTTTTCTTTTTTTTTTTCTTTTTCTAAGAGTGTATTATCCCAAGCTAACAATCAATACAGTCTCCTTTTACACTTTCATGAATATTTTAACAATCTTTCACTGATACAAAGATAGAAGATCTTGATACTGATTCTCTGATTCCAGAGATAAGAGAGTTTTATAAGAGCAAGCGACGGATTCTTAAATGTCTGGAAATGAAAATCAGTACTCCAATATGAATAAGATGAATTAACCCCACAATTTATGAGAAATGTGTTCACCATTGAGTGCAGAACAGGAGTGACATTGGAATAAGTGGAATAAAAGTGATGAAAGCACCTATAGTATAAAATCCCTGCTGTTTGACTGATGGACAAATGGAGCTCATATACTCAACATATTCAAGGTCTGTTGTACCAACTGTGAAATACCAGATAAATGCGAAGCATGTTTCTTTTAAGGACACATTCGTTAAAAACATCTATTTTGAGAAAATACACCATTAATGTACTGAAAAATAATGTTTGTTTTTGCACCTGAAGTTGTTGACTAATGAATGACTAAAGAGCTAAAATGTAAATGTATTTCTAACAGCACGTCTGTGTGTCCGCATGAAAGACCTTCAGAAGTTTCATGAAGATCAGCCATTTTCAGTGGGTGATAAAGACTGCTGAAATTTCATTGGGTTCTGGCAGCATTCTTGAAGGGTGGGCCAGGCGGCACCTTAGAGTAGGACATGAAATGAGTCCAGAGATGACCATACCAAATCTAGCATTTCTACTTTAAGCAGTTATTGAGATATTGACATGTGGCAGTGATGACAAACCTTACTGTTGGATTTCTGCAGAACTGAATGAGTTTCCAGGGAATGTCAAACACATGATCCAGTAAATACCAATTTTAGGGACTTTTGAACATTGCAGTCAGAAGATAATGTCCTTTGAGTCATGATTGGCCAAATAATCAAAACTGATTTGTGCGTAAAAAAATTTGATAAAATGCATCAACAGATCCAAAATCTGAAAAATAAGTTTTTGATTAACCCATCTATGAGAAGTTCATTTTACTTTCACTTTTGGCTTTATGAAAATGGCAGGAAATTTTTGAGGCAGAAATGGGCGGGGCAAGGTGAGTTAGACTTGAGTCCTTTTTCAATCAATCAATCAATCAATCAATCAACTTTTATTTGTAGAGCCCTTTACAACACACAAGGTGACCAAAGTGTTTTCCATTAAAATCCACATTAAAACAAAACAATTTTAATTCGACTTTTTAAGGAATAAGAACACATAAAGTTTTCCAGACATGAGCGAAGATGCAAAACAGCATGTCATAGCGCCACCTACGGCTCATTTCACTTGCTCATATTGCTGACGGGTCTATAGACAAAGTTTGGTGCCTGTACCTGTTTTTTGCTGAAGAACAATAACAGCAATTAAAATTTTTTTAATTTTTCAAATTGCCTCTAGGCGAGACCCAGAGCACGACACCCACAGCAAATATTAAATATTAAGGAAAGAAACAACATATAATCTGAAAAACAACAGCAATCCTGATAATTGGAGCTGAAATTATATGATGTTACATTGTAAGCTTGTGTATCTCAGCTTTTTGTGTTGTTTGACTGATACTGACATACACTTAATTAACAAAATGCTAATTTAATCAGACAAATCACACACCAGAAAAACACATACTTGAGATTTGGCGTCGAGGCGCCACTCAAACATCTCTCATTATTATTACATAAATATAAAAGGGGTTGATGAGCTTAACTTGACTCCCTGGTACAGGAGCCCTCAGGTGGAAGCTGGGGAGGAGGTGGGGTTTGAGAGGGGCTGTGAGCTTGGTAGGTGAGACCTCCAAAGTTATCTGAGAGTCTAGAACCTTTTACACCTTAAATATGCCCAGAAAGGAGATGGATAATTGGAATGAACCATGTGGAGGGGGAAAAGCAAGCACTGCAGAGAGTGCCTGGCTAAATTAACTCTTGGGCATCGTGTCATATATCTACCGATGTGATTAACCAGTGTGTGTCTGTGTCTAGCCTTTGATCTGAAGCATAAATATTCAGAAAGCTTGATCAAGACCTCTATTACATTATTAGTTCACAGCTATTTAAAGCCCTAAAACCTGCTCAAAAGCAAACAAACCAAAAATAAAAAAATAAAATGCGAGGAAGGGGGGAGCTTCACGTAAATCCTGTCGACTCTTACTGGTCAGATCCAGAAGCTGGCTGGGTAACACCCACCATTTTCCAGGAACTATATATACAGAGCATCAAGTTTTAATGGTGTAATGAAATAGATTGTCCTCACCTTCCAGAAATAAATATTTATAAACTGAAAGGAGAAGCAAGCAGTTTTCTTTTTTTTATCTCAGGTCTAAAACGACTTATCTCTTTTACTCAAGCTGTAACATAACTAAACTTTGTACAAATTAAACGTTTATCATCTTTCTTCAGTCGTTCAATTCAATTCATTTGATTTTCTTTTTATTTACTGTTTATTTGCCGTGACATTTGATAAACAAAAATGATAAGTTTTGATACAGTTAAAATGTATAATCTACATGCAAAAATACAATAAGTCTCAAGGCAGGTGACTTTTGACTTTGTGTTAAGGAGCCAGTCACAGATTTGTCACATGCAGTGTGGATCTTTTATCTTATCATTAAATCTTTAAACGGCAGTACAGTTTAAGAGTCTCTGGAGCAGCGATGATAAACCCTTGGGCAAACTACAACCCATAAGACACTATCATTAATCCAAAATGTCTTTTCACCTAGTTACCCTAACCATGTTCACTTAGTTGCCTGCTTCAAATGTTTTGCAGAGCTGATACACTAATTGAAAACGCTGCAATATTTTTGGACCTTGGTCTGTAAGACCAAGACAGATGGGTGTGCAGAGACCTTTGTTTCCCTTCCATGGTGACTGAAGTGAAAAAGTAACAGCCTGGCAGCTAATCCCTGAACTGCACATAAACACATGAACAGCCCATGCACATGTGCGCTCATATGCCCTCACACACCTTTAGCATTTAAATCCCAGACTCTCTGTGCACAGAACCTCTGAACGATGAACATTTGAGAGTTGAAACACATGCCAGAGAGTTTCAAAATCATCTTTGAAGCCGGGGTGAACGTGATGTGACCCTTCTCTGTTCCGGCTTTAAAGTCTGGGATGCCAAACACGGCTTCCCACGGATGTTTGTCTGTGATGATGACTCTGCTACAGAATCCTGCTCAGAAACAGAGAGACGAATTCCCTCTCCAGAGTTGTAGTTTCTCCGACATAATACAACCGGGGGCTGAGTGATCTCTTCTCGGTCCAGTCCATCCACGCTGGGCTCAGACAGGCAGAACAGTTAGTTCAGGGCAGTTCAGGTCCATACCCAGCCCCTGCAGAGACAAATCCTCATACTCCCCAGGGCACCTGTGAGCTTAAACAATGGCAAAGCAGGCCGAAATGACTTTCAACTTTGTTTCTGTGGGTGCTATTCTGAGAGTACCCATTCATTTTCATGATTTTAATATTTCATGGATATACAGATTAGGAGATTTAATCTCCCAGAGAATATTCATCATTTGATTTCTAAGTGATATTTATCTCTGTCATCGTGTTCAGCACAGGGGCAGCGCAGCAGAAAGGCCATCTGTTATTGTTTTTAAAAAAATTAACACTGCAGACTAAAACAGATTTAGCACATGGAAATGGCTAGGTATTGTTTTGGGAGTTTGGTTAGCATATGTGCAGGTGATTAAAAGTTGAGGTGACAGTAAGTGTGGACGGAAGGGAAAACAGAAAGTTTAAAGGCCAGCAGAAGTGCATATTTTGGCGACTTTGGCATGGCCTGACTGCTGCGCTCCAATTGTTCTTTTATTTCATGAGTGGTAAACCCTTTAGGGAGGTGGCCTAATCCTATTGCCACAACACTGCCCTGTCATAGCTAATGGAGGCTTTGCCTACAGAGAAGAAAGATTGCTTTAATCCACCCATTGTCTGATTGTGTTGATGGAGGATGAGAAGCCACTCTGGGTAAACAGCCGTTATGAGACAGTCTTGGTCATAAATTCTTCCAGATTCTCAAAATGTGATAATGTTCCTATTATACACAAACACTGCATGAAGTTAACACTGTGATAAGAGCAAGCCTTGACTGAATTCAAAAAAACATAGAAGTGATGATTTTCTAAGTTGCATATTGAATTTCATCTTAACAGCTTTCAGGTACAAACAAGTGTGTTATATTATTTAGCGATCATTGACACCTGCAGATTCTCTGTTCTAAACAGACTAAGACAGGAAACAAGTTGCATCCAGAACTTTGGTTCCTACATAATCCCTCATCAGGAATAAGAGGAACATCTGGCTCTAAAGGCTTTTAAGCACTTTATTTTTTATTTGTCCTACTTTGTTTTAATCCTTCCACACCATGTGACTATTTACCCTCCCAGACGAGCAGATATTCACATTCATGATTCTGACTCCACTCCCTTTATCTTTGAAAGGAAAAAAAAAAAATCAAGAATGAGGGAAAGGATTTCAGTCCACTCCCACTGCCTCATTATTCTGGTTTCACAACAGTCAGGGAAGTCAGCCAGTCACTGGCAGCCTACAGTGAAAGACAAAGACAAAAGATAGGATAATGATTGCTCCTGGGATTTCTGAGCAGTGCAAGCTCCCCACAACGATGTACCCTATGAGGGAGAAACAATGGCTTTATAAAAAAACACAACTTGTGGACCTCAGGCTGCGCGAGTGCTCATCTGAGCAGAAAAAGAATTACTTAACCTGCGAATGTACAGCAAATGGGAACTACACGTGCTGAGAAAAAAAAATGCATGTTCTCAAATCATTTTAAGGAAATAAGCTGTGATGCAAAACTTGTGATTCAGCTGTGGTGTAATCATATGTTTCTGCTAGATTTTCTCTGCATGCAAAAGTTTAATTCTGCTCTAATTGAGAGCAAGACTTCAAATGATCAGCTATGGATGTCTTCTGTTTTAACAACTTGTCACACTTGAACAGAGCCAGTGTGATCACATCTCATCCTTTTACTTCAAACGTGTGGGCAGATGATCAGAGGAAGTGGCCAGCGATAGCAGAAACTGTATGTCAAATATTAGTGGGGCGTGCCACACCATGTACAAGTTCACAATTTAAAGCTTTCTGAAAAAGAAATCAGCAAGTCAATTCTTAAATTTTATATATCATAATATGAGCAACCATTAAATAGTTTGAAATTATTAGGTCACGTGGGACAAAACAACCTACAGAAGTAACAATGTTTCATTCATTTTCCCGTGTTCAGCTAGAATTTCATTTGTGTTTAGTGCTATGCAGAAACGCATACCCCATCCCAGAAGAAAATGTAGAGAAAACTTGGCAACAGGAAGTCTCTGCAGTCTGCAGTTACACACAACACTATGTAGTTCTTTGGCATAAGCACTATTTGAGCAGTAATTAGGAAAGAAAGATCAATCAGACTGAGAAATATGTGGCGGAGGCAACGTCTTGTTCTCACAGCCCTATATTTTATGCACCATCCACGAGCAATAATGAGTTACTGATGTGGTCAAACCCAGGTTAGAGTCAGAGCTGCTCCCTCCTCTGAGCTGAAAAAGCCAGACAGATGCACGGTTATTAATTACTGCTCAGTAGGAGTTTAAAGCGCTTCCTCCTCCCACCTGTTGTTACTCAGACCCTTGCCTCATACATAGGCGCAGCCAACACACATTACTGCAAGACCACTAGATTAAAACTGGCCTCTCATTAACACTGCATACCCCCCCATCTCCCTGCCACAGCTAATTGGGTCACTATTTACCCCACAGTCAGCACGGCCTCCCACCAAGGGGAGGGGGGTCTCTGAGACCACCATCATGCTGTCTTAGCATATGCCCCGGATGGCTGCAGGCTCTGAGATTAGAACAAAACAGACACTTATTAATACTGTTAGTCATTCGGTGCCTGCAGGTGAATCATCCATTCTTCCGTATGACCATGCTGTAATATGCAGCAGCAAACAATGCTAAATTTCATTATCAACAATTTGAAAAAGGCAATATGACAGTATATGGATTATATTTGCTCCTAGCTGGGATATCTGCATGAGCTACGGATGCTTATGGCTCCCAATATCTGAAGAGGCTGTCCCTATTTTTGGATGCAGCTCTTGATGAGGTCAGCCAGCCATAAGAACACACACAAGCTCACTGCCAGCAAGGAAGCCTCAGTTTGGTGGAAGATAAGGCAGTGCTCAAATAGCTGTTTTGTGTTTTTAACGAGGACAATTCGACCTTGCTAATCTGTTTTTCTCCAACCCACTGACTAATCCATTTCCCCATGCCAAGGAGGGCTGTGTTCAGCCCTGGGCTGAGCCACACTGGCACATTTAAGACAGAGGGAAGACAATGGCACGTGCCCTGGCACAAGCTCACAGTCCCTCAGCAAACTCCTCAGCAACATGCCAACAAAAAAAGTTAACACACATGCACTCGTGGTGTTGTGGCTCCCAGGTGATGCGTTGACATGTGAACGACAGCGCCGGCGTCAGGGTGTCAGCTTTATAAATATTCAGCCTGGGTGTCCCAACATAACAATCAGTGATGGCTTGTTTTCTGTATCAATTGTTTTTTTTTGTTTTTTTTGTTGTTGTTGTTGTTGTTGTTGTTTGTTTTTTAAGAATTGAACCATGGCCTACTTATTTCCAAGGTGACATGTTTTCCATTTACATGACTATTCATAATTTACATGCAGGTAGCAAAATGTTTGCCTCATGTGGCTCATTTTTGAGTTCACTTTAGTCACACAAAAAATTAAAAATGACAGTGATTTATCTGTACACAACCATTTGTAGAAAAACAAGAGGCAACTTGTTAGTGCATCTCAACGAAAAGATTACTGCATAATTTTAAAGAAACAACAATTGTCATTTAAAATCTGAGTAAAGCTAATTTAGATATTTACCTAGAAACAGGTTGTAAGAACTAGACAATAGTTGACCAATATAACTGAGAACTATGTTGCTCTGGATTGTGGAGTCAGACAGTTAAACAGGTTTTCACTGAATATCATTTTGGGCATTTCTGTGATTAGGACTTTGTTTTCATGTGTGCACCTTCACTTCAGCAGGGATTTTATTGTCCACATTTTCGCCGTCCTTTAGGGGAGCAATGATTACCACTATTTTGGTAGTTGACTGTGGTGGTGGCATCATACTACCTTACATTTTTTGGTGTACAAAAAAGCTAAAATCATAGCTACACTACTTCCAGGACTTCAGCCAGCTCTTTTGTTTCCTGTGTGCCATTATTGGACAAGCTGATCAATCCAGGTGTGTGTGACCATTGCTGTGAGGTCAGACACACCTGGATTAATCAGTTTGTCAATTAATGGCACACAGGAAACAAAGCAGCTGGCTGAAGTTCCAGAAGTAGTGCAGCTGTGCATAAAGCCACTTTGAATTTTGAAATTAACATTTATTATAGCCTAAATGAAAACACAAAAGGGCTATATATGAAGAGTATTTATTTGAAGGGATTTGCATATTTTTAAAAACATTGCTTGTATTTACATTTACATTTGATTTTCTTTCCACACATTGTTTTCATTTCATATTGCTCTTCTTTCAACAGTTTTTCCATCTCATTTTACTTGACTTTTCTTTACTCTTATAATGACTTGTTGTACTCATGTGTTGTTGTATTGGAAGAAATGTATTTGTGGACTGGTCCATAGTAGTTTATTTTACATGAGAGTAGAACGCAATCCTATTCTCTGTGACAATCTTTTCTTTCTTCGCGCGCTGTCACTCATCGGATGTCACACACTAACCTCGCGACATCTACCACCTACAGTACCGTGTAGTAGCTACTGCTGTGGCAGTTATTGTGAGGCAAGTGACAGATCTCAGATTGGGAATGTTTTTTTGTTTTTTTTCTGCCCGATGCGGTATTATTATTTTATAATAATGCAGGTTAAAATACGGGAGATTTACGGGAAAATACTAATACGGGAAGACGGCGGGAGAGAAGAGTAAAATACCGGGACTTTCCCAGCCAAAACAGGATACTTGACATGTATGACCCTGAGTGGCATAGAGTACACTGACTTTTATTTTATTACATTGACATTAATTTTTATCAAACTAGTCAATTAGTCAACAATTGTTTCCCTATGGTAAATTAAAACTGTTCAGAGTATCACAGCTCACACTGAAAAGTTACCACTAGCGTAAGAAGATGTGGGGAGAAAACAGCTGTTATAAGCAAGCACCATCTGTAGCACCAGCGTACCATGAGCCACTGAAAAACCTCTATGGCAAGCCAAAATGACCAGAAAACCCTGCTTGTTTGCTTCCTCCCACCGTTTTCTTCATTGCTGTCAGTTATATGCAGTTACTCTTTCATGTGCTGGGTATAGAAATCATAGAGGACAATGAAAGCTATACTGCCTCCTGCACTTCTTGTAGTGCATTGCAAACATTCACATACGAATGGGAGAGACTGTATTATTGTCACTTTTAAGTTGTTTCATACAACAGGACGATGCCAAACATCCCAAACGGACAAATTATCAACATTATTATCAACATAAACGATTATGTCGACTAATCATTGCATCTCTGTCATTCCTGTCAGTTGCGTTGAACCTGAGTGAAAATAGATATAATGTCTCCAAACGGTCAGAAGGATTTGATGGACCACAGGGCTGTTTTTTTTTTCATGTTAAAATAATAGTGTCAATTTCATTTTAATATTTGATTCGTTCTTTAGGGAGTGCTGTCTCGCTCTCATGGTCTTCCATCTTTGTGGAGTTACTCACATTGGGGACTGAACTGCTAGTTAAATGTGGTCTTAATATTTTAAGTAGTTTGCAATGGACATAAAACAACATGAAATGACATGGATTGCTTCAGACGGCTGGAAACCAAATGTCACAAGTTCATAAAAGTTGCATGTTATGATTTAAAAATCACGTGTCTTGTTGGTTAATTATACAGAGTTATGGTGAATTATGCAAACATTTAAAATTGCAGCAGCACATCAGCTGGTCATTTTTCATAAAGCAAATAGTGAAAAAAGAAGAAATAAGAAAAGATCAAATGTAAATAATCTCTTTTCAACGTTTACCTTCTTAATTCTACCTCATGTGTTAGGATTGTTAATAATTGAAGGCATTTGGAGACCTGAAATGAAAGGTGGCCTCTTTGCCTCCCTAGTTGTTGCACAGTTGAATAAAACTCCCAATTAAATGTACTACGAACATTTCCTTTTTTTAAATTCTATTTCTTAAATAGCAGACGTATTACTAATATATTAATTCACCGTAATTAAAATCAGCATACCACATCCATTATTAATTAGAATCACATGCATATATGTGTAAACGAACCCAAGAATGCTCCTGTGCATTGAGAAAATCTCTCGCTGAACATGATTAAATACTTTTGAGAGCAAGGATGTGCGTGGTTCATATCAGCATCCATACACGAAGATAAAATGCATCATTGTCTCCACTGCAGCCTAAAATTAGACACAAATCCACAGGTCATTACTTATTACTGAGTACATCTCCACCCACACCAGGGTTTGCTTCCAACAGTCTGCTTAGTCTATGTCATTACTTTTAAGTATAATTCACGAGTGGATCTTCAAAAGGATCTGTGACCCAATCATGTGGCATCAGTATGCACACATCTTATGAATATAATGCAAAAGAATTTACTTTAATTGCTATAATTAGGAATAACTCATGGTCTTACTGGCAACTTCCAGTGAAGCATTGCGACTAATGGCCTCTCCCAGGTAGTTTCGGGCCACACAGGTGTAGACGCCCTCATCTGGCTTGCTTCTGCGTCCATGTACGATGCGCAGGAAGAAGAGGGAGCCGCTGGGCAGAAGCATGCGGTGAGAACGGGGGTCGTCCTTGTCTGTCTCTACGCGGTCTCCATCTTTGTACCACTCTATGCTGGGAGTGGGCCGGCCCTCTGCCTTGCAGTTGAGAGTGGCTGGCTCTCCCTTGGAGACAACCAGATCCGAGGGGTCCTCCACAATCCGGGGAGCATTGTCTTCAAACCGTGCCTCGGGACCCTGGAGCAGAAATAATGCAGATGTTATATATCTGACTGGCCGCATACCATCCATAAAAGCATTTATAAGCGGACATATATATACATATACATATACATATACATATACATATATACATATACATATACATATACATATACATATACATATATGAGCACTGCAGAGTAATAAACCTTGGGCGTTTCTGGTTGAAATTTTACATTATTTCCAAGTGCATCTGAATGCACTTACTCTTCCTATATCTGTACATGGAAATCACGTCATAATAAAGTGTCTTAAGGTTAAGGTATTTTGCAGAGGTCAACACATGCATAGAGGATGCAATCACCCATGAGATGTGGTCATAGCTCATCTTTGTGTCAGTCAAGGTAGCTGGTGGAAAGCTGAGAATAAGAAAGGGGGAGCTTAGCATTTAATAGCAGAAAGACCCAAGTAGACAGAATGAGCAAGGCAGAGGGATATAGATAACTCCCATATCTGTCTCCCTCGGGATCCATTACTATCTTCCCTTGGTTGTGAGGGAGAAGCACAGTGCTTCAAGACCCGAGGTAAGCTCTCAGAGCACGACCAAATGTCTCAGACAACGTGTTACAGTCTGAAAAATGAATAATTCAAACTGCTGCTGCTTTTAGGCTGTTTCTGAGGAGCAGATGGTGCCCCCCCCCTTTTTTTTAAGGAAACAAAATGGTCACTGTGCCACTGATTATTATGTTCCTCTCTAAGGCATTAACATCAACATATAGTATGATCCAGACTGCATGAAAATCCTCCATTATTGTTGTAGTGCAGCAGTCAGCAGTAACCTAATGACACACATGTTGCTGTTACATTATACTGGAACCAGAGGCACCAGGATAAACCTGCACTTTTGCTGAAAGCAGATTTATGTGTTGTCATGGACTGATTTGATCCTTGTGGACCAGGAGTCTCTATCAATGCTCAAGCCTGAGGTAGACATCTAAAACGTGACTGGAGTGTTTGCACATCTTGCCGTAGGGTAAAAAAAAGCAAGAAAGCTGCAAACAGTAATCCAGAATGTGCAATAATACGAATAGAGCCATTAAAATGTGCTTTGGCACCTTCAAGGTGTTCATGTTAAAAAACAGTCTTTTTTTTCCTAAGAAGTTTAGCTCTAGAGGCTTTGAAATAATCTTTTAAAAGAGATACAATATTATGGCCTTTTTTTCATGCGCTGACATATTTTCCTGAGGTCTTAATGAATTGTCTATGCGTATGTTTTAGTCTAAATACAGTGAGATACAGTACAACAGCTTCCAACCATATGTTCACAGCTCTGTTCACAGCAGCTGGGTTTATATAGTTCCTTATATGTTCCTTATATGTTTCTGTTTCACACAAGTTTCATGTTTCATTTTACACAGACATTTAGAGACGAGATAAATGTGCAAGTGTAAATAAGAGCCTTTTGGACATATTAGAAAGTTTATTGTGTTACTAAGTGTCCAATCCACTTTCAGCAACTATGCTAAGACTATGTCAGACTGGGTTATTGGATGCAAAGAACAGTATGCACCCTTTTATCAACCTTTGGTGTTAATGGCAAATAAGCTAATTCCTAAAATGTTGTCACATCCATCCATCCAGTTAAATGTAACACAGCCACATCACTCTCAGCAGCCCTTCCGAATAAGTAGTAGCAACTTAAATCACACTTATGCACAAAAACAAAGTAAATACTAGGACCTCTATTGACCTCTTTATTGAGTCCTCCAGTTAGTAGAATATGATACAGATTATAAAAGAATAATTAAGTAAGACTGAGACATTGATAATCAACAAGTCTCAACAGAATCTCACTGCACAGTAAATACAACACAGCACCAGTTTCTAATCCAGATTTAAACACCAGGTTACAGGATAAACCCTCAGTGATTCAAAGGTAAAGATGATCAGTGGTGCAAACACACCGAAAATATTCCAAGCTTCTGCCATGAGGCACGTGCATTTCACATGGACCTCCATGGTGATGAGCTCATGAAACACAGTGTCCTGGGCTGCAGCAGACAGAGCACACATGTGTGGGACAGAATAAAATATTCATAAACCTTTTCAAGACTTTCCAAATGGTACTGGAGCAAATAGCCCACATTCTGATAATGCAGAGTCACTTCACACAGCATCTGTGACACTTGGCTAAATGTATTCACTATGCACTGGGAAAAATGCATTTTGGGTCAGCATGAATAATGTGCTGCACTCGCTTGGGCTGCAATGTCACCTGCAATGACTGCAAAGCCAGAAGCCGCTCCTAAGGGGGTGGGTTTTAAATTTTACATCTTCATACCAAGGTCAAGATAGCCAAAACAAAGGTCATTCTCTTTTACAAGGCTCATGCAAAGTCATACAAAACTTAAGGAATGCAGCTGTTTTGCTGTTTTCGCAAGTGAACTGATCTTCACCATATTTAAAATGTGTTTGTGTCCTGGTGTCAACTTTAAAATGAGTCCATGGTGACAGATTTTTACAGCAATCTTTAGACAAACCAGAGACTCGGCACAAGAACCTGCAAACTACAAATAAATGCTTCTGTCATATTATCATGAAAATTATATTCAGCACTGATAATTTGGCATCCTGCAGACTGTGCTTTAGAGATAACTTTACAAAGAAACTTGCTGAACTAAGCTGAGATTGTTTAGGGAAATTTGTTCATCTGAAACTTGTTTCCTTCTTTTAAAGTTGTAAAAATGCCACTGTGGAAAGTTGTAAATGTTTTTGATGTCTTATAGACATTGACTTTTCAATACAGTCTTGAAGGTGGTTGTAAAACTTGCCACAAAAGACAGAGTAAGGGTTTGGGATTTTTCTTTTTCCTTTGTGGAAAGACAAACAATAATTACACATAGCAGTACAGCTCCAAGACAAGCCAACTGTCACAGCGTCCATCTGCCCAAATACAAATGTTTTTGTTCACCACAAGAACGTGCTGGTCTAATCACACATCCAGTGAAAAAAGAGCAATATTAACATTTATTTATTTGTGTTTCACCTCCTGACGATTATGAGCTCATCATCACTTTCCTCTCAGCTGTGTATTCGGTCTCTGCAGGAAAACGTCTGCCTCATTAGCTGCTACAGTAGGCGCTCCGCTTTGTTCATCATCTAGTCACTAGCTGTGTCAGTCTGCTGTTTGGCGCTCTGCAGGTAGGCAATCACTGCTGTTCCTGGGGCTTTTTTGTTAGAGAGTCAAAAGTGTGGGTTGGACAGCTAAACAATGAGCCTGGGGGTGTGTAGAGCAGCATTTACTTTACAAAGATGTCATGTTGCACTTCGTTTGTTGACATTCAAAAATCAGCAATGAAGCTTACTTAAAATGAAGAGGGCATTTAGAGGAGACATATACCCTTTTATTAAAATAAATCTGAATCCCTGAGATATTAACACTTCCACGGCATGATTGTGTTAAAATCCCACAGGGATAACAGTTCAAAGACTCCCTTTTCTAGCATGTCATTAAAAGTCTGTTCACAGCAGTTGGTTTTCGGGGGAGGAGTCAGCTACTCGACCCCGCTCGACCTCTATTCAAAATACGGAAAATGTACAACGAAGTTGAATGGTATCAAGATGGAGAAGCTACTCTGATCTGAGTCTCACTGAATTATCAAACTTGGCTGGCAGATTAGTGTCACCTTTGAATTGGTACCCAAATAAATGCTTTTAAGCATAAAAAGTTTCATTTCTTTTTCTGGATATATCCTCTTTAAACACTTTCAGACCTGAGGCACCCTTTCACCATGGAAACTAATATAATATAATATGATATAATATAATATAATTAGGGCTGGGCAATAATTAGAAATTTTTAATCGCGATTAATCGTATTATTTCCCTGATTAATCACGATTAATCGCATTGTATACACGAAATCAAATAATGAATTCAAAAGTAGTGTAAAATGCACTTTTATTGAAATGTTCTGCTGCCATATGAACTAAAGTGTCATAACATTTGTTGTTCAAACACTTTTAACATCAGCACTTGTCAGTAACACATATTTAGTGTAAATCTCATCTTAAAAAATGTAAAATAAAATAAAGCTTATTGCCACTGCCAGGGCATTAATGTCATCCTGTTTTTTTTTAATGAAATTAAAAAAAAAAGTCTACCAACAAAATAATTGTGGCTCAGCACAATCAGAACATTAAAACAGGCAATTTCTGAGGTAACAGCAGAAACCTTTAATGGAGAGTTCAACTTGGCAGTTGCTACAAATAACCTTGTTTCTGTCAAATCCGCCGTCTGTGAGAACTTTAAAATGAAAATGTCCATGTTAAAGTTCAGTAACTTTACCAATCTGTGTATCATTCATGCTTTCCATTTTCAATTGTCAATCAAAAATAAAAGGTGATATTATATTACGTTTTTTGTTTTTTAATCTAACACAAAAAAAAGAAAAAATAACTGTTTTTTTTTTTTTTTTATATTTCAGTTTTAGACTTGGATCAAAAATACAAACTTAAAAATCGGGCCACAGAACTGAATTTGTTTCATAATCGAGGACTGGACTTTCTGTTGTTATTACACATCTGTGCCACTAGATGGAGCTGCACTGAAGTAACCAGTAAGAGAACAGCAGGACAGTGAACACATGGAGCAGATCTGATGTAACATGGAAGAATGACACGAAAGTTTTGTTGCAGTCCAGAATTTTTTTTCAGACAGAATAGTTAATATTGCTACCTGAGTTGCTACCCGAACTGTAAAGTACACGGATTTTTACCGTTCTCCATGTCTGTTTTAGCTTTTCCTTATGTTTACTGTCTTCCGGTTTCGCAGCAGCCAGTAACAGACTTTTCAAAACAAAAGCATGTGAGCAACATGCGTTAACGTGCGATAAAATAAATGTTGGCATTAATAAATTAACACGTTAACGCGATAATAACGCGTTAACTTGCCCAGCCCTAAATATAATATAATATAATAACAAAATAAAAAACTTCAAAAAATTATATCGTACCCAAACTAACAACTGCCTCCACATGCATCTTGCGCGTCCAGTCACTTCCTTGGCCTATATTTGATTTTTTTAACTGCAGGAGGCAGAAATGATCTAAACCAGCGGTCCCCAAACCTTTTTTGCGCCACGGACCGGTTTAATGTCAGGCAATATTTTCACGGACTGGTCTGTAAAATGTGCCGCAGATAAATACAACAAAATAAAATGATACAACCGGCATTAAAACTGTGGTATCTTCTATATATTATGTAAAAGATATAAAATAATAAACGTAAATCCACTGTGTATTCACGTGCAACTTTATTAGAAGTATTCTTATAACACCGCACCAACAACAGAACATCAGTAACATTCTCCGGGAAGATATTTGTTTTTTTGACTCATTTTGCCACGTGACCGAGACACGGGTCTTGATTTCTTGTCATGCGTCAAGAGTAGGTCATAGACGGGTGAAATGGAGAGAATCGAGTCATTTTTCAAAATAAAACATAATTTAGTCTCGGATAATAAAGGATGTTATTTATTTTTTCTCTGTGGTCCGGTACCAAATGACCCACGGACCGGTACCGGGCCGGGGACTGGGGGTTGGGGACTCCTGCTCTAAACCACCCAGCAAAAGAAGAACACTCATCCTGTTAGTTGCAAATTAAAAGACGAAGAACTAAAAGGTGTAAATCAAAACAACACAAACGAGTCCATGTTGTAGTGACAGCGTGTTGTTCTGGCTCACGTTTGTTGCTTTGCACTTTAATATATATTACAATATAAATTATATACATGGCATCAATATTGCACAAATGAGTACGTCCTTCCAGCTATACAAGTTGCCAGTTATGTAGGTGGACCTTCAGTATGGTTCAAGATGCATTGTGTTTATGATAGTAACAGAATGTGGCCACTCTGAGTCCTGGCTTCATTTACAACCATACTTACTGTACTTCACACAGGACATAATCATAGTAGGTTTAAACGGGACGCCTACGTTAACATCTTCAAAAATGACTATTAACCGTGGGAATAAAGGCTAATGAAAACTGTTACATCTTTTCAATCATCTAATAAAACCATTTATCTGTCATTAACGATCCTGTCATCAGCAGGTTATTGTAATGGTTTTATTATGCAAAAGTGGAGCGAGTGTAGTTGAGCCTCTTAGTTTAATGTTCAGCTGCATGTGTGGGCAAATACCGTGAAGTCCTTGTTACTTTCAGTTGGTCTGAAGTGCATGAATACTACCATGACTAATTTTAGTACACTGATTTTTTTTCTTAACACATTCATAAGACAATAGTTCCCTTTGAAAATATTAAATGCCCGTTTAACGCTTCTGAACACACTGAGAAACAACATCTTGTTAAAAACATTATTTTTTCCATCTCATCAACAGCCGTGGATCAGTGGGTGGACTGCTTTAGATACTCCTCTAACCTCAAAGCAGATGGTTTGATTCCCAAGGTTCTTACCATGCTCGTTGATGTGTGGTAGTTAAAAGGAATAAAAAAGAGCTATATCCTGTATATAGGGTAAATATAAGTAGCAGTCATAAGAGTATGCTCGTATCTGTGAAAGGATTGAGAATCATATGTAGTCTCTGATGGAGCCTAAAACAACCATACTATATCTGATACTAAAGTTGTTGAGTCAAATGCACATTTACAACAGCTGTAGCTGCCACAAAGGGCATACAGCAGGCAGGATGTCTGTACTACCAATAAAATAAAATGGTCAAAAAGAAAAAAAAATTACAGCTAGCCTCAGATGGCTAAAGTGAGAAGCAACAATCAGCATATGTGACAAGTGTACGATCAACAAAAAGTCTACGCCATGGGCAAACACTTTCACAGTGTTTGCTCCATGGCAGGAAGATTGTGGTGCAGCACTTGAAAGCTCCTTTCAGCTAAAAAGATTCTGTCAACCCTGCTTGTGTCACAGAAAAATAAATGTCACGAGCGATGATGGTGATGTCTGTAAAGGTATGTGTTCAGTTGGATGATAAATACAGCCCATTAGAGGCCACGTTGGGTCCTCAGAGATATCTCGCAGCATATGGGAGTTTAGAGTGTGACTAGATCTGTGTGAAAATTTTAATCCAGGGCGTTTTGCTGTGAAATGACTTTCAAATATCCAAGGATGAACAATGAGAGAAAGACACCGACTGAACATGGAGCCGTTTCCAAATCAAAGGCATGAAGAGAAAAAGATACTTCGCAAAGTGTTGCTGACGTTCCTAAAGAATGCTGTTACAATTTATAAAGGCCATAGCTTTAACTGATGATTAGTTTGATTGATGTTTTGGATTAAATTAAACACAATAAATACAAAAATTATTCATAGCTCATTGTGATCAAGCATTGTTTTAACAACTTCAAGACTGCATCAATTCATTTCAGTTCAGTTCAATTCAGTTCAACAGAACCATGAAATGCTGCTATATTTATTTGCCAGGTGGAAGTTACAGGTTGCATTTGGGGATTTTTGCGATACAACCACTTCCTGTAAAGAAAGCAACAGGCTGAAATGAGCAATACCGATAATCACTTTAACGTCATCTTCTACCTTCAAACAACCATTGTGTGCAACTGCAACACTACGTTCAAATAACAAGCTTCACATGGCTGACATGATGCGGGTAAAGTGGCCGAAAGATCAGTCTGTACAGAAAAGATGCACGGCACTGATTCTGCGTGAGAGGAAGGACAAAAAACAGGAACGAATGTTGACGGGCTGAGCTGAACATGAAATTCCAGGCTATCCTGTCATTTTGACAAGGAAAAGATTCACACTAGCATAGGGAAGACTAGAAAAGCACGGATCCGCAAAGCCCCGGATGAGTGTGAGTGCTGCCCTCTTACACACTCGGTGGTCACGTAGCTTCTATGAAGCAGGGCCACATATAGACAAACAACCACACACACTCACAATCATTCCTACTGGCAATTAAGAACCACCAGTTAACCTGACATGCATGTCTTTGGATTGTGGGAGGAAGCCGGAGTACCTGGAGGAAACCCACGCAAGCACAGGGAGAACATGCAAACTCCACACAGAAAGGCCCCTGCTGAGGTTTGAACCAGGAACCTTCTTGCTGTGAGGCAACAGTGCTGACCACTAAGCCACCGTGCTGCCACTCCAAATTCAATATAATACAATTTCTAAAATCATAAATGGTAGATAGAGTAGCAGTTGCAGCATGAAGCATTAAGTCATTTTTCTGGATGGTCAATGGAAAAGTCCAAATTCACCACTTAATTCAACATTTGGAGCCACGGTACAGTTGGCTGGGTCTGAAACTGTTCTTCCTAAACAGCATGAGACTGTGACTGAACATTATTCATGTAAGCTTAAAGAAGTCAGGCAGCTTTACAGTGGACTTCGTACATGACATCTGACTGGTACTGAATCACTACTCTGAATTAGCTGATACTCAAACCTAAAGAATCAGAATCAGTATCAGAAAAGAAAAAAAATTTATTGGGGCATCTCCTCTAAATTCCCAATTCCTAACCTGTTAACAGATTCATATTTAACAAGACTCTAAAGTCTTTAATTACACATTAAATCAAGAAGCAAATCACTCTTAGACTCCTGTATTCACAAAACAGTCTTTGTCACTGTGCTGTGATCTCAGAGTGGAGGAATCCATAAAAACCTTTTAAACACACTGACTTCAAGAAGCTTCAGGGGCAGAACAGAGAGGAGATAAGACATAAGAGTGAATGGCAGTCAACCTTGAGCTGTCACACGAAACCAAGTTAGCTTTAAGAAGGACAATATGGCAAGTTCATGCAAGGTTATCGCTATTTAATATACTCTCAAGGCAATATCCAGGGTGCAAAGGATTGCATCAGAGGTTCTTTGCAAAGAGAAATCCACTAAATTTTATTTAACAGCTTCATTTATGGACTGCACAAAGTGGAGACGACAGTTTTAGTTTAATCTTACAAATGAATCAAAGACCAGTATCCCTTTTTCCTAATTATTTTGGAGTGTTAATCCTTTAACCATTTCAACTTTCCAAAGTGTCTTTCTGCATTTTTAACATAACCTACATCATGCTGGATTATGGGACAGATTCTGAGGTGCACGAAAGGAAACAAACTAAACACAAGGAAATATTTCTGCGGGGCAAGTTATGAGCATCTGTGTTGATAACTTTTTTGTTTGGGAACATTTATTTGTACACATGCTTTAGTCTGCATCAACTCCTGATGGAAATATTTGACTCATTAGATGCTCATTTTTTTGTACAGAGGGGATTTAGAGCTTTCTCACTGAACAGGTCCCTGTTGCACCACAAAAGTGGTTTAAGTGAGATTACTGGCCAGACATGTAAATAATAGAACAAAAATCACCGTAAAGCTTCACAAAGCCAAAGTGAGCCGCAAGTTTCACTGACAGTCATTTGTAGGTTGATCATTTCAGCAAAATTTTGATGTTCAGGATTTCTCTCTGCTCTTTCCAGACGTATTGGAAGTAATTAAACTTATTTAAAGGCGAAAAAAAATAATTAAGTTGTTACAGGCTCATAGTATATGTTTTATAATGCTTGGATCCACATCTTGGGGTGATTGAATCTGATCTGAGTGAATTTCTCAGCCTATTCACAAATGAAATGAAAAGATTTCCAGAGAAAGAGAGTCAGCACAGTTAAATAAAAGTGCATTAGTGCCACATGCAGTTCTGATAGACAACTTATTGCATTGGCCCTAATTGCAAAGTCTGACACACGCCCACATGCCTGCTCGCGGCGTCTCCCCATTCATGCCTCACTGAATAAACAGCATAAGCAGGGTAAAAGCTGTAAGGGGGATCAGGATCACGTCTTGAAAATGCTGTTTACCCAGGCTATATCTGCCGTTTCCTGGCTCCTGGCGGCAGCACTGCATAGCTGGGGATTTGAGGAGGATGGGGGGCCCTGTCATTAATTAGTTTTTACAAATATTAACCCTGCATCCTTCCTGGGGGCTGAAGAATACTATTTTCACACGAAGGCGTGAAAACATGGAAACCACAGAGGAGACATCCCGCTTTGCTTCAGATGTCTGGGCCTTTTGTTGGCTGCCAGGTTGGAGTCAAACAGATACAAGAACCTGGACCTGTCTAAGCTCACAGCTTCATACTTGGAGGGGAAAAAAAGAGACAACAACAAGTCACGGGAAGCTCAGAGACGTTGCATGCAAGTTCAAGTGAGACAGGAGCAGAAGGCTGGCAGCGAGCCTGTGAGGTCTGTGGCTGTCTGCTGAGATTTCCCCGCATCTTTTTTTTCAATTTCAGTTCATTTACATACTTGAAAAGGCCAAAAACATTCAAAGAGCTCCTGTGACATTGCCAGAACAAATTTAATTTCAAAGCCATGAAGTCAAGTTTAAATGTTCTACACCATACACACACACACAAACACACACCCACACCACACACACACACACACACACACATATATATATATATATATATATATATATATATATATATATATATATATATATATATATATATATATATATATATATATATATATATATATGTATGTACGTGTGTGTGTGTCATGTGAAAAAATAAAGCACCGTCTCTAAGGTGTTGTTTCAGGACATAAAAACATTGTGCAGTCCTCAGAGGAAAAACAACATATGACACATTACCAAATGCATAAAAAGTACGTCAAAATGGAGAAGGAATGTATGAAAAAATAAGTACACTCTTATTGATTCCAAAAATGGCATGTGCTGTAATCAGTAGTCTATAGATGTCATGTTTGTTTTTTGTTTTTTTTAAACTCAGGTTTAAAAACTGGAAATGAACAGATTTTGTCATATAAAATCCTAATATGCACGGTGCATGCATAATATCGTTATATTCCTTAGAACATAAAGAAACGTTGTTTCTCAAATGACTGGTTACAAGCTATATCACTGTCTATTTTCAGCATTTTTGTATCTGCCATCACACACTGATGCACGTATTTGGGACGATGAGCTTCCTCAAGCACACTTTGAGAAATAGAGGGGGCTTGTGATTGAACTATCGGTCAGAAAACCAATCCAGAACCTGAGGCATGGCAGTTTGATTTATGCTGGCATGTGTCCGGGAACTTTGAGCTCCCCGTTGTTAACTGCGGCTGTCCTCCTCGTCCATCATCCGATCACTAAATGATGTCATCAGCCATTGCAGCAGAAATAAGACATCATCAACATCCAGAAAAATGACTCAAGGCTGTGGCACATTAAACAACTAACCAGCATCTGCAGTGGTCTCATCATCTACAGCTGCTTCATCAAGCAGGAATGTAGAAGGCTTTAGTCAGCCATCAGCCTCATTTGTCATTAAGTAACGACTGTAGGGACGAAGAGGACGCAAATCACAACTAAGGACTGTCTGGCATTGATTAGTTCTACTGTGGCCACCTCTGCTTGTATTGAACTTGTTTGTTTTCTCTGTGAAGTGCCCTGGGATGACTTTTGTCATGAATTGGCACTGCACAAATGAATTCTTTGAGTCTATTAACTAAGACTGATATTAATTAAGAGCTATGAACTGATGCTTTGCAGCTTGTGATGAATACTGTTATTGTCTTCCTTAAAAAATCACACAGAGATTTCCAAATATGTAAATAAAGCTCCACACAAGGGAGGTTATAGACAAAACATTAACATAAACAAAGACTGTCTTCTTGTATCTGTCACATTTCAACTGGATATTATCTGCCAGTGTCTCAGCAGAGGTCTTGAGGCTTGTTTGAACCTGCTGCTTTCAAGTAATTTGTAATAATTACACACATTAGTAATAGACATATCCTTGATAACGCAGGTGAGTCTTTGAGGAGATGCCTGTTAGAGATTAATGGATGTATGTAGATAATATGGATGTTGAAAAGTGCCATTATTATTGAAAGGTAGGGCAAATTTGCATCTAAGAAAGATGGAAAGAAGTGCCACTTCTATAAACCTGCCAGACTTAAATGTATCAGTGGATATTTGCTTGTTTTGAATAGGCAGTATTGCTGTATATGCTACCAGGAATCCTAATAAAGAGAAAATCATAAACATAAAAATCATAAACAAAGATACGTTTCAGGTAATTTAGAAACACAACAAACATCTGGAATTGGTTTTATTGTATAGCATCTTAAAGCTCATAGTTTTGACTTTCCTGCCTGCGGTTTTAATTATTTGGTCCATTACCTTTTAAAATCCCAGCATTTGATACCTGCGGAGTGGGAAGCAGCAAGCATATAATGAGGCAGATTAACTATCGTTGTATTTTGCTGTTAAAGAATGACTGTCAGTATCCACGCACGATGGTAAGTTAGCACTTGTAAGGCATCGCTGCAAAGATCTTTGTGCCCTGTTGCATATATATTTATGGGTGTTTTCCTTCCGGAATAGAATTTTTTGGGGATGAGATTATTTTTACCAATTATATATTCGTGACTGGTATAAATTACATATTTCTAACAATTCACAGCTGGGAGAGGGTCATATCTTCAACTGGGCCTTGACAAGACTGTGACAGCTGCTGCGAGGAGGACACTCAGGTGTCACTCAACACTGTCAGGAGGAGCGAGCGTGTGAAGTGAGGGAGTCTCCATTTCAGTAACATTATTTGGAAAGCTAGAAGAGGTACTTATCAGAGCATGCTGATTGTCATGCTACATTAATGTTAATTGACAGGAGGAAATCTAAATTGAACTGGAATCTCTGAGTTATTTGTCCATTAATCCATTTTCTGCAGCTTATTAGGAACTGGGTCGGCCTCCATCTTCCCAGCCACCTACTGCAGCTCTGAATTATGGTTCTTCCCCAAGATTTCCTGCCAGGGAGATGTGCCTAAAACATCCCGTTTGAGGTTGATGACAACACTTGTAACAAGAAACAAGCTGAAGTCATTTATGCTGCTTCTGGCAAACTAATTTAATCATTGTTTAAGTCAGTTTAAGTTTGTAGATCAAGGCAATTTCAGAGCATCACTCCCAGACCTGGACACTTCCATCTGTGCTATTTATGACTTTTGGCGACACACTAAAATGCAGGTGAAAGAAAATCTGACCTAGTGATGGCCACAAGCTTGAGCACACTGGAGCACTTAGCAGCTGAAGAACTGAGAGATATTTATCCAAAGAGTTGGTGGAGACGAAAACAAAGCTAAGAAGACCATAATTTAGTTTTTTCTGAAAATATATACAATACAATATAAAATAAATGGAGCAGTGCACACAAAGTTTGTTTGGCATTGTTTCTCTAGTGAATGTGTCATGTGTGTAATGCATGCAGAGGCTTAATAAAACGCCTGTCCTTATCTGAAAAGGTGGTTTTAATTTACTTGCATCCTTCTTCTTCTCTTTCCATAATAATCTATGAGTGATAAAAACCATGGACACATTTAGATAGTGAATGTGAAAGTGATGCCACCACTCAGCCTTGTTGCAATTCTTATTCTCAATCAGAACTGCTTGTCTGATAAATCATCGTAAAAAAAGGCATCTGTAAAACTCTTGAAAGGTCACCTATGAGTTCAAAAAGATCACTTTTTCATCTTCCTATTATCACTTTACAATCCATGGGGGCTTCATGTTCAAAATTCTTTCCCAGCACTCAGAAAAATATTGAGGTTGACTTAAATCCTGTTTCTAAGCCTGTGGCTGAGCAATAATAGCAAAACCATCACTGGGTCCACAATTCAGTTCTGCACCATAAAATCCTGGAACAAATTCTCAGATAGAGCAGAAATCATGCCACCAGACGGATGTAAATCATACAACAAAAATGGAATAGCCGTGTGTAACAACACTGCTCTGATAGGAATATTCAACCACAAGTGATAAAAAAAAAAACTGAACGGGATATCCTGAGGGCATTCTGTGAAAGATATGTCCAAACTAGTATTTTAATTAATGTCAGTCTTGCCCTTTAAATTCTTCTAACAGTCGGGCTCTGGTGTAGAGATAACAGTAGTTTTTAACTCCACACATTAAAGAGTTCCTATAATTGAATTTGCTTCTATATTCACTGAATGAGGTTAAGTGGAATTTGCATAAAATTCAAAGCTAAAACACACACACACAAACGCACCCACAAAGCCAACACATCTTTTGAATTGTTTTCCTGAGCCCCGACTTTATTTTTAGTTTGGATTAAGGCAGGGAAATTTAAGCTCTTATTAAAGCAATGGTGAAAATATATAATTCCTTTGTGGAAGGCAATCAAAATTGAGCTTTTAAAAGCATTTTAATCGCGTTTGTTCATCTCTATGACCACGTGAGGAGGGATGGGAGCTGTTACATTGCTCTGGGAGTTAATGGACGCACAGCTGCTCCACAAGCAAGAGTTAAAAGGTTTTACTTTCTGCTCCATCTCAGCCTCTTCTGACCTCTCCTGCTGCCTGCTGGCCACCTCGGAGCACAGGGGGGGGGCTCAGGGTGGGGGCACTGATAAAATGTGGATCTGAAATGCCCCGTGGCATTTCAATAATACACAAATGAATGCGCGTGTGACATTTTCCCTTTATGATCCATTTTTTTATTGGAAAGGTGCGTGTGGGTGCCCACAGCCGTCTGGGAAACGCAGCTAAACAAAACATTTAGAAAACACGATAAAAACAGATCTGCACTATGAGGCGCGTCATACGGGCTGCATGCGCCTGTGAGGGGGGGCAGCAAAGGGTACCTCTTTCAGAGTCATCTGCAAATTGGTATAAAATGTTTACCTGAAGCAGAGGTGATGAATGAAATAATCACAAGGAGGAAATTTCCAAAGTTCATCTCCAGACTGTAGCGATGCCACTTCCTCAGGAGCCAGCAGCCTCTTCCAGGTCCGCTCAGTGGATCAGACCTCCGGTCATTGAGCCGCGCGCAAACGAAGCGAACCGAGCGAGTCTGGAGACGGAGGCTCAGCTGGGATAGTTCAAGCGAGCAAAATAACCCCGAAAAACTTTGATGTCACTCCCAGAAGCTCGTGTCAGCTGCGGGATCAGCAGCAGCAGCAGCAGCTCCGCCCCGGAGGAACCTGGTAACTAAACTCAGCAGCATCACTTTTGCGCTCCTCCGTGGTCACACACGCACACACCGACTTCTTCTTCTTCTTTATAAATATATATGTTTTTATTATTTTTTACGATAGTCGGCTGCTCAAAATAATCTAATAAGGAGGCATAAGTGCATTTAGAGCGATCGCAGTGATGTTGGTGGTGGTCCTCTCTCTGCTCTGCTGCCAGTCGCAGGTTTGAGCGAATATGAAGAGCTGTGGATGAAGCGGAGCCGCGCGCTCCCAGCGATCTGCAACAAAGCCCCCCCAACCTCCAGGAGTCCGTGTTTTAAAGAGACAGACACGACAACGCAGCTCCGGAAGAGACAAGACAGGGGAACTGAATCAACTAGAATGAAACTTACAGTGCAGATCTAACAGGAACAGATCACAGACAACGCCCTCATCATAGTAATGATGAAGTGTTATTTAAGTCTTTATTTAAAGGAGTAATCCACAGAATTGTATCTGGTTCAGGAAAACTAATAAATGGTTGTTCCATATGAAAGTATTTGTGTGAAAGAGAAATGCTTGTTTACAACAAGAAAGGAATCACAGATGGCTGAAACAGAATAAAAAAGTGAATGTTTTTATCCTGAAATTATCTACCTGAGAGGGAAGTTGTTTGTCTGACAGATTATAAAAAAAGTCAAAGAGATACTTGTGCTGGGAATCATTTTTAACTCATGGGGCCATATTGCCGCAGCTGAACCAGACAAAAGGCCACACACTGGACGGTTTAATTCAGACATGGGTTCAGTTTACCAGCAGGTTCTATCATCCTTTTTTATTTTCAATAATTCACAGACAAATGCTCAGTTTCACATGCTTGGTTGCTTTAGTTAACTATTTCTGCTAGTTTGTGAAAATTTGGACTGCTGAAGTGAACACTTGGTTGAGAAATGCTTTGAACAAAACTGCTGGACTTATCAAACACACGGCCAGTGAATTGATACTTATGACAAATGGTAAATGAAGTCTGCATTTTTGATACTATTCAGAGAGAGATATCAGTCCAGACATTCTTTGATTTAAGTTAAGTGAAAATGTAAAGTTTAGACTTTGTTTTCAATCGCTTGAAGCAGATCTTTGCTAAACTACACTGCTGGGACCATCAAGGTACAGTTCAAAAGGGGTTCAAGTGGCAGTAGGTGTCATGGTTATTTGGTGTTTTTTTTTCAATGATTTTTTGAAAGTGCTTTTCCTTTCTGCGTGGTTCCTCGGTTGACTTTCTGTGCCTCTTTACACTCAGACAATTAAAACTTAAAAATGTTATGCCAGGGTCCACACAACTGCAATAACTAAATGTTGAGAGACTTTTTTTTTTTTAACTCACAAAGGCATCTTAGCAGTTAACAGTTACTTATGCAGTTGTGTGGAACCCTTTGACATAACATTTCTAATGAAAATCGAATATTTTTTGAGTAGCCTTTGTCTGCCTGTCAGTGTCTATTTATTCGTCTTTCGTGACATCTCCTTCCTGCTCATGCATGGTTTTGCAGCCGTGCTCCTTGTCACGCTCCAGTCATGCTTCCCTGTCATTCTTTCCCCCGTCACCTGCCTGCTTTTCTTCTGCCCCTGTTTTAATGGACTTTGGTTTCACTTCAGACAATATTCAGATATCTTCAAAACACCTGTTTTAAACATGAAAATAGATTAGAAATATGACAAGTTTATCTTGACTGGAATTTTGCATATTTAAGCTTCAGACTATATCTTATTCCTAAGTGCATTAAAAGCAATATAAGCCCTGCCTGCCACCATGCATAGCAATAAAACACATAATATATGCTGCTGATGTTTGTTGTTGTCTCTGTCAGGTATGATTCCTTTTAAAGAGGTTTATCCAGGTGTAGAGACAATGCTGTTGTCTGCAGAAAAGTTCAGTCCATGTAGAGAAATTAAATTTCTTGTATCCAGCTTTATATCAAACCACTTTCAGTTCACCTCTTGAATGCTTCAGTGGACAGGAAGACACAGCATTAACTGAATTAGTCACCTCTTTCATGGCTTGCTGGTCCCTGTCAGCCTACTAAAAGCATTTTTTTTTTTCACTTTTGTTAAAATTACCTCGAGTGTTGCATGGAACCCCCCCCCCCCCCCCTCCCTTTTTTTTTTTTTATTTAATTTAATTTTTTTATGTGTGGCAGGTCCACAGGTGGTTCCTGTAGGCTGAGGATACACATTAATACTTTCTAATGTGGAGGTTCCCTGGATGGTGATTTATGTTAAATAATGAGCTGAAAGCTTGCAGTCATTTAGTATCCATAAATGTTCATGCATTCTCACAAATGAATCTGAGTTTTATGAAGCATTCATGAATCTGGAATAGGTTTTTAAGTAAGGAGGCGGTTTATGTGCAAATCTACTCTTAGATCTACAAAGATCTGGTCTCCTGCATTTGGTGTCCAACACTCCTGGAAACTTCATAGTTTTTTTTTTTTTTTTTTTTTTGTAGTTATTTTCTTTATTCTGGAAATAAAGAGGCTGGAACTAATCCAAGGAAGTCAAATGAAGGAATGCAGTAAATTATAACTTGTACAGGTAAAACTGTACGTTAACTGTTCATTTGCTATTCTTTTTCATGGTGGGACATTATGAGCACTTTGGGATTTTGCTCACAAACACTTTTATGTATTTTGAGGGACGACACACTTCAAGTGAGGCACAACATTGTTTCATTGTTTTTATATCTGTCAGTATCACATTTCTCATTCCTAGTAACGGCACTAATAAGAATATTATTCTGCATTCTTGCCTGCAAGATTGACATTTTCTTCCCCATTCAATGAAGCAGTACACGATAGAGGTTTCAGACTTCATATCATACGCTACATGAATAAACTCGTCACAATAGCAGCTGCCATTGTTTATTCAAAATCCCAGCCAAACGTCAACACAACGGTAATCATTTTCCCAGTTTCATTATCTTTGCCCGCTGCTGCTGATGATGCTAATGGAGTGCCAGCCGTGTGTGCTAACACTTTCTCCATCCTAAGCAGTCTGCACACTCCTGCTGTTTAGCAACAAATTCTGAGGTGATTTATCCAGCAGCTGTTGTTTTACACCCACTTCTGCACAATCTGGCCCTGCTGCATCTTCTAGTGTCTGGAATGGGCTACCTCTCAGCGATTTGTCGACACAAACAGCTCCCCGGGGAGATAAAGAGCTCTGCTTCACTCTCTGCTCCTCATAAAACACTGACCAGCTCGGTTCCTCAGTTGTTTGTCCTCTCCCTCCCCTTCATTGTGTTTGTGTCAAGCTACGGGAGTCCATCATGATGGAGAGTGACTTTTAGATGGTCAGATGCCATGCTCTCCTTTGTTTCTTTGAATTGAACTCAAATTTGAGCAACAGAAGTCCAGATGTCCCCTGCAAGGCGTGACACATGGAGGGGCCTGCATTGTCGTCACTCTTGATTTCAATGGAGGTGTGGATCTTATTAAAGCGACCACAGCGGCTAAACAGGCATGAAATAGATGCATCTCAACCGTAGAGCTCAGATCGCTCTTGGAAAGCGTCAGTGGGGAATCGTTCTTATTTTGGACCATAAACCTCAGAGAAATAATCAGCAGGGAATTAAAATCCTTTCAGTGGATCATGTTTTCAAAAGGAAAGAGTGCACAAGTAACAAATATATTTCAAGATGGAGAATTTCATAGTCGTCACCTTTCAGAGTTCCTTCTTGCCGCGATTGTTGAATTGTATCAACAATAAAATTAAAAGCTGAAAAAAAAAAGCTGTGCAACATTATTATTTCAGCAACTTGTCAGCCAGTCAAACTTATATTGAAATGATGGCACATAGATGCTCTGTAATTCATTAAATGTCCTCTTATACTACTACTTTGACATTACCCAAGTCTCCATTTGGCTGTACGACAATTTCAACTTCATTTCCAGAAAATTGGTGGGGGGGGGGGGGGATGCTCTCCGTCCTGATCAATATTTAATTCAAGCCCTAATTTTCTCCTGAATGTATCTAAGTGATTTTCATTGCTTTGGCGCATCCATCGAGTAAGGAGAAAGTCCAGGTTGAAAACCAGAGGTCCAAGGTCGTTATCGAATACTGAATAAAGTGTCCCTGCTGAGATAAAGGTTGGAGAAAAGTAACAGAATGAATAAAAGCCTGATACAAAAACGGTACGATGTATAAATCCACTAACATTTGAACTCTTATGAAATTTTAGAAGTCTGATGTTCTGTTGTCCAGTTGATTCATCATTAGCCGACCCACCTGACTCATCGGGGTTAAGGTCCCTCTTTATCTTCTCTATGTCTTTGCTGTAGGTAGCTGAGTGTGTGTGTCTGTGTGTGTGTCTGTGTGTGTGTTGACAGTATGAGGAGGTACAGATGGTGGGATGTGGCAGTCTGTCTGACTGCAGTGAAGAATGTGAAATTCAGCTGTTGGCTTCTCACTCCCTGGGTCTGACCTTATGTGCCTCAGATCACCATCTGGCTTACATTTCATTACGACAAACGTTCACTTTTACTCTCACAGTGCAGAACCAACAATAATATCCCTCCTCCCTCACACACACACAAAGAACAAAAAGAAAAAAAGAATCCTCCCTAACTTCATAAATAAAAGCTGACAGTCCTCCCAGGTTGTCTGCCTCTGATTGAGCTCCTGTTTTTTTCTCTTTTTCGTTGTGGAGGGTCTTCACTGTTGACCTCCTACGAAATCTTGTCAGCAGATTTCATTTGTCTCAGGAGCAGCGTTGTTGTTTCCCTGTAGAGTGTGTGGTGTGTGTGTGTGTGTGTGCAAAGGAGCTTCAGATAGCCGGGAGGACTCTGAAGTTTATTTATAGACTTTGTGTCAAGCAGCACGGAGGCCAAAAGCAGAAAGTCATTTACATTCAATGTACCAGAGTGCGAAGGTAAGCAACTGCTATCGCTGCAAAATTTGGTTTTAAGGCAAAGCAGAAGAAGCAACAAATGGAAAGACAACCCCGCGTTCATCATGTTCTTGAACTGCAGAGTTGCATCGACTCAGAGTTGTTTACTTAGCTGTGCACGTGGCTTTGAGAGCCCTGGAGGAGCCCTGCCGCTGATAAACCGAAAGAATGAACCTCACTATGAAATTTGAGCTCCTCAATCTATATTTCCCAAGCAAACATTCAAGATATTTACCAGTGCTGAAAGAAAGCACTGTAACAAAAAACATTTTTATTCTATGGCTTTATTTCAAAGTAGCTCAACCTGAACACTATCATATGTAAAAGTTAGTCCTTGACAAAACAAATAAGTTTAGTTTTTATCTCAGAATGTGTACTTGCTTCTCTGTCATCCTGACATTCTGAGAGGAAACCATAAAAATATGATGTCTGATGTTTCTGTCAGATGGTTTTGGCCTCATTTTGTTATTTTACAAACCTTTTAGTAGGTTTTACTTTGTATTAACATATATAGCAAACCTCCAGAAAAAGCCCCCCTTCAAGGGTTTTCTCCCAGCACTCCAGCTTCCTTCAACAGACCAAAAACATACATGCTTGGTTGGCGATTCTAAATTCTCTGCAGGGATGGTGTGAGCATGTTTGGTTGTTTGTCTCTGTGTGGTCCTGTGACGGACTGGCGACCTGTCCAGGTTCTACTGTGCCTCTCACTCAGTGACAGCTGGGATAGGCCCCAGCTTTAACTGGGCAGAAAAATGGATGGATGAATGATAGCAACTGCTCAAATGTAGAGAGTCTCTTTTGTGACACATACTCAGGGCAGTTGCTAGGAATTCTGGGCCCCCTGAAAGAATATTGCTGTGGGCCCCTCTACCCCATTCACTGGGGGCTGTGTGTGGGCCCTAGCGGGCTGTGGGCCCTTATAATTGTCATCACCTTTCCCCCCTATACGACGGCGTTGCACATACTTAACTACATTTCATCATGTGAATAATGTTTTTACAGGATATTGTTGTTGTTGTTGCAGCAGCATCAAATTCTCCAATGTTCCCAGCTTACATCTGATCTGAGAGTGTAAGGGTCAGAGTGGTTTGTTGCTGGTATTCAGTAATGGGTACACCATGGACAGATCACAACTCCTGCCAGCAGTCACATCATCAATAAAAACTAGTGGGATGTGCCATTTGCAGCCATACACGCCCATACCATAACAGTGCCTCCACCACACATGATGTGGTATACTTTAGATCAACCAAGGAAGGATTTCTGTGATCATTCACTTTAGTTGTCCTCCAGGCCTTATTAATGTTGTTGGGCTCCCCAGTGCTTTCTTTCTTTTTTAAGAATGTACCAGACAGTTCATTTGGACACTCCTAAGGTTGTTTCTGCCCCTCATAGATTTGTTGGTTTTTTTTTTTTTTTGTGTGTGTGTGTGGGGGGGGGGGGGTTGCTTGTTTTTCCAGCCTAACGATGGAGATCTTCTTGGACTTCATGATAGTTCCACAAACAGTTGCCAAACGCCAACTCAGTACCTGATCTCAGCTCTAGACCTTGCATCTGTTTCATTTGTCTGGGAGTAACAGAGAGACAGAGACAGTGCCGGCCCACTTGAAAGTTAATCCACGAATAAATTAAATATTGCTCCAAGTTTGAAAGGTAAGACCATACATACTTTACATCAGGTCATAATGGGACAAGTGATTTGCAAATCACTATATTAACTTTCTCTCATACAAAGTTGCACATTTATCTGTTTCAAGGCACTACATCATACATTCCACTGGTCTAATTGGTTTTAGGTTCACCTAATTGCATCCGGAGCTACTTTGTCTGCTCTCATCCATAATGCTCCTGGAATTTTACTGACTGACTGATTCCAGGCTAATAGGTAAATGCAATATATATATGTGGAGACGCCAGTTTAGATCATTTTGATCTACTGGGAATAAACATGAAAAGCTCACTTTCTTCTGTCGCCACCAAATATTACCTGAATGAAATACTGTCTTCTGAGCTCAAAAAGACTTTTTTCTTTCTTTTATTCTGAAGTTAACAGTCTCTTTCATCCATCCATCCATCCATCCATCTATCCATTATCTATACCCGCTTAAGCCTATGCAGGGTCACAGGGATCTGCTGGAGTCTATCCCAGCTCTCTTCAGGTGAAAGGCAGGAGTACACCCTGGACAGGTTGACAGTCTTTCAGCATAATAAAAATCTTAGTTTGACTTACTTGATTTAAATTCAAGAATTCACCATTTCTAAGGTAACCCAATGAATAATTATAAATGTAATTAAACTTAACAGAACAGTAGTCTCTCAGATGACATGATTAGTTTGTAATGGGGCTTCTTTATACCATAATGAATGCTATCTCAATATGTGATTGTGCTTCCTGTGAAGTTCAGGGAGATAAAGGCTGAATTCATCTTTCATCATTATTGGAAGTATTTTCACATTCTTTATGAAAAGAAATCAAACTTAATTGAACGTCTATTAAATACTGTCAAGAAGTCATTATCTTCAAACTACAAAAGAAAAAAGAAAGAAAGAAAAGGAGTTCAAAGTTTCTAACAATGCATGATGAGACATGTGCCAATATTCTGCTTATCTGTTTATTTGCTTTTTTCTTCTTTTTTCTTTTTTCAGAAGTGTAGTTCTAACTGTTGAATGAACTTTCTGCAGCTCGCCCATTTATCTTATAATTTCAAGACAAAAGGTTGTTAAATTCGGCAGAAGCTGAACAAAAACACAGAAAATATCTTAATGGAAGCAGCAATAATCTCTCACCATAAATGGTACAAAAGTATCAAATAAAAGTAATCTTAACCTTAATAAATCATGATTTTAGTCATCTATTCCTACATGCGTATTTCCACCTTTAAATGGCTTAATTCAAGCTCATCTTTCTGTCACGGAAATGTATGAAGCTACAGATGGCCCTGCTTGCTATTTTAAAGTGTGTGCAACTTGGAGGAGGTTTTAAACGTTGTTTTGAGAGAAAATTACATTTTCAGGAAAAGCAATTAAACTGCAGCTTGTTTTGTGAGATTTGAGACATTGAAGCTGGGTAAGATGACACTTAACAATATCATCCACCGATTCTGATATCTGCACAAAAATGTATTCTCCACTTCCATCTGTTTCCAACATCTTCAGCTGCTGATTGCTTCGGACTAATAGATCTCTCATGTAATTGCCACTTATGCTTGAGAGGCCATTTATCTGTTCTGCCACATTGCGTCAGAGGCCTCAAGTTATTCTTTTTTTTTTTTTTTTTTTTACAATTTTGTGGTGAAAATGTATCAGAAATGCTCTTTATGTGCTAGAGTGAGTTTAAACACGGTTCATCTCTTATTCATGGAAATATTCTGTCCTTGTTTTCTTTTGTGCATTTTCTTTTCATCCTGCTGTGTGCACTACCAACGGCACATAACTGTTTGCAATGACCTTGCCGAGCATTGCTCACAAAAGGGAGTATCAAAAGAAGTGAATAATGGGGGGGGGGGGGGGGGGGGATTTTTGGATTTAACAATAATCAGAGAAGCCTCTGATTCCAGCAGAGGCTCAGGAGCGCCCTCTTATGGCTATAAGCTAGAACTGCACATTTGAATCTCAGTGGAGTTTGAGCAGCGCTGACACTGATGCTGGGTTTGAATTCAGCGTCAGCTCCTGTTCTGGCAACTATGCTCCCAAAAACGTTGCAGGTTTTTCTACCACTGAAGACAGTTCAATAAGCTGGAATACATCTTCAATTCAAACGGAACTAACCGAGCACGTGAGCAGAAACCAGCATGTGTGGGAATAATGAAAACAGCAGGGTGACAACAAGCAGCTTTCTATTTTTGATTCAAAATCAGTTTGCTCAACAAATCAAAGGCAAAATTGTAAATGCTATCAGGAAACCCAAAACATGTTTTTTATTTACCTTCTATGTTTTTGTCTGAACCATAGTTCAAACCAAAGCTGTTCAGTTCAAATTCTCACTGAGTCAATGTCAGTGTCATCTCTGACATGCAGTCATGCAGTGCAGTCGAACTTTGATAAATCTACTGAGCTCTGCTTTCCTTTCTGACGGAGTTACCACGTAAAGGTATCACATTTGTTCGAGGTTAACTGAGGAAACAGCTTTTACATGACAAACAAAGCTTCCAGAATTTTCAACTCTGATGGAAAAAAAAAGACATAATAAATTACCAGCTTGCTGTCAAATTTCATTCAATGCTGTTTTTTTCTTTTAAGGGAAGAGTCAGGAGTTAAATCAACCTCAGGTCTTTTATTAGATGGTAAATGTTCATCAAGGCCCAAAACAAGGCGGTTGAAGTAGTTTTGAGTTGGAACAGAATATGCAGCATTATGGCCATTATTGTGTGCCCATTAATTATTTATTTTAAGCCTCTGACAAGACTAAAAAGTGTCATTCCACTTAAATGATCATGTGATAAGGCACCCACTGACATACCAAGACAATTTTAACATTGTGACTGTGCAAAAAGGGGATAAAAAGAACTGTTTGTACTCACCTGACATGGTTTTCAGGTCCTCGTCCATCGCCATCTCTACCAGTCAAATGTCAAATTACCTAATAATCCGAAGAACCCTCCCTCTCCCTCTCACGCTCTCTCTCCCTTCCTCCCTAATCTCCCTCCTCCTGCTACTTTCATTTGAACCGTAATATACCTGTGTGGCTAAGACAGTTTGGATGATGCCTGATTGTTATCTCGCTGTTTCTTCTGACAAGGACAATAAGATAAAGTTTTAAAAAATTAGCATTGAGCCTTTTGTCATTAACATCTAAATCCTAAACCATTTCAAGGAAGCAACAGCCTTGAAGCCATTAATTCTCCTCCCATTTTGCATCTACTGACAGTAGTATGTGTCAGTAGCATTCTGTTGTACAAACATAAGACAGTAACCTGAAGGCGATGTCACTTAAATACTAACAAACAGTCAAATACTAATGTTAAGTGTTATTTTGCTGCAAATGTATATTTGATTCTGGCTCAGAACTGCTTAAAATAATTTCATTTTGGTACTTAAAGAAGGTTTCCACTGTCTACCATCTGATGATAGAGCTAGGGTTTTTTTTCTATTAGATGTTGTTCTTTAACCCAGACCACTCTTAATTCAGACATTGTGCTGATGTAACCAACATTTCGTGTGAAAATAATCTTGGTTGGGAAGCAGCTGAGAAACAGTTTCCATAAGAAGCAAGGGCGTAACCATGGTATAGACATTGGGGGGGTCCAAATGAGAGCCCCTTCCTCAGAATTTTTTTTAAAGGTGTATTTCCCACAGTTCTATGATTTTTATTTTTGACCATCTGAAATCACATTTAAAGGAATAGTCTGCAATTTCTCTGAGATAGTAGCGAATAGGATAGCTTTCAGTGGGGAAAAATGACATACCTAAAGCATGTTGATGTAAATATTGTGATTGGAACGACAAAAAGTCAACAAAAAGTTCATCGCTGCTGAATGACAATCACTGTCTTCATGTTGGGAGAACCTTTAGAGTGCTTTTTCCCAGTTGCTAAATCCTGTTTTAATAAAAGCTCCATCGGCCTTACTGGCTAAAGAGGATTTCTGATCTCCAAAATATTTGGCACAGTAAAAACACAGCATGCCCATCAAGGAGGGGCTGTAATGAAGCCATGTGTACTGTCTAAACCAACTGTCCTGAAATTTGAGTCTTTTTAGCCAGGAACTGTCTTAATGAAGCGGGTATTGGGCTGGTGTGGGCAGCTACCAAGCTCCTCCATGGGCTGATCACTGCTCCCTGCCTGGTTCTGTCCCTACATCCCTGTTAGTCTCCTGAAAAATACACACCTTGTAGTGTTGAAATAACTACATTTTTTAAAACTTTTTACTGTCTATGTGCTCTACTAAATTACATTATAGTTCCCATTCGAATGTCTCACCTGATCATCCATGTCTTCAGAGACTGTCCCTGTGTGGCCTGTCCTTACACAATCCCTCTCCCTGTCTCTCTGTGCTGCCTGCATTATGACCAGATATTATTATTGTACCAGAAGAACAGTAACGGACCCTGAGGATCATTTTAATTTGATAAATTGAATATTTTGCTTGTATTACTAGCGTTACACACACACATACACACATACACACGACACACGGAAAGAGAAAACAGCAACACACACGGAAGACACATCATATCATATGATAGTCTCTTCACTTCAAGCTAGCTAGCTCAACTAATAAACTGAGCCCTTTTTAACGAGTTAAATATTTCAAATTAATAAAAAAAATTAACACACTCAGTATGACGACATCACTACTCTTTAGCTATATAGTTGCTTACTGTCTGGAAAAAACTTTGTATGTCCTGCTTTTTCTGCTTTTTGGGTAAAGACATTGCTCCCTCCTTCCTTTCACATTCAACACTATTGTTTCCTCTGTCGGAGCTATGGAGCCAAATCAAGGACAAAAGTTTTGCTAATTTGAAAATGAAATTGTAATTGAAAAACTAAGATTTGAACCTGAAAATTCAAGTTTTGATTATGAACTTATTTTTTTACAGTTTCAATTTTTTTTTTCAGTTTCAGATCTTTTTTTTTCAGCATCAGATCTTTTTTTTGGTTTCAGATCTTTTTTTTTTCAGTTTCACATCTTTTTTTTCCAGTTTCAAATCTTTTTTTCAGTTTCAGACTTTTGGCCCTGATCTGGCATAGGGGGCGTGGCATCAACTGAGAGGGGCGTGGAATCATGAGTGACAGCATAACAGAGATGGCTGGGGACCTTCCTCAGTCATGTTGCCTTCAGGAAACGTAGGTTGCAGAAGTTATCAGTAGAAGTATGATTCAACACTTTATATACACCATATTCACGTGATTGGCAGTGGAAAAAACTGACACTAGTGACACATTTCTGTTTAAAAAGTTGTTTTAGACTGTACTTGGCACCAATCGCAGTATAAAAGCAATAAACTATGCCAGACTGCCACACTTTAAAGTTTGACATTTCCCACTTTCCATGGCATCCGCTGCGCCAGGACAAGCCGCAGGCCCCAGCACTCAGTTAAGAAATGTTAGCTACTTTTTCAATATCTTAAAAATTATAATGATGTGTAGCGTGTGTAAATAGGTACATAAAGGGAAAAGACGTCTTTAGGTGGGGAAAGCTGGAGATTAAACATAGGGCTAGCATTAACTAGCTTTATGCTATTACAGTAGCTAGTGGTTCTGAATTTTACAGTCCTTACAGCACAGGTGTCAAACTGAATCCATGGAGGGCCGGTGTCCTGCATGTTTTAGATGTCTCCCTCTACCAACACACCTGATTCGAATGAATGGGTCATTATCAGGCTTCTGCAGAGCTTGATGATGAGCTCATCATTTGAATCAGGTGTGAACTGTACAGTCTGGCATAGTTTATTGCTTTTATACTGCGATTGGTGCCAAGTACAGTCTAAAACAACTTTTTAAACAGAAATGTGTCACTAGTGTCAGTTTTTTCCACTGCCAATCACGTGAATATGGTGTATATAAAGTGTTGAATCATACTTCTACTGATAACTTCTGCAACCTACGTTTCCTGAAGGCAACATGACTGAGGAAGGTCCCCAGCCTTCTCTGTTATGCTGTCACTCATGATTCCACACCCCTCTCAGTTGATGCCACGCCCCCTACGCCAGATCAGGGCCAAAAGTCTGAAACTGAAAAAAAGATGTGAAACTGAAAAAAAAGATGTGAAACTGAAAAAAAAAGATGTGAAACTGAAAAAAAAAGATCTGAAACCGAAAAAAAGATCTGATACTGAAAAAAAAAGATCTGAAACTGAAAAAAAAAAAATTGAAACTGTAAAAAAATAAGTTCATAATCAACACTTGAATTTTCAGATTCAAATCTTAGTTTTTCAATTACAATTTCATTTTCAAATTAGCAAAACTTTTGTCCTTGATTTGGCTCCATACGGAGCCGGCGCTTCAAACCGAGAGGCGCTAAATGGGCGCAACCAAGTGTACAATTGGGAGGGGGGGTTGTCACACACTTTAGTTTTCCTTATAAACGGAAATAAATTGATCGGTAAATATTCGGAAATAACAAGAGACGGACTGTTGAGCCAGGTTTCGTAAAAGGAGGAAATATTTAACATATTTACACATAATATTGGGGGGAACAGATTGGTATTTTCCCAGTATTGGGGGGGACACGACCCCCCCAAAGAATGCGTGGTTACGCCCATGATAAGAAGCATGCAATGAACCGTTGTTGAAAGGATGTTACACTTTGAATTAGACAAATTGATATGCTCTGGACACGTAGAGAGGAGGGACAGTGGATATATTGGTAGAAGGATGCTGGTGATCATCAGGAGACATGGCATCAGTTTTCATAGTTACGCTAATGCCATAGTTATGCTGATGACACACAGCGTTACATTGCTGTGTGTCCTGATGACATGAGGCCTGTCAACAGCCTATATGACTGCATTTTAGATATCAAACTATGAATGATAAAATGTTCTCTACAGCTCAGTCAGGACAAAACTAAGATCTTGTTAATTGGTCCAAAAGATCAGAGACAGAAACTTAAAATAAATGTACAAGCTTTAGCAAAAGTCCAAAAATACAAGTAAAAAACCTCAGTGATTCTTACTTCAAAACTGTCACCAAGAATGCATTTTATCACTTTAAAAACATCTCCAGACTCTCTCAAGCCAACACAAAGACACTAGTCCACGCTTTGGAATCCACAGCTGAAAGTGTGAAAGTTTTTAAAAGGTAACTCAAGACCCATCTCTTTAATTAGCCTTTAAAAGAGCTTTTACAGTTTTTAATTTATGATTTAACTATATTTTTGTTTTCTTTTTATTTATTATTTAATTCATATATATATTTACTTATGTTGTTTATACTCCATTTACATTTTCTATTTTACTTAATAAATTAACTTAAACATATGTCATATGTCATACATATTATTATCAGAGTGAACAACAAGTAATTGGGTTAATCCAGATGATATTTTGCTGTCACTGATGTTGTTGGGGAGGGCATATATGTGCTGGGTAAGCCTGACGCGCACATCATCCCACGGGTGTGGTTACAGACAGGGGGGGACGTGGATAATGTGTATTTTGTTATGGACATCTTTTCATATACACTAAGTCATATATTATTACACTATGTATGGCATGTGGTGGCGTACCCACCACATAATGTCTCTTTTACATCCAAATTCATTTACTTTTGGATTTCTCAGCACACTCACTGCCTTGGTCATCTCCACTGTCCTGAACACTATGTGGAAGAGTCCCGTTTTATTTTGTCCAGCAGGAGGACGGTGTAAAGATTATCTTTGGGTGGGGGAGTGGTGAGTTTGTGTAAAATGTTTGGATCTATTTCGGTTCATTGAGTTTCTGAAATATTGGTCATTCCTCTTTTTTTGAGTCATGAATGGTAAATGTATTATGATCATATTTGTGTTTGCCATGTGTTGATTTTTGATTTTGATTATTGTGAAAATATTCACCCCCTTGCAGTGGTTTGCCCTAATTGGCAATCCACCAGGGTGTATGGTATTTAAGAAAGTCAAGTCGTTCTGTTCATGTTGGATTGTCAGCTTGTTGTGAGGCTGTATATGGTGGTGAATAAACAGCAACCAAAAACTTTTGTACAAGACCTGTTCAGAAATGTATATACTTTTTTTTGATAAGTTTTCTACTCATTGATCAAACTTAATGCGAAGACCACATCCCTTTTGGTGAACTGAGTCAGACTGCGGTCTCACAAATCCTTTATGACCACAGCCAGTAAACTGTCTGGAAGGTACTTCCAGCTGGATAACATGCTGTATCACAAATCTCAAATGATCCCAAACTGGTGTCTTGAACATAACGGTGTTGAACATATGTCTCACAGGAATGAGGCATTTCTGATGGCAGCTTGATACAAGCTGGGTGTACTTTATAAAGTGGCTTGTTAGTGCATGTTTTCTTGCACTTACAACATATTTAAGGAAGAGCTGCCACCACTGACCTCAAATGTTCTTGCTGCAGAACAGAGCGGTGATAGTGAGATGATGACCGATCGTCCTAAATGAGGCCTATGGTAACAGTCTAATTGACATGCAAATAGATTTGAAGTTATGACTATAATTATGGAACTCTCAGATATAAATATTGCATTTTTTTGGCACTTAGAACAGTCCAAGTCATTCCAAGAAGAGGTATGTTCATTCAGATATATTCATATGCAGAGAGCCAAACCTCATCAGCCTTTTTTGACAAATGGTGTCTGAGGTAGGTTATAAAATGACATTACATTTTGTGGATGTGATAGAAGTGATTTATCACAAAATGGCTTAAATGAGAAAATAATGACATATAATGAGGACTTTTTTTTTTTCGGTATTTGGTGATTTATGGTGAGGTTTTTTTTTTTTTAAGGGGAAAAGAAATAATTGAACTCTTACTGGCCTGTTGCTGGAGTAGTGTCTGAGCTCGACCTCTGTGTATTATTATATAAATCTGTATCTTCTTTTGGTGTTAGTACACCTATGGTTCCTTTTCAATCACATCTCTTTGTTCCTACATTATGAGGTGCTAAGCTAAAGGACAGCATGGTGGTGGCTGATCAACACTGTCTCCACATAATTTTCTGTGGGGAGGGTCCATAGGAGTTTTTTGTGGGTAGGCTGGCTTCCTCCCAGAATCCAAAAACATGCCTGGTAAACCGACCATAGGAGGTAAGTGTGAGCGTGCTGTGTGGCTGTGTGTCTCATTTGTCTCTGTGTGGTCCTGTGATAGACTGGTGACCTGCACAGAGGTTGCCATAACTCATATCTGCTGACAGTCAGTGTGGCAAAGTGGGTGAGCTTTTCTCTGCACACCATTTGTCCCGTCATTCATCTTTTTATATTACATCTTATTTATATATTTGTTCATTTTGTTTTAATTTACCATTGTCATCGCAGCATTAATTCATTTACTATCCCAGGTTTCTTTGTGTTAGCATTACGCTATCAAAGCAGATATGTGAATTAAAGCAAAGACAAAGCCATAAGTTAGTTTGAGCTCCATCTATTGAATTGCAAGTTGAAATATTGTTAGTTTTTTTCTGACCCACCATGTGGGAGTAGTGTTTGAGAAGAGTCACACTGAATGTCCTGAATGAAGTTAGCAGTTGTATCATAGGTTGCGTCAGTGCTTTAAACCAAGTGGAGGTTTTTGTTTTGCTGGTTTTACTTCTTTTGAAGCAATTTATTGAGATTCTTATCTCTTTCAAGTCACATGGTAATGGAGATGGGCCTGTTCAGTTTAGGGCTACAGATGTTACAGGGCTACAAATGTTGGTGCCACATTAATTTTCCTTTATAGTTCTGCTACTTTGTCTGATCTTCATGTGAAATGGAGAAAAAATTGAAATAAATCTTCACCAAAAAGAAGCCCAAATGATTAAGTCTTCCTCCTAATAATCTTTTTTGACACTTGAGATAGTACACCACAGCTGGGATGCATTTAGTGTTATTATACGAGCCCCCGTTAGAGATAAATAGCGACTCTGATGAGGCTAAACTTTAAGACACTTTAAAACCAGTTAGGCTATTTAGAGAACAAAGTTTGTACAAAGACGTGGGTTGAGTCTTTAAAAAAGAAGAGGCAAATTCCTCTTCACGCTTCTATTTTTAAAGCATTTTTGGCAATTGTAAACACTACAACAGTTTATTTCCATGTGTTATTTGTACAGAAATCGTGCAGTGTACAAGAGCCAAATGCAATAGTTTGTTGTCAAGTCCGTTTATTTATACAGCCCATTTAAAATAATAGAAGTTGACCAAAATTGGCTTGGATTAAAAAAATGAAAAAATGAAAAATAACACTTCTTTTCTTATGTTGCTAAAAGAAACAACTCAGAACATTTGATCTCATCTGAAGAAAAATTGAACGCAGCATAAATGTTATAAAAAGAAGTAATAATTGGTCCACATAGTTTTGTAAAATTAAAAACTACTTGAATTTGTGTGTCTTAATAGGATTTTTAATTTTGATGTGTAAAAGAAGATTTAAATGGAAGATTTAAAGATTTAAACCAAAGTAACTGCTTTAACTCAATTTTTTCAGTTCCTTGTTAAATGTTGGTTTCAGTGCATTTTCTTTGCTAGCAAAACTTAAATTTGTTGAGGTGAAAATAACTTCATTGTTCATCCATTGTTCCATCCTCATTAAACAGGGTCTCCCAAGCGACTCTGCAGGGAGTTTTGGCCATGTTTTTACCACCTGCCAAACATATCATCTCAACTGAAAGTTGACTTCTGAAAGGTATGTATAGTTGTTTTTACAGTTTTAAACCAGTATGTTTAAAATGAAAATATCAGTTAAATAGTTTTATTGTTATCTTTAATGGTCAATGGTCAGTAATATTGCCTCACAGCTACAAAGCTCCTGGTTCAAACGCTGCCTGGGGCCACTCCAGCTTCCTACTGCAGCCCAAAAAGTATGTCTGGCCGGTTTGTAATTCTAATAGAAGAGGGGATAAATAATGGATTGATAGTTTTCAGAATTGATGTTTCTCAGCAAACTAATCTCAACCTTTGAAGTCTTTATATATCTCATATATTTACAAGATACACATTACAAGGTGCAACAAGCTCCCCGGAATTGTTGAGTTTTCTCAACTTTTCATTTTTACAGTGAGGATTAAACATGCTCCATGGCAACTTTGCCAAAATTTCCTGGAAACAGAGTTGAATCTGATGAGAAAAAATATAGGCAGGTGGGAAAAGCCTGAATTGCATTACTTCCTTCTGAAAAATGATCTTTGTCTTGGACTTAAACAAGGTCATCCCCACATTCTTCATTCCCGTCCAAATCTAATATCCCCTGTACTGACGTTGCGGTGATAAATGATTGAAAGCCTGTTACCAAGAGGGCTCATATCTCCAACATGGATGACATCCAGCCTCAACCGCACAAACAAACACAAACACACACACACAGATAATTCACATTCTGTCACTGTGCTATGTCCGTGCGCCACAGTATGAGCATGACAGTCTGACTTGTAGGAAATGTAGGGAGGACGCAAACAGAGCAAACTAATAGCTCCAATTTCACAGTGAGAATTCTTCAAAGTCCTGTCACCTTCAAAGCCTGATACTTTCAGCACATTAAGTGTGAAAATATACAGCGTATGCATCAGAGAGAGGGATAAATTAATAGAATTCAATGATACCGGCGGAAATTAAAAATTAATTTCAGTTCACTCAACCAAGGAAAAGGTTCTTTTGTTTGGTATTTATGCAAATTAATATTTCCCATTTAAGTCTTCAGATATGGCTCATAACTTTGCTAACTTTCCTGTTTGCGGTTTACTTTCATGTTTTTGTTGATTTAATGTCAGTTGTCAAGAGTTAAATAGTGCAGCATGAATTCAAAATGGCACTTCCATTTTAACTGTTGCTGTTTATTTACAGCTGACATTGATTTATTAAAGAGATCACCGAAGTAAATAAGCTCTTTTTTTTTTTTTTTTAGAAATTTGTTCCAGGTGGATCTTAATGCCATACACCAAAATGTCACTTCCTTCAAAGAGCTATCATCATTGACTTTTTCATAGGAAGTAGCACCGTGGTTAATGGAGTTGAAAAGCAGCTTCTTTATCTGCAAATGCAAAAAAAAAAAAAAAAAAAGCTGCAGCCACAGCAAGGCACCTGCTGAAAGTAATGAGTGGTGATAGTATAAAAGTATTATATAATATATAAGCTCAGGTTTCAGCATAACAGTGTTAGTTTTCCTGGATTCAGAGAAAGTAAAGGACCTGTTCTTTAATGCCGACACTATGTGTTATTACCTTTAGCCTTCAATGCACGACTAGAAGCTATTGAGCCTCTTCATATGGCCTCTCCTCAAAGTCAACATGCCTTTTGGCAATCTCGTGCACTTTGTTTAGTTTTTGTGGAGTAAAGTCACAACAAAGTAGAGGAAACACTAATGAAAGAGCAGAGTTTGAAAAGAAATGTGTGAATGTCATGTGGCTTTGGAGCAGGGACAGACTGGAACTAAAAAACGGGCCTGGACTTTCCCCCCCTAAGTAGGCCCACCAATAATGGGAGGGAGGGGGCTCTAGTGATATATTGTCATTGTCATGACAACACTTACACATACAAACTATTTATGATTGTTTAAAACACTAACATTAAAGAACGACTAAACATCACTTACATCTCCAAAACAAAAATGAACACAAATATTGTCTTTTATACTGCTATTTTACAGTTACTCGTATGCTTGCATTTTAAACAGAAAAAAAAAATCTATATCTATATCACATATGCTTGATTAATATATGTTTGTTAGCATTACTTGGAATGACAGCCATTAAACCTAAACTTATACCTCCAAAATTCAAACGCTTTGGATAAACATTATTTAAAACCTAGACCACAGACGAGAAGAGTAAAACAGATTTGTTTTTCCTAAATCCCATTACATTTTTAGCCTTTTAGGTCTATTCTGTGTAAGAATTAGCCTGCTTGACACATTTTATAGTTTTAATATTATGATAGGGTGACCCAAAAATCCAAAAAGAGAGTACCCTACCGGCCTCATGTTGAAACTTCAAAAATACTCAAAGCTAGTCAAAGATGACAAAGTAGCTTTATAAACCATACATTTATTTAAAGCATCCTTTTTCTGTTTGAAATGAAAATTTTCTGATCTGTAAACCTAAATAATGCCTCATAGTAGGGATGCACATGGTTAACCGTTTAACCGTTAACCGATAACAGTAACTCTAACCGATTAATACTAATGGTCAATTTTGTTTTTAAGCTATGTAATTCAATCAACTCATGGGGGCGTGTCGACAGGTGCAACACACCCCATCACGTGCTTTCCATCACAGCCCACTTTACAGCGAAGATGAAGAGAGCAAAAAGGAGTTCTGTGTGGGACAATTTCGACAGGAAAAGGGAGGAGGTCATTTTCAAATTATGCGGTACAGCACTGAAATACTCCAGCAGTACGAGTACAATGCAGTACCACTTAAGAAACAAGCATCCAGCATCAGACGATGGAGGACCATCGCAGTGAACTTTGCCCCCCATGATGGCCGGGAGAAAGTGTGACGCGTGGCGGTCTGAGAAGATAACGGAAAAAAAATCTGTTAAATGGTGGAAAAAGACATTTTGCCCATCAGTGTGGTCAGTGGTGAAGGGTTCCAGGAGCTAATGGGCTATATCGAGCCTAATTACCAAATTCCATCAAGACCGACCATTACTCGACGATTAGAGGCTCATTTTGAGGAGAGGAAAAAAGAACTGAAAACACGACTTGCAAGTACTAAGTTCGTGGCTATTACAACGGACTGCTGGACCGCGCTCACAACAGAGAGCTACATGACAACTACATGTCACTATATCGATGAGTACTGGAAAGCTAATTCTGCCGTCCTGTTAACGCAGAGCATGCTGGGTAGACACACAGCTGATAACCTCACAGCTGAACTGGTTGATGCAGTGGAGACGTGGGGACTTGGTGGGAAAGTGTCCGCATGCGTCCGCGACAACACGCGTAACAGCGTGGCAGCCAACTATCCCAGACGGTTCAGCTGGGTCGGAATGGTGGGACGTTTGTGTGTCGGAATAGCGGTATTTCAGGATGGTGATATGTCTAAATGGTGGTATGTCGGAATGACGGAATGTCGGAATGGCAGCATGGAAGGGCATTCAAATCTTATCGGTTAACGATGAATCGTTAAAGGGCGTCGGTTAACAGTCATAAAAAAAATCCAAAATGTGCATCTCTACCTCATAGCCAGTGACATGTGATGAGATTCATGTCTGGTGAGGCACTGACTCCATCAGAATCAGATTTACACATTTATGAACCCAACCGAGTAGATTATTCACCATTTGGTCAGCAGTAGTAAGCAGGTTGTTTTATATGTCATATCAGCATCTTTTTAAAAGATTTTCTAGTGGCCTTGACTGGGTAGAGAGAAAGCAATGGCAAAAAAGGGACACAACATATTACAACACTGGAAATTTAACCCACAAACCACTATAAGAGTTCACCCACTTAACCACTAGACTACCTCGCAAATACTATTGTAGGACCCTGATGTAGTGTCTGAAAAACATGATATATATCTGATATGTACACAACATTTACCTTTTTATATAAAATTTACCTACAACTCTTTAACAGCGCTTTAACAGCTGAAAAGGCCTGACAGTTTAGGCCTCGGTGGAAAGTTCACCGAGTACATTCGGCCCAATTTAGTGGGAACGCTTCAAGGATACATTCTCAGCACGTACAAACTTTGGAAGATCCCGAAATTAAAAGGGGAGTAATATCCTGTGTCGGCGTCTTATCGTGAGACACCAGATGTTCATTGTCAACAGAGGAAAAACATGTAAAACTATTGCCAAAGAAATTGTGCTTGATCCCATGCCTGTCTGTAATTAGATCTGACTATGACTATAAAGAAGTGTCTCTTGGCATATGCTCTTTGTTCTTCTTACCAAATCTGACCTGAGAAGTTCCCAGACGAGCGCTAGTCTGTCTTAAGCCTCTTTTTCTGCAAATAAACTTTATATGCATTTAAAGACAGCTTTGGAGCCGAGTCCATTTTTTCATCACACTAAAGCAGCAGAGAAGAGATCGAGAAAACACCTCTCTGGCAGAAACTACAGTGAAATTATACATTTTTTCAAATTAAATTGCCCCATGCAATGCTGCTGTGATTAGTTAGGGTACCATTCAACCAATCATCCTTCAAACAACATTTGTAGCCTATTCCACAGACATTGACCCACCACACACCACAAAAGAGAAGATAAATTAGACAAGGATATTGAACAAGGATAAATTGTGCCAAAATGAAAAACACTCAAAACACACCCCTCAAACTTACTTGGCTTTCTTTAGTTTTAATTTTTACTATCCACCTTTCTCCTTGCGTTTTCTGCTTGCCATCTTTCTGTTCACAGACACTAACGTTAGTCTGCTTTGTTGGTTTTTCGGGCCTATATCTGATAATCGTCTTAGCGCCCCCTGCTGTTAGTTGATAGAATGAAAATTTTGGTTATTGAACAGGGCTGACGGCTGTAGACCGGATGGCCGTTCTGGACTTTTCCGGAATCCACAGATTACCAGTCCGCCCCTGTTTTGGAGGCTGACCTAGGCTGAGTTGACAGGGGATGTCACATACACGTGTTTAGATGTTTGCTGAAGGTTAACATTTTTAAAATGTTAATTTTTGAAGCATTCAGATGGGCACCAACACCCCCATGACTGTGAACAGAATGAAGAAGGAATAGAGGACAGACTGACGGATGGATGGATGGGTGGAATAAATGAACAGAGGTCCCTAAACCTGCTTCAACAGAACATCAACAGTGCTGTTTCTTAAAGGACAGTCGTCACATGTAGGTGTCCTGTTTGACTGCTCAAGGTCTTCTGCCTGTTTTTCTAAAACAACTGACAGAAATCTTTTTATCTTTTTTTTTTTTTTCATTTGAGGAATGAGAGCTCAAAGTCACTTGTGCTGGTGTCAAAAGCAGAACTGGAGGTGATAATTTTTGCCTTTTTTTATTTTTTGTAATGACCTTCTAAACTTACACAAAAAGCCCATTGACTGCAAAAACTGCTTCGACCTCTTGAATGGAACCAAATAGACTAGCAGACATTATTCTAGTTTTATCCCCTCTCCTTTTGTTGCTATAGTCCATTTTGGTTTCAATTTTGAAGCTTGATAAGAACCTGTAGGGCTCTCAGAGCCCCGCTGCACATCTCTGACATTTTGAAGCTGATCTCTTCTGCTGTGACTTTAGGGTCATCTGACGATTGAATGTGACTGGTTCAACTGATTCAACACCCAGGGGATCATTTCTTTCGAGCAGTGGTGCCTACCGCTGAATCATTTAACAGCAGGTGATAAATGTTATATAAAAAAACAAGGCAAGCGCTGTAAACTTGAATGCGCTTGATTTGATGTAATGCTGATTCTGTCTTACCTCTTAAAAAAAGCTTAAGATTTACTTCTTCATTTAGCTTTTAGTTAAAGAGAGCTTTTATTGTATTATGCTTAAATGTCATTATGTCTTTTGTCTTCATTATTTTCATCCGCTATATAAATAAAGCCTACTTACTGATTTTACTTCCCACAAATCAGGATTGAGACCTTATGCTTAGAACAAGTCCTGATAGATGAACTTGACTCATGAACTCTGATGAACCCTGATCATGTGAACATATCCACCAGAAACACATCCACAATAAAGCAGCCCTGCTGATTGATCTTAGCTATGACTTAAACTCACATTGCTGATGTCACTCCTTTAGTAATTTCAGTGTAATGTACCATGAATGGGCTTCCTTACATCCCAGTTGTGCAGTTTGACAGTCTTCTTTTGTTTGGGTGTTATGTGATTTTCTTGGCTACTCTGATGAACTCTGACCTCAAACCCATCAACCCATTAGAGTTCCTAAACTTGTGTCAGCTCATAATCATTTTAGAAATGTTCTGTCCCTCACGTTAAACCCTCATGTTCCCAGATGTTTAAGATAAAATGAAAGAAGTGAAAAAAAATCTGCTTCATGATCTCGTTGCAGACCATCTTCATGCTCACCCATAACTCTGCACAGTCGCCCACTTTGATCTCTGTTCTTCAGCCAGAGGCTGTCAGGCCTGTGGACTTCCACACAAAATCATATTTTTTATGACAAACTCTGCACTTCTGGTCAGAGATATTTAATGTTGTTTTGAGAATCTGATGGAGCCACTTTTCCAGTTTGGAGGCAACAGTCCCATGTACAGTTCCCATTACTTTTTACACACCTTTTATTTCTTTTTTCTACCCCTTTATATTCATCAAGCTTTTAATGTTCCCTCAATTTTAACGTTGCCAACCAACATTTATCATCATTGCTTCTTTCATCTGCTGACCACCACAGTATCCATTTTTTTGCCATCATCAGTTTATCAATCTGGATTAGGAAATTCCACAGGATCTTTGCTCCATCATTCACCATTACTCTTGCTCTCCCATCTTCCATCTTGATCTTCGGACTTCCACCCTACACTTGACATAAATGTTTGCATAAACGATTCCAGCTACCTGGTAGTAACGTTCCATGTATGCCATACTTACATGCATCATACACCCTTCTGTTACTGCTGGACATACAAGTCCTTCTCACTGCACTTTTAGAGGATCCACAAAATTTGAGTGCTGTACCGCAAAAGACCTGCAAAGTTTAAATAGTAAATTCAGTATTACCACAGCCATCTAGTTTGATGAGGGTGGATGGAAAAATGGTGCCTGTATTACTTCTCTTGGAACACATGGGTTTGGATAAGAAAGGTTATGGAGGTTGGGGTGTATTAAGCGATGGACTCAGGATTTGTGAGCGATCATTGGGTATTTAATTGAGGATTAAAGTCATGTAAGCATAAGCTCTGAGGGCATAATATTTGAATGGAAATAAAAGATTTAGCCATGTAATAAAAATCTGAATGGAGCTCTAAATAAACTATCCAGTTTAAGTGAATGTGAGCTGTGGCCCAGAGTGATAAGGTTTAAAGCATTAACATAAGTATAGACTTAGAGTAATTCACAGGTTCAATACTTTCCTGTGGCCTTTTATAAAAGGACAATGCTCACTCTCACATTAATTCCCTCTCTTCATTCAATGATAAGCAGGTCAGAAAATGATCCTAAAAAAGACACCACCCCTACTCAGAAAAGAAAAACAGGTGAGGTGATGAGACTGTGATCCCACTTTGGATGGACACCACTAGGTGGCAGAAAAGATTTAACAAACCTTACACTAGTTTACATGAATATCAGTTGGCTGAGAATGAATGTTATTCTTCTGTTTAAAAAACAAACAAACAAGAAAACTGGGAACAATATTACTACAAAGAAGCACTGCCATGCTGTCAGAGGTTGTAAAAGTCAAGGCGGAGCCTTTTCACCACTCAGCAGTGAGGCTGCAGCATCTGCTCTGGCTTCTACAGTGGAAGTGTTCAGGAAAACCTGCTCAGACTGATAGCAAGTAAAAGTGACATGAATCATGTAGACTGAGAGGAAAGGCCCAACAGAAACATTTCGAAATGCCAGCTAAGATGAAATTCTTCTTTCTTGTGTCTGTTCTATCAGCACTTTATCATGTGCACGCTGCATGAAAATCCAGGTGGTGAACTAGTCTGTAACATTTATCCTGAATTAACCTCAAAAATGCACATACCCACATGAAAGTGAGGCTTTTTGAAGAAATGCTAGGCTTTAAAGGTCTGAACATGCAAGCTGTGCAGTTTTATGTTAGTGCTTCTTTCACACTTAAGCAATCAATTATTCACATATGCCACCGACATCTAGTTCCTGATGCACATGGTTCCCCTTTTTTAGGGTAACAAAACCAGCTTCAAAGACATGAAACATATTAACCAGTCTAAACAACTTTGATCATGTTACAGGGATTTATCATACTGAAAGATTTTCTACAAACAATTTTACCATTTCAGAGTACCTGTAATACATACAAGGTATCTTCAGAGCTCCAACTACTCAATGATAGTTGTTGTAGCTAGAGTTAACATGATGAGGTGAATTATATTATTTTAATTTAATTTTTTTGCCTGACAGCTGCATTGCTTGTATCAAATGACTTGCTATTAGTTTAGCTGTGAAGAAGTACCTGTGAATTTGAAAGACCTAACAGAACATAATCATTCTTATTCTAAAGCTAATATGGCTTGTTGTATTGTTAATTGTAGTAACAGACCACCCTGAGAAGAGGGTTGGTCCGGGAAAAAAACTGGACTTCAAACCAGCTCTTCAAAAAATCTAAATGTTTACAAGCCACAAATCACAGAGGATTTTAAGTCACCAAGACTATGCAGACTATGGTGCGAAATAGCAGACATAACTCTGGATACAATGCAATTTTAATAAACAAGAGGACAAAGTGAAGTCTCAAAGTAACTGCACAGGTGAGTCAAGACCTTGTTCCAACAGTTTTATCAAAAACTGAGCCTTTTCATTTCCCAAAGGGGCTGATCTGCAAATGTAGCCTGAATCTTTAGGGTGAAAGAGTTAAATTATTCACACTTTAACCCCTTGTTTTTTTCTTCCTGACCCAGTAATAAAAGGGCATGCTCTTTCAAACAGAAGTTCTGTTTTTCCTTATTCTCGATAGCGTTGTCTTTTTCTATATACATTATTTATACATTTTATTTTTTATACATTCATTTAATTTTCAATAATTCATCCTTGTCATAATGTGAAACTAGTCTTCCTTTCACACAAAGAAATGGGAAACATGCCAAAATGCAAATAATGCATAAGTTCCTCTCCATAAAAATGTGATTCATTATGTGTCTTCATATTTTCTTACTGTAGAAGAACCTAGTAAATATTTGATCAAAATGGTGTCGATGCAACATGAATCAACTTTAATTTGTGAACTGCAGTACAAATTGTGACCAAATGCATAATAAGCATTTACATATGTAGATATTCTAGTATTTCCCAGCCTTAGGATCATTTCTGCAAGGTTTCATTACTTAATCAGACTGAATAATACTGGATCATATTTCTCTTCTATAAGGAGAAGAAGACATTTTCTAAAGGTTTTCATGAAAAATTTCACCAAAGTGCAAACTGGCAACAGAGGGCGACGGGCTTCACAATATTAAAACAACATAAAAGAGTGAGTAGAACGGCCCTCTGTCTGACTGCAGCACTACTGAAGCACAGAAAAACAATGCCTCATGCATCTGTCAACATCATGTGTCAGAATCAAGGCTGGCGGTATCATGAGTCTTTAATTGTGTAACTAGGTGCACGCTTATATGCGGGAAATGTTCTCAGAAAACATGTAAAGATGAATGTATCTCCATTATATTCAAATTAAAAAATAAAACACATCCCATCTGTATTAACATTTCACCTGACAATGCTTTTAATAAGAGCCTTGCTATGACCTCACCCTCAGATCACATATAAGCTCCAACAGCAGCCCCTGGTGTCTTATACACACATGGACACATCTGTTGCCATCCTTACAGCTCATTGAAAGAATTCTCAGCTCTTCTTGAAAGATGATTACATTGAAATTATTTGTCTTATGTATATCTGCATGCCTTTATTATGGAAAACCAGGTTGATCAGAAGTATGGTTTAGGTGGTGGACTGGGAGCTGATGAGAACGAAAACATTCAAGGGCATTACATCAAGTACATCACTGTCTGATCGTACCGTCCACTGACAATTAAACAAGAATGGGCTCGATGCAAGAAGACCCAGGGGGATAGGCAATTAAAAGATTTTTTTTTTTTTTTTTTAAGAGCAATGTTGAATTTCATGTTGAAAGTGATTGTTTACAAGCCACAAAGTTTCAGGGACTGATGAATCAAAACTGGAGCTTTTTTGTAAGTCGCTTCGACTCTACATTCACAGACGGAAAAATGAAATTTTCAAAGAAAACAACAGCACACCTGCTGTGAGAGACCGTACCTGCAGCTCGATTATGTATTGGGGCTGTTTTGCTGCATGTGGCATGATGGTCCTTGACTCTCCGCAGGGTACAGCAAAGTTTTAAGGCTATCGCGACATCCTGGAGCAAAACATACGGCACCGTCCAGCAAGAGGCTTAGCCTCACTCACAGGTCATGGGGGCTCAAATATAATGAGCTAAATCTCATAGCTAAAAGCACCCAAGACTAGCTGATTAGAAAACATTGGAGTCCTCTTAACGGGCCCTCTGAGGCCTGATCATAATCCTTTTGGACATATGTGGAAAGATCTGAAAACCACAGAGTGGAAAAGGTCTCAGGTTTGTAGATATGCTAAAACCTGCTTTCTTTTTTATTTTTTCTAGTAGTGAACCAGAAAGTTACCTCTAGTCTCTGTGGTTTCCATCCGATTCACACAGAATTTTAACTCATTTGTCAAATTTTTTTGGACCATAACTTTTCTGTTTTGGTTCACTCTCACCAGGGGCATTGAGTTTAGTGAAGAAGCTCTAAATATCCACCAACCACAATAATCCCTTTCAGTACAAACAGTACAGACCCAGTTTGTAGCAGCTGAACAAAGAAGAATATTTTTCAGTTGAAGAGACAAACATTTCCCCTGAACAGCTTGAAATATTGTTCCATATCTGTGGGATGTCTGAACAAGCAATGAGTTTCAACCAAGTGAAGCTAAAAGGTTCACAAGCTATTTAACTGTTGCAGAAAATCCTCTTTTGCAATTATAATGTATTTTATTTCATTTTATTTGTGGAAATGGTCATAAAACAGCAGCAATAAGAATATGAGATTTTTTTATTAAATATACTTTTTAACAGATTCATGTAGTTTTCTAGAGGAAGCAACACAAGTGAATCAAGAAATTTACACCAAAGCTGAACTGGAGCGCACGAGGCTGGCCAGCCATCGCAATTCTTGTCTCTCTTTGATACAAAGAATTAATCTGGTTACTTTGGGTTCCACTTTGATTTTTGGAGGCAGTACAGAATGGATGCAGAAGAAACTGCCTGTAGATGCCATTGGCTAGACAAACAATCAGTCACAGAAATAAAGCATGTGACTGCAATCATCTTGGCTGTTTTGAACAGTGGCTCTTTGACACTCCTGTATCATCACATAAAGCCCTCCCTTGCTCAGCTGCAATTGGTTTGGTACATTCTGTACCGGTGGAAAGGGCCTCTGAAGAGGAGAGAGAAAACCTTCACTAAGTGAATGGGCAGGACTGCTCAAGCCAGCAGTGACTCCAAGCCACAAATACAACTTGTCAGGGTTTAACACCTAACAAGATGAAAAAATATATTTGCCAAATTGTAGGGTGGGGCTCACTTTTAAAGGCTTATATAACAATAATTTACCTAAATTTAGCTTTTACGTTTTTCTCTGCACTTATAATTTGTTGGCTCAGCTCACTGTGTTCCCTCAGGCTGACCCAGCCTTGTCACAAGCAGGCAACAGACGGAAGAGATGAGGTTAACTAATGTCTTTTGAAAATCTCAGAATATTAAGTCGGGTAAAAGTGCAGTTATATCTGTCATTTTAATGCATATGTAAATCTGAATATGCAATTTTAATGATCAAATGTTAGTTTTAAAGGGTTTATCTAGTGCACGAAGACTTTAGCCTTGTGAGGCCCAGTATATGAAATATTTGACAGGAATTATAGTTGTTTTTTGTGTTTATAGATTCTGTAAACACTTTTTTTTTTAAATGTTGTTTCACAATTTTTTTTATATATATATAATTATATATATATATATATATATATATATATATATATATATATATATATTATATATATATATATATATATATATATATTATATATATATATATATATATATCTATATATATCAATATATAAAAACAAATCATATGCAACTTTTTTTTTAGGTTTTGATTATGTATTTAATGTTTTATAGAAAGGTATCAAAATCTGCACCAAAATTTAACCTTTGTGTCTTGTTCATTTCTCCCCCCTTACTTTAGTGCTCCCGGTCAAATTTGACCGGCCTGTTTTAACTGCTCCTACATTAACAGAAAAACCACTGATTAACACCAAATTTTATTTAACTCCTTTTTAAGCTGTAAACAATGTCTCAGACCACTGGTTTATATGAATAACTGCAGTGAATATACATAAAATAGACACAGAAATAGTAAACTGTATTCCAAAATTATCATTTATTGTAAAAAAGAAAGTAACAAAAATCAAAACTGACCAAATTCACACATCAACATGAGCCTATCATTTGTATGTGTGTGTTTGTGTGTGTGTGTGTATGTGTGTACGTGTGTGTGTGGGTGTGTGTGGGGGGCTGTGTCTTCACATGTGTTTTCACACACAGGAGTGGCATCCTAACAATATTTTCTACTCTTGCTCTTCCTCCTCTTTCCTGGGTGGATGAATACCAGAGCAAATTGCCATCCTTGGACTGGAATATCACGGGACCGCTCCCACCGCTACACCGGGCTGTGGGCTTGAACGTGAATGTTCAGTGCCGGACAGCTCCCACAGCCCGGAGAAGTGGTGGGAGCTGTCTGCTGCTGAATGCGAATCTTCAGCACCGGACAGCTCCCGCCACTTTTCCGGGCTGTAGGAGCTGTCCAGTGCTGAATGTGAACGTTCCACACCTGAACAGCTCCCACAGCCCGGAGAAGTGGTGGGAGCTGTCCGGTGCTGAACATTCACGTTCAGCACCGGACAGCTCCCACCACTACTCCGGACTTTGGGAGCTGTCTGGTGCTGAAGTGGTGGGAGCTGTCCTGGTAATGAACATTCACGTTCAGCACTGGACAGCTCCCACCACTACTACTGAACATTCACGTTCAGAACCGGACAGCTCCCACCACTTCCCCGGGCTATGGGAGCTGTCCAGTGCTGAACGTGAATGTTCAGCATCGGACAGCTCCCAAAGCCCTGGAGTAATGGTGGGTAAGGGGTCTCTGAGAAGATATGATACATTTTGTATCAGAAAGTGCGGTTCACGTGGGGGGATGGGCACATAAGCCTAGGAAAGAGACGGTTCTCATAACAAACACCTAATTGTTGACTTTGAAATGTGGAACAAGTGTTAGTGTTATACATTTAGTTTGGAAAGTGCAGTTTACGTGGGGGGATGGGCACATAAGCCTGGGAAAGAGACGGTTCTCATAATAAACACCTAATTGTTGACTTTGAAATGTGGAACAAGTGTTAGTGTCATACATTTAGTTTGGAAAGTGTGGTTCATGTGGGGGGATGGGCACATAAGCACAGGAATGAGGTGGGAAGAGGAGACACCTATTTGTTCAGTCTGAGAGGGGTTCACGTGGGGTGGGGTGGTGTGTGTGTGTGTGTGTGTGTATGGTGGTGTATTTGTGGTTGTGTACAATCTGATGGATGAACACAATCTAGGGTCACCCATTAATTTCCTATGGTGGTCATTTTTGACCGGGAACACCACAGGTGTTACAAAGTTGAATAAACTACTCAAAATTCAGAGAAAATGGTGATCAGCAATTATATATGTTCAAATGGCTAGTGTGGAGGATATCATAAGGCCCTGAGACAATCAAATGTAAAACAATATTTATGATTGATGGAAGTAGGAAATCGATTAGATTTGACCTGAACAAGACAGAAAGGTTAAAGGATTATTCTGGAATTAAGTCAACCTTAGGTTGATTATTAGATAGTAAGTGGTGTGAACTTTCATTAGGGACCAAAATGATATGAATCAAAGTAGTTTTGAGTTAGAACATGATATAGGTTTGCAGCAAATGGGCAGTAAATGATAGCACTTTGGAGAAATCGACTTCTGTAAAGATAAATTGGTGGTTTAAGCCTCATAAAAGATTCAAAAATATAATGTCACTGAAGTGATGGTGGCTAGGACACATACTGACAACCAAGGTAATCTTAACTTTGTGAGTGTATGAAGTGTTTGAAAAGGAGTGTTCAGATCTCGCCTTCCAGTTGCTGCCATCATAAATCCCTATAAATAGAGTACCAAAAGTCACACAAACTACTGTCAATGGATGCAAAAGGAGGAGAGTCCTGGTTTCTCCCTCCATAGAAATGACTCAATACTTCGATCACATGTGTCAAACACAAGGCCCGCGGGCCAAATGTGGCCCGTCACTTCATTTTATGTGGCCATTGAGAGCTAGTGCATTAATGGCTTAAATTTTAAACCAATATTTTAAGACTTAAAATAAGCTTACACCATTTTAAAGCGCATATTGACAATAAACTACATCTCCCGTCGTCACCCACAACTATAATAGTATCTCACCATGAGCAAGACATCAGGACGATTTTCAGAGCTGATTAACTTCAGAAAAACCTCTACAAACTAACCCCTGTATGTCCAAAAAAAGAGAAATTGATGCACAAGGAAGGCAGTTTCATGAACGACGGGAAAACAAATACAAGTTTGTACCTCAAGGTGAAAAAACAGTATGTCTTTGTATTATGAGGGGGGTATCAGTCGTGAAAGAGTATAATCTACGACGGCATTTGGACAACAAACACGGAGCTAAGTATGCTAAATTTAGCCTCCAAGAAAAACAAAGAATCGCTTCCGTTTCTGAAACCAAGGTAATGGATACTCTGAGTGATGTTTACAGAGTCTGTTACCATAGCAATGGACTCTGTAAACATCACCTGTTCGAGAGTAGGTTTACAACCACAAACCCTGAGTTTAATATAATAATGAGTTAAATATTTGAAACTTTAATACATAATAAATACATAAACAGTTATTTAACAATATAATAAGGTGCAGTTTAATTTATTTTGATTTACATTGCATTTTGTTACATTCATGCTGTCAATCTGGCCCTTCGACGGCAACTATGATGCTGATGTGGCCCTCAGTGAAAATGAGTCTGACCCCCCTGGTTTAGATGTTGATGACAAAATAAGGAAAGTGTTAGAAGTGGAGACTCTCCTCCTTTTGTGTCTGTTCACAGTGATTTGAGTGAAATATCTCTACAGTTATTTATCCACTTTTGGTACATTTATAAGGTTAAGATTATTTCAGTTTGTATGTGGGGATCCTTTCCACACTATCATTTCTGTGAATGTGATGTCTCAACATTCATTGCTATGATGCTGCAAATGCAGATACTTTTCTCACTCAAAACTAGATCAAATTAGTGTTGTCCCTGACAAATGTTTCCATTGTTTGTCATCTAAAAATAAACATAGGTTTGATTTAACTCCTGCATGTTTATCTTCTCTCCACTTGGCTTCATGAAATTCTGCCTGGTTATTGTTGCATTAAATTCCCAACACACAAACACTCTGCAAGAACTGTAATATTTGTCATGGGGCTGTAATGTCGTTATGACGCGAGAAACACAGCAGAACCCTGGTCACAGGTGAGCCGCGGTTGAGGGCCAGTGAGCGGGATTGTTGCCAGGGGGCGCCACTGAGCAGCTCAGGTGGGTGAATAAGCCCCGCAGTTCACTAACGGGGCAACTCGGAGCGACGCACTCCAGCTGAGACGGGCGGCGGGAGGAAAGGTGTTTCTACCTGGATTAGGAGCGGGAATAAAGCAAAGTAAACTTGGTCGTAGGCGAAATCTCTGTGTTTGTGCGGTGAAGGAGAGGAGCCGCCGGTGCGCTCTGCCATGTCAGCCGCTGTCTGCTGGCGGGATGGGAAGAGGAGCGCGAGCTTGACTTGCAGACGTCGCCTCGCTGCTTTCTTTAGCGGACAGTTAATTACTACCTGAAGACAGTTAGAGCGGCAGTTTTCTGGGGAAGTGTGGAGGCTGTCTGGTGCTAAAAGCTTTCCTAAAAGCTACTGGAGCAGCCGGTGGATGTTGCGCCATGGAGACACAGAGGAGACTTCGAGCCATACTGATGTTGATATGGATTTTTCCAGGTAGGCCAATTAACTCAGCCGACGGTCACGCGGCTCAGTGACCGTCAGCACCACTTTGTTTGCATCTTGGAAAGTAGTACGATTAGAGCGATATATCTAAAGTTAAGCTGTTCAGGCAAGACTTTGTACTTAGAAGCTTTTTCTTATCCCAAACTCCTCTTTATCAGAAAGTAAAGAAAAAAAAAAGGAAAAGAAACAACACAGCTTTGCTTTTAACCAACTTATTCCCAACATAACAGTTTTAAAGTTTAATTGTGATGAATGAAGTCATTTATTCAGTCGGCTTTGTGCTCTGCACATATAAGACCCGCGCATTTGCTGCTTTCTGCTGAAGGTTTTGATGCAAGTTGCTTTAAACCCAGAAGGAGGGTAAATGGATTCATATACGTCGCTCTCATTAGTTCCCAGAATACTTAGGAACAGTTAGTTGCCTGCTCAGATCTTTGGTTTGTGTCTTGGAAAGTCCCAACCCTTTCTTTATCTTTTCTACAGAAAAAAAAAAAAGAAAAAATAGCGGAGACAATCCAGCAGACAATTCACGAAATAAGCGATATATGTAATTTCCATTGCTGCGAATCCCGCTGTGGCTGTGTTTTAACAGAGGTCCCCTTTTAAGCTGGCAGCAGAGTACTCCTCATCTTAAGAAAGCATAATGTTGTTGCATGGTTGAATGCTTGAATGAATTTTAAAGACGTCAAACATTGTTGCTTTTTTTTTCTTCCTTTTTTGCTTTATTTTGACGGTTTTTTGTCCCTTGTGAGGTTGAAAATGCTATAAAAGCAGGAGCACACCTGCAGGAGCCGGATGCCACTTAAACAACCTGGATAAGAAATCCCAGCTGTTAATTTAAGAAGGTTTTACTTGATTGTTTTGGCAATTGAGGTTTGAAAGCTTGCACACAGCACTGGCTTTTATCTGCTGTGGCTCCTGTGCATGTTTGGTAATCAGTGCATGAGAAATTGAACTCACTTTGGAGAATAATCAATAAACAATGCTTGACAAAGAGATGCATTGCAGCTTAAATGGTCTGAGGTTTTGTCACCATTGATTTCCCACTTCCGCCTTGAACAGAAACTCTGCGTCATCTAAGAAAAAGCTCTTCTGACCGAGACAATCTTGTTCCTGTCAACTCTGCTACATAATTTCTTTCCCTGTCAGCCTGGAAATCACACAGGGTTTCTTTCTTTCTTTCTTTCTTTCTTTCTTTCTTTCTTTCTTTCTGATTTAGCAGGTTTTCTTTCGTCCACACCGGAGAGCTTGAACAACGACCAGCATTACAAAATGACAAAAAAGGAAAATTACACCCTCATTTTGTCACTTTTCAGTGGTGCACATGTGTGCGTGTGTGTGTGTGTGTGTGTGTGTGTGTGTGTGTGAGGGCACCTGTATTAGAATCAGTGGTTTTAATAAGAGGATTCTGCATTAAAATTGCTGTGCCATGTCATCACATCTGCTAGTTTGATTCATGCTGAGTGGAATGAAACGGACAAACTCGGTTTGCGGCTCACTGAAGAGCAACTCCAGCCGCTTTCTGTTCTGATGATCAAATGGTTTTCTTAATTTGGACGATGGATTTTTTTTTTCTTTTTTCTTTTTTTTTTTTTTTTTTCTCTCTCCCTCAGCTAAGCAGCCTGTCACGCTGATCCGGCCTGTCAGAAACATGTCTGTCTGAACTGAGTTTAAATGAGCAAAGAGAACCCAGTTTGTGTTGATGAAACACAGCAGCTCAGTAGCTTTACATGAGAAGAAGCATGGCTAATTGGACGCTAAAATAAATCTGTTAATACTTGGCTGCTCTCAGGATACTGTTTCGTACCCATTAACTGCAGCAAATCGCATTCTCGTTTTGCTGTTCAGTAGCCTATGTCCACGCTGACACACATTTCTGTTGCCCATCAGAAAGCTCTGACTGGCTTGACAGAGGACAAGGTGACTTGGGATGCTTAAACCCTCCCCCCAACCTCCTGACATTAAAAATGGCTCTCTGTTTGGGCCGGCGACTCAGATATTTATATGTCTTCAGCTGATTGTGTTCACTGACGGCTCTGCTTCATAATGAGGCTGGAGTCATTTGGCTGCGGTGTAAGCTGATGTTTGTGAGCCAGCTATATCCCTTTTCAGAGAATAACTCTCAGAGCTTAGGGTAATTCTGATTCTGATTAACTAAACAAGAAATTAGTCGGTCATGGTCCAGAGTTGGAATAAACAGCATTCCTTGCAGGCTGCTGCTGGAGAATTAACTCTCAGTGCAAAAGCTTTGGCAAACCTCAGCAGCCACCAGAGGGTGGAAACGCTGGTAGTCTTAGTCCAGTTGGGCCGGTTGACGTTCACATTTAAATTGGCACTGATGCCAGTTCATTTAATAATTAGTTAACAGTTAATTGTGTAAAGGCAAGAGGGGCTACCCGAGAACTGCAGAGTACGACATGTAAGGGGGCGAAAGTCACATTCCTCCAGGGCTTTGCTGGCAAACTACGGCCTCGTCCAGTTATTTCAGGATAAGCAGACAAGATCTCCACTCGTCTCACAGTCAGTGCTGATCTGTTCCTTGCCAGATTGACGGGGACATAGCCTGGAGTTTTTTGTAAGGTTCAGCACATCAGTATTGTTCTTTGCTTTGTTCTAACCCTTGCCCTAAATCAGTGCCTTTCAGATTAGTGGAAGTCAGCACAGTCGCATTCAAAACCCCATGTTTACATATCTCGCAAAAGCCGCAAATGCACTGGTAATGACTGGTTTCAACCGGTGCTGCCACCCAGTGGATTCCACTTTCATGGTGCTTGGCTATTAAAGGAGACGTTCCCTTTCTTTAAAATTGAAGAATTGACACAATTCTCAATTGACACAATTTCCTTATCTGCGACATGATTTGCCAGAATACCACATAGATACAAGTCAGAAGCTCTGTTTCCAACTGTGTCTTTTCAGCTCTGTTTATAACAGCTAACTCCAGAGGGTTGAGCTGGCACATCAACTCCACTCCACCCTCCTGTTGCAGGTTGTAATCATTTACATTACATCTACATTATGCAGTATTTGTCTAAAATGCATAACAGACAAAATATTTTATTTACTTATTTGTTTATCCTTGTATAAATCTCTAACAAATATTGTCATTGAATGTAATTATTTGCTTGAAAAATAATCATCTATTAACTACTATTAAATTATACAAAAAGTGAATAATTGTGCTCAACAACACACTGAAAGTTATGGTTATTGGGTATTTCTGTACAGCCACAAGGTATGTTTGAGGTACTTCACTCTCCTTGAACAAGGCAGTTCCATGATTGGTCTGGTGTCAGTTCCTAGTCTGGGTTTTGATGGTCAACGAGCCAGTGTAGACCGAATGTTTAAAGGTCTATAATCAAAAGCTGATCACGTCAGGTGTTGATTGCAGGATTATTTTGAAAAATAAAATCAATGAAAACTTTGCGACCTCAACAAAAACAACCCAAAATAACCTTGGAGTCCTGTCATGGTTATCTTTCGTGGTATTTTTCGTGTAATGCTTTGTGGCACTATGTCACACATCGACAGGAATAGAACTAGCTTTCGTGAGCAAGCTCCGTCATTGCAGAAGTGACCAAAAAAACTGAAGAAAGTCATGGAGGAAGAGGAAACGAGAGTAACAGAACAAGACTAAGTGTTGGACAGTGTCATAAAATTGACTTAACCTGTACAACTACATCTGGGCCATTTGAGCTAAAGATAGAAAAACCTCTTTTGTGTTGCTTTAAAGTTGTGTGGCTGAGCTGCCTGTACCTTACTGGCATCTGACCCAACGATAGAAGCCAATATTATGACTAGTATTGTAATAATTTATTAGTTTAATCCACTATTCAGCTTTGTTTTTTTTTTTTTTTGAACAATCCAGGAATCACCTTTGCCATAAAATGTGAAGTTAATAATTATAATAAACCAACTTAAAACCAAGAAAACCTTCAAAGATTTTGACTTGTTTTTAAATTTCTTTCAAAAACAATACCCAAAATATTATTTGTACTATACTTTGTTTTTTTTTTCAGCAACAGTATTTATTTTTCTTCCTCTCTTCTGGTTAATAAGCAGAAAACACTGCCTGTTTGTTATTGCTCTTTTTTGTTACTACAGAGAAATAAAAAATACCTGTGTGTTATACAGCTTTTGAGCTCATTTAGAGTTTTTTTTGTTTGTTTGTTTCTGAGGCAAACTGTCAAATTGCCACCAATTGCATGCATGGTCACATGTGTAAAACTGACGCATACCTCAGTGACCAGTGTTCTCTGTGTGCCATGAACTCACAGAAGACCCCTGTAGGGGCAGAAAGTGCGGAAGGATTTTGTTCACCTACATCAAATTAATTGGCTCATGGTCACTCAATGATCCTACACACAATTAATATGGATTTGACTCCATACTTACATGGATGTTGCTCTGAGTTATTTGTGTGGACAGTTGCAGCAGTGTAGGTTAAGGGGCGTTGATTGGAACTTTGCATGCCAGCTCACTGAGCTAATGTGAATTTTAGTTGGGTTATCGCTAATGGATATGGAAATATGGTGATGCAGCACAGCATACTACATTCAGATACACAGGGTCAAGTCTTATCCTGTTGCATGAATACATACATACATACATACATATGTAGTTACTTTATATATGCAGTAGTCTTAGGCAGTGGAAGAAATCATTTGAAATAAGAATGCTTTCAGAAATATAAAATTACTTTTTTATTATCAATTTATCAAATGCAAAGTAAACAAAAACAAGAAAAATCTAAACTAAATCAATATTTGGTAACTGTCTTCCAAAGAGCATCAGATCTTTGAGGTACACCTAGACAAAGGCATTTGATCTGTTGGACCATAGTGTACAATTAATGAATTATGCCAAAAATGTGTTAATGACCATCAATTTATTTGTGTATTGAAAAACAGACATCGAAACATAAACACCAGTTTAGGAGGTATAGAAGTGGGTGATAAACATCCAGCAAGGTAAGGGTTTTGAATGACAGCTCATGTAAAGGTTTTACACCATGGCAAGACTGAGCACAGAAACAAGTCAAAAGATAGTTATACGGCACTAGCGAGGTCCTGTCCCAGGCGGAGATTTTAAAGCAGATGAGTGTGTCAGCGTCTGCTGTTCAATCTCTATCGAAGAAGAAAAAAGTCATTAGGCATTATTGTCAGTGTAAAAAAAGAAGAACAAGTAGTCCTGGAAGTGATGGTTGTGGCTCATGCTACTATTGCCCTTGCATTTTTTTTGGAATTTGTTACAGTTTACTGGTTAAGTTACTGTTATCATTATTTTCTGATGATGCACATCTCAAATGCACTTTTTATATACACTTCCAGAAAAAAACCACAACACACAACATTAACCATTACATTCACAACCTAATCAGCATTTTGCTTGCTGAGTGACTCACTTCGATGTTTATGACACTGACTGCATTTCATATTTTTTAATCCACTGCACACAGTGTAGTAAGACTAAGTAATGAGGCAACAACACAACCTCTGACTACTGAATGCAGAATTCTTTATTTTATTCTTTTGTTTTCTTTTACAACTGTTTTATGCAGTTTGATTGTTACTTTTCTTTTCTACAAAACTTTACAAAACGGATTCGACAGAAACAAGATTATTTGTAACCACTGCCAAGTTGATCTCCCCGTTAAAGGTTTCTCCTGGTATCCTGTTTGAACAACAAATGTTATGGCACTTTAGTTCATATGGCAGCAGATCATTTAAATTAAAGTGCACTTTACACTACTTTTTAATTAATCATTTGATTTTGTGTATACAATGCGATTAATTGTGATTAATCAGGGAAATCATGAGATTAATTACGATTAAAATTTTAATCGTCGCCCAGCCCTAATATTGTTCTTTACCAATTAAACTTATTACTGTACTGCTAAATAAAAGGGTAATGGAACCACCGGGCCACCCAACCCTGGCTTGTCCAAAAATGGGCACTGCAGGTCTGAAACATGGCCAGCTTAGCTCATTTACAACAACTTAGCTGTTCTAGCTTGGTTGACTTGGTGCATGCTAACCTGTGATGGTAACTAATGGTATCTTACCTTCATTCTAATCAAATCTGTCCATACACTCTGCGTCTGGAGCGTGACTGGTTAGCCGTTGGTTAGTGGTCAGGATAGTCCGCTTGGAAGGGTCCTGAAATGGTAGGAGGCAAAAGTTGTTCAACCAGTGGACCTTGCTTCTTCAGCTGCTGCAAGAGGTAGAAGCTGATGAGCAAGAGGAAGTCCAGGTGGCATCCTCTATGCAGCCCTGACCAGCAGCCTTCAAACAGGAACAAAGATCGCTGCTTTGCTGAGCTTCGCTCCAGAACCCTTCTAGTCCACCTAAAACCAGTCGCAGCTGTTTCTTAGTGCAGTTAACAGCACAAGAAGCCATATTATTTTTAAAACAAAAATAATTATTATCTCTTAGGTCTTATTCATTGACTGTAAATACTGGACAGATGCATCCGGTCAGGTGACCCATAGGTTTGTGCAGAGAGCATATGAAGCCCATATTTTTCTTAAACTGTCTTTCACCATGTTACAGAGGTGGGACCAGCAGTGCCAAAGTAAGCCGGCTGGAACATGACCATCAGTTAGCTGTTTTTAGCTTAGCCGGTTTAGCTTCTGCTAACCCAGGATGATCATTTTTATTACTTTATATTCATTTCTTTTTTGCCTCTATGAGCAAGAGCTGTTTTCCACCATGGGCTGCAGTTCTTAGAGTCGGCTAAGGAGCTGGACGAGCTCTTGGCCAACAGCTTTGTGCATCAACCGATAGCCACCTTAACTGAACTGTTCACAGAAAGTCATTTCAGGACTCTCCCAGTTGGACTTGTGCTGTTGACTCTTCCAGTTGGAACTGCAGTAAGCATGGCTAAGCTAAGATCTGTCCTTTGTACTCAGATTCCTCCAGACAAACCACAGCAGGTAATAGTGAGCTGTTAATTTCCACACAAGCATAAGAAAACATATTCTTTTTAAAATTTGATCATGATCTCTTAAGTTTTTATTCACAGCTCAGAAGTCAGGAAAGGCTAAGTTGCTAAGATCATAACAACAATGGCTAGCTGTCTTAGCCAACAGCAGAGCCAATGGTTAGTTGTCAATCAAGCTGTGAAATGGACTGCTGATTGGTCAGCTTTATTGCTTAATATCAGTTTATCTGAGGTGGTACCTAAAGATTCACCCCGTATACCAGGGCTGTCTAACTTCAGTCCTAGAGGGCCTGTGTCCTGTATGCCTTAGATGGTTCCCTGCTTTAGTGAACCTGATTCAAATGAACGGGTCATTATTAGACTTGAGGATGGTGATCCTTTCATTTGAATTAGGTGCGCTGAAGCAGGGAAACATCTAAGACAGCCATTCCCAAACTTAAGAATATCAAGGCCCAATTTGAAATGTGAAAAACTGCTCTATACAGTTGTCATGGATGTTAAATTTAGCTCTGGAGACCAAAACTGTTTTTTAACCAGACTATAAAAATTATTTCTGCTACAGCACCCAATGGGCAGTTTAGGAATTTTCTTCAGTTTTTCTCTATTTTTTCTTTCCCTTTCTGGATTGAGTCAGAATAGAAAGACGGATATAGCCCCTCGGTAGTATGTCTTTTACTGTTGTTCATTTGAGGATGTATTTACCTAATATAGAAAGAACCCAATTATTTTTAATTATGTCCTGATATGTAAATCCTTACAACTGAAAGTGGATGTACTTTTTCACATGAATAATGGTTTAAAAATAATTGAATTTTGCATTAACATCATATTACTCTGTATATGGGCCAAATTAAAACACTACAGTGCATGAAGAGGACGCTCTTTTTTGCTTCCTTTTCATATGTATGGTAACTCTTAACATATACTCATACACTATATTGCCAAAAGTATTTGCTCACCCATTCAAATTATCTCAATCAGGTGTTCCAATCACTTCCATGGCCAGAGGTGTATAAAATTAAGTTAATAACCCTAACTTAGGAATGCAGACTGTTCCTACAAATATTTGTGAAAGAATGGGTCACTCTCAGGAGCTCAGTAAATTACAGTGTGGAACTCTGATAGGATGCCACTTTTGCAGCAAATCCAGTTGTGACATTTCCTCTCTCCTAAATATTCCACTGTCAACTGTCAGCTGTATTATAAGGAAATGGAAGTGTTTAGGAACGACAGCAAAGTCAGCCACAAAGTGGTAGACCACGTAAACTGACGGAGCGGGGTCAGTGGATGCTGAAGCGCATAGTGCAAAGAGGTCGCCAACTTTCTGCAGTCAATCACTACAGACCTCCAAACTTCATGTGGCCTTCAGATTAGCTCAACAACAGCGCAGAGAGCTTCATGAATCGGTTTCCATGGTGGAGCAGCTGCATCCAAGCCATACATCACCAAGTGCAATGCAAAGCGTTCAGATGCAGTGGTGTAAAGCAGCCACCACTGGACTCTAGAGCAGAGGAGGAACGTTCTCTGGAGTGAAGAATCAGGCTTCTCCATCTGGCAATCTGATGGAAGAGTCTGGGTTTGGCGGTTGCCAGGAGAACGGTACTTGTCTGACTGCATTGTGCCAAGTGTAGTTTGGTGGAGGGGGGATTATGGTGTGGGGTTGTTTTTCAGGAGCTGGGCTTGGCCCCTTAGTTACAGTGAAAGGAACTCTGAATGCTTCAGCAGACCAAGACATTTTGGACAATTTCATGCCAACTTTGTAGGAACAGTTTGGAGCTGGCCCCTTCCTCTTCCAACCATGACTGTGCATCAGTGCACAAAGCAAGGTCCATAAAGACATGGATGGCAAGAGTCTGGTGTGGATGAACTTGACTGGCCTGGACAGAGTACTGACCTCAACCCGACCAACATCAGTGTGTGACCTCAAAAATGCGCTTCTGGAAGAATGGTCAAAAATTCCCCATAAACCCACTCCTAAACCTTGTGGACAGCCTTCCCAGAAGAGTTTAAGCTCTTCTAACTGCAAAGGGTGGATCCACGTCATATTGATTAGGAATGGGATGTCACTAAAGCTCATATGTGAGTCAAGGCAGGTGAGCCAATACTTTTGGCAATATAGTGTATTTTCAGTGTATTAACTCAATAAACAAAATTCTTTCAAGATTTAACTGTATTTTAGCTTTATAAAAGGGGGCTTGATACTTGATATCAGTTTAAATAATGATCATGTAACTAAGGTTATGAGCAGTACACAAAGCCAGTCACTCATACTCGTTTACATTCATGAATACTATGTAGAATAAGATGTAGAACTTGTGTTATATGTATTCAGGATTTAGACTGGTCATCTTTTCAACATGAGTCATTAGTTCGCTATTTACTTCAGTAACACACTTTCATATGAGAAACTCCCATTGGTCACTCACATGTATCTATTTCAGGCTCAGGCTTTGTGTCAGGTTTGTTCAAAAGCTGTGTTTGTTCAGAAATTCCGTATTTAATTCAAGCCCACCAGCCTACATGTTGTGACTTTGTCAAATATGTCTGGTATAAATAAAAGTGTATTCAGTGCAGTGAGTCATAAAGAAGCAGAGACTGAGTGCGTAGGAAAGCCAAACAGATGCACGTCCCCATTACCTCGCTGTCCATCTTCACTAATGATGTGGCCACCGGTGATCAGTCGGCTTTACCCACCGGGAAGATGACACAGCCTGGACACGCTTCATAAATTACATTGTCACTTTGCTCTTCAGTCCCATCACAGACATTATATCTTCACAGTTTCTAAGCCACTGCTCCGGAAGGAAAAAGCATCCAAATGAGGCGAGCTACATTTACACCAGCCAGCAGTTTCCCTCCTGATCACAGGCAGTAAATGATGCTTCTCAGAGGATTGTGGCATTTACACTCCAGGCGTGGGCGAAGTCTGCAATGATTTGGACCAGGTGCACTCTGGGAAATTGGCACACTAATGAGGTGGATTCCTATTATAAATGAGACCTTTGCTCTGGCTAGCAAAGATGGTCTGAACTTGAGAGGCAAGGAGTATGTGTGTATTTTTTATATATATACATACACACTCTACTGTATTCTACTGTATGTGGAGGTTTTAGAAAAAAAAAGCCATTAATGCTGATGTTCAGGCCTGAGAAGGCAGTGTTGAAAGACATAAATTCATTTTTTCTCTTCCTGCAATTCATCAAATTTTCCTTTAACTGAAAAGCAGCATCAAAAATTAGTGTTTTGTAAGCTTAGCGACTGCAAAAACCTTGTTTCATCAGCATTTTGAAATTTTTGCATTTATCCACAGATGAAGACTGACTTGACATGAGAGTGAAAGGCATAAAAACTGCTGGCCCAAGAAGAAAAAAAACACACCTTTCTTCTTATAACTTTGTAGTTAAAGGAAATTGGTTGTCTCGTGGGAGGAGATGAGTTTGGCACTAAGACGCTAAAAGATTATTGTCTCATTTGGCTGTTATAGTAAAGATGAGATTTTTTTTTTTCCCAGTGTGGTGCTGGATGAGTTTCTTTGCCGTGGCGGATTGGCTAGGTGTGTTTAAAAATGGTGGATGATAGTCCTGTGAAACTGGAGATTTCTTTTTTTCCTTTTTTTCTGTGTATACTGATAGAACTGCTGTTTGAGTGGTTTCCATCCAAGCAGAGGTGAGAGATTAGTATTCATTGAAAAGTCAGAGGGATCCTTGTTCGTTACTCCTGATGCTCCCGTCTATCTTCTTGCCAGATGGATAAGAGGCCAGATTAGTGCCTTCACTTAGCTGAACTGTCACCCTGACTGGGTTGTGGCATGGTTGTGTGAGGCTAAAGAAGCTCCCTCAGGTCAATCCTGCAGTTAGGGATGTCTGAGTTTTTTTTCCATCCTGGGGGTCATTTTTGAGATACGTGTAAATCCGGTTTAATATTTTCGGAGCCTCCAACTCGGTCGAGCGAGAGATGATCCAATGATCGAACCCAGCAGAGACTGTGGTCGGCGTGACGTGAATTCTCGATTGTGATTGGTTGATTGAGACCAGGGCATGTGCACTGAGCCTTTGGTCCAGCTGACATCGCTATCTGTCTTGTTGACAGTGTCGGGGAACCCAACGAAATCTGGGTCATCAGCTGCCATCACAGCCGAATCAATGGTCAAAGTAAGCCCGAAGCACATATTTTCTGATATTACTTCTCCCTTTCTTGTTTGGATGGATGAAAACACTAGAATTTCGATGTAAATTAGGTGAAAAAAATCACACTGCGACCAGCGATTCACCATGCCCCGTGGTCGTCAAATGCTGAAAAAATGAGTAATTATGTCGGCAAACCTATCAAATGGCCGATTTCAGGTCAATTTCCATCAATCAAATTGTTGTGATGAAAGAACTGCCATCAGTAATAAGAATCTATGACTTATATCAGTGGTTCTCAAACTTTTAATACTGCGTACCACCTGACAAACAGTTCAGGTCTCTGAGTACCACCATGATGACCAACTTTAAAATATATACCTTCTCAATTAGCTCAATTAGCATCGCGCAACCCGCAAATTGCAGGTTTAGGAACCTCCGCTAAAGGCTAATGCAATCTTCTGCTTCCCTAAAGCCGCTACCTGTTATGCCGACTCCCTTACTCACATTGTAGGTGTGACAACGGGGGGTGTCTTTTGCTCTTTCCGCAAACTCGGTATCTTGCAATGGCGGGCTGCCCTAAACCCGCGATCGCAAAATACCGAGTTTGCGGAAAGTAGAGGTGGGCGGATCGATCCAAATATCGATAATATCGTTGCCAACACTGGTATTGATATCGAACAATACCCGTGTAAAATGATCGATACTCAAGCTTTTTTTGTCTCCCAGAAGCACTGACCGCTGTAAAGTGCGAATTCATTGAAGTCTTTGTCTGACACGCTATCGCTGCATCCTCCTCCCCTCTTGTTTCGTCTTTTGACGTTGCACCGTCATGTGGCTCAGCGGCACTTAGAGTTAAAGCAACAGCAAAGTGCACACAATGCAAACAAAATTGTAAAAGTATTGAAAGATATAATAGTTGGACTAGAAAATCATTACAATCAGAACAATTCAACTCCAAGGAATATTTACACAAAAATGTTAAATGTGATAATAAATTATTTCACTATAAAGCTATAAGGTTTGCTGAAATTCTATGCTAGGATTTAACAAAAATAATCCAAAGACAAAAAAAAAATCACAAAAACACCAAAAGGTCAGCAGTTTCATGATAGATTAACCTTAACATGAAAAAACATCGGTATCGGCGATACTGGCCCTGTATTTACTTGGTATCGGATCAATACCGAAATTCCCAGTATCGCCCACTTCTAGCGGAAAGCACAACCCGCATGTCAGCGCGTAAAAGAGCGCGTCCAAAACTGTGGAACACTGCAACGCTGGCTATAACTAACGTCAACAAGCCATAAAGATTATGCTACTGTAACGTTAACGCTAGCGGTAAATTAGGCTATGTGTTAATGTTATATTTAATTTATTTAATCATTCTCCTAAGTCATTCATTCATTCATTCATTCATTTATAGGCTTGTGCTAGTGCCGAGGGCTACAGTAGCCTCATACTGCTGTTTTTTCGGCCAGAATCGTCCTGGGACTCTCAGCGAGACTATGAGTAGTACGAGATTGAATGTTAACGAAAACTCACCCGGCTGTATTCATTTGGAACAAAGTCCTTTCTGTTGATAGTTTTCACCCACGTCTTCCTAACTTTTTGGTTGTCGGTGCGCCCAGGAAATCGGTGCAAACTGTATGGCTGCAAACAAGGCAGTCTTCGTGCACTAAAGGCTTGTGTATTTCACATACTTTCTTCTTCCATTGTTGAATTTTCACACCATTGTTGGCACAGTTTATGACGGAACATGTATTCCCACTCGACCGACTCGACATTATAAAAATATCTATTTGTAGAAAGAGAAAAACACTGGTTAATCTGCGAGCCGGTGAAAGTGTCGCTCTGTAGCACAACCCCGCAATGGCGGACGGGGTACTTCCGGGGGGCTGGCCCGAAACGGTCTATACACAGTGTATGCACACGAGAATAGAGCGTTTTTGATCGGCTCTTTTGATCGGCTTTAATGACAATTCTGACCGATCCCGATCATATGCAAATCGGCCGATCCGATCAGGTCACCGATCGATCGGAGCACCCCTAACATATATATATATATATATATATATATATATATATATATATATATATATATATATATATATATATATATATATATATATATATATATATATATATATGTCACGCATTTGTAGTGCCACTTCCTCATATGTAATGCACTCTGTTAGAAAAGCTGCCATTTTTCCTTTTTTAAAAACTGTCTTTAAAATTGACTCTTGGATATGAAGTTGATCACTTGACTTTGCAACCATGAGGTTTTAGGTTCTTAACAGGACATCTAATGGATCAATTGACATTTGTTGCTCTGCTGGATATCATGATGCTGCTGTACTTCCCCTGCCCCCAACATCATGAGTGGGATGTTTGGCATAAAATGAACTGAATGTTGCTTTCTAATGTGTCTAAAGCCATTAGTCAGTCTTTTTTTTAGGTTCATTTTTAAACTGCACATCAGGAAAGGCTGATGGAAAGGGCAAAATGTGGAAGAAAAAAATCCACTTAAGGTCATTTTTGCTATACTTAATTTTTTTTGACACATTATAGTAGAAATATGTGTAACATAGATCATTTCTGATATACCAAGAGTGGCAGATCTAGGATTTTTCCAAGTGAGGGGGCATCAAGGGGCCACATTACACACAATCTGCATTTTTTTGATAAGGCGTTTACCAGTCATACATTGTTCACAAAAAGCTTAGTAAAATTCCATACCAGTTTTACATTAATTTTACTTTGCAAAGACAAAATACCTTCAAATACACACAGTACATGTCTGAATACACAGACAGCAAAAAAAAAAAAAAATCTATTAGGAACAGTATAATGCTAATACCCATGCTTAAATTCAAGTACGCTGTCATTGTCAGACTTGATCTGAGAGACAGCAGTTCAGTAAATGTTTGGTTTTATACTGTAATGACAAAGGTGGAGATTTATGACTTAATAAAAATACTTTTCAAAACATTTGGTGCTTTCATACTGACATTCTGTAATATTTATGGAAAGATGTGCACCCAGTTTTAGCCTGAAACGTTTTGCAAACAAATGTCCTTACATACATAAATCCTGCATTTCAGAAGCAAAAGTGCAGCTCGTCGTTGCATGATGTGTGCACCAATCAGGCCAAAACAACAAGTTTACTTGATGGAACTTTCTTCCTCAACCGTTTTTATTTGCTCATAACCTGAACTGAAAGAATACGGCTCAAACATGTCTGCGTTCATTCAGCTGTTTCATCAGTCGTTCTTAAATTGGACCTTCTGTTTGCGCACATAAGAGATGACCAAAACATTGCTGGACAATGTCTGATGTTGCACTCTGTTAAAGAAATTGGGGGATGTCCCTTGCATGCACAAACTGTCTCCCCTGTTTCATCACTTTTTGTCCACTCCAGGAAATGGAAAAAACACGTTATCAGAATTTTTGCCTTTCTGGGAAGTGGGTTATTGGGTTAGAGACTGAACCCTAATTTGCCCCCAGTGGGCCTGGCAAGCACCTTTCATGGCAGCAGTCACCCCACTGGTGTGTGAATGTGTACGTGAGTGGGTGAATGAGACGCTATTGTGAAGTGTTTTGGGGGAACCATGATTGTGTCTAGAAAGCGCTATACAACTGCAGTCCATTTACTATTTTACAATTTGGATTTTCTGTGTATTGATGGTGGATATTCCTATTTGGTACATGAGTGCCACTAACTGTATGGTCATCTGATTGCATACAACTGTAAGCTGATTGCTGTTCTTGGACAAAGGACTGATGACTGACAGGACAGAAGCACTTCAGGGGGCCAGTCAGATTATCAGACACACCAAACACATCCATCACACAGCTGATCATATAAACAATTGGTTCCTTCTGTTTCTGGAGCATGAATATGGCACACAATCAGAACAATCCCAACTAAAACAAATTCCTGAAGATGTCTCTCCATTTATCTCTTGTATGCAGCCACGTTGGCAGTTTCTTGGGCTTCCTCTTTTCCAGTTAGTGACCACTATTCTGTTTATTAAAACTAGGTGCCGCATAGCCTGTAGCACTACCTGTTAAAGAGAAAACATAGATGAAAACAACCCAGATCATTATTTTTATGATGTTTCATGGCTGAAAATTCACTTTAGGAAACTCAGTTACTGTGATTTTAGAGATTTGAGGTTGTGCACATGGTTAACATTGTGCCTGCTAAATATGAGCAACACACTTCAGTGTTTATATGAAGAATAGGAGTGTTCTGCATGGTTTGCTGCTTGCAGCTCAGAGCAACTCAACTGTTCTAATCGGGCACCTTTGTTCCATAGTGGCTTTGTTTGGTGGAGATGCAACCAAATACACTGATTAGACAAAGAAGCAAAACCCTTTACAACTGAAGTGAGTAGCCCTCATAATCTTGTTACAGTGTTCTGCTTAGAAACAGGTTCTCAGCATTCATGTGGATGAATGAAATGAAACCTCCTTTTAAACATTTCCCCAGTAACATCTTCCAGCACGACATCCGCTTCCATGCCAGTTGGGAGGTTTAATCCCTGCAGCAAGTCCTGGGTCAACCCAGAGCCTTCAGCTGGCCCTACCAGTTAAACCTCTGAACAGAGGTATCAAGAGGCAACCTTATCAGCTGCCCGGCCCACCTCAGCTGGCTCTGCTCAGAGTGGGGGAGGAGCACTGGGTTTATTCAGAGCCTAACATAGATTTCTGACCTTGTCACTCAATTTTACTCAGTTAGGCTAAAATTTCATGATGTAACCAACATTTTGCTTTTTTTTCCCTTTACGGTGAAGAAGTATAGCATAATTAAGGGGTGTAGCTGTTCCTGATTGTTGATGACAAAGAAAAGCATTATAAAGGATTTTTATTGTAAAATTGCAGCATCCTGTGCTTTATCTCTGTAAATCCTCCTGAAAATGGCTTTTTTGGTTTCTTAGATTCCCAGCTTCTAGTAGCTTTCAAGCCCTCTGGTGTTTATAGCTGCTGTAACATCAATTTAGTGTGAGGATCAAATTTTCACTCTGTTTGGTCCCTCTGGTGGTGGAACGGCTGTTGCCATTAGAATTAAGACCTCAGGGTGATGATGCTGAAAACGGAAACACATCAAGCACATTACAAGGTTGAACCATAGATTGCAATCTCGGTGGTCTGTCAGACTTGGGTATAACTGGCTCTATGTGATGACCGAAAATTGACTTCAGAGGGAGTAATGACCCTACCCCCACCTGACACTGTCCTTATATCTAGGTGCGGTTGGATGGTGCAGGAAGGTTTAATGGGAGGAATCGCTCCTCAGCAACACGAGGAAGGAATGTATGACTGCACAAAGAAGAGTCATATGAAAAAGCACAGAGAAAAAAATCTTTTGCTCTCCAAAACAACAAATTCAAGAGAAAATTGTTCTTTGTACAACTCTTCCAGTGCATTTATCTTCCTTTACTTTAATGTCCATTGTCAGTAGTGATGCACAGATTGCAATATTCTTGATTTCCAATTTTCTGGAAGATCTGACCTTTTGATTCTGATTTTCTAAAAACTATAACCAACTTCATACAAAATCATTTTACATTTAACTAAAACTGCAGCATGTTATCTGGGAAAAAAGAAGCGCTCCAGTCCAGTACTGGATAACATCCAAAACTAAATTTTAGTATCTTTCTCTTTGTGTGCCAGATCACAAATCCCCAGCCTCTGTCCTTTTGTCTGAACACAAACATGGGGACAAATAAAACACAATGAAATATGAAATTATGAAGATGTAAAACCAAATATAAAACAGGAAAAGCATAAAACCAAAATAAAATCGTAGAAGCAGTGAAACAATATAAAAACAATAAAAGCCAAGATTAGATTTACAACTGAGTTAAAAGCCATAGAGCAAAATATGTATTTTAAGAGAAACAAGAAAGGATTTAAAAACCGATAGTGAGTCCGCCTGATTTGCAAAAACAACTCTCTCTCCACAATTTTTGGGCAGCAGTTGAAAAACCGTGGTCACCTAAGCTCTCTGGCTAACCCCAACATAAAGTGTATTGCAATAATCTAAACGTGTCATGATAACACCATAGATTAAAATCGCTGTCCAGTTTTACTTGGACTTGTTGCTACAGGTTTTAAGTGTATGCTTAAAAAACCTAAATCACCATGTACTTTTCGGGCATCACTAGGCCCAAACAACATGATCTAGTCTTTTTTTCATTAAAATGTAAAAAAATAAAAAAATTGACATTCATGTCTTCATTTCATTGATTCACTCTAGCAGTCGATTCGCGGAGTAAACATTTTCATGACTTTCATGACATAACATAAATTTGGCTGTCATTGACATAAAAGGGGAATGGGATGCCATGTTTATGGAGAACTGATCCCAGAGGAAGCAAGTACAGAGAAAAGAGAAGAGGGCCGAGAATAGAACCCTGGGCCACACCACGTGTGAAAGGTGCTGTGGAGGACTCCAGCATGGACACAAAAACACCCTTTCTTTTTGGGGAGTAGTTTGTATGGGAGTTTGTATGTTCTCTTCCTGCTTGTGTAGGTTTTCTCCAGATCCTCTGGCTTCCTCCCACAGTCCAAAAAAACATGCACGTTAGGTTTATTGGTGACTCTAAATTGCCCATAGGAGTGATTGTGTGTGTGTGTGTGTGTGTGTATGTGTGCCCCAGGTCTCCTTGAAAAACTGATTGTTGATCTCAGTGGGGCAACCCTTGTTAAATAAATGTTAAAAAATTTTGATTTCAAAAGTCCCTACCTAAACAACACCCAATGAGTGCTGCCAGAGCTGAAATGTGGGAACTCTGGTGGGAACAGCTGTCAGTTGGCCTGGTGTCCACGGGGCTTAGCCACCTGAAGTTGCTTCGCCACAGCTGAATAATTGCGGTTCCCCGCAGATCCCTGCTGCTTTTCGTTTCAGCTCTGCCAGCGCTCATTTTAGATGTCGTTAGTGTGTAATCCAGTTGATCAACTGGTTAGGGTCCTGAAATGATCTGAGGTGAAAGTCACTCAACTGGAGGACCCAGCTGATGCAAGAGGTAAAAGAAAAATGGTTTTGTTCTGACGTCTCCATTTCTGCCATCAACATTTTTCACAGAGTTCAAAGTTCAAAGAAGAAGCAGTAAAATCAAATGGGGAAAAAACAAAAAAAACAAATGAATGAAACAGCTTCGTTAAGTTTACAGATCTCGTAGCTTTTGCCTTCCGTTCAGAGCAAGTGTCAGTGGTTTTGGGTCAAGATTCAGGCTGTTAGACTGGGAATAGATTCTCCTGGGTTCAAGAACATTTTAACTGGAACAATTTTTAAATGCCAACCCTCTCAGGGCAGTCACAATCAATAACATCTCCCCTTTTCAGCACTCGTATTAATTTCTGAGTCAGTTATCTCCTGTTGTTTAGTTGATGGCATTTTAATTATTTTAAAGGCCTGTCGGTGGACAGACAGTGTTTCAGCTCATTTACAATGGTTTATGTTAAAGTTCAACTGCTTCCTGACTAATTAAAAAAAACTGCAAATGAGAAACTCTTAATGAGACTGCTGCTGGTTCTCTATGTCAGCATGCATTTTGATCAACTAGTCAGCCAGCATGAACAGCTGCAACTTGTAAGTCTATGAATAAATAATTCACCAGTCAGCCTTTATTTGTACTTCTTTCTCAATGAATAATCCGAGTTAAGAAGGGGGCGGGGCTTATGCTATAAATGTTATTAAGAATGGCGATAGATCTGAGTGACAGGATATGGTCATTTCTGTCATACATGCATGTATGCCCATGTGATGGATGCATGTGAAAGTGTGATGACAGGAAATTATACATAGTAACTGAAAAAAAATCTAAGATCAATTATATATCCCCCTTAAAATAATCAAGTAATGACAGTATCCTTCAATATTACAAAGTAAAATTAGCAGTGACCTACTTTGCTTAGATCTCTATCTCTGTTAATTGCTCAATGCAGTTATGTATATGTATGTATAATGTATATTATTTTCTTTCTTTTTTTATTTTCAGAAGGGAATTTTACTCATTTCTATTTGAAGCCTAGGGGTGAAAATTGATCTCACACACAGCTGCTTCTAAGAAACCTGCTCAGACTTGATAAGCTCAGTAACCATGGCACCTTTACCAGGAAAGCTCAGGCATCAAATATCCTTCATTTCAAATGGAAAAAGGAAGTCATGAACTTTTTTAGGTAGCAAATCTGTGCCCGGAAAGGTAGAAATTACTGTATTCTGTCACATAGGAGAAATGATTCTGCCCTGAGAACTGCACTTAACTGTGGACAGCAGCTGCAGTTATATTCAGTCTGTCACTCCTTCAAATCACAGATGTGCTGGCAAAAATCCCACATAAACATTTACATTTGTCATTCCTTCAAAATTGTCTAACTTCATCATACTGGGTTAAAGGAAGACCAAAGTAAAAAGAAATCAAGCACGTTTCACCATAGACACCTCTTCCTGAAAACATGCCGTAAAACCGCTCTAAAACGTCTGGCGTCAAGTTGGAAAAAAACAGATGGTATCTTGCCTAAAGGTTACTGTGGTTTGCATTTTTGTTTACTTCGGTGAGAGGACAGTAAAATAGAGGTCTATTTGGTCAGCTGTTCATCAGAGAGGATGCAATTCATCGATGTGGCGATGTTGTGGCGATGCATCGCGATGCGGCACGTGACGATTTGGCATCGATTAATTAATGTTGATGTTTAAAAAAAATAAAAAATAAAATAAAATTCACGTTGATGCTTTGCCGCAAGATCAGAACAAAAAACACGTAACCGGAAACGTAACGCACGTGTTTGAGTGGGACCACAACAAACAAAGCACTTTCTCTGAAAAATGGCAACGTCAGCAGCCTCCAAAGAGCGGCAGATTCACTCACCGCCAGGGCTGACTGCATCCGTGTGGCGATACTTCAGATTTTATCAGGGAGCAAACGAGACAACGGACAAGACTTATGCGATTTGCAAGATCTGCAAAGCAAAAATACAGTACCACAGCAACACCACAAACATGAGGCAGCACCTTGTACGCTTTCATCCCGAAATGGAGAAGGATCCTCTGATCTTGCCCGCCACACAGAGGACCATCCTGGAGACTGTCTCCAAACTTCCCAAGAACTCGCAGAAGGCGAAGAGCATTACAAAAGAAATAGCTACTTTCATTGCGATGGATTTACGTCCATATTCAGTAGTTAACAACAGGGGGTTTCGGTTAGTGGTGCGCACCATGGAGCCGCGCTACAAACTCCCTCAGAGAAAGAACGGATGGAAGTTGGTGAGTCACATTCTTCAAACCCGAGAGATGAGTGAGAGTCACACCGGGGTAAATGTTGCCGAGTCACAGTTAAGTAGGTCAAAGTGCAAATGTTTAAATAACAGTCATAAAATAAAAAATTTTGTGTCTTAAAATACAAGTCAAATGTTCAAAAAACCTTGTTATTTACTTACTGAGTGTAGTTATAGAGGAACCGAGTTATAAATTGATTGGCTAGTTATTTACAAATGTAGCTACAGATGAAGACAAAATCAATCTTATATGGAAAAATGCAATAAAAAATTGCAATAATCGAAGAATCGTGGCACCAATAATCGAATCGAATGGACAATTGTTGTAGTCGAAGAATCGAAGCTCCCATAATCGAAATTGAATCGAATCGTTAGGTACCATGGTTGGAGCATCCCTAGCACCCAGCCTAATGATCACAAAAACATTGCAATCAGGAGAGAAAGAAAAGAAAAAAAAGGATTTTGGGACACATTCTGTTTTGGGGCCTAAGTGATGTGTGCAGTTCAGGTATAGATTCTGCTTGTTCATTGGTGAGTGATTCATAACAAAACATAACATTAAGTTAGGTTTTTTTTCTTTTCTTTTTTTTTTTTTTTAAAGTAATATCAAGGTCACACTGGCCTTTCTGGCCAAAAAGTTTGAATGGATTGTTTGAGCAGGTAAACCAACATTTGCTATCTTGTCCTCATAATTTTAATTTAGTCTGAAATTTTTGTTTACTATTAAAAATTCAACATTTTCACGTAGCTTGATGAATGCAATATGATTCAAAGTTCAGTGGCTAATCACGGAAAATAATTATGGTTTCAACAAAATAATTGTGGATACGATCTTAAGATTCCTTTTATTTCATAATTCAACCAAGCTCCATAATCACTTCATCACAGGCTTCATCACAGGTAAGACTATATATATATATATGATATATATGATATATATATATATATATATATATATATATATATATATATATATATATATATATATATATATATATATATATATATATATATATATATATATATATATATATATGTTCGTGTGAATATGTAGCTTGTAACATAGGCAACGTTAGAGCCTTATGGAATCTGCGATCATGGAATCGCAGAATTGGAGATTAAAAATGGATTTCGCTTTAAATGCGCAATATAACAGAGGTGAACGGCAATTTGTGTAAAAGTTTGGGTTTTTTTTTTCTCCCAGACTAAAAGGAACTTTTCTTTCGAGAAAATATTCTAAGAAGGGTCACTAAAAACCGGGGACACTGCGTGCTTCTCTACCCTTCCCTGCCCCCGCTTTCTTTATTAACAAAAGAAAAAAAAAACCCTTGAAGCGGCCACCTGAGAAACCGGCGAAGGAGCGAAGGAACTAACGGCTTACTCCCAGGTACAGGGCAGAGCAGTTTCTCAGAGAGTATTATGTGTCTGGCGATTCAATGTTCTGCAAGTTTTGAATGGACACGAAAAGATACGTGCGAGGATCACTTAATTAGTGAAAAGCACAAACGTAAAAAGGCGAGTCACTCACTGAGCTAAACACACAGAGGCTGGCAATTATGTATTTAATAGCTGGAAGACCTAAAGAAAAAAAAAACACTCATACACACAACCAGTGTTCAGTGCTTTGGATTTCATAGTATCTACATATTTTTTTTTTCTGTTATCAGACACACACTTTGTTACGACAAACCTGAAAAATGTCAGGTACATGACAAACTATGTGTCTGATAACAGAATAAATTAAACAAGCTAAAATGATTAGTTTACTGCTGTTGCAATTTCTTTCTTTTTTGCACTTTAGAAAGTGCATCAATTGGTCTTGTGTCTTCAGGAGACACGGCGATGTACAGCTGTGTATCATCTGCATAACTGTGGAAGCTGATGCCGTGTCTCCTGATGACGTCTCCAAGGGGAAGCATGACAGATTAAAAAGAATGGACCTACGATTGACCCTTGGGGCACCCCACACTTAATTTTATGCATTCTGGAGGAACACGTATCCATACTAACAAAGAAACATTGATCTGTGAGATAGGATCTAAGCCAGTTAAAAACAGTACCAGAGAGGCTGACCAGGTTTCTGAGTCTGTTTAATAAAATATAATAGTCTACTGTATCAAAGCCCGCGGTAAGATCCAGTAAAACCAAGACTGTGAGTTTTTTTGGAGTCTGCATTAAACCTGATGTCATTTAAAATCTTTAAAAGGACTGTCTCGGTACTGTGGTTTATCGTAAAACCAGACTGAAATTTCTCTAAAATATTATTTCTAACTAAGAAATCATTTTCGTGGTTAAAAAACAGTTTTTCCACAATTTTACTTAAAAACGGTAGGTTGGATACAGGTTGGTAATTATTAAAAATGTTGGGGTCTAAATTACCTCAGAAGGGGCTTCACCACTGCCGTTTTGAAGTTATTGGCGAAGACGTGTCTGAAGAGAGCAATTTACTACATTTAAAATCTGTTCCTCAAGGAATCCATAAAATGTTTTTAAAAGTGATGTGGGGATTAGATCTAAAAGGCAGGTTGTTGGGTTTACTTTGTAGAAAACTTGACCAAGTGTCCTTGCATCAACCAGGGCAAAACTCTCAAGTGTTTTCTCAGGTAAAAGCAACAGTTCAACAGACTGGATCTGATATTATTGATTTTACTTCTGTAAAAGTGGTCTGCAAAGTCCTCACAGAGGGTGTCTGTTGGTGTCATAGAGGATTTATTAAAATTGGTGTTGGTTAAAAGATCGATGGTGGAGAAAAGGAATTTGAGGTTGTTTTTATTGTCTGTGATGAGTTATGAAAAGTGGGAAATTTCCCATATCGTTACATCCCTAGTGTGTGTGTGTGTGTGTGTAGAGAGAGAAAGAGTAAATGGATATTTTTCCATCCCTATATCTGAAGGTTTTTATTTTATATAACGTTGGCGATCGTGTATTGGCAATGACATTGTATAATTGTTTATTTGACATGACTTATGATTTGGACAACAAATAACTCTAACCAAGACTGTAGTCTTATTTTAACACCTTTACACGAGAAATCACGCCAGAAGTTGCATTTTCCACTCAGTCAAACTTGACAGAAATGAGTGGAGGCTTTGCACAAAGACAAACCACTGGATGTGGCTCATCATCTGTGCTTTTACTTAGCCCTCTAGTAACAAATCAGAATGCAAGCAAGCATCATTTGCCAGATGAAAGCTCTGAGTTTGATGGAAATATTATTTTTTTTAACCGATGGTGGCCTGAGTTGAAGTTGTGAGAATTTGTGAAAAATGAACATTTGTGCACAGTCTAATGACAGTCCATCAAAAGGTTCTGGGTTCAGTCTGGACCAAAGTAATAGAGAAACCAGCACAGTTTGCCCAAAATCTCAATTCAAAATACAAAATAATTCTGGGCTTCAACCTTACAAATTTTGATTCTGTTTTGCAGGTTTTCTTTCACGTCTGTGAAACAAACAAAAAAAAAAAGATCTGGGAAGTTAGCTCTTGGCTTGACAAAATAAGCAGGTCAAAGCTGTCTGTTAAGCCTGGAGAGTCTGATATTTTTATAGAATTAAAGTTTCCTGATTTGATTCACTTCAGTTAAATCCATCAATTGATACAAAATTCTAATGTTATTTTAATGGTCTTCCTGTAAAGGTTGTTTTGTAAATGCAGTGTTTTGTTTATTGTTACTTTTGGATAGTTTTTTTTTTATTCATATTGCAACATGCTTCCTATTAATTATACCTAACCATGTCATTATTTTTAATTACTGATCCACCCTAATACTCTAGATATTTTATCCCCCATTACAAGTACATTATCCAAAGAGTTTTTACTTGGTAAATATAGATGATATGCAGTTTTTGTTGTGCTCCCTGTTTATTAAAAGGAGCCTGCAGAGTAAAGCTCCTGTTTTTCGCTGTTCGTCTTTGAGCATTTAGAGGCACCACCTTAAAACTCTCTTTTTGTCTCTTTTATTTTGAGGCGCAGCATCAGCTGAAAACAAAGCAGAGATTAACAGCTGCTTCTAAAAGCTCCTAAGAATAATTGTCTCTCCCATATACATAATTTCATTATGGAGAACATTCATATTCATTAGTGTGGCAAAAAAAAAGCTTTTTATGAGCTTAAAAATACCACTGTTCCATTCTCAAACTGCAGCAAGTGATGCGGTATTTATTCCATTATTTATCTGTTCCCCACTACACTAAAACTTACTAATTATCCCAAAGAAGAGTCAAGTTATAAGTTTTGGGACCATGTTTTCAGTGTGTCGTGCATTTTAATCTTCTAATCAGAGCACTTGCTTCTCTTTGCTGCCTTGAAATGAGAACATTAGTTTAATCACTGCCGTCGCAGATTCAGAGATGCTGTATTAGAGGACACAACGTGGAGAGGATTTTAGTATTAATTCAAGGATTCCGTTTTTTCTGGGTTTTTTTTGTTTTTTTTTGGTACATTGGAGGTGTCATTTTCATTCTGTGACATTGATAGTTTGTCCCTTATGAATGGTGTAATACAGTGGCCCCCAACCTTTTTGTAACTGCGGACCGGTCAACGCTTGATAATTTTACTGCGGACCGGTGGAGGGCAGGCTTCCTCGTTACATTATGCCAATAACATAACATGAGTATAACATCAAAGTCTCTGGTAACATCCTCTATACTCATTAAATAAAAAAAAAAAAATTGAAAAGCGCAGATCTCCGCCAAGTGCAACAATTATCGAAAATTTGAAAGTGATCCAGAATCCAGGATTTCTGCAGGATCACACCCAAAATGAAATCAGTTCTTCCTTTTCACATTTCCGACAACTCCTGAAAATTTTACCAAAAACTATTCCATTACTTTTTGAGTTATCTTGAACAGAGACAAACAAACAGACAGACAGACAGACAGACCTCCTTTGGCGGAGATAAAAAAACTCATGCAGAGTTTGGTACGTCGGAATCACCTGTCGTGATAAATCCATATTTCAGAAGGACTCCTGGTATTTTCTGTTAAAAGCTTTCTTTTTTTGGAAGTCGTTGGCTGTTCTTCTTTCTATTCACTGTGCATTTTCCCCTTCACAAGGAAACTTGCCAAAAACATCTGTTTCTTATTCATTTTGCGAGTTGAGTTAAATTTTGGCGCTCAAGCGACCAAGACGTAACCGAGAGAATCTGGTCATTTTTCAAAATAAAAGATTTTTCACAATAAAAGCTCGTTCAGACTCATATAATAAATAAAACTTTAAAAAACTAATTTTTTCTTGTGTGGACCGGTACCAAGTGATCCACGGCCCGGTACCAGTCCGCGGCCCAGGGGTTGGTGACCACTGGTGTAGTTGACTCAGCGTTTTATGTGAACAGTGTTAGATAACATGCAACTCCAAACCAGAAAACTCTGGAGAGTTGGAAGAAAAAGGAACCAGCTCCCTGCATTTCTTTTGATTTTTAATCGACTGCTCATTAGGAACTCATGTTATTTTTCCTTTTCCTTTTGTTGTTATACAGCCATTCCTGCATCACAGGGCTGCAGAACAGTCCAGAAAAGTTGTGATGGTAAAGCTCTTACCAACCTGTAATGAATCCACTTTTCCTCAAAGGACTTTAGATATTTTGTGATTAGTAATTGAATTGAATTGAATTGAATTGAAAATACTTTATTAATCCCTTGCGGGAAATTCTTTCGTTGCAGTGCTCCATCCTATAAAACAGCGATACTCTACATATAAAATAAGTAAATTAACACTTTAAATACTACACCTTACCAAGAATTAAATATATAAGAATAACAATTTAGACAAAATAACTCTGGCCCACATGTGCAAGCTCAATGTACAAAAAATTACAAAAATTACAAATTTACAAATTACAAATAAGGGATTTCAAAATACCCTGTCTTATAGTAAAAGAAAAAAGAAAAAAGTAACCTAAAAAGTAACCTAGTGTAAACGGACATACAGAGATAATACAGATTTTACATATTTAGAGTGATTGGTTGTATATTTTGATGGCCACTGGTAGGAATGATTTCCTGTGGCGCTCTGTGGTGCATCGAGGTGGAATGAGTCTATTGCTGAAGGTGCTTTTTTGTCTGGCCAGCCCTTCATGGAGAGGATGCAAGGAGTTGTCGAGGAGGCAAGGAGTTGCCTTATTTCAGTCCCATTCTTCCTGCCGAAACATCTTAATGTGAGCAACAGCATGGTGTGTCGTTGTATTTTTTTAACTGATCATTATCAGTTGCATTTGATCAGTATCACCTGATGAGATTACATTGTTTTTAACTAACTTTAAGACTTGGAATGAAAAAACACGTTTTATTTTTCAATTATTTTTCAATTTTTTTACTACAGAAAACTGAATTGAAAAAGAGTGTCCTTTGATTTTCACATGATTGTACATGGAGGCCGTATTGTAGTTTTAATTTGAATTTTATCAGCATGTGATTGCATTGTTTTTGAACAGGACAGACAGATGAGGGAAATAAATGGAGAGGCGAAGAAGAAGACGGTATCAGATAAGTTACTGAGTTAAGACAGTTTGTCATAGTTTGAAAGGCTTGCTTCATGCAGTCAAAACTATGACTTATTCATCAATAAAAGAGTAAGAAGTCGCTCTTGTCCACTCTAAACTTTTAAGCTTATGAACTGATCATCTTGTCCATTCGTTTCAGTTTTGAGATTGTGCAGATTGTATAGTCTGAAATATTTAGTAGTTTAGATGAGACTGTTTTCAAATAAAGAGAGTTTAAGTCCTTACTGTTAATCAGACGCAGTCATATTCAAGCTCATATAGTGGTTTGTGTGGAAGCCCCTCAGTGAGGATGGTGCTTTAGTGCTGCATGATTAGATTATCATTAGCTTCAAATTACTGTCAGAAGAAACTCATTTGAACTGATGGTGGTAAATGTTTCACTTGGTTGTTTGAAGCCAAGGCCTTTTTTTTGTTTGTTGTTGTTTTTTAACCTTTTCATTCAAGGGTATAGAGTATTCTACAGTATGGAAAATAATGATAATAACTGACTGCCATATTCAGTTCAGTGAAGTATTCACAATGCCTGACAGGTAAAAGCAAACCACACCAGAGGAGGACAGCCAGAAGACGATCGCGTCCATTTACATTGGAAATCTTCCCACAAAGGCAGGCCCCTTTCGTGCTCTCAAATCCGTAGTGACCTTTGGGGTCATGGACATTCAGGTCTTTGGCGGTCCATTGGTGTCTGACATTGTGGGATCAGGCTTGTTCAGGTGCATGGCTCGGTGCTTTAGCTGTGGGGCAGGACATCGTGACACAGTGACGGCGCAGACCTTTAGATTGGATTACATTAGATGTACTTTATTCATCTCCCAAGGGGGAAATTCAAAATCTCTCAATTAATAATAATTCAAACTGAATGAAAAATTTAAAAACAAGAATTAAAAAGTCTAATTGCTGCAGGAACAAAAGGCCTCCTAAATCTCTCCATCTTGCAGCAAAGAGAGAGAAGGCAATGGAAACTACTTCTCCTTTGATCCTCAAATGTGTTGTAAAAAGGATGGTCCAGATTGTTCAGGATGGCCTCAACAGTCCTCATTGTATATCCATCCACCACATCCTCCAGAGAATCCATCCTGACTCCCATCGCAGAGCCAACCTTCTTCACGATCTCATCCAGCCCAGGGTTATTATAGTTAACGAAAACTAAGACTAAAACTAAAACTAGTAATGAAAAAATATTTCAGTTAACTGAAATAGAAATAAAAACTACAATTAAAAAAAAAACGAAAACTAAATAAAAACTACAATGAAGGATGTAAAACTAACTAAAACTAAACTGAATTGTAGATAAATTCAGCTTCGTTTTCGTTGTCGTTTCGTTTTCTCCCTCGATTACTGCCATAGAGATTACTGCCTGTCCTGCAGCAGCCGCTATGCTACCCTCCCTCCAGAGAGGGGGCAGCATAGCGGATATAGACCTTTTCGGGCCAGCCCCCCGGAAGTACCCCGTCCGCCATTGCGGGGTTGTGCTACAGAGCGACACTTTCACCGGCTCGCAGATTAACCAGTGTTTTTCTCTTTCTACAAATATATATTTTTATAATGTCGAGTCGGTCGAGTGGGAATACATGTTCCGTCATAAACTGTGCCAACAATGGCGTGAAAATTCAACAATGGAAGAAGAAAGTATGTGAAATACACAAGCCTTTACTGCACGAAGACTGCCTTGTTTGCAGAACAAGAAGTTAGGAAGACGTGGGTGAAAAATATCAACAGAAAGGACTTTGTTCCAAATGAATACAGCCGGGTGAGTTTTCGTTAACATTCAATCTCGTACTACTCATAGTCTCGCTGAGAGTCCCGGACGATTCTGGCCGAAAGAACAGCAGTATGAGGCTACTGTAGCCCTCGGCACTAGCACAAGCCTATAAATGAATGAATAAATGAATGAATTAGGAGAATGATAAAATAAATTAAATATAACATTAACACATAGCCTAATTTACCGCTAGCGTTAACGTTACAGCAGCATAATCTTTATGGCTTGTTGACGTTAGTTATAGCCAGCGTTGCAGCGTTCCACAGTTTTTAGTGTTTGATTATGGGAATAGATCATGCTATTTCCATAATCAATCATTAAAAACAGCGATAAACTACCTTCATCTGTAACTGGAGGCCACTGCCTAACATCATCAATCCAAGACATGTCTGTGTTATCAGTAACAGATGCTCCACGCTGCTGTGTTTGGGTTAGTTGGTGGAGCACCGCACCCTCCAGTTATGGCGGGGCCACTAGGGGGTGCATGTCCACAATTTTCAAGTCGAAAAGGTGTATAATCTGCTGCATACTGCAAGAAGAAGAAAAACTAAAACTAAGACTAAAACTAAATAAAAACTAAACTGAAACTAGTCAATTCCTCAAAATAAAAACTAAACTAAAACTACTAAATTACTTGTTGAACTAACTAAAACTAAACTGAAATAAAAAAGCAAACTGGAAAACTAAATAAAAATAAAAACTAAAGAAAATTTCAAAACTATAATAACCTTGATCCAGCCTCCTTGCCTGCTTTGTTTGTAAATTTCCGCCCAAACAGACTGCAGAGGAGAAAAAGCATTGTTGTCATTATAAAAAGATTATCAGTGTTATTAACTTCAGTGCTACTAAAGTTGTGGTCGATTGATGAATAATTTCTTTCTGATGTTGAAGTGAAATACCTCTTCCTACTTCCAGGTGTATTTATTCTTCTTTTGTGATGACTGGGTGGAGTGAGAGGTCAACAGCAGCTATGCAACACATAATTGGTTTAGCTGAAGGCCACCTCAATAGTTCGTATCCTTGGGAGCTTGCACGCATGTCTTCCAGGAAGGCTGCGTTCTTTGAATGGAATTAAACAATGGTTGTAGAGAGTGAGGGAAGGTGATAGAGTCTGGTTACTTTCCTCATCGCTTGTAATAAAAAACTGCACTCAGAAATATTAAGGCCTAATTTTTAGGGATGCACGATAACTGTTTTTTAAAACCGATACCGATAACCGATAACCGATAACACACACACATACCTATGATCATTACATCAATACTATGAACAAAAGCAGTTTTGACTCTTTTAAACGAACAGATATTCATTTTTCCAATGAAAAACTATTGGAAGCCTCTCAAACATTTTCGTAAAGCTATCAAACCTATTTGATATCTCACATCAACTTAAATAAGGTGCATTACATACTGATATAAAAAAATAAAGGCTCCTTGAACTGATGGAAATACATGCATCAGAATTACAAACTGAAACAATGCATTCCTCAATGACAATAAAAAATAAAGCACAGTGCATAATGTATAGACACACGTCAGACCTCTGTGTAAATAAACTGAAAAAGTGCACGCAATAGTAACATAAAATTACGTTTAAAGGACTTTGGCTTGTGGTTCCATTCAAATGAATGCCTTTAATTAAAGTAAATGAGGTTCAGTAGTTTTTTTTTTTTTTTTTCAGTCTCATGGAAGTTTTAGATGAGAGAGATGATGGCGAGGAGAAAGGAGGGGAGGAGAGGGGAGGGGGGGAGGGGAGCGGAGGGTTGCTCCCATAGACATATATAGAGATAGACGCCGCATCAAACGCTACTCCCTACTGGCGCTGACGAGATTTGGGGCCGCCATCTTGGACCGGTCACCGCTCAGTGTTATTTGTTTGGCAGGTGTGCCGTCAATGTATTTAATCATACCTCACGAAACGAACTGATTTTCACGCGTTTTTTTTTCTTTTGCTGCAAAGGTCATAAATGTAGCTTTGATACATGACACATGGTTTGGCGTATTTTAATATTGATAGTGAGCTTAGTAATGTAATGAATATCTCCGTTCCTGTTATAGGCTAGTAGCCTTTTAAGTAGGGTCTTTTAAGAGGGTCTAAAGACTTAGGCTACAACATGGACCTTCGTTCATTTAGCACTTTTAATGCCTTATGGTTTGTATAGTTTTATTCCAATTTTCATTAGGCTTTTTATTAATTTGACATTGCTGTTCATTAGCCTACTGCTATTCTCCTTAATGTAGGCTAGTCTTATCATGCTGTTATATTTTGCTTGAATTGACAGTTTATTATTGCTGTTTTCCCAATTTTTTTATTGTTTATTTCATTATGCTATTGACTGAATTGATGTTCATTTTTGCTATTCTCCTTATTAGCTATAATCTGACCAACATCTTAATCTGTCCCCTGTTACATTTAAGTAGGCTATTATATTGTTTTGCATAGATGTCATTTTGGACAAAAGCGCAACAGTAACTGTATGAGGTGTAGGCGATGATAGGAATTTTGCAAATCACACATTAAGATGATAGAGAAGCAGAAACAGATAGTGACGGTAAAGGTATTTTAATCAATTGAAGCTCTCTATCTCTCGCTCTCTCTCGCTCACACACACACAGCATTCCTTCACAATACTCGCTTCCATCATCACTTGAAGGTGAGGATGTTAAAAAAAATGTGAAAAAAAATCTGTGAGAAATCTCAAAAAATACCTTTGTATTAAATAAGTCCAATTTTAGTTTAGCAATATAAAAAGGTTTGCCAGGATACATGATTAGTGATGTTAAAGGAGAGCGTTTTCTGAAGAATTTCAAAAGATTTATGTTCAAAATTAAGTAAGACTATCCACATAATGCATTCCTTCTATTTTTTTTATGGACAGTAACATGCATCTGTATTTTAAAGCAGATGTATGATGATCTCTATATATGTCTATGGTTATAATCCCAGAGAATGTCCGGTCCAAGATGGCGGCCGCATTTCTCGTTCCAAACAGCCAATGCGGCGTCTATCTCTATATATGTCTATGGTTGCTCCTGGCTTGCTCACGTTAGCTCATGTTAGCTCACATTAGCTCACGTTAGCGCAATTTCAAAACTCCATGGAAACGATTGTTATGTTTCAGGTAGCTGATCGGGTTTGAGGTGTTATAGCTTGTGCTATTTTACCTCCTTCGCTTGGAGCATTTGTCACAAATAACCAGCAAACTATCTTCTTCTGAAACTTTAATGAAGTTCTATATAATTGCCGCCATGTTTGTTTGTTTTTATCCCTGCACTGTGCCGCAATGCTGCATTCAAGGTGTAAAGTAAATTTGAGCAAACCGTTCCCTCGTTTGCTAGTCGTTCTTTCGGCCTTATCAATTTTTTCTAATTTGTATGTGTAACATGTGGGAAAATACTGCAAATATCAATTCAAGTCAGCAACTACCAGAATTATGACCGAGTTAACAAGTTGTTTTCTGGCATTAGGAGGTATTCTTGATTTTCCTTATTGAGAAATCGTTTTTCTGATTATGCCGACGTCACTTGAACATAACATTCAATGCCGGTCAGGCAAGGCTCAGAGGGAGCGAGGCAAAAATATATATGTTATCGGGGCTCTTCATCATGATATCAGACTTATCGGGATGACGTCATATTTTCCTGTTATCGACACGATAGTTATCTGGTCGATAATTATCGTGCACCCCTACTAATTTTCATTATTTTCGAGAGTGTGTTCAGCTTCTTGTTAGCAGATATTTTCACTTGTGAACTGTGTATGGTTCTCTTCCTATTCAGAGCCATTTTCATCAAGACAGACTATACAGGCATAGAAATGGGCTTTGTGCAATGACTCATACATAATTGTCCAATAGCCACTATTCAAAACAACCAAGAAGGCTGCAGAAAACTTCCTGTAACACCTTGGAACAACAAGTCCAAGACTGACAGCAGTTATTCACCAGCCTCGACGTGCTCACGATCAACACTGTCTCTCTCCTGTAGTGCAATTGTCTCCGAAGTCAAATGACAGTGGTCGTGTTATAATGTCGTAATGCATGCGACTTTTGTCCATCCCTTCTCCCTCCCTGATAAAGCCAGCTTGGGCTGATAATAAGATTAGAGCGAGGAGAGGCAGCTTAGCGACCTGGCCTAAGAAACAGTGATCGTTTATCTTGAAAGCTGTTGCAGATTGGGGGGTGGGGGGGTTGATAGTAGAGAGTGTGTGTGTCGCTGCAGGGGTTAAAGGGCAGCAGGCGCCACAGTCAGAGCAAAAAATTTGTTTTTAAAATCCATTTGGGATCTGCATGTAAAAGCTGAAAATGCATAGGCGAATGTATATATTCTCAGAGAAAACACCTAACAGCACCTCCTGCACACATGCAGCACTGATGATGCACAAAAAGCACACACGGACAAAAAAGTTTTATTTTGTAAGCACATAAAGATGATATTTTGTTAGCACATGATCTGATTACTTCTTCACACCGAACGCAGTGTTGACCTTTATAAATGGCCTCATTCATCCAAATTGATAAGTGCTCCTGTTGTGTGTCAGAATTAAAGGCTTAAACCCTTTGCTGCCAACTGTCAAGTACCTCCCCCAGAAGGTAATATCAACGACGTTGTAGAACATTAGCTACCTTCTGGACCGTTAAGATGCTGCGATTTCTGTTGAGTATTTGACATTTTTTCTGTATAGTCACTGTTGATCAAATGAGAAAAAAATGAAAAAGAAAATGGTGTCATTTTATTTAGAAGGTGAAGCACGACAGGAAACCAAAAAAGGCAGACTTGTTAAAAATAAAAAATAAGCATTCCTCATTACAGATGCTAAAAGTGTGAGTGCTGCCATTTCTTATCATTGTATAAAGTCTTTGGCTTAAAAATGTTTTTCTACAAATACAGTGGTACCTCAACTTATGAATGTCTCTACATACGAAATTTTCAGGTTACGAAACGCCTCAACGGGAAAATATTGCCTCTTGTTACGAAAGAAATTTCAGTATATGAAAGTCAAAAATACAGTACGCGCTGCTACTCGCAGCTCCCAGAGTTTACCTAACGTGAACATACTTGTCGGCCCTGTATTTCAGTTTGAAAGTGGTGCGTCCGAGCTGCTCTGTCATTGGCTATCGCTTAGCATCTTCCTGGCATCCCATTGGTTAGGAGGGCCCCTTGTCTGTATTAGAGTAACCCAGCTACCCAGGTTGCAACCTCTGCCAAGGAGGTTATGTTTTTGCCGGCGTTTATCTGTCTGCTTGTCTGTCTGTGTTCAAGATAACTCAAAAAGTTAGGGATAGATTTTGATTAAATTTTCAGGAGTTGTCAGAAATGTGAAAAGGAAGAACTGATTTCATTTTGGGTGTGATGCAGAAGAAATCCTGGATTCTGGACCATTTTCAATTTTTCGATGATTGTTGTGCTTGGTGGAGGTCTGCGCTCTCTGAGTGCTTTTATAGTTCCAACATGTATTTCTTACAGGTTTTTATGTCATTTCAAGTATTATTTATAATTTATAATAAAAATTATGTTTGAATTTTGGGTGGTTTGGAACAGATTAGGGCATTTACATGGAAAACGCGTTTCTACTTATGAAATTTTCAGGTTACGAAACTACTTCCAGAACCAATTAATTTTGTAAGTAGAGGTACCACTGTATTAAGTCTTTATCACTTAAGTGATTATCACTGCAAATCTATAGATTTTTTAAAATTAATTTTGAATAATTATTTGCGGAGCTTTCTGATCCAAGAAGTTTTGTATTTTTTACAATTATTATATTGATCCGTCAGAATAAATTAATGCCATGCAAGTGGCTAAAAAGGCACTTTAAATAATACTATGAAATCAGTTTAGCAAAGGAAGTCTTATAGTTACCAAAAGCAAAATATAGTTGCATATATATATATATATATATATATATATATATATATATATATATATATATACCGTACCGTACCGTCTTCTTCCGCTTATCCGAGGTCGGGTCGCGGGGGCATCAGCCGGAGTAAGGAAGCCCAGACCCCCCTCTCCCCGGCCACTTCTTCTAGCTCCTCTGGGGGGATCCCAAGGCGTTCCCAGGCCAGCCGAGAGACATAGTCCCTCCAGCGTGTCCTGGGTCTTCCCCGGGGTCTCTTCCCAGTGGGACCTGCCCGGAACACCTCACCAGGGAGGCGTCCAGGAGGCATCCTAACCAGATGCCCGAGCCACCTCATCTGGCTCCTCTCGATGCGGAGGAGCAGCGGTTCTACTCTGAGCCCCTCCCGGATGACCGAGCTTCTCACCCTATCTCTAAGGGAGAGCCCGGCCACCCTGCGAAGGAAGCTCATTTCAGCCGCTTGTATCCGCGATCTTGTTCTTTCGGTCACTACCCAAAGCTCATGACCATAGGTGAGGGTAGGAACGTAGATCGACCAGTAAATCGAGAGCTTCGCCTTCCGACTCAGCTCTCTCTTCACCACAACAGACCGGCGCAGCACCCGCATCACTGCAGATGCCGCACCGATCCGTCTGTCGATCTCCCGCTCCATCCTTCCCTCACTCGTGAAAAAGATCCCGAGATACTTAAACTCCTTCCGGAAGGACTTGGGGAAGGACCTCATCCCCAACCCGGAGAGGGCACTCCACCCTTTTCCGGCTAAAGAACCATGGTCTCTGATTTGGAGGTGCTGATTCTCATCCCAGCCGCTTCACAACTGGCTGTGAATCGCTCCAGCGAGAGTTGTAGATCACGGCTCGATGAAGCCAACAGAACCACATCATCTGCAAAAAGCAGAGACCCAATCCTGAGGCCACCGAACCGGATCCCCTCAACACCTCGACTGCGCCTAGAAATTCTGTCCATAAAAGTAATGAACAGAATCGGTGACAAAGGGCAGCCTTGGCGGAGTCCAACCCTCACTGGAAACGAATCCGACTTACTGCCGGCAATGCGGACCAAACTCTGGCACCGGTCGTACAGGGACCAGACAGCCCGTACTCTCGAAGCACCCCCCACAGGAATCCCCGGGGAACACGGTCGAACGCCTTCTCCAAGTCCACAAAACACATGTAGATTGGTTGGGCGAACTCCCATGCCCCCTCCAATACCCTGAAGAGGGTGTAGAGCTGGTCCACCGTTCCATGGCCGGGATGAAAACCACACTGCTCCTCCTCCATCCGAGATTCGACTATCCGACGGACCCTCCTCTCCAAGACCCCTGAATAGACCTTCCCAGGGAGGCTGAGGAGTGTGATCCCCCTGTAGTTGGAACACAACCTCCAGTCCCCCTAAAAAGGGGGACTGGAGGGGGACCACCACTCCAGTCTGCCATATATATATATATATATATATATATATATATATACACTGAAGGAAAAAAGAAACGCACCACTGCTTGCTTTTTTACCACATTTTCTTTTGGTTACTTATTTTTAATGGAAATATTACATGAGCACATCAACCATATACCTGTCCCTGATATTCAGACCCAATTAATCAATGCTTGTGACAGTTTCAATAGCAATAACATGACCAAACAATAAAGCATCACAATAAACAAAAACACAGTTATTTGATTCGATTGTCAGTAATTAACATGACCACCATTCGCCTCAAGGACACTGATAATTGATGAGTCCCAATGGTTTCAGCAGCAGTTCTTGTTGCTGGTCGAAACCTGTCACGGAGATGTGACAGCCGATTCGCTCGGTCCTGTGCGGCCGTTGTGACACGTGGTCGACCAGATCTTGGACGGTCATTGGAGGATCCAGTGGTCTGGAAACGCTCAGCAAGGCGTACAACAGTAGAGTGATGGACTCCAAAAACCCTGGCTACAGCCCGTGTGCTCCTTCCAGCTTGAAGCATGCCAATGGCACGATCTCTCTCTGGTTGCTGTAGTCGTGGCATCGTGAACAAATGTGCTTTTTATCCATTTTGGTGTCTTTTTATAGGGAATGGTTGTGCACAATTGAGGACAGGTCCAATTCATCTCTGAGTTTTACTCATGACCCTGACATAGGTGATTATACAAAACTACAATTGTTATTGCTGATCAAAATCAATCAACCGGAACCAGGAAAACAGTGATTTCATTTTGACTCAAAATTGTACTAAACTCATTGTAGTCTGTAATTTTTCACTGTCTATAATATTTTTGAAAAAAATTGAGAAAACGAAAATGGTGCGTTTCTTTTTTCCTTCAGTGTATATATATATATATATACACACACATATATAGGGCTGGGCTGGGCAACAATTTAAATTATCGCGATTAAAAATTATCGCTTGATTTTCCTGATTAATCACGATTAATTGCATTGGATACGGAAAATCAAATAATGAATTCAAAAACTAGTGTAAAGTCATGTTAATTTAAATGTTCTTCTGCCATATGAACTAAAGTGCCATAACATTTGTTGTTCAAACACTTTTAACATCATCACTTGCCAGTAACACATATTTAATGTAAATCTTATCTTAAAAAATGTCAAATAAGTAAAGCTTATTGCCACTGCCAGAGCATTGATGTCATCCTTTTTTTTTTTTCTGAAAAATAAAAAAATTCTACCAACAAAATCCTAACAATCTAGAGGCCACAATCATAACATTAAAACAGGTAACTTCTGAGGTAAAATTTTACCGCGGAGTTCAACTTGTAAATTCTCCCCTGGGAGAACTTTAAAAAGAAAATGTCCACGTTAAAGTTCTGTAACTTTATTAACCTCATTTGTTTTTTTTTGTCAATCAAAAATTTAAAAAGTGACTTTTTATTCATTTTTTTCTGTTTTTTAATCTAACACACACAAAAAAAAAAGCCAGTTTTTTAATATTTCAATTTTAGCAAACAGGCCACGGGACTGAATTTGTTTTTATTATTTTATTGTCTGGTTTACGTGACTCAGAAATGGCTTTGTTTTATAATCAAGGAATAGACTTTTTGCTGTCATTATACATCTGTGACACTAGATCAGTGGTTCTCAACCTTTTTTGAACGATGCTCTTAACGCTCCCCCCCCCCGAGAAAAAATGAATGACGTGCATGTGTGTGTGTAAGCATGGATTTTAATTTGTGGAAATGGAAATAATAGGAAATAACATGGAAATAATATTATAATACTTTAGTTGCACTGGGACCGAAATCTCTTCAGTTGATCTTCTGGACTGTGAGGCTGAATTTCTGAGATTGAACTGTGAGATTGAATTTAAATCAAATTGATCTTTCTACAGAGAGAAAGGCCACACCGCCTTTTATGATTTTTGAATTCATCACAACATAAATGAATGCCTGTTCACAGATGCCAGAAGTTGGTCGACTCCATGCAACACAGATGTGAAGCGGTTCTCAGAAACAGTGGCTATACAACTAAATATTAGTTTAGTGATTCATAAGAATGCTGAATCCTGGATATTTTTCAGTTTATACAGTAAATATTTGAGTTTGTAAAGTAAAATGCAGACACTGCTATTTTTTTGAACAGCCCAATGTTCATTTTTCTTCATTTTCTGTAAAGTGAGTAAAGAATTTCTGCTTTTTTCTTCATGTTTTGATTTAGAATATAATGTGCTGTGTTCCCAATGCATGGAAATAAAAACCATTATAAGGATTTTGGGCTTTACTCAGTTTTTTGAACAGACTGCTATAATTTTGAACACAACTGTATATATGCATAAGAATACTCTTTCTTTATGTTTTTTTCTAACAGTGTGTTAAAACTTAACTGTCTTTATTTCATATGTATTATTTTACCTTAATAGTTGGGATTTCTTTTGTGAAAATGAATTTAAAGCTGCCTACTGTTTTGGGCTGCATGGGCCTGGATTCTGAAAACTCCAGTAAACATAAGAACCCCAAAGTAGGCATATAAATGGGTTTGGCACATCTCTTTCCACTTCTCTTTAAAAACAGGCCTTCCTTTTATAAGTTAGTGCAATCCAGAATAATTTTCTGGATAGAATATGAGATGAAAAGCTCAAAAGAAGACTTGATGTCCTGCAGGTAATCTGTTTTAGCCATGGTTGCATCTTTATCTCATTGGCAGCCGTGTGGAATGGCTCATTCTTGGGCAAGAAGACCAAACACTTTTGCTAATTTTTTTTGACATGCACATTTCTTCATTTTTTTATCTGCTGAGGGGCTTGTTCTGGGTGTTGATGCTGACCAAAAGTCACAACGGAGTATTAGTCGCCTCTATTGAAAAGTACGTCATGAAGAGAAGAGAGAAGAGAATATGTATACAAGTCGCATCGGACAAAAAGATCGGGTGATAATTGCACCGTTGATGAGCCCCGTCCAGCAGCAGCTGTCCAAGTACCCATCTGTGGACTTGTTCCTCCAGCCCATTACCAGTTACCTCTCCTTTTCTCCAGTTCCTGACAACTTTCTCACTTACTCCAAACTTTCTGCTACTTTGTTTTAGGCTGCATATTTTATAATCTTCGGTGTAAATTCTGCAGTATAGTTTTTTTTACTTTTTGGTGGCATATTTGTGTTCTCTCAGTCTTTATGGTTTGCTCTTGTATCTTCTCAGGTAGCAGTGTTCAGTTGTTGCGAGCGTAGACGATGCCCTGTCGTTGTGAATGACATGGGGGATATTTTTATATAGGTCACTTCAAAATATAAGTTGCAGGACCACCCAAACTAGTAAAAAAAAGCATGAATTATAGTCCGGAAAATATAGTAGTTATATTTGTGTCCTGACCCCCAATTTGTCCTGATAGGTGTCGGGTTTTGAATTTTGTTACAGTGTGGGGGAACAGCAGGGGCAGAAACACAAAACTCACAATTTCTCTCACTCTCACTCACTCACACACACACACACACGCACACACACACACACACACACACACACACACCAGACCCAGATAAGAGGTGGACAGAGTAAAGGTACACTGGGCCTACAATTTCCATACTCTTATTAACCCCGTGGGCTAGTGGACCTGAACATCCTCCATGTAATATAAATGTGTAGGGCGGCTGTACAGTCTGTGGTAATTGAAAATGTGTTCTGATATATGTTCCTCACAGAAAATGAGCCAAGGCCAATGAGTCTGAAAAAGGAGTTACTCATATAATTTTTCTTTTAATAAAATATGAAAACGGGTCCCACTGACCCAAGAGTTAAGTGTTTTTTTTTTGTTTGTTTTGTATTTTGTAACTCTTTTCTTTTTTCAAACTTTCCCATTCTGAAAAACCCTGATGTGATCCGAACCGTTCGCTATGCCATCTGTTGCAGCTCAAACACTGTTGGTTGCCCAGTAAGGTTTCTGGTTTGAATCCTGGCTGGGGCCTTTCTGTGTGTTTGCTGGTTTTCCTCATGCTTTCAGGGGTTTTCTCCAGGTACTCCAGCTTGCTCCCAGAGTCCAGAAACACACACTTTAGGTTGATTGGTGATGGTAAAAATTGACTGACGCTGAAAATGTGCATTGCTGTTCGTCTCTGGGTGGCCCTGTGATGGTCTGGCTACCAGCCCAGGGTGTGCCCCGCCTCTTGCCTGATAGCAGCTTGGCCAGGCCCTGGTGTAGGTATAGAAAATGGATGGATGGATTATAAATCAGAAGCACTTTGAGTTAAAGCGATCACTAATTCTGCCAATGTTCTCTTGGCTCCATAGAGTAAATGCCACTTATTAACCTGTGACCTATTAAGACAACAGCTTTTTATCTGTCAACTTTGTGGTAGAGAATGTTAAAGTAGCTTAAGAGGATTACACATAAATCTCTTTCATATGTCTTTGACCATTACACGGAAGCACCACATGCTTTGTCTCAGGGGAGCAACTGTTTCTCCATCTAATCCCAGTACTCAGTAGACCACTGTTGTAATAGCACAGATTCTAATGCATTCACAGGTTGTGGACCCCTGCAGGCCTGTCAAGTCTCTCCCATTAATCTGTCTTGTCAAAGTGTGTGTGTGTGTGTGTGTGTGTTGAGGGGGGTCTTTTTACACATTGATATAATCCATACTGGTTACAGAACTCTCACCTCTCCTCAATTACTGCTGCTCTAGATTGTGTTGTAGCATCTTTTTTCCTTCTCTGTGAGTGTATCTGAAACTATTTTATCGAATTCTCTCAAAAACAGAAAGGGAGTTTATAGCTGCAATATATGGTTCATCACGTTGCATTAGTCTCCCTCTGTTGTGTGTTTATGGGTCCATTTGTTATTTGGCTAGAGTCTGATAGTGCTTGGGGAAAAAAAAAAAGCCTATTTCATCTCTTTGAACTTAACAGCTGCCCTCAGTCACTAATAGCCATTCTGTGTGTTCAATGCGCTCTCTAGTCTGCTGGCAATTCAAAGAAAATATACAATTATTTTCCAGTTTTGATAAAAGACCAACAACAATCAACAGAACATTTGCCCCAGACAACAACTCTAAACATTTAACTATTGTCTGTTTTTATTGTTGATTAAACTGGTGGGTAGTTTTGTTGAAAAATATCCTTTACAATTTTCTTAAGCCAAAGGTGACTTTAACAAATAGCTTAGTTTGATCAGTAGCTAATATTGTAAAAAAAAAAAAAAAAAAAAAAAAAAAAACAACAACAAAAGTGTCAGCAGATTGCATCCTTCAACCTACTTGGCCACAAGTCTAATATCCCCATGTCTGCAAAGACACATCCTTCAGCAGGACACTGAGTGTTTACCAGCTGCAGGGCACTTCTCCTATAACTGACCCTGCATTTAGACCTGGCTTTGAAGAGAAAACGCCCCCACCGGGATCAATAAGATGTCACATTAGCACAGTAATGTACAGCAGGGGAGGGAAGCAGGACTGAAATTACCTGCACAAATCACGGCACCACATCAATCATGTTGTGATTTGCGAGCATGTCAAACAGGCAACTTGGAGCCACTTAACTCAGCAGGAAAACATCATGTGTGCACTGCTGACTGCAACGGTGGAAGGTTCTGCAGAGGCATGGAGCTGCAGCGGTCTGGACTGAAAATAATTTAATACGAAAAATGTTTAGTCTCAGAACGAAAATGTTTTTGTTGTATATTCACAGTGATTGAGCACAGGGGGCTGGTTTTAACCCTTTTCTTTATGCCTGTAATTCAAGTCACTTATTAAAAATTGATACATTTGATACATCAATTTTTTTTTTAAAAATTATTATTATTTAAAGCCAGATCGGGTGACTGTAAACACGTAAAAGAGTCAGTTCTATGAGAAATGGAACATTTTGGAATTCCTCTGTGGTGGTTCGTGTGGAAAGGCACACATACCTTGCAGTCACTGGTTAAAACTACCAGCCTGATGAGATATTATAAGGGAGAGGACACGCCTCATCTGTGTCTACTGGGAAGGTGCTATGTAGAAATCAAAGCAATAAGTAACTATTCTGATTCACAAGGCTCCATTGCAGTGAGTTTTGTTTGGCTCAGTATAGATGCATCCAACTACATTACAACTTCATCTTGGGTATGATTTAAGAAAATGTACTTCACAAATCCACAGGAAAAGGTATACATTAAAGCACACCTTTAGGATATTACCAATTAGAATTGAATTTTTCAACCGAAGAATGATTTGATTCAGTAAATGAAGTGTTAAGATGAAACTCTATTTCTGCACCACGGGTGCTGAACATGACACAGTTTATTCCCTTGCTCTCAGCTGCCTCCCTCATCTCTGGCCGGGCCCCACAGCTGTACCGGAGGTTGACATGTGGGTGGGTGGACCAGAGGGTCAGTGAGGTTCATCTGCATCTATTAGACAGCTGGTTATAATGAAAAGTAGGATGAAGGCCAGCAGAGACATCACTTCTGGCTGTCTGAGCCTATGAGAGTCCGCCATGTCAGGCTTTGATGCAGGTTGAGGATCTGAAAACTTAGATTTTTTAACTGTATTATGTACTTTAAAAAAAAAAAAAGTAATCTTTTTCGTAGTCTTATCATCCATCCATCCATCCATTATCTATGTCCGCATAATCCTCTGCAGGGTCATGGGGATCTGCTGGAGCCTATCTCAGCTCTCTTCGGGTGAAAGGCAGGGGTCCACCCTGGACAGGTCACCAGTCCTGTAGTCTATCAGTTAATTAAAATCCTCATAATCACTGTATTTAACTCCATAATAGTCTTTTTACATTCCTTTACCCTCACATACTCCTTAAGGATTTCTGCAGTGATGTCTGTCTACTATGTCCTGAATACATGTTATAATGGCATGCTATTATTAGAATTTTTTTCTAAAATATTGATTTACCTATGAAATGGCTTGTGCACCAGGTATCATTAATGATTAATCACCTCATTTCTCAGCTTAAAGTGAAGATAGACATTGCGATGTTAGGTGTGATGAGCAAAGACTTTAATTTATATTAAACCAAGACCAGGGGCCAGAAGACAGCTCTGGTCCCTTCCATGACTCAAAGTGTGTGTACGCACAAAGGTGCTAACATGGTTATGAGTTGGTTTTGCCAGATTTTAAATAAGGTATGTTTGATAATCTTTACTGAATATTATTGGTCATGGAACTGAATAAACATGCAGGAACTTAACTTCCACTCCCATTCTTATCCATGATGTTTACACATGAAACTATTGTTTGAATCAGACGTAACACTGAAAGCAACAACAAAGAACAATAATTTTACTGGTGGGAGAAGAAGAGAAAAGCAGATCTGTTTGAATTGGTGAGTCTTATTTCCGGAGTCACCATGAGATCTGAATTCTGCTGAATGAATAAAAGTTACAGGAGCAGTCAGTACTGAAAGTTAAGAACAAAGGAGCATGTCAAGCAAACAGATGATTTTGCTGAATTAAAACCAGCACATACAATGATCCTATTATTTACAAAACTCAAGAACGGGGGTCAGTGGAGTCTTAAATATAAATAGATTATTCTTACGGCCTTAAAAAAGAGTCTTTGGTGCATGTAGTGATGTCTTATTCGTTTTGTACCACATCAGATAAAATTATATAAAGCAATAAATGTATGCATCATCAGGATCTTTTGATTGACCGCAGGTATAACCAATGACTAGTTGTCATCACTACTACTGCCTTCACTCCTGAGCTGAGAATGAAAATTAGCCATTCTAGTTTTAAAGAGAATATGTTTTGTTGAGCTGTAAATTGCACAAACTGTCTAAGGGTTGGGCTGGAAGAGTCTGAGGATGAATCTTAGCCTAGCGGCTGGCAGTCGGGGCTAACCATGGTTCGGGCAAATGCAGCATTTCTGATGTTGCCACCAAGACGATATGTGAAACAGGAGGTCCTGCTGTGAACCAGTGGCTCCGTTGCTCCTCCAGCGTGGATCGGCCAAAGGAGCTGGGAGCCACAGCAAATCATTTCTGGGCCTTTGATTAAAATCAGCGCAGAACAAGTTCAAGGCGTGTTGCTCTTTGTGCAAGAACACTCAAAAGTTGGGAACACTTGTTATAAGGGCAGCGGAGTCTCACACAAAATCCGACAAGCATGAAGTTGCAGTCAAAAGTCTTCACCGAACACTAAACATTTCCCAGTTCTGTTTGGGTCTGTCAGTCACTGTGATGTCGTCTGTAGTGGTTCATCATGATTCATTAAAGTAGGGATGCACGATGATATCAGCGTGATGTCGGAATCTGCCAATAAAGACTAAAAAATTAAACATCTGCATCGGCATTAAACGCTGATGGTTCCTATGTCGATATTATTTTTATTTTTATTTTTTTCCACTGAGCACCCCATGAGCACGCTACTTAGGGTTAGTAGAATAAAGGGCGCACAAGAGAGACAAACCAAAGATGTCTGGTGTGTGGAGATTTTCAAAGTGATGGAAGGTGATAACAAAGTTACTGTTAGTGATAAACTGTCATTTAGAATCTGTAACTGACTTAATTTTGTCCATGTCAATTATTTCAATGATTTCATTTGTTTGAAATATTGCAATAAATGACCATAAGCGGTTCATCTGCATGTTTCCCTTTCACCTATTTTTAAATCACAAAGATATGTCCTTTCATTAGAAAAATATCAGTTTTAACAGTTGAGCATGTTTGCAGCAAAAACCTTGTCAGTTGTCTATGAGGGCAAAAGATGAAACAAAACTAAAATAATCACTCACTAATCATAATGCAGGTGACAGGTTCAATTAATTGTGATACTGATTTGAGGTCATGCTGCTCAGCCCTCACGCAGGCACACAACTGGAGACAGTGTTTCTGAAATTTCATGTGTTAAAACCTGCAGATACTTCACTTAAGGTCTGTGAACGCATCACTGACCAAATATCTTCAGTAGCAAAAATGATCAAATCAAATGAAGGGAAAAAAAAAGTTTGTTGCCCAGAAGCTGCTTATATCATATTCTTAGTTGTAACAGTAAGGTAAGTTGTTGTCAGTAAGATATAGAGGTCACCAGATTTCTATTTTATTGTGACTCAAAACAACTAAAAAACAGAAGAATTGTATCTGAGACATTGTCAAAGAGTAATGACAGCTTGACTTGCACCCTCATGTCTCCCACCACCTGTCTTCAACAACCCTTCTCTGGGTTGATGGAGCATCCAAGGACAGGGAAGGCTTTCAGTTTATCAAGTTTCTACCTCTTGGCAGTGGAAATGCTGCTGCCTCTGCAGACCGCATAAAAAATGGCTGATCACACAGCAGAGTTGTAAAAGGTCTTCGGTAGTGACCCGTGCAGTCCCAAACACCTTAGTGTCCTCAGCAGTAGAAGAGTATTGGACCTAAAATAGTTCTCTGTGTGGCCTCTGAGCTGCAGATAAACTTATCCCACTCATAGTCCTGTTCTCATCTTGATAACTTGATTAATTTAGCCTCCCTGACGCTGTTTGGAGCTCCCCGGAGGAGGCCTGCCTCAGAAAATTTAGACTATGACTCAGTTTGGAATTATTGTCTTGGATTTGAAGATGCAATAGAGTAAAAACATTCTGAGATTCTGAGAACTGTCTTTTAAAGATGTTGAAGCATTTTATTTAACAAAAGAAAAGAAAAAAAACCTGCTCGAGAAAAAGGACTGTTTCACCTATTTCACTCTTTAGAAAACGAATCACGTGTCCAGATTACCTCCTTCATGGTAAACTTGGGAGGCTTCTGATGTTGTGTGCAGATAATGAGCCTCATCCTGTAATTCCTCTCTAGTGAGCGCTCAGTGGAAATCTGAAATCAGATCTCTCAGCTGCTTAATTACAGTCTCACTGCATTAAACCCTCTCTCCGTGTCCCCCAGGCAGTGAAGCGGCGAGACTTTCAGGGGGCCTCAGCCTCAGCGTTGGGCTCCATCAGCCCTCACTCTGTCACTCTTGTCATCGCAGCCTGCTTCGTATTCTGTAACACTTGACAGATCTGGGAGATAAGACAGCCGCCCCTCACTCCACTGCCAGACTAATGGTTTATAAATATCTTCTTCAAAGACCTGAGATGGAGGGAGGGGTGGTGTGGCTGTTATGGGCTCTGTTGTGGTGTGACATTGCAGACCCATTTCAGCTCTCGGTTTGCCTTTCATTCCCTGCCACCAAGGACCCCAGAGCAGGCTGCATGAGGATTTAGAGAGGGCGCTGTGAGACTTATGATGGACAGCTGGGATGAAGATGCTCCTGGCATCCGCTGGTCCACATCAGACTGACCAGCTCGTCAGAACTACAAGGCATAATGAGCAACTGGACTCACGATCAGCCACCGTGTCTCTAATCCCAATCTTATTTACACCTCATACATTTACGCCAGCAGGTATAGATGGTCAGAGTTATTTTCCTAATCAACACTTTAAATTCCTCTATTTCTCTGTAGCAAAGATGTCTGTGCTGTACTGTGTTCAGTTCAGAGGTCATTGTGATCAAACATGTCCGGTATCAGAGATATAACAGTATTTATTCAGCATGTAGACGCATCCCATGCTTCGACTGCTGCAAGTGTGCAAACATGAATGTAAATAATCATTGTAAGGAGTGTCCAGAGTACAAACCAGCGGCATGTAAGAAGGCTCAGAAGGTTCCTGAGCTCTGGTAAGCCCCTGTAGAGAGGAAGAAGTACACAAATCACAAGCACTAAGTTATGCAATGAAGAGGTTATCAGAGGTTCTGTTGGCAGAAATCCCAACAGTGATGATTTAATGCAGATGAAACCATTAATATAAATTGTTTTTGCTGTCAATCTCCATGGCTTTTTTTTTATTTAACTGAATCTCAATCAATACTTCAGGCCTTTATAGGTCAACCTGCTTTATCCCTCCAACAACAGTGTCAGTTATAAATTAATTCAGTGAGTATTTTCTTTCATGCTTACTGGTTTTGTGATTCAAATGTGCTTTTGTCAACATTAATCTTTTTTTTTTTCCACGTGCCTTACTTTTTGCAATCCAAGTGTGAACTCCAGGCTGACAAAACAGCCCAAAAGCTGGATTAATATTTTTGAATTGCTGTAACTTGGTAAATTCAATCTATAAGCAATTTACAGAGAAGATTGATATTCCTTTTCAAATCAAATCAAATCAAACTTTATTTATATAGAACTTTTCATGCATTAAAAATGCAACCCAAAGTGCTTCACAAAATAAAACAATACGTGGAGATTATTTTAGCTCAGCTAGCAACAGGTTGTAGTTAGACTGGCTTTGTTTGAAGTCCAAACATCTCTGAAGTTTTCATTTAGTCTTCTCAAAAATCAAAATCTGGAAAGGTCAGCTTGTGGTCTTTGGGTGTCTTAACATTTTCTTGGCAGCTTGGTGCAGTAATTGTTTCCAAGCAACCGATACTGCGGTCAGCGATGCACAGAAGCACTGTTTCCCTCCAGCAAGTAACCCCATTAAAAACCACAAATGGTTTTGTTTGTGTCTGATTTTGTCACAGAATAATGTTGCTCAGTGATCTTGTCAATAGATAATGCAATCAGCTGAGAGTAAGAAATTAAATGTCTCAAGAGAAACAGTTGGAGGCAGTAAATCTCCATTCATGTAGAAATGAATTGCAACAGAAGACAGAGGTACCACAAGGTAAGATCATTAAATTACCATTGTCATATACTTGAAAATGATGTGCAAATATGACTGGGCGAGTGTTCAGGAGATGATTGGTTAAACATCAAAAAAGCCCCAGAAACAGCCTAACAAGACAAGCAGGCAAAGATGTTAAATGTAGGCTTGAGTTTTTTTTCCTTTTTTTTTCCCCTCCTGGTGGTCCTCCTATTCACATTTGGTTCCACCAGTATAGAACGTACAGAACCAATCACGACGGGGTGGTTAGGGATTTTTGCATCGGCTCATACATGAGCATCCAGGAGTCACTGTTCAAAACAACCAAAATTGCTACAGAACTGCAAAACATTTTGGATCAACAAGTTTTTATTATAAAACCAACAGCAGTTGCTGGATGTCTTTCGCTGACACCAGGCTGGTGGTTGTTCTGTCTACATGACATGCTTTGTTTCTCTGACTGGTTGTTTGCCTCTCCAGTGGCATCCAGCGGCAGTTTCATCTGCATCCACCTGTATTACCCTCTGATAATTACAGATGCACCCATCGATCGGCTGCTGATTGAAAATGGTTGATTTTTGTCTGGTCAGCTGTGACCAGCATCCGCCAGTACTGTTGGCTGAAATCAGTCAGTACTGACAGATATTTCTTGAGTTCAGTGCATGTATCATATGCACAGCCTTGAAAATAATTTTTATAATTTATCTATTTATTTTAGCTCTCAATAAATGCATCAGCTTAGAGGCTTAGAAAACTGAGAAATCCTTTTTTCCATTAGTAAGCACATCGTGATGACGCAGTGTATCAGTGACCCTTGGCACCGTCTCCTTTGCAGCGTTCCTTTTATGGTTCAACACTGTTGGCCAGGTCACTGTGATGGACAGACAAGAGTAAAGGAGCTTAAGTCTGTCTTATAAGTAAATACAATGCATATTTTTGTGTGCTTTCAAACTACATTCTTTGCTATCTTTATTTCATACTGCTTCAATGAACAGAGTAGAAAATACCTTCTGAGTAACATATTGTTCAAGTGTGGTGCCACTACTGTTTCTGCAGTTACTGATGAATACTTGATGAGATTTTTTTTTGTGTTGTTGGTTAACCTCTATCTACATCTTTTAGCACTCCATGTATTTTCATGCATAACAATACAAATTATTTAAAGATGAATGAAATGACTTGCTAGTTAAAGTGCAAAATGTCAACATGTAGTGCAGGTCTGAACAGACAGGGGAACACGATACATGGTTGGTTCCAACAAGTTTGATAAATCCATAAAATGAAGTGATCTAATTTATTCGGCTCTGTTTTTTCCTTGTTTTTTTATAATATTGACCCGGGTCAGGAAACAAAGGAATGTGATGGAAATGTAGTCTTGGGTGTGTGGAGAATCAATTTGAACACCATCAAAAGTTAAAAAGGATTAAAGGTCCTCTGATGAGATATCACACTCAAAATGGTTCAAAATAGCTGCAGAGATTGTACTAATATAATCCAATTTAAAGGAGCCCTTCTTAAATATTTATTATTGAAGCACCATCTGCTTGAAGCCTGTAGGGTCAATCCAATAAAAATATGGCTATTTTGTTGTCCTATATTCCTGTCTGTCCTATAAAAAATTCAGGGAATGTCTAATTTTTCTCTGACTTAGTTTTGATCTTTGTTCACTTTTGTCCTTGTTTGACATCTACAGACCTGGAAAATCCCTCCTTAAATCGGTTTCTGTCATTAATTCCTTTGTGACATTTAACTGGGAGTCATCCAGATTTCATAACCAGCCTGACTAATGAAAGATTATGATGAGCCAAAGGAATTTTTGTTTAAATAATTTATGATCGTGTTGTTTTGTCTTGCATGCAAGGCGCTTATGGGGTGATTTTAAGACTTTGTTAACAACGTTCTGACACAGATCCCGGCTCAACACACATAAAAGATACTGTGGAGCACAAGCAGGCACCGTTTCATCCACAGCAGCTCTGATCTCCTTTTCAATTAATCATGTAGCATAAGGTTACGCGATCTTAGACAACAAATCTGTTAGATACCACAAATGTTTCCATGTTTATTTTATCGAGGCACATGGATTCATCAACTATGCATAAGATTGACTGAGAAAAAGGCTTATTTTATCTAAACTTTAATAAAAGGTTGACCTGACATATGCCCGTGAAGCTGTGTTTGGGAGTATTTGGGATTTGAAATTGTAACCAGTAAAGTAATTGTATTTAGCAGCTTACTCTGTCCAGCTGCCAAACACTCGAAAAGAAATGCCAGTACAGTTGAGACAGCAACATTCAATTGCACATATATATGACTTGTTGTTTCTGAAAGCAGGTTTTGGGGAGCTCTTGAGGGTATTGGAGCCATGGCTTAAAATCCCATTTTTTACTGTAGTACCTTTATCATCGTACAACTGGTATAACAAACATTGGAAATGCAGTACCTGGATTTTTAATACTTTGATGATCAGAAACTTAAAAAAGCCTCAATGTTATTAAACAACTTGTGTATCTGAACCAACTCAAACTTTTGTCAGAGTTCCAGACTCAAGTGTTTTGAACCGATTTGTAACCTGATGACTCAAACTAAAGTTGATGGTTATCCAGCTAGACACCTTCAAGAAGAGTGACAAAATGTTCCTTTTGGACAAGATAAAAAAAACTGGATGGCAGGAATCAAGGGCTGGTAAATTTGGAGAAGTGGATGGACATAAACTGGTTCCAGGCAGGGAGGAGTTTCCAGAAAAAGCACAACAGTTTAGACCATTCATTGACCTGGTGTTACAGAGCAGCTGGAGCCAGGCTGTTACCTGGGAGGTGATTGAAAGCAGCTAACAGTTGTTTTGTTTTTGTTTTTTTTGCAGTCAAGCAGACAGAAGGAAATTAGGCAGGAAGTCAGTGAAAGCCAGGGGTGGAAGATGAGATGTTGACTGTTGCAAATAGTTCCTATTGACATCAGCTAGATTTTTTGTTTATTGATGTTGAGCAAATGTGGGTGGTGAAAATGATGTTACACTTGCATCGAGTCAGTTTATTAGCATTGTATCTTGGCTTCAAAGGAGTCTACGATACAAAGGTTTCATATCAAGCATAATGTGAAATGTTAACTGCTGAAGTCTGAAATTTTGTGTATTGTATTACACCCCTGGTGTAAGATGCAACAGACCTTCCTCACTCATTGCACACATCTGTCAGTGTCAGTGGCTCTTTCGTCAACAGAGCTTTATGCCCCCATGTGGTCAGAAGGGGTATTGCTACATAGAGTGCCTTTAAAATTAAAATAGAATTGATTGATACTTGAAAAAGTGGAGTTGGACAACTGCACTCCGCTAGGGCTGCCCTTTGTCACTGATTCTGTTCATAACATTTATGGACAGAATTTCTAGGCGCAGCCAAGGAGCGGAGGAGTTCCAGTTTTGTGGTGTTCGGGATCTTGTCTTCTGCTGTTTGCAGATGACGTGGTAACACAGGTGAACTGTCTTGGTAGACAAGAAACTCACAGCCAGCAGTTCCATATCTGAGATGCAGAGATGCTCCTGCACAGAAGATGTACAGGATTTCATGGATCATCGTGAATTAACGAGCACTGCAATCCCTTCATGCATTTTTATGTGTTAATATTACTTGTATAATTTTAGTTGTGACTTCAATAAGTAAGCAACAATATCAGCTGTCCATATCCAAGGAGACAGGCCTTCAATAAGTAAGCAACAATATCAGCTGTCCATATCCAAGGAGACAGGCCCATTGAATTAAAACAACTTGGAAAATAAGAAGAAGAAGAGGTGTAAATGGAAAATAAATCTGAGCCTGAGCTAAAGCTTTAGCTGTAGCGGAACTCACATGAGAGAAATACATGGGTGGAAGCAGAGATTACTCAGGGAGATAAAGTGTGGCTGGTTAAAGAGGATCAGTCTATCTTCACACAGGCCTACATGTCTCCCTGAGGGCTTTGAGAGAGGGACTGACTTTTTTATCCCTGACTTGATCATAACACAGCAGCTGTACGTTTAGATGCCTTATCAGGCATCCAGATTTTATGTTTTTTGTTAAGAAACATTAGAAAATAAGTTTATCTTTAGACTCTTGCATAGCTCGTTTTTCAAAATGTAATTTTCATGCCAACTATGCATGGATCATGTGTGTGTGGAATTTTAAACTCACAGATTTAAGTGTTTAGGTGTGATGAGATGTTCCATGGTGACTTTATCTAATCTCATCGTCGGGTGAGATGAGATAAAGTCAGTCTGTTTCATAGTAATTTGCTCCCTCCTATGGACAATTGATGATACTACGACAGATCAGGTCTTCAAACTGGATGAAATTGTTGATTTCTGACTATTCTGTGTTGGTTTCCTTGACATTTTAAGATTCTCACTGCTGCAACTCTCAAAAGTAAGACACCCTGCACTAAAAACATTTTTTTTTTTTGTTCTAAAGAAAAGATTCCAGTTCGCAGATGTATAGTGTGCCTGGACTGAATTAAAGCCTGAGACAAAATGTAATTGGGACAGAGTTGATTTAGGGCCATATAGTCTCATATCGGGATAAGTATCTCCAGACTTTTTTTGTCTGCCTCAGAAGGATTTAAGCTTCTTCAATTCCATATCTGCATCTTAAACTCCTGCTTCTGCACCCATACACACGAATGCATCCCAGATGGAGAGAGCCGAGGATTAGTGAAGATTTTGCTTCATTTAATAAACAATAGAATGACACAGTTTGAAGGATAAACCTGCTCAAAGAAACACAACAATAGTCTGGAGTGGTGACACTATAGGGCATTACCCTACTTCATTGTAGAACTACTGCCTGCTTCTGTCCTGCAGGTTTCCAGCAGTTCTTTTAGTGTCTCAACATGTAATGCCTGGAGCGTACTTCAGACAATGAGTAGTTCATGTAGACACAATCTCATCCACGACATGACCATTGCCGAGCATTTGCTGGCAGTTGCTGACAGCACTTACGCTGCTTCACTGGAGGGTGAAACAGCAAAGACAATAGTGGGTGGAAATGAGAAAGAGCACTAACAAGATTTGTGGGGGTTAAACAGTGATTTGAATCTAAATATAGACAATCCATCTGCATCCTAGGCTGATGTACATTAACAATCAAAAACAAGCTGACATGACAGTGGTGGTGGCAAAGGTGTTAAATTGATGCAGACATGTTCAAAATATATTTTACTGATAGCAAACAGGGACTATAGAGCCTTGAATAGAGTGAGGGAGAATTTTCATTTACATTTTTATTCCACATCACAGGGCTCAACATACACTATGTTGCCAAAAGTATTTGCTCACCCATCCAAATTACAGGAATCAGGTGTTCCAATCACTTTCATGGCCACAGGTGTATAAAATTAAGCACCTAGGCATGCTGACTGTTTCTGCAAACATTTGTGAGAGAATGGGTCGCGCTCAGGAGCTCAGTGATTTCCAGCGTAGAACTGTGATAGGATACAACAAATCCAGTCATGACATTTCCTCTCTCCTAAATATTCCACAGTCAACTGTCAGCTTTATTATAAGGAAATGGAAGTGTTTGGGAATGACAGTAACTAAGCCACGAAGTGGTAGCCCACGTAAACTGACGGAGCGGGGTCAGCAGAAGCTGAAGCGCATCGTGCACCAACTTTCTGCAGAGTTAATCACTACAGACCTCCAAACTTCATGTGGCCTTCAGATTAGTTCAACAACAGTGCGCAGAGAGCTTCTTGGATGGGTTTCCATGGTTGAGCAGCTGCATCCAAGCCATAGATCACCAAGTGTAATGCAAAGCTTTGGATGCAGTGGTGTAAAGCACACTGCCACTGGACTCTAGAGCAGTGGAGGAACGTTCTTTGGAGTGACGAATCACGCTTCTCCATCTGGCAGTTTTCAGAAGAACGGTACTTGCCTGACTGCATTGTGCCAAGTGTATAGTTTGGTGGAGGGGGGATTATGGTGTGGGGTTGTTTTTCAGGAGCTGGGCTTGGCCCCTTAGTTCCAGTGAAAGGAACTCTGAATGTTTCATCATACCAAGACATTTTGGACAATTCCATGCTCCCAACTTTGTGGGAACAGTTTGGAGCTGGCCGCTTCCTCTTCCAACATGACTGTGCACCAGTGCACAAAACAAGGTCCATAAAGACATGGATGTAGAGTCTGGTGTGGATGAACTTGACTGGCCTGCACAGAGTCCTGACCTCAACCCGATAGAACACATTTGGATATTAGAGCGGGTACTGAGAGCCAGACCTTCTCAGCCAACATCAGTGTTTGACCTCACAAATGCACTTCTGGAAGAATGGTCAAAAATCCCCACAAACACACTCCTAAACCTTGTGGACAGCCTTCCCAGAAGAGTTGAAGCTGTTCTAGCGGCGAAGGGTGGACCCACGTCATATTGATTAGGAATGGGATAAACTAAAGCTCATATGTGAGTCAAGGCAAGTGATCCAATACTTTTGGCAATATAGTGTATTATTACTTGTTGATGATTCTCAAAGGTTTGAATCAAGGTAACTGGACTTCTTTTTCTTTGTTCATGAAGAAAGAACACATCAACTCAGTGGACAGCAACATCAGGTTCAGCAGAAAGGATGGATGGAACATCAAGCTGTGTATGTGGAGGAGGATGAAAGTCAGAGCACTGACATACCCTTACAAACCAAAATCTGCCTTTTGATTCACACCACCCACTGGAACACAAACTGAATTTTACACCAACAGGCTTAAAATATTCCCGCTAAGACTGAAGAAAAAGAAAAGGAACAAAAGCACATCAAGGGCAGCAGTTCAAACCTGTGGATACCCAAACTGGGACTTTGTCAATTCAGCGAAGAAATCTGGGACAAATACTGTAGCATCAAACAGTGGAAAGGAAATTTCACATGTGGCAGGAGACTGAGAAATTTAGAGAAACCCAACATAGTGGTCCACTTCAAACCTAACACCATCCTCAGACAAAAACTGGTCCACCAATTTGCAGTCCATATGCAGTGAGGAGCCATTTTCTTCAGAGAAACTAAACAATTACATGGCACAACACAGGAGAGCCATCTCATCAGATCTAGATTCAGTGGCCCAACTGTATCTTACGGATAAAGGACATTGCTTTCAGGACAGTGAAGTACAAATTCTGGACAGAGAAGGTGGTTTGAAAGAAGTAAAAGCAGCCATCCATATCAAATATGGAAAACCAGCTTAAACAGTGATTTCAAACCATTCACATCTTGATTATATGTAACTAAAACCAGGTACACGGCTTATAGTGGACTCAAGATTTCTCTCATGAAATGGGTCTGGTACCCTTTTCCATTCACGGCCATACATACCAAGCCAGTCCCAGGGGGGTTGGGGTGGGCTTTATGTGATGGCTCATACAGGAATGTCCTGCAGAATTGCTAAGAAGATCTCGGATCAACAAGTTTTTGCTGCAAAACCAGCAATAGTCGTTTGTATTTTCTCCACTACACTCCATTTTGGACGTCTTTTGTTGACCCCCTACTGGTTATCTCTGCTTGATATATGCTTCATTTCTCTCATTGGTTTTATAGTACCAAGAGGTGTCTTCTGTGTCTGTAGGAACCAGCCCCTGGAAATTGAACCAGAATAATTCCTTGTATTGAAGAGGAGAAGAAGTAGGATGGGTGGCCAGGCTAGGAACTACCTTCCTGGTCCCATCTATCAGTTTTGTTTTGTATTTTTTAAATTATTTTTTTCCCCTACAGCAACTCCAGGAGCATCATGTTTATAATACCAAGCGGTTTTGGTGAAATTTGGCCATCTTAGAATTAACAGCAAAAACCTTTGTCTCTTTTCACTGAGCAACAACATGACGATTTGACTTCATTTACGTTGAAGAGCTAATGGAAGGAGAGCTCATGACATCCACACTAACCCCAATTTAAAAGAGTTATTTAGGAAATTAAATCAAGCTGTTAAACACTAGATGTGCTAAAATCAGAAGCGAATTGTGAGCTCACTTTCACCTCTTTGTTGTTATGTCCTGTGACTATAAACCAACAGGATGACTTTATAATAGCAATCATTTCACAAGATTTGTTTTTTTTTTTTTTTTGTGATAGCTTTTTTTTAGAAAAAAATTAAAATAAAAGATGTGTTCCACCTAACAAAGCATCAGTTAAAGTGCATGGACTTTTTTAGGTCTGTGGGTTCAAAGTCAAAATCAGGATTTTTTTCTGACTTTGGAAACATCATGTATTTTACTGAACTTTTAATAATGATTTCGCTGTTCCTTATTTCACTCCTTGAAGCCAGTGAGTTGATCAGTGACTCTCTTTGCATCGTCTTTGTTTCAGCTGAATTAAACATTGGCTGAAAGCTCACACTTGTTAAGAAAAGTGGTGGAAGAGATATAAGTCATGACAAAATAGAGAAAACTCAACCCTAATGGGGTAAAAAAAAAAACAAAAAAAAAAACCCCACTTTTTTCTCAAAATTAAAATTAAAAGGTGATCTAAAAAAAATTCAATCTTTTAGTTTTGTTCATCTTTGTCTTGAAAAATGAACAGTTTCTGATGGATTTTTGTGCCAGCAACAACTTCTAAATACATCTTTGCTTTTAGCACTAATGTTTTAATTCTTGGAAGACATAGAAACTGCATCCGGATTCAGCAAAAATCACATGGCATGAAAGATTAAATGTGAGGCAGAGTGATCTACTAATTGTAATGAAGCGAGGATACACGGAACTCAGAGGCGGTTGAGTGACATAAGCAGCATGACAAGTGACCATGTGTTACATCATATCCATGCCCAGCTGAGCTCTTTTTGCTCACGTGAGGTAAGTGCACTGAGCCTGGGTTTGTTCAGGGATTAGTGAGCAGGACTTAGCAGACTCAGATTTTCAGAAATTAAGGGACCCTGGTGATGGGGATATATTCTCCCAGGAGGAATAAGGAAGCGACCACTGCACAGCTGCATGACAAAAACAACCCCTGCCTCTCTCTCTCTCTCTCTCTCTCCCTCTCTCTCTTTTCTTTTAATTGGGCTTTCAGCCTCTCTCATGCAAGCGCAATCTCCCTCCCCACACACGTGCATATTTGCCTCCTCTTCATCTGTGCACCCACCAGCACAAGCCATGACTTAATTCTTTTCCCGCTATCTGTCTGGGAAACAAGGAAGGCCTGCCTGGTTGAACACATGTGGAGATCTCAGCCGGATCACACAACTCCCTCTGTGTGCATCTCTACTACATCGTGATCCTCGTCCAGCCATCTGAGCACACAGCTTTCTCACTTTTCTTCTCTGCAGTTAAAGGATTTTGTGGCAGCGGCAGCTCTTTTTTTTTTTCTTTCTTTTTTTTTTTTTTTTTTTTTTTTTTTTCATTTCTTGCAGAAGTTTTGAACCAAACTTCAAACTGGAGACACAGACGGACACTGACTGCTGGGATCAGCTGATCCAGCTTCAGCTGTCCGGTTCGGGTGACTGGGCGCCCTGTGAGTTTCACAACATTTTGGTCCTCTTTTTGATTTTTATGATTTGCTATGACCATATATCAATTGTTGTATCCATCTATCAGCCGTTTTTTGCTACGTTTTATACTTTCTCAACAGGTTGTATTAACTTGGTTTGATTTATTTTTTTATCTGCTATTTTCTGGCTTTAGATGCTGCTTTGTTGTGTATCGGCATTCATTTTCAATCAAACTCTTCATATGCCTTCAACTAAACTTTCCATAGAAGTATATTAGGATTTATAATGTTGTGGGATGTTAAAAGTAGTTAATTGCTTTTTTGGTCTATCATTGAGTTTTAGCCTACTTTAAGTTTATATCTATTTATTTCTTGTGCTTTATTTTCACAAATTAATGTTGTGGACTGAACTGAAATGGTCTTTTCAGACTGGTAGGAATGATTTTTATTCATTAAAAAATATATATTTTTATTTAATTCATTGTACTCTTTTGGGCGCACTTGCCTCTTGTTTGCCAATTTATTTTAAAGTTATTTTACATGAGGTAAAGTGTAATGGCATGGAAAAGTTCAGATGTAAATGAGCAAAACTGTAGTATGGATTTGTTAGTTAAGAATCATTTTGTGTGGAGCTGACATGATCTCAGCTCTTTGACAGTGACGGCATCTTACCGTTTGGCTCTGCAGGAACAAAGGCTTTAGTCTCTCTTTAATATTATATTACTATTTGTTTCTCTTTAGCTTGTATGTGACGTGTTACTTCCATAGTTGATTTACTTTAGATGTAGGATGTACAGAAGCCAAAAGGGCAACACACAAGAAGATTTTAAAGTGAAACCAGCGAGGTTTTTGTGTAATTATCTGTTAGTTATTAGATTTGGTCTGCTATATGTCAGCTATAACCCCCCACCCCCCACTGCCCTCCAGAGCACTACTTTTGTTATTGCAGATCAAAATAATTCCAAAGAAAGATTCAGAAGTCCTGCAGGGTCAACAGACATTTACAAAAGAAAACATTTACTTGATTGATTTGTGTCATTTACTGATGGTCGTCTACCAATGTTGATGGTCATGTAGCCATCAAAAAAAAAAAACCAAACGTGTGTCCATCTCAGCTTCTTAGATGTGAGGATTTGATGCAACTTAATGTTGTGCAGACTTTTGGCTTCAGGAAACACACATTTTTTTTTTTGTAACTGGCAACTGATTGATAAAAATGGTTGTTATTACTAGTTGCAGCCTTGCAAGAAACACAGTTTTTTTTTTTTTTTTTTTCAGTTTAAAAAAATGTAATAAATGGGATGACTCCTGGGAGGTAGTTCAGACAGGTTTCTCAAGCAGAGCTTTATGCTCACTTTCACCCCATTTGCAAGGTTTATTCTAATTATAGTCACTCCATCTCCTTCATAAGGTGTCTTTTGATGCCGTTCGCTGCCATTCTTAAAATCCCACCTCCTCTGCAGGTTCCACCTGTGGGCTCTGATTCCATGGGAGGGGGTTAAGTTTTGTTCATCCCTCCCAGCACATATTATATGACTAATCAATCAGGATTGATCAGATCAGAGCTTCAGCTCAAGTGTTTTATCATTCAAAAAGCATTAGAGAATCCTCATTTTGAGAGCTGACTGACTGGGAAAAAAAAGAAAAAAACTTTAAGTCAAATTTAACTCAAATAATTCATCAGCCTTACAAAATAGAACTTCTTTTCATAGTGACCTTGCCTTCCATAATCACCAGTTGTTGTTAGTATTCCTCTACGTCACACACTTACGGAGCATGCAGAATGATCTTATTTAACCTGTTGTATTTGGGCCTGTTTTGGTTTTGTTCCAGGTGACACGCAGAAGGTGGAGATGCCCAGCAAAGAGATGGAGGTGGTGAGGGGCCAGATGGTGGTGTTGCAGGCCTGGTACAGCCCCAACTCAGACATTTCCCAAAACACTGTCATTTGGCACTTCACGGGGAATGAGTCCAAGCAGGTGAGGAAGCTCAAAGATGCTGAATCGCTGATTATTCTGTGACTTGCTGTGACTATACTCTGTGACATGTGATTAAATATTAAAATAGTGAGTTTACACAAAAGAGCACATGGTCAGTACGATTAAAAGTAATTAAGTTTATAAGAAAAAAAATTGTTTCATAGCTTCACTTTGCAGATGTAGATGTAGATCAGATGTAGATCATTGTCTCCCAAAAAAGTCATTACATGCAACTTGAATACTTTCATCAACTGAAACTGAGGGTTTTTCTCTGAGTATTATTTATTCCACTGACTCTGATTTTCTTTCTAACCTCCAACAGCCTTGTTATATTGTTATGTGACCCTTTTCTAACCTCTATTGGAGTAGAGAAAGTAGAGCCACTGTAAAGGGATTACAATAAAATGCAGTTTGCTGATGCTTTAGCTAGAGATTTCATTGAACTCAAATGCGTGTATCACATACACATACACACATACACATACAGGACAGCTCCTTAAGGACCCATTTTATCCTGAAGTGTCACTTGAAGATTCATTTAGGCTGCATCTTTTTTTATGTGATGTCCTAGGCCTGATCACCTTTACTGCAATGCATGAGGAAGGCAGTCATTTTATCCTAACAAGCCCATCTTGAGAAGAGGTGGATTTTTAGAGTTGAGTATTATTGTAGGTATCATTGCTCATTTCAAATTCATTTCGGAAGGAAGGAAGGAAGGAAGGAAGGAAGCAATTCTGTAGAGTGAATTGCAAATGTCTGCAAATGCACAATATAATGTACGTTTGCACGATTAATACAATCTAAACAATTATGGTATATGATGCCTGTGAGCTTATGTCAGAAGAAAAACCAGCCTAAATTTCACCAACCACCATCTGTGTATGTCAGGATTATCTTCATGACGGACGATGATTTCTATTGTTAATCTGCACGTCTTGACATGGCTCCGGCAAATACAACAAAACTGTTTGATTTGAATGGAAACATGCATTCAGTTCAGAATGCTGTATTTTGTGAAAATGACTCCAAAATGTTGTAGAATGTGAGTAACAGTTCAGCCAACCCATGCAGCTATATAGCGTTTCCATTAACAGGCTTGTCTTTGTGCAGGTGATAAACTTTAGCTCAGGTAAAGTTGGACACGGACAAAATGAGTTCACCAAAAGAGTGGGCTTCAGTGTGACCATGCCCTCAGCCAACCTGTCCATCTACATCAACAACACCCAGGAAACGGACTCTGGTCTCTACTTCTGCCATGTCATCGTCCCTGGTGGTCATGGCATTTCTGGAGAGATGCGGCTGAATGTCAAAGGTAACAGTCCAGGGTATCAGAAGGTTAGATGTAATCAGAAAAGTCTGTGTTGAAACTGTATTTTTGGATATAAAAAAATCAGGCCAAGTAAATGCTCGGCATATTTTGAGGGATTTTGGGTTGAAGCAGTCTGTTGAAAATAATGTATTTATGTGAGAGAGCTCTGTCCAAACAAAACTCATCTGCCGTTAAGGGATTCAATGGGCTCTGTGGTCATTAAGTTTCCCTCCAGAAGCAGATGGAAACAGAAGAGAGGGGAGGTGGGAGGAGAGTCAAAACATCTACTTATTTTTATGCAATCTGGCTACTGCCCTGAGAAATCTCCACATTTCTATCAGCAGATTAAAAATAATGTACATGTTCAGGAAGGGGTCACTGATGTATATCCCTATCTTACATGACGTGTTAACTTGCAGTAATAACCCTGTCTGTCTGCCTCTCCAGTCCCTCCCTCTCCACCGGTGTGCCGCATGACAGGAAATCCAGTGGTGAGAGGCAACGTGACTCTGAGCTGCAAGTCAAGTCATGGAAAACCTGCCCCTCATTACAAATGGACCAAGGCTGCACCTACATCTGAGGTCTTCTTCTCCCCAATGCAGAGTGAGTATGTCTTAGGAGAAACACTCGGTCCAGCTAAATGAAAAAGTGGCACAAACAGTCGCTCCCTCAGTTTAATATCCGCTCTTAAAGATTTACTTTATTTCACTTGTCCAGGATTCGCAGAAGCATTGCTGACATTGTTTCGGTGAATTTTAATATGTAATTGCTTTAACTCTTGTAGCCAAATAAATGCAATTCCACTTACTGTTTTTAATTTGCCTTTTTCACAGCAGACATCTGGAAGGGCTACGTCCTGCTAGTGTAAAAATAGTAGGGCTGGGCAAGTTAACGCGTTATCACGTTAACGCATTAATTTATTGACGCCGACATTTATCTTATCGTGCGTTAATGCATGTTGCTCACATGTTTTTGTTTTGAAAAGTCTGTTACTGGCTGCTGCGGAACTGGAAGACAATTGCAGGTAAACATAAGGAAAAGCTAAAACAGACATGGAGAACGGTAAAAATCTGTGAACTTTACAATTCAGGTAGCAACTTGGGTAGCAATATTAACAATTCTGTCTGAAAAAGAAAATTCTGGACTGCAACAAAACTTTCGCGTCATTCCTCCATGTTACATCAGATCTGCTCCATGTGTTCACTGTCGTGCTGTTCTCTTACTGGTTACTTCAGGGCGGCTCCATCTAGTGGCACAGATGTTTAATGACAACAGAAAGTCCAGTCCTTGATTATAAAACAAATTCAGTTCTGTGGCCGGTTTTCTAATTTTGTATTTTTGATCCAAGTCTAAAATTGAAATATAAAAAAAAAAAAAAAAAACAGGCTTTTTTTTTTTCGTTTTTTTGTGTTAGATTAAAAAACGAAATAAAATGTCACTTTTTAATTCTTTTTTTATTTTTGATTGACAATTGAAAATAGAAAGAATGAGTGATACACTGATTGGAAAAGTTACTGAACTTTAACATGGACATTTTCATTTTAAAGTTCTCCCAGATGGAGGATTTGACAGAAACAAGGTTATTTGTAAAAACTGCCAAGTTATTACAAATATAAACAAATATAACAGCAAAAACATATAACTCCCCGTTAAAAGTTTCTGCTGTTACCTCAGAAATTGCCTGTTAAATGTCCTGATTGTGCTGATCCACAATCATTTTGTTGGATTTTGTTTGTAGACTTTTATTTTTTATTAAAACAGGATGACATTAATGCCCTGGCAGTGGCAATAAGCTTTTATTTTACATTTTTTAAGATGAGATTTACACTAAATATGTGTTACTGACAAATGCTGATGTTTGAACAACAAATGTTATGGCACTTTAGTTCATATGGCAGCAGAACATTTAAATAAAAGTGCACTTTACACTACTTTTGAATTAATTATTTGATTTTGCATATACAATGCAATTAATCGGGATTAATCAGGGAAATAATGCGATTAAAAATTTCAACCGTTGCCCAGCCCTAGTAAATAGTTATTCATGATCATGCTTTCATCTGCCAAAAATAAGAAATAATTTATGAAAGGATAAAAGGCTGGTGGTGGTAACTGTTTATACATTATTTTCCTGTTTTATAGCACTATACTATACATTGATAAGTTTAAATGTTTTCCCTGAAAAAAGATATTTTGAGCAGGGGTAAAAATTCTACATCTGGTCAAAACCTTAAGTTTTTTTCAATATTTGTTTATTGATTTACTTATAATAAAAATACTAGGGCTGGGCAACGATTAAAATTTTTAATCACGAATAATCACATTACTTCCCTGAATAATCACATTGTATTCGCAAAATCAAATAATGAATTCAAAAGTAGTGTAAAATGCACTTTTATTAAAATGTTCTGCTTCCATATGAACTAAAGCGCCATAACATTTGTTGTTCAAACACTTTTAACATCAGCACTTGTCAGTAACATATATTTACTGTAAATCTCATCTTAAAAATGAGAAATAAAATAAAGCTTATTGCCACTGCCAGGGCATTAATGTCATCCTGTTTTTATGAAAAATAAAAAAAAGTCTACAAACAAAATACAACAGAATGATTGTGGCTCAGCACAATCAGAACATTAAAACAGGTAATTTCTGAGGTAACAGCAGAAACCTTTAACTGGGAGTTCAACTTGGCAGTTGTTACAAATAACCTTGTTTCTGTCAAATCCTCCGTCTGGGAGAACTTCTTTTCGCGCTTCAAGTTCCGCGGTTTTAGTTATTTGCGGATTTTTCAGGAATATATATATAAAAAAAAAAAAAAAAAGAAAATATTGCGGAAACATCACAGGATGTTGTGCGTGTTCTCACTGTGAAGAAATGTTGTGTCAGCCTGGCCACTTTAAGAAGGTGTCCTTATGGGTAATGGTGTGTATGTGTGTGTGTTGTGGGACGGCAGAAGAAAACGGGGTTAGATGAAAAGTGGAGTGAGCATAAACAGCAGCCCAGCGTGTATAGATTTACATTCTCTGTTAACCGACAGGAGCCCAACAATACAACCTGTGTGATGTTACAAGTTCCTGCAGTGCCAGAATAAAGTGCTCGTTCCATGCAGAGAAAATCCAACTTTTTCTTTTGTTGTTAGCGTGTAACCCACTAATTACGAGTTTCTTTACTACCGTTCAGAGACCAAAGGCTGTGAAGGTAACAGAAAGACCACAGTTGAATCTTTGTCTCGTTTTGCTGCAGTGCCTCGCTACTTTTTTGCAGTTTTCAAAACACATTATTTAGGCGCCAGCCCCCATTAACCACGAACAATAAGGGATCACTGTAGCCAGTAAGAGTATAGCACGACACATAGAGAAGATCTGATGTAACATGGAGGAATGACGTGAAAGTTTTGTTGCAGTCTAGAATTTTTCTTTTTAGACAAAATTGTTAATATTGGTACCTGAGTTGCTACCCGAACTGTAAAGTACACGAATTTTTACCATTCTCCATGTCTGTTTTAGCTTTTCCTTATGTTTACCTGGCAATTGTTTTCCGGTTCCGCAGCAGCCAGTATCAGACTTTTCAAAACAAAAGCATGTGAGCAACATGCGTTAACGCGCGATAAGATAAATGTCAGCGTTAATAAATTAATGCGTTAACCTCCCCAGCCCTAAAAAAATACCTATTTTTACTAATGGTAAGAAACACCCAAGTTGCAGGAGGTTTTCAAAACAAAAAGGGTCTTTTTTAAACAAAAGTACAAAAAAATCCAAAATCTTCAAAAATCCAAAAAATGCAAAATACAAAAATCGAAACTTAATTTAACTCCAAGGTGAAGAGGAAGAGGACGACCAGACAGATAAGCAGGGGGTAAGGATGACAATGGACAGCCAACAAAGCGAGTGGCAGGACTTATAAACACACAGGAATAAAACGAGAGGCAGGTGTGAACAATCAGGCTGACAAGGGGGAGGAAGAAAAGCTGAACACCATGAAGACAAGACAGACCTTCAAAGTAAAACAGGAAGCACTAGAGACATGGAGAGACGCCAACTTGACAAAACACACAGAATATACAGAAAAATGATCATGGCAGATTCCAGGCCATGACAGTATCATGGCAAGCATGCTACTAATGATGTCATTTCCAATAAGGATGATGAAGCTTGCCACAGAAATATTTCAAATTTATATATTTTTTTGTCGGTTCCAAACATTTCTCTAAATATTGTTCTTATATCGACTTGCAGTCAACGCCGGTTTAAGGCAGAAGTGAAGTAATATAATGATGGTTATTTATGCTCTGGACTGTGCCTCTCAGGCAAACTCATGCTTTTATCTGATGAAGGCTTTTTAGAACACAGTTATGTCAAAAGGAAAATACACCCTCTTTTCCCATTTTATAGTAGAATTTCAGACAAATAAGACTTGACATGTTATACTGTGTCATTATTTATTTAACAAAAGCCAAGCCAAAATGCTGAAGTGAAAAACTTGAAAAACACACAGAATTCAATTGTTTGTAGAACCACATTCAACAGCAGTAGCTTAAAGTAATCATTTCCTGAATTACAAAGTCCATTATATATATATATCTATATATATATAGATATATATATATCTTAATTTCTTAAGATTCATTGAGGTAGGAGACATTATATTCATTATATTCTGCTCCACTCTCTTATGGTATTGCCACAGCAGCCTTTTAGTCTGTTTGAGCTCTGGACTTTGCCTGGGTCACTGCATCACCTTGATTCTTGTCTTTTTCAGCTGTTCTGTTGTGTTGATGCTCTGCTTGGGACCATTGTTCTGTTGCCTGACCCAATACTGACCAAACCTTTGCTGTCAGAGACCTCACCTCACATTTGACACAAGAATACTTTGAAATAAAGAGTTCATGGCTGACGTAATAAAGACAAGATCACTTAGTCAGCTGCAAATAAAGATTGACTCAATGTGGCTGCAAAAGAAGTCCATATTGTCTTATCTCTATCACCATGCTGACAGTTGGTGTGAGATATTGTGGCTGATATACTGTTTTTGTTTTTTGTTTTTGATAAATGTGTTGTGTTGTGCCTGATTATGAAACATTGAAGGATTTTTTTTTTTTTTTTAATGTAATTTTTCTAAGCATTCCATGGTATGACCTTGGAGTGAACTTGAGTGAACATTTATTTCCAGGAAGATTGGCACCGTGCTTGAATGTTTTCCATATGTGAATAATTTTTATTACTCTATCCTAATGAACACCAAATGTTTTGGAAATCACCTTATAACCCTTACCAGGTTGATAGGCAACATTTGCTTCACTGAGGTTATCATTGCTTATGTCTTCGCTCTTTGGCGCTATGTGAACACACCCTTGAATTCTCCAGACAAGCAAACTGCCCAAACATTTGCTTTCATAGATATATTCACACCTGCCAATGATCATTTAATTACAAACATTTATTAGATTCACCTGGCTGCTTCTTTCCCACTTAACTCCTATGGAAGCAGTGGGTGTTCTTAGTTTTTTAGGGCTTTTTTTTCTCTTCATCACACTTGTTTTTCATGATTTTAGGTTAGTTTTTTGTTGAAGAAATTACATGATGTAACACAGTATGTGTGTATCAGGCATTGTTTTTACCTCATCAACAAGACCTGCAAGAATCAGAGAGGGTGCACTTTCTTTTTCACACGACTGTAGATGCAGCCTAAAAGGAAGATGACAGGAGCTAATTAGGCACATATAAAAGGATTCTTTTCATCTTGCCTGTGTCCACACAAACAATCTGCCAGGTTACATGGTGTAACAAGCTGACATTTATGTATAACATCAGACAAGGCTGTTGTTGTGCTGTTTGCACTCTTTTTTAACAGATTAAAAAAAAACCTCTTTGAAGCCTATTAACATTTTATGGTGGCATTAACAAAAATAAAAAAGCAAAGGTAGGACAGATACTTAAAAGTAACTGCTAGAATTAGTTTTAGAAAGGGATGCTGGTCAAATTACTAGCTCTACTAGAATGTTATTTATTATGTATCTTTAGTTCAGTTGTTGACTTAAAGTATAAATATACACCAACAAACAGTTTTTGACTGGAAATTAAATCTTTAGTTTACACTGTATTTGTTTTTATTGTATTTTATTCACAACACTAGCATAAACTCCTACAGGATAAGGGGGGTTGAATAATTTTTCGTGCTGCTGAGGATGCTCCAAATGTATCTCAGAGGAAGATCCTAGATTTTACATAACATGCAGCATGAAATCCTCTTAACAGACAGAGATACACAGCACCCCCCTCTGTAAGTGCTGCCTCTGCAAAAGAGAAGAAGACATGTCTTGCATTATTTTATAGATGCTTATTTTGAAATGATGCTGTAGTGAAAACACCATCTGTTTCCGAACATCAGGACTTTGGCTGATTGATTGAGTATTGACTTAACTGCTTTGATCTCTAGCCTTCATCTCTTTATAAGAGAAAAGTCCCAGACTCATAAGATGAAAACTACTCCCTCTGATTGTGCATTAGCCCAGGCTTTTGTAGTGCTCTATATACGCTCGTGCTCACATCACATGTGCATGTGCATTCTCTAACATGCTTTCAAAACTTGAATTTAAATGCTGCGCTTTTATCGGCACTGATGCAAACTCTAGCGGTTCTTGAACTTAACTCTGCTATCACTGCGTATGTCTTTCACCAATCTCTTTCTCTGTTGTCTCTGTTGATCCTCTCACACTTCTCATTTCCTGTTGAACTTATCTAACAAGCCCCATGTTGTTACTTGATCAACCCCTCTAAGAGGCATGAGTTGGATTTGGGACTGAGAGCACAGTGCATCTTCCTCTTCCACCCCCTTCACATCACTTTGCACCGCTCCCTCCCTTCCTCTCATTCATGCCTGCTCTCTCTCTGCCATCTTTCTTTATGCACAAACCCCAGAATGGAGAGCCTGCTCCCAACCCATACTTGTCCTTGGGTTCATGGGTAAGGGTTTCAATCATGCATTTTCCACTTTCCACGTATGCACCCAGTTCCATCCCTTCCTCATCTGCAGTCCTTGACATCCTGAGCCCTGAGAAATCATATTTTCTGGAGCCAACATGGCATCCACTGAGCTGTAGAAAAGCTTTAAAGGAAAAAAAAATCAACCCAATGTATAAAAATGCTTATAGGATAATGTTCTGAAATGATTATCCTAAAAAGCTTAGTGGTAAAGCCTTTAGAATTCATTCTCTTCATGAATATTCACAGAGTGACTCATAGGGTCATACTTAAAAAGTTTTTAAACTTTTAGTATAATAAACAGATGTTTTACTTTGTAATATTATTCTGAGTATATCAGCAAGATTTTTAGACTTCAATAAATTCATAGTTTATAATGAAGGGTTGACTTTGTCCTTTAAATCTTTACAATAAGTACAATGTTTTAGATTTAGCTGTCAAACTATTTCATTATTCAGTCATGTTATAACTGTGTGATATATCTAAGTACACAAGATAGAATATTGTTAAACACACAGTTTAGTGGCTGAAATTAAACACCATTTGGTTCTTTTATTTCTGGTACCAAAAACATAATCAATGATAAAATCCAGAGGGTGAAAACTATGTATTATATATTATCTACTACTGTCAGCAGATCATTCAACTTTGTTATTATATAGTCACAATAAATGTATTTTTATGTTTTAAACTTTTAGCATCCAGTAAAATTAATGACACTATGAATCATTAATTGTTAATACTATTGACTCTGATGAATAGTTTAGAAATGTCACTTTCTTGCTGAAGGTTAAAAAGAACAGTGATCTTGTACTGAAGACTGTCCAACTAGCAGCACCTTAACTTAACTGGTTCGCCATTTATTGGTCTTTTTAGTTATATGAAAGTAAAACTAACTAGCTAGTTAATAATGTTCAGCTTTAAGTGTCAGTCGATTTGTCACTTTGACACAGCTAAGCTTAGCTAACAAGCAAGGCTAATGTTTGCGCTCACTGTCTCTCCAATTAAAGGTTTTTGAAACACAATATAGTTTGTTCTTGAACACTTTCGTTTTATTCTGTATTTCAAGTAAATGATAAGTATAAAGTCATAATGTGCTACGTGTTTTTACAGAGCTACCCAAGCTCTTTCCATTTGTTTTTAGCGCTCTTAAGATAACATGAGTAACTGCTGATGGCAGCTTTTAATTACAGTGTGTGTGATTTGTTACTGCATTCCCTTTTATTCAAAGAAAGTCATTATGCATGTTTTTAAATGTGATTTTGTTCTAATAGAATTTTAGGATTAGCCAACGTGTGTTCAAATATGTTTGCGTTCATATATATTTGCATTTAAACCTATCAATTTTGAAGGCAACAGTACAGGTATACTTTTTTTGTTATCATCATTGTTACCAGATATTAAAAAAAAATAAAAGTCCTCAACACAACTCCCGTGACCCTATATAGGTTGAAGCTGGTATAAAAAATGGACTTATAGATGGATGGATGTCCTTCACATACTCACAATATCATCACATTGCATTTGCATCTGCTTTGCAACAGTCTTTTACCTTTTTTCCCCACTTTTTATGCTCTACTATCTATCAACATTGTATGACTGATTTCACAGTTAAGTTGGTCTCATTCACATTTTCTTTTTTTGTTTCTCAGATGGCAAAACAAGTCTGAAACTGTCACTGAAAAATTACCCATTCAGATTACTGATTAGAGATACTCTATAAGACCAATTTTAATAATGCAGCTATATTTTTTTTTTTGAAAAGTAAATCATCATATTGATTATTAATAGTAAATTTAAAACAGTAATTCTGGCGGAGCATCTCCGCACCCTGGATAATGAGCTATTGGTTGTCAGATTGAGTCCATCGGTTTCATCTACCACCAATCTCTGAGTAAAAGAGCTGTAAAATGTGGTCATGAGAAGCTTTAGACTGTGGACAAGGATGCACTTCGATCAGCCACAAGGTGGTGACATCGGTGACATGAACATGTGAGACGGTGAGATGCTTCCACAGTAGCCTGACAAGAAGAATGAAGCCTGTAGAAAAGGATAAAGAGAATTATTAAGGACTGTACAAAGAACGCAGATAACCAATTAAGAGCAAGGAGGTCTACAGGGCAAAGCTAGAGAACAAGCTCCAGCAGAAGAATGTGCATGATGGTTCAGTTCCACTTGATGGCTAAGAAGGAAAGGTCACTGGATTCATTTGCCTACCTTAGCTTCTGTCATGGTGCTGCCGTAGTAGACAATGTTAACAAATACCAGTACGCCCTTCATTCATCATAACTTGGGTATGACAGCAGCTGTTCTGGACACAATGATTGTTCAGGATTTTCTGGCCTCTTGCATTAATACGTTGCAGGCTGCCATCATATGAACTCTGGCTTTTCATCAGGGATGATTTGGATGAGTCCCTGGGTTGTATTGCTTTTCTTGCTTGGAGGATTGATTCAGTGCAGAGGGCAACAGACATACATAAACACATACACAACACTATCCCATCAGACCAACACATTTAGAGGGTGATTTCACAAAACGGACACGGCACGTCATTTGCTGATGTCGCCCCCAAAGCAAAAACACATCAGATGAAGACATGCTTTGATGCGATCCTGAAGATTGGATTTCAGAGGATTTTGCTGTGATAAGTCCCTCATAAAGCTTGTATATATTTCTGCAACCTGTATGTAACACAACATTTTAAAGCCAGATGAGCTAAGAACAGACTGTGATAAATGGAAACACTCTGCTGTGTCATGACTTTTGCGTGATCGTTTATTGTAACAATCGCTGCTGGCCAACATGCCTACAATTACTGTCCTACTGTAGTTGTTTTTACAATTACATCACAAAAATAATCTAAATTCAAACAGTAAAAAGCCCCATTTTTTTTTTTGGTACTCAAAGGCTGCAGAAAAAAAAGTCAAATAATAATGTAATTAATCAAAATTTTCCATAGGATTTATATTTGTTCTTTTGACAGTAAAAAGTAGTTTGGGAAAGTAGGTTCCCAACATGTAAATTTGTGATGTACTTATTCATTGTCACCCTGCATAGTTCCCTTGATTTGTCTAATTTAGATAAGATAGTGTTTTTGAATCGCCTGTAACTGTGTGGTTGTTTGCAGATGAGAGACAAGGCACACTCAGGCTGAGCAACCTCACCAAAGGCATGTCAGGGAAGTACATCTGCCGAGCCAGCAACACAGCCGGCTCAGACAGCTGCTCCATTAACCTGGAAGTTATCACCAGTACGTACTCCTCACAAACCCTGTTAACCCAGACTGTTAATGTCACATACTGAGTCTAAATACTAGCGTGCTGTGTTTCGCAGCTTCCAATGCAGGCGTGATTGCTGCAGCTACTCTGGGATCAGTAGTGGGACTGGTGGCCATGGTGCTCTTCCTCATATTCTTGCTGAAGAGGAGACGGGACTCTGAGGAGGAGATGGCCAACGAGATCAAGTGAGTTTCATGTATTCTCTTTATTCAGCTAGGTTTCAATCTAATCCAGCTCTCCATATGATTAGATGTAACAGTTCAGAAATGACAAACCATGAATAAAATTAGCTTAAAAATAAATTTCTTGAATAAATATTTATTCAAAAAAAAAAAAAAAACAGGTTGTCTCTCAAATCAGAATTTTCATTTGCAGATACAGTTTTTAATTTTATGAAATGCATTTTAGAAAAAAAAGGCTTTAATAGTCAAAATTTTAGCCTTGAAACAAATGTGAAATGGCTTAAATAATATTCCTAACTGCAGATCGGTCACAGACAGTCATTTCCTTCTGTCTGTGACCTGTCTGCAGGTAGAAAGAGGTATGCTGCCTCTTTCTGCAGAAAACATTACCAGTTTTTTCCAGAATTAGTGGGGTGAAGCCAGTTCTGCTTCATGCAGAAACTATTGCATGAGTTCATTTTTGCTGATTAACAGCCCGTTGTTGTGTATCTACACCGGCAGTTGAACCGCACTGTGAAATGTGTCCTGACTGCTTTGTATTTGTTGAAAACTTCATTTCACTTGAAGTGCAAAGTATAGTTATTAACTCAAAACATTATTGTTGCATTAGCATTTCTTGCTTCTGCATAACATACAAGAGAGACTGCAGTCTGACTTGACACCAAAATGTGACCATCAACTCTGTTTTAGAGCAAAAAAATGGCTGTTCTCTTGCAATAAAATGATTAAAGAAATGTTTTTGAATAAGTAAAAAAAAAAAAAAACACTGCCGGTGTGCACAGCACACACATACTCACGACTTGCTTACAATCGTAACAAATTGAAAAGTTTAATCACACTGAGAGCAGAGCTGCAGCGTATGAGAGCTGCTCCGTCTCCACATAGCATCAGAGAAGCTCTCAGCTTCTAAAATCAAAATGAAGAAGGTTGGAGTTACCACTAGTATTACTTATATTCATTTATCCTGTGGCAGTTACTTACAGTACCACCTTTACATCTAACCTACAGCCAGTTTGACTCTCGCTATCAATGCATATTTACCACCCTGTTACATCACCTTTTCTTTTAACAAGAGTGTGACAGCAACTGAGGAGACCAGCCACTGTGTTGAAATGGTTTCCCAATGGTAGCAGAAGCACTGTAACACATGCTTTTTTTTCTCACAAATAAAATCACAGATGTCGGCTTTTGATAACAAAGCAGATGGAAAAAAAAACAAACTTCTTTCTGATGTTTTCATTTTCAGCTTCATCCAAGTCCATCTTTGAAAAGCTCAGGCTCAAAGAAGGCAGCAGCATCTCTAGAACTTGTTTATATCTGTATTTCTACAGCTGTGCACTGAGTTACACTAGAGAAATGCTGCACGAAAGCCTTGAGATATAAACTCTTCAGAACTGGCTTCCACCCAAATTCGGTTAAACTGAAAAACATGTTTTTAATCATTACACTACTCATTATTATTTGTTACTACTGATCTTTTTTGTGCAATTGCCGCTAAATTCAAAACGAGACTATTTAAAAACTATACAATACTACTACACTCAAAATGAAAACCTCAGGTTCAACAGCAAGTCCAACACAGATGTGTTGTCTTTGCACGGTTTTTAAAATTGATTTTGTTGTAGTGCCTGTTAAACCATTTTAAAAATTTGGTTGTGAGTGTGTGTGATGAGATAACGGTGATGACGGATGATGCCTGACATTTGTAAAAGTAGTGACAATCATTGAGGAGATCAGATATGCAATCAGTCAAATGACTTGGAACCTTCAGAAAGAAATGGTTTTATTGGAGTAAAAAAAAAAACAAAAAAACAAATATGAGTAAAAAGTAGTGATAGTTGGAAGTGAATCAGAGAGAGAGCCATGGAAATCTCCTGACATCAACATGAATGCATTTGGGTATTAAAGTCATAGCCTGACAACAGCACATCATGTCAGCATGCGACACAGGCGGTGCTAAGGTCCAGAATATGTTTCTGCAGAAATGTCACAGTGCATCTTTATCAGAGCTGCAACCTTGTCCATTTTATTTTCCATTTTATTTGTGACCTTGTGATCGCACATTCCCAGTACCACTTAAAGGAAGAAATGCTTTAAACATCCTTCTCTGTCCTCCTTTGTACATCCTCTACCTCTCTTCTTCAAGTCATCTGGATTTGAAGCTTCATTACAGGTGTTTACTTCAACTTGCGAGTCTCAAAACCATTTTTTCGCTTTCTTCTCTCTCTCTCTTCCTACTTCAGGGAGGATGCTCAGGCACCAAAACGCGTGTCATGGGCAAAGAGTAACACTGGCTCCGACATTGTGTCCAAAAATGGCACACTGTCCTCCATAGCCACCAGCCCTCGATCACGAGAACTGCATCAACCCAACTTCCAGTACCCCTACTCCCCCATATCAACATCAGACACAGGATCAGTGATCAACGCCTACCAGCTGCGACCTGGAGAGCACAACAGCTTACAGGGGCTTCCTGGATACAACATCAGAGGCACCCCTACACGCAAACACAAGCGGCCTCCGGTTGCGAACGGGGCCCCTCCACAGGTTATCAGAAGCCCTGTCGTCAGCATCTCCAAAAGGACTGAGGGTGCTCAGCCTCAGGTGCCGCCTCCACTGGCTGTGTCCCCACAAATCAGCTCCTCCACGCTCACACGCCTGGGGGCCGTGGCTGTCATGGTGCCTGCTCAGAGCCAAGCTGGCTCGCTGGTGTAGCCAGCAGAGGCATCTCTGGTGGGAAGGAGAGGAACAGAACAGAGAACAGGCCCTGAGGGTGGAGAGCATTTTCTCCATGAGGACCTGAGAGTTTGTCTGAGAAGAAAACATCTCACAGGTGGTTTGTGCTTGATTTGCAGAATCTGTCCCTTTGTTTTGTTAATGAAACTGACTCAGTGCAGGTTTACAGTTTTTCAGATTTCTTTTTTGTACACTGCATTCAGCCTCACTAAGTCAAATATATTTTTATTTATAGGATTAATAATTATCAAAATACACTCACCAGCAACTTTGTCAGGTACACCTGCTCATCTGTTTGCTGACTCAAATATCTAATCAGCTCACACTGCAGCAGTTATTCATGCATACATTTGAGTTAAATAGTTAGAAAAACATGTTTCAGAGCTTAACTATACACATAAAACTCATAAAACTTTATTTACTTGTTTAGCGCTCCACATTTTTATTTTGTAAAACAAGAGGGATAATCTGTTTAATCTGTCTGTCTTTTCTCCACATTTACTTTAATCCAAGCCCTCGCTCCTGATTGGTTAGTCCTGTCATATGGGCTCAGAACCAGGAAGTGTTGAGTGCATGTGAAGCTGCTGAAGTGTGGAGAACGGTAAAGTGCTGCTTAACCAGGTTATCCGTCTCCATCCTGCTGTTCCTTGTCACTGAGAGGGAATTCAACCACCACATGTTGAACCCACATGTTACATGAGCAATCAGGATGCAGAAGCAAGGGGATTTCAGCCATATTAATTGTGGCGTGGTTGTTGATGCCAGACAGGCTGGTCTGAGGATGTCAGAAACTGATCTGCTGGAATTTTCCACACAAAACCACCTGTAGGTTTTAAAGAGTATGGTCCAAAAAAAGAGAAAATGTTTAGGCAGTGCCAGATCTCCAGGTGAGAATGCATTGCTGATGTCAGAGGTCTGATGATAGTGTGTCAGATAACCAGATGCTGGAACTGAGGTTTGCAGAAATCCATCTCTAAATGCAAAATAAATCAGCCCTCGAAGCAGAAGGGATGGAACAGCCGGAGACCATACTGGATATCACTCCTGACAACTAAGAGCAGGAAACAGGCTGCACTTTGCACAGGCTCACCAATACTGTACAATAAACCACTTGTCTGGGCTGACGAGTCTGATTGGCATGTTTAAGGTCAGCATAGATGGGATGAAATCATGGATCCCATCCTGCCTTGTTTCATCATTTTCAGGCTGTTGGTGAGGGTCTAATGGTGTGGAGGATACTTTTCTTGGGCCTCTTTAAGTCCCTGAGTACCACTTTAGCATAGTGTAAAAGCCACAGCCTTCCAGAGGATTGTTGCTCACAATGTCCGTCCCTTTATGACCAGTTTACCATCTTCTGGTGGCTATCTTCTGATAGAAGATAAGTTATGTCACAAATTTCAGAACATTTTGAATTAATTTCTTGAGGTGACTGTACTCCAGTGGCCTTCAGTCTCCTCTAGCAGGGTGTTCCTAATAAAATGGCCAGTGAGTGTAAAAGATGTATAGGTTTTCAAGCAGCAGTTTGCCTCATAATGACTAGTCTAGGTTACTCAAAGGTTGCAGCCCTTGCAAACTAAAGTTTTTGGGCTGCATTTGTGTGGTCTGTCTGATGATATAATCTCCAACAAAATGTTTTTCCATTTCATTTTCCTTGCCTGTGGAAGGATGACTCCTCAGCCACTGTTCTCGGGCAAGCTGCACCAGTTCTGAGCAAAAACCCACCATTCAGGTTGTTGTTCCAATGTTTCACTTTCTTTGACCCACGTTTACATTGTGTTCACTTAAGGGTTCTTTATCTAACCTGTTGTGACAGTGTCAGTATGATTTCATGATGTGTACTGAAAGTACATTCTTAATAAGTAATATGCCTGTTATGGTAGCTGGAATGTAACAAAAATAGTGAGTATAACAATGTCGAAGTTAATGAGTTCTATGTTTTTAAGATGTTTGGATTTAAACTGATGAACTGCAAACATGGAGGCCATTTGAGACTGAACAGAATATCTCAGCAGATTCACCCCTATTTTTAACCAGTACGCTTGCTTTCAGTTATTTTTTTTGTTTTTTTAATTATACTGAACTCTGGAAATAATGTGGTGGTGATTTATTAATGTTGAGAGGCAACATGTGACACTTTTAATGGTCAACAGTCTTTTTTTAATAAAGTGTTCTGAAGTGTTGGACTGTATTATTACCTACTCAGTTAGAAACACTTTTTTTCTCTCGTTTTATCCAGCATCATAAACAAGTAATTCAGGGCACAAAAAAAGCAGGCAAATTCAATTTAGGAAATTTGATCATTTATTTTGGAGTGAAAGGTAACATCAAAAAACCCAAACTGTGCTGACTACAGACAACAAATCGGGATACAAATGCAGTAACCATGATGTAAATAAGATGTGGAAGGCCACTTAGGAACAGAGGTGCTGACACTGCTGGATGTAGAGCAGCCACATGCTTTTGGTAACATTGAAGATGGCATTTGAGTCTTGTTAACGGAAAGAAAAGAACCATAATCTCTCCTGACAAACCGAGTCCAACTGTTGCAAAAAGGACACATACTTTACAGATGAAAGAAACCTATAAAGGACATCCTTAATGTACCATCACTGGAGGTTTATACAAAGAAAATCTTATGCAGTTATCAACAAGAGGATTTCATTTCCCCTTCATTCAGCATAATTTGACATCTCAGCATCATCTCAGAAATGACACTTTGGCTGTGTTCACACTGACAGCCCAAATCCTACTTTTAACATCCAATCACAATCCAATCTTTCAGACTGAACCTTTATACTACAACTGATCAGATCTTATTTATTGTATCATTGCTGACGTCCCCAAATCCATGTGGTTGCTATGGTAACCCATATGCATAAAACAGAGGTAAACAAAATGTAGATGAACTGGCTTCGCTAATGTCACAAGTGGAACATGGCCTTTGACAGACACCAGCTGTACATGAAACGTGGGTGCTATTTGTATTCACAAGCTTAGATATAATAGTAATAATAATGTTATTTCATAAAATACTGTATAAATGTTTAAAGTGCAGCTGAGAGGTTTTGGTGTTTATTCTGTTTCAACAAGCACCTAAATATCAGTGTGAAGAATCTGGGGACAGGAGAACGAGGACACCTCAGATTTCCTTTTGTAGTCTGAGTAGTGTTGACAAATCACATTAGAGCGGGTTTTGTTTGCACACAGAGCTGTGTGAAGAAAAAAAGGCATAACACACCAGCCAATATGTGATTTCAGAATTATCATCCGTCATCTAACAACGATTTAAGAGATTTTTTCTGAATGTACCTTCATTCATGTGAAGTCTTGGCCCAGATGTGAGTGGAGTCCGAGTCATGCGAAGACAACAGATGAGCTCCCAGACTTTTTTTTTCTCCTCAAAAGAGCTCATTGTTCTTCAAAACTTGTGCAGCTTTTACTGAAATATTTCAGCACACAGTATTGTTAAACAGCAAGGCGATTAATCATTATTGTGATCCCAAGAGCCTTGTTGCCACTGTAGCTCAAAATGCAACAGAAGATCCAATTATACTACAAAATTCTATGTTTTACCTACTGGTTTACCCAAAATTAACTTGTCACTTTTGTACCAGTCACAAATTAATCAAGATATGAAAACCACAACAATATGGTCAACTGAAGGTCCAGGAGAGAAGGTTTATCATGACTCTGTCAGCAGACTCCGGGATATAATCATCCTCATCACCTCATTGGTTCCTTTAAGGGAGACAAAAAAAAAAAAAGAAAGACTGTATTTGTTCTAGCCTTCTCAAATGTTAACACAGGAACCATATGAAGATGAGTTACACAATACATACATAGAGAGGACAAGAAAAGCTCACCTTCTAGGATCTGATGGACTCTGATATCCGCACAAACTGCTGTACAGCGTAGTCTTTCAGGTAACCGTATCCACCGTGCATCTGAAGAGCCTGGTTGCAGATCTGTTGAGTGAGAACAGGTTAAAAACTGTTGAAAGAAACTTCACTTGAGGCCCGGGAAAGGAAACGTACAGATAATCTGTAGTTTTCAAAGGTCTGGTGGAGGGCAAGCAGAAGCAAGCTCACTAAGGCTACACAAGTTTTCCAAACAATCTCAATGGTGACGCTTCAGGAGTATTTTAGAAGCAGAGCCAGATGACCTGAATCTGAATTATCCCACAACATAAAAGCTGTCACATACTAGTGGTGTTTCTTTTTTTCCCTCTCTTTATGCTTATACTCACTTGAACATTACTAGTCTTTGATTATACTCATTTTGGGAATTTAAGCACATATTACTACATGGTGTCACTCACATTAAAGCACTCATCTGTGACAAAGAGCTTGGCCATGGAGCAGAGGGAAACAGCATCAGGCCGGTTCTCCTGTAACGCCGTCGCAGCTTCACGCACTAGAAGGCGAGATGCAACCAACCTGGTGGCCATTTCTGCCAACCTGAACTGAAGAAACTGCCAACACAAAGAGACACAAAATAAGTTCCAAATTACTGTTTAACAGTGGCATTAAACACACTGTAGTCTGGATATGTATATGAGAAACATTCGAGCAACTCACCTGGTTGTTAGCGAGTGTCTCTCCAAACTGCTTACGCACCAGTAGGTGATCCTTCGCTAGCAGCACACAGGCATGTGCTGCTCCAAGAGAACAGGAAGCTGAGGGCAGAGAGGGGGAAAGAAAACTGATGGGGGACCACGTATAAGCAAAGTGATGTGCTAACATGGTGAGTTTCAAGTGTGAAACATTTTCTGAACACCAACCGCTGTGACTACAGTTGGCAGAAGAGTTATACAGCTAAAAGTAGCGCTCCTGGTTAATGCCAGACAAGTGAGACTGAAGCCGCAGGATCAGAAAGGACTAAATTATCATTTCACCACCTCAGAAATAAACTTTTCATTTAGAAAAACAAGCACGTGTTCCTCCAAAGCTCATAAAACCTTTAGACATGCCTTAACCAGATTAAGACTGCAATATGCACATCAATTATGCAAAAGAAAATTATACTGCCATAAGGCTGATTTAAAGCTGATTAAGGAGACTGATTATCTGTAAAGACTATATTTACACTGGACTGTGACGACAACTCACATAAAACTGCAACTTCCAAAAATGTTGGGACAATGTCCATCCATTATTTTTCTATCCTTGCTTCATCCTGTTCAGGCTCAAGGGGCTGGAGTCTATCCCATCATCAACAGAGAGGTGACGTAAACTCTGGACAGATGACGAGTCTGTCACAGACACAAACGATACGGACGACGATGCACACTCGCACGCCAGTTCAGAATCTTCATCCTCACGTGTATTTGTTTTGACAGTAGATAGTCAGAGAAAATAAACTCCACACAGAAAGACCCCGGCTGGAATTTAAACCAGGAACCTTTTTGCTGTGAGGCAACAGTGCCAAGTACCACAACACTGCCCATTAGGAGAGTGGATAAAGGTAAATAAACTTTAAACTAAAATGTAAAGGAAACATGAAAAATATTCATGCCCTCCATTAAGTTGAAAACATCACAAATTCATAATTTAAAAGTATTGGGGTTTTTTTTTTGAAAAAGCAAAGAGTAACATGTATCAGAAGAATGTGGCAGAGACATGTTTACCACTGAGTTGCATCACCTCTGCTTTGGTGAACTGAGGAGACAAATTGTTGGACTTTGAAGAATGAAATGTTCTCTTGTCTGTATTTAATACAGGATTTCAGCTGGGTCCCCTTTGTCACATTTATGATTTCCTGTGTTTCAAGTATTCTCAGTGGATGAGGTGACTGCAGTGCAGAGAGGGTAGTCCAGACTTCTGACACTGTTACAACAGTGTCTTCTGTAATACATGTAAAATGTGGTTTTGTATTGTTTCATCACTACAGACAGATATTTGCATGTGAATATACCAACTTTGTAAGAAAGAGACAAAGATTCTGCTTTTTATTCATTCTCTGCTTGCAGTCCGAGTAATGCTAAGTCAACTTTGAGCTGGCTTTGGCTGCATTCAAGCAAATGTTCCTATGGGGAGCAAAAGATGCAGAATCCATTTGCTGAAATATAATCCCATAAACACAATAAGATGTTAACAATTAGGGTGTTTGTCCCATTTTCATTTAAATATAATATGGAGTAAGACAGACATTTTTTTGTTTTTATCCACAAATTTAAATGAATATGCACGAACGCTAACTTGCACATTGTTTTTGACAGTAGTCTTACTCCATAGTGCAGGGTTTGAATCATCTGTAAATGACTATAAATAACTTCTTCTGAGAAACATTTTCCACCTCACCAATGTTTATTCTGCCTCCATTCAGGCCTTTCATGGCAATGTTGAAACCCTGTCCTTCTTCACCAAGCCGGTTTGCCACTGGAACAGCACAATCTTCAAATATCACAGCCCTGGTAGGCTGCGAGTTCCAACCCACCTTGAGAACAGATTGGACAACATCTGAGTGACCGTGGCTAAACTTTGCCACCTAGTGGTTACCTGAAAACATTACAATGCAACAATGCAGAGCCCTTTAGTGGAGCAGCGCTCAACTATACCTTCTTTTCCTTTTTGCCAAAACTGAGGCCTGGGGTTCCCTTCTCCACCACCAGACATGAGATGCCTTTAGCTCCTTTGCCCCCTGTTCTGCACATCACAACATACACGTCTGTGTCCCCTCCTCCACTGATAAAGGCCTAAAATGTCAGAAAGAAACAGGTTTGTGTTTTTTTTTTTTTTTTTTATAAATTACTTAAAATCAAACAGACTTAAAACCAAATGACGGCATAGACGATGTTAAGGTACCTTTGAGCCATTTAAAATGTAGTGGTCACCTTTCCGCTTTGCAGAGGTCAGGAGCGAAGCAGCGTCACTACCACTGCCTAAAACAAATATCTTAGGTTTAATCTGTTGGCAGGCTGCTCAAGAGTAGTTCGTTCTATTTTATTTGTGCATGCAGACTGACCTGGCTCAGTGAGACAATAAGATGCAAATTTTTCCATCGAACAGAGATCAGGACAGAACTTCTTCTCTCTGCTCATTATTGCCAAAGGTGTCAATCATCCAGGCACACATGCTGCAAAGAAAGGAAGATACTGCAAACTATCAGGCAAACATGTGGTCATACTTATCACTAACTGACTGACAATACTGGAATTTAATAGCAAACTTTAGCAGGTGGAAACAGTGAAAATCATGACTAGAATATAAAATCTTGAAGAGAATAAAAGAACTACTGTAAATTTTAACAACCTCAATAAATACTACTTTCCTTAACAAAGCTGGCAAATAATCATTGTCCCAACTTTGGAAACATTTCTAGAATAAAAAGCCAGCTATCCAGGAAGTCACAGTCTTGACTTCTTACAAAAAAATAAAATAAAATCTTCAAGTTTTATTTTAAAGTTCAAGTCATCATCATTGCCATATGAGAGGTCTTTACTTGTGGATACTGATGTAAGCTGTGGTGCTCACGCATCCTGTGGACAAAGCCTCAAAGATGATCGATGTGTCCAGCCGAGAAAGGCCCGATCCTCCGAGGTCTGGCTGAACGTAGATCCCACCAAACCCCAGCTGAGCTGCTTTCCGCATCGTCTCCACAGGGAAGATTTCCTGCAAGGAAAATTGAAAAGGTGCCATTGAACATCCCACTTGTAGATTCACAGGGCAGATATTTGTATTAATATTAAGAAAACTGAACAAATACTGCATTTTCTTCAATAAAACAACACAAGAAACCAGTTGTGACCTTAGTCTGCAAAAGTGTCTTTTTTTTGCATTATACTCTTATTATCAAACTTATTTCTGGATACTCTGATGCCAATATATTTCTAATCAGCAAATTACAGACAATATAGCTGCCTGGGTGGTTTAATCGTCTATTTAGTCTGTGACTAAATCAAGGACAGTCAGCTACAGGCCAAAGACACAGTCAGGGATGCTCTGTAAGGAGACTAGGGGCCCGATCTTACACCATCCCGCTAGTGCTGGGTAATATGACGATATATATCGTGGGGACAAAATAAAAGTGTATATCGTGCCATTTCTCTTCTATCGTTTCTATCGTTTCTAACCTAATTTTATCAATTATTACAGCTAATATGTAATTAAATACCCTGCAATGATAAATTTGATAGAATCATATCTACTTCTACAAAGTAGCCTTTTATGTTTGCACTTTTATTCATGGTTAATGCCTTAAACAGAGTTCTCTTCAACCCTGATGTTTACTTTAGACACTTTATATTGGTTTGCAAACTTTGCACTACAAGGTTACAGATTTCAGAAAGTTGAAAAATAATTTGTTTATTTTTTATAGCTGAACTTCAGTGCAAAAATGTGTTTTTCCTCTCAGAAACTGTTGTGCACTTTAAAAAAAATGTAAAAGCTAAAGCAGTTCAGCTAAATGTCCTTTCAAAATTAAGTTGAAAAGTAAGCAATGAAGTTTTTGTCAGACTTTTCAGAGAATAACTGAAAACATACTTTATTATGGTATATCGTGATATATATTGTTATCGTGATATAAAATAGTCCATATCGTGATATATGATTTTTTCCATATCGCCCAGCACTACCTCCCTGCTACCCACTACCCACTACCCGCTAACCACTACCCACTACCTGCAAATTGCTGATTTAGGAGCCTCTGCCAACCGCTAATGCAATCTTCCGCTCCCTAAAGCCGCCACCCAATTCGGCCGACTCCCTTACTCACATTGTAGGCGCGGCAATGGCCGTGTCTCTTGCGCTTTCCACAAATTCGGTATCTTGCGATCGCGGGGTTCAGGATAGAGGGTAGTGGGTGGTCTGACCACCCGCTACCCTCCTATCTTAAATCTGCGAGATACCAGTACCGCAAGATACCGAGTTTGTGGAAAGCGCAACTGGCATGTCGGCGCGTAAAAGAGCGCGTCCAAATCACGTCATTGCGCGTCCACCCAGTCATATGTGGACTGCACAACCGGCTCTACCTCTCGATTATGCATCACTGTATTACTTTCATACGTTATTATTTTCTTAAGGGCAGAGGATGTCTGTACAGCTGTGGCATGATCTCATTCAGATGTTTGCTGTGGAGGAAACGAGGAGATCACAGAACTCTGTTGTGGAGTTTCTTGTACTGTGCGCCTCCCTCTGACCCTCTCCTTGTACTTGGAACACCCGAGATGCGCTCAGTGGTAGAAAGTAAATGTCATCATACGTGTTCCTCTGGCTCAATGCTCATCCAATGATCCGTTCTGCAGTATTTTAAAAAGCACCGCTTCCAGCGGCTATGCGTCTTGGCGCAGTGAGCTTCCAGGAAAGCATTTCTTAACTAGAAAAGCCCTCAGAGGGCGCAGACCTCCGCCAACCACAACCGTTCTTCTATATAGCGATTTACAGATTGCTTGAAGGGCTATTTCATCAAAATCCATCCATAACTTTTTGAGTTATCTTGTACACAGACAGACAGACAGACAGATAAACGCGGCAAAAACACGCCAGCAAAACATTACCTCCTTGGCGGAGGTAAAAATATTCTTACACAGACAATTGCTATCGGCTACCTGAAAGTCCCAGATAGTTGGTGCTCTCCTGGTAAACACGCTCAGGCAGAGCCGCAAGAACCGCTGGGAGCAGCTATGCGTCTTTGCGCAGGGGATATGTTCAAGATAACTCAAAAAGTTATGGATGGATTTTAATGAACATTTTCAGGAGTTGTCAGAAATGTGAAAAGGAAGAACTGATTTATTTTGGGTGTGATCCGGAAGAAATCCTGGATTCTGATCACTTTCAAATTTTCGATAATTGCGCTGTTTAGTTGTTTCTTGAACCCTAAAGCAACCACAATGGAGACAGGAAGGGAGTTCTGGAATTTTAAGAGTTTAATTCTCTCAGATGTAAAAAAGGTGGATTCGAGGGTTGGCAGCCAAACCAACAATTCAGGGGACGACGAAGGCAAGGAGGTGGCACTGCGAATGGCTCGATCAGGCGTTTCTGTGGGAAGATCTGGAGACGAGTCTGGTTGAATGATGACTGAATAGGTACAGGTGTGCAGTACCACACCTGGGCTGCTCGTCGGATGGGAAACACAGGTGGATCTGAGTGTCTATGTAGAGGATTGAAGGTGATGCAGTGGGTTGTGCTCAGGGGCCCCAGAGGTGGAAGGTTGCGGTTCACAACCGTAACATGTGCTCAATGGGCCCGGATATTTTGTTTCTCATCATCTCCGTTAATTATTGCCCACAACTCATGAAATTTCACTCAGGTATTGACAATGAAAACCTCTATAAAATTTCAGAGGCTGATCCGGATCTGATCCAGAAGACGGATCTTATCACAATCTGTAAATCGCTGTATGGGAGAACTGTTGTGCTTGGCGGAGGTCTGCGCTCTCTGAGTGCTTTTCTAGTTAAGAAATGCTTTCCTGGAAGCTCACTGGCACTATTTATTTCTGAGCAGTTTGTTGAAACTTCTTGGAGTACAAAAGAAATTATTAAATAATTTGCTCCACATTAGTTAGAGCTACTTATGTATATATCAGTGAAGAGGAGGAGGAGGACAGAAGAGGAGGAAGCTCTACAGCAGAGTCCCAGACCAGCTGCCCATGAGAGCTGCTCCGTTCTGGGTGAAAAGACGCTCCATATCAGTTTGCAGGTACTGCAACCTGCTCTTAAAGGCAATGGCTACTGACGCACTGATTAGTTAAACAGGTGGAACGCCCTAACCACTCCCATGCATAATGTGTGCATAATATAGTGGTTGGTGCAGGTAATATCGCGGGTTTCAGAAGATAAAAGATTGCGTTCTTTGCAGGGGAACGCCCCTCCTGCTACCCCTTAATAGCAGCTTTAGGAGGTTTGGCACAAGATCGGGCCCTAGATCTGCCACAGATGCTCATAAATACACTGCAATATTTTATACAAATATATTTGGTGAAGAAAGTTCTTTTGTAAATAACAACAGACAACAACAGATGTGGGATGAAATTACAACAAAAATTAATAAAGGAAAATTGATATAGAGGTTAATAGAAGAGTTTTTTTTTTTAATTATGTTGCATCTGCCTGTCAAAAAGGAGATCACTGATTACAGGAACGGATCCAATAAAAAAGTGTTTAATTTAACATAATGTGGACTTAGTTACTTGAGGCAAGCTTTACAACTGAGACTGGCTCTTTCACGACTGACAGCAATTATTGTATTATTATTGTAAATTTCATGACAAAAGAAATCAGCCAAGATATCAGGGAGAGAATAGTGGACCTCCACTAGTCTGGCTCATCCTTTTTCGAGATGTCTGAAGGTTTCATGTTCATCTGTTCAACATGTATATAAGTTATACAAGTATATAAACACCATGGGAACGCCCAGCCCTTCTCAGGAAGGAGACTGGTTCCGTGTCCCAGAGATGAACAGGTTTTGGTGTGAAATCAACTCCAGAACAAAAGCAAAACACCTTTTGAAGATGCTGATGAAGCTGGTAAGAGGGAGTCTTTATCCACAGTGAAATGAGTCCAGCATCGACATGGACTGAAAGTCCACTCAGCCAGGAAGAAGCCATTGCTTAAAAACACCAGATTAGTTTGCAAATGTACACAGTGACAAAGACCTTCATTTCTGGAACATGTCCTGTGGGCTGATGAAACTAAAATTGAACTGTTTGGCCATAATGACCACTGTCTCATTTGGAGATAAAAGGGGGGAGCTTCAAACCTGAGAACACCATCTCAACCGTGAAGTACAGGTGGACGGCATAATGTTGTGGGGGTGTTTTCCTGCAGGAGGGGCCGGTGCACTTTACAAAATACACTATATTGCCAAAAGTATTTGCTCACCCTTCCAAATTATGGGAATCAGGTGTTCCAATCACTTTCATGGCCACAGGTGTATAAAATGAAGCTCCTAGACATGCAGACTGTTTCTACAAACATTTGTGAAAGAATGGGTCGCTCTCAGGAGCTCATTGATTTCCAGCGTGGAACTGTGATAGGATGACACCTGTGCAACAAATCCAGTTGTGACATTTCCTTTCTCCTAAATATTCCACAGTCAACTGTCAGCTGTATTATAAGGAAATGGAAGTGTTTGAGAACGACAGCAACTCAGCCACAAAGTGGTAAGCCACGTAAACTGACGGAGTGGGGTCAGTGGATGCTGAAGAACATAGTGTGAAGAGGTCACCAACTTTTTGCAGAGTCAATCACTCCAGACCTCCAAACCTCATGTGGCCTTCAGATTAGCTCAACAGTGTAGAGAGCTTCATGAATGGGTTTCTATGGTGGAGCAGCTGCATCCAAGCCATACATCACCAAGTGCAATGCAAAGCCTCGGATGCAGTGGTGTAAAGCAGCCACCACTGGACTCTAGAGCAGTGGAGGAATGTTCTCTGGAGTGATGAATCATGCTTCTCCATCTGGTGATCTGATGGAAGAGTCTGGGTTTGGCGGTTGCCAGGAGAACGGTACTTGTCTGACTGCATTGTGCCAAGTGTAAATGTTTCATCATACCAAGACATTTTGGACAGTTCCATGCTCCCAACTTTGAGGGAACAGTATGGAGCTGGCTCCTTCCTCTTCCAAAATGACGGTGCACCAAGCAAGGTCCATAAAGACATGGATGGCAGAGTCTGATGTGGATGAAATTGACTGGTCTACACAGAGTCCTGACCTCAACCCAATAGATCACCTTTGGGATGAATTAGAGCAGAGACTGAGAGCCAGACCTTCTGGTCCAACATCAGTGTTTGACCTCATAAATGCACTTCCAGAAGAATGGTCAAAAATCCCCATAAACACACTCCTAAACCTTGTGGACAGCCTTCCCGGAAGAGTTGAAGCTGTTCTAGCTGCAAAGGGTGGACCCACATCATACTGATTAGGAATGAGATGTAGAATGCAGAATGCCTTTTATTGCCCTTCTACAGCAATGTACAACGAAATTGGAGAGCTTCTCCCATGTCAGTGCAGAATAGATATTTAAAAATCAAAAAATCAAAATAGTCAAAAAGTCTAAAAGTCTCATATATACATATGTACAATATGGGGTGAGTAGTGCAATGTGCAGTGTACAGGGTGTAAAATATTTCCAGCTATGTACAGTATAAAAAACAAGTACAAATATAAATAATCTATTGCACAGTGTGGTTTATATTGCACATGATGATAGTGATGCACAGGGTCAGGAAGAGATTTTATTCAGTGTGGTGATGGCTCTTGGGAAGAAACTGTTCTTCATTCTATTTGTCCGTGCTCTTAAACATCTGTAGGGCCTCCCAGAAGGGAGCAGCTCAAACAGCTGGGAGGTAGTGTATCCCGAGGAAAAAACATCATGTAGAAATATTGAATTGATCCAAAAGAAAATTTGTGGGCAGAACTGAAAAGGCATGTGCAAGCAAGGATGGCCTAAAAACCTGATTCAGTTGCACCAGTTCTGTCTGGAGGAACATAAATTCCAGCACACTATATGATAAGTAGGGTTGGGAATCAAGAACCGGTCCTGTAGAGAACCGGTTCCGTGTGTTTCAATTCCATGGAATTGTTTGACAGTTTACCTAGTGATCCTCCTATCGATTCCAACCAGCACGAATCTCACATAATTTACGCAAGTTACGCACAGTCTATTCCAGAAAGCACTTGTATGATTAAGTTACGTCGGTTTACCACACGCATTGCAGTTGTAAACAACAATGGCGCCCACCAGGTTCAAACGCTCCAAAGTTTGGCTTCACTTCTCAAAGAAAGATGGCAACAAGGCAACTTGCAGTCATTGTAAAGTGGAGATAACAGCGTCGGGAGGGAACACGACTAACATGCAGAAACATTTGCGCACACAACATGTGATAATGATAAATGAGTTTTGTGTTTTTGACGCGCTTCGAACTGATGGATCTCAACCCAGGCAGTAGCCAAGCTAAGATCACCTCTGCGGTTACTACGGAAGGCAACTCTGGTAAGTAGCTATCCCACTGCCGATGTACTTCTTTGTAAAACACGCTATAACATTAACACCGAGACAAGAGAGAGAGTCTGGCTGGTTCAGAGGCTGGCAGACATGCATATTTTTCTGCAAAAGAATTGTTAATTCTTCATAGTATTTGCAGATTTGCTCTATGCACTGTTCCGTTATTTGATAGTATTAATCTTTCTATATTATTATTTTTGAGTGCTTAGTGAGCTCATATATCCTTTTAAAAGGGAGATTTTTTTATTTCTATTAGGAAAAATCTGTTAGTAAAATGTTAATACATTCTTGTGTATTTGCACAGTTACATATTACAACAGTTAACACGTTATCCAGGCTTTGGGCCTCTTATGACCTCGCCGTTGAGTTTGTATACTCGTGACTTCTAAGTAAAAAAAATGATGCTAATAAAACTGTTCTCCTTTTTGCCCAAATTAGAATCGATTAGAGAATTGATAAAGAGTCGAATCGTTAAACAGTATCGATAACGGAATCAGAATCGGAAAAATCTTATCAATTCCCATCCCTAGTGAAAAGCTTGTGAAAGAAAACCCCAAACATTTGATCCTGGTCATACAGTTTAAGGGCAAGGCTACCAAATATGAAGAAAATCATTTAAAAAATTATCTAAAACATATTCTCTCTGGCATTTAGGAATAGAAATAATTTTGGTAAACCTAACAGACCTAAAACAGGAAGTTTAATCTGACTTAATGTCAAACAGTGCAGAAAAAAAGTTATGTCTTTTTATGCAGTGAATTCTTCTGCTCTCAACTGTATATAATCTTAAAATTATACACAATTTCAATTTCTAGGTAGAGAACTGACCATATGATAAAATCACTAGTTCTAGGAATTAATATAACTTACCTTTTGGTCCCACTCTGCCATGTGTGGAGCCATTTCATTGGCTGCAAAGTCAAAGGCCACTTTTTGAAACTCTCTCTGTTCATCTGTGAGTCCATGAGCAGCTGTCAATAGTGACAAGACAAGCTTACATTCAATACAATAAATATAATACAATACAGGGGAAAATTACTGATTACAGATGCCGCTGAACTTTAAAATAACTTTAAATGCATAAAGGACATAAGACAAATGTTCTCCACACACGCGCGCGCGCGCACACACACACACACACTTGGAGAGTTATGGAAGGATAAAATCACATCATCCTGCCAGTGTTGGGGGGCGGTGTTTAAGGAGGGGCGTTGTAGCCTCCTCTCCTTCGCGACTGGAGGACCAGAGAGACAAGACTAACCAAGTGAATATTGAATGAATGCAGTTTTGTTCTAGTGAAAATTTGCACGTTGGTTTAAGTACCACAAACCAGTGAATGACATTAGCTTGTTAGCTAAGTTTTAGGTGCCATTCAGGTAGTTTACATTCCCAGTTCAGCTGCCATACAGGTGAAATCTCGCGATTCTCGTTTTCTAAAACTTACGGTCGATGCATGAAGCTATTCCCCGTCTCTGTGAGTCTCTTGTAAATATTAGTCGGTGATTCCGGCAGATGTTAGAGCCCAGTCTGGCAAATCTTGACAGAGGTCCGACGACAGCCATGTTTACCTCCACAGTGGTGAACGGTGGTGGGTTATAACACGGTCGCTGGGGTTCATGGGTAATGTAGTTTGATCTGAAATTTGAAGCTGGGAGGCGGGGTTGACGTTTAGAGAGCATGGGTTCACTCGATTTTACCATCCAGTACTACAAAATTCTCGACGGGGTTTATACCGGGGTAGTTTTTGATGTTCCTCTAATGTCTATGGTTCTAACGGAGCACGCGTTAAAGATAATCTTGTTACTATAGATCTGGGAGCAGGACTTCAAGCAATCTTCCTTGAGGTTCTCTGTCACTTAGCTATATATGTGACGCAGTTAATAAAGGTATGTATTACGAATATATACATTTATGTTTCCTAAATAATGAATAAATATTTGTTGTATGTAGCACAGCAAAGACTCCGAAATGAGCGGACATTACTTTGCAGATGCACATATAGGAAGTTGGTGGCGCAGATTGTCCGTACTGTACTAATGTACGTATTTTTTTTATTTTTATTTTTTTTTTTAGATTTTTTTTTGGCTTTAGTGGCCTTTATTGATAGTAGAGAGACAGGAAGGGGGGCAGAGAGAACGGAGGAGGACACGCGGCAAAGGGTCGCTGAGCCGGGAATCGAACTCACGACCAGCCGCACGAGGACTGTAGCCTCTGTATATGGGCCGCCTGCCCTAACCATGGGGCGGCCCATTAATGTACGTATTTATTCAGTTTGTGCGATTGTGTCCGCGCACTACATATCGGTAGACGCCGGTAGGTGGATTGGATGAACCAATGACTTGGTTCACGTGACGTGTTACAGGATTTTCGCGGGTGGACGGGTAGGCTTCGTTGCAGGTATGATTTAAGAGTTACTTAAGGGTTTTTTGTTTTTGTTTTTTTCCTGTAACTGTAATATCAAGCATTTTGTTTTCACACGTTTGTTTAACATTTTGTTTTAACACATGTGATCTTACAAGAGTTATTTAAAACCCAGATTTTTTTCCCCTCATTTTAAGAAAGGAAATGGATTTCTAGTTTCCCTTGTTTTAATCAAAACCAATTTGTTAGTTGCGGCTCGCTGGTAAAGCTAAGAATGAGTTTAAAGAGGACATATAATTTATAATATAATTTATAATCATGTAATTTATATGATATAAAAAACAACAACAAAACAAAAAACACTTTTTCTGTGTATTAGATTTGGGTGTCTGAATGATCTACCAAGTCAGAAATTCCAGCACACAGTAGAATGATCCATGCAGTCCACCCACAAATTAATACCATGCTGTGATTGTTGAACCTCAGAAGTGGTCAAATCTCAAATCTCCAACTCCTAAAGATGCACTCTCTGGAATGAGGAGAGGGGCAGTCTGGGCTCATCATCTAATTTAACCCCTTAAGTCACCTGCTGTAAACAGAGCTGCAAAACTAGGATTGAAAAGGGCTTTTTTGTACAGTATCTCTGGTATTTTAACTAAAACACATCAGACATTTCCTTAAAACTCCAATAAATGGTGTTGCCAATATGTCCTCTTATCATTTAGGATGTGTGTGTGTGTATATATATATATATATATATATAATCTGTCTGTCTGAACAGCTCAAATGACATGAAATAGTTTATTTTATTTTTTCCATCAGAGCTGGGGTATTTTCATATGTTGTCATAAACCTGATGTTTTCCAAAGCAGTTCTGGTCTGTCAGGTCACGTTTCATCATTTCATCCATCTTTGACATGACTGTTATGTGACTGATGTTATAATTCACAGTCCAGCCACTCCTGGGTGATATAGGTCACATAAAAAATACAAAAGACAACAACCAGACAAAAAAATCAGATCATGACAAAAAAAAAAAAAAAGAAAAAAATAGTCACTGAACATTAAGACTTGCAGTCTGAACGTTGCTTCAGAACCTGCTTGAGATATTTTTCCAGTATTTAAAATACTGTCCCCATGACCCTACATAGGATTAAACAGGCATGGATAATGGATGGATGGATTAAAATACTGTTAAATGCTCTGATGAAAAAGCTCCTGAAAAAAGCTTTAGTAGATAGCATATACAAATTAAAGTTTGCAAAATGATTTTGAAGTTGAATCGAAACTGAAATTATCAACTTTTTATACAGGCTACACAAGGTTTACTGCAGTACTTCAGTGTCCGCTACGGTGGACGCTGAGTGTTGTCGCTCTCTGATTTCCAACTACAAAGGTAAATAAGGTTATCAAAAATTCCATGACCCTTGACTCTAAAACTTTTTTTTGTTGTGTATTGACTAAATAATTATTTAATTGACAAAATGTCAGCCACAAAGAGAGTGATGGGTCCAGCCATACATGATGTGTCCTCCACAGAGCCCTCACCTCAAACATAGGGAGACAAGATAGTGAAACAGCTCATATCCACAGATGTTATCTAAAACAGCTCATATCCACAATGATCTCTAAGAACATTGGAGAGACAGGCCTCCAAGCTGCTTGAAGGTGGAATTTGTTGAAGTAGTTTTTTAAAGTAGACTATTTTTGCCTTTATAACCCAAAATATTTGGACAAGACAAGTCTATGGTAAAAAAAATAACACTCATAACTGCATGAAATGGCCAGACAGAAATGTTGCAAGGTTATTAAAAGATATTGAGAGTAATGTCACAAGTCAAACATCTTATGAATCTTTGCAGACTGTGAGAGATGCCACCAAGGAAAAAGGCCAGAGTGAGCGAAAGAAGTGCAGGCTCAGGTAAGCAATACAAACAGGAAACAGAGTAAAACCTCAGGTCGTGGTCCTTTCTAATGAGTGTTGCAACAATCAGGTAAAAAAGATGATGGTGAGACAGCTTCTGCAGCTGTCAAGAAGAGGAAAGCTACAGTTCACGTTGAGAAAAATGAAGAGGGCTCTAAGTCAGCTGCTTCAACAGAATACGGCCACTGGCTGATGAAGTCTGAACCCGAGAGCCGCTTTGAAAACGGCATCGATGTAAAGGTACAGAGCCGCATCAGCCTCCACAGCTAATTTAAGATCCGCAGCTTTTGTCTGTTTTGTCATCATGCCTCCTTCTGCAGTTCGGCATTGAAGACCTGAAGGCGTTGCCAGATCAGATTAGCTGCTGGGATGGCGTCCGTAATTATCAGGTAAAATCACAAACCAGTTTCTGAAATTAAAGATTGTATCATTAAGGCATATAAAGCAGCACCACAAAAGACTTTTTTTTTGTCATGTGAATCTGACCACCATTTTGCCATTAATCTGCAAAGAAAAGAATAATTTTGCTCCGTCTGTCGTCTGCAGGCTCGTAATTTCATGAGGCAGATGAAAGTCGGGCAGTTGGCCTTCTTTTACCACAGCAACTGCAAGGAACCGGGGATAGCAGGAATCATGGAGGTGAGTCACTCTCCTCTTGCTGAAATAAAGCTCTGAACAGGCTTGATGTTCGGCTGTGTTTCCTTGTTAAGATTGTGAAGGAAGCTTATGTGGACCACACTCAGTTTGACAAGAAAGATGTCCATTATGACACAACCAGCAAACCAGACAACCCTAAGTGGAGCATGGTAAAGCAGACGTACTCGAGCTACATTCAGTACAGCTGCTGACAGTCATGAGAAAGCTTGAAGGCTGAATTGTCTTCCTGTTCTCAGGTAGACGTTCAGTTTCAAAGAATGATGAAACGATTTATTCCTCTGTCGGAGCTGAAGAAATACCACCTGGAGCATCGGCGGCACTGGAGGAGCTCTTAAGAACATGTCTCTTTTTACAAGGGCCAGACTTTCTGTCCAACCCCTCACTACTGGTATGGAACAACAGCTCCATCTATTATATCATGTCACCATGCACCGGCTCTAAACATTTTATTTCCCCCCTGCAGAGGAGTTTGACTTTGTCCTGAGTTTGGAAAGCAAAGAGCCGCTGTGAAGATTTGCCAGTGGAGAACAACCTACTATCAACCCACTGGCTAGGTGAAATGTTACTGCTGTAATCTTTTATGTTAATATTAAACATGTTTATTATGACTCAGATTTCATTTGTGAGCTTCCTGTTGACCTTGAAACTATTAAAAGTCGATTCAACAGGCTGGTGGGATATGGAATATTATTTTAAGTGTGCAACTCTGGCTGTGGCAGGCCTGCTTTTATTGCTGCTGTTCAACTCATAATTGATGCATAGGAGCGTAAGAGGAAGCTTTTTACACTGCCAGATCCTCGTTAAATCCCCATCTCACCGTCAGAAAATAACTTTGCACTCCATAAAGTTCCACTGTAAGGTCAGTTTATATGAAGTGATGAGGTGGCAAGAAGAACACAGAAGGTGTTGGACATTGTGCCAAACTTTTGGAGCAGTGCGGGGCCTTAAAGTATTCCGGCACCGTGCCGGATCTCCGGCGTTTGACTATGATTTAGGAAAAAAAATAAAATAAACACACACACACAAACACGGTATCTCTGAGTGGTCTTGAACGCAGCATCCGAGGTGAGCCGGTGGTTGCTTGCAAGCTTTTAAAGGTGGGACGGGGGTTTTGAAAGAAGCTTAGAATATTGATATATATCACAGAATCGATAAAATCGCTCAGCTCTAATGTTGATGTATTTTTAGGGAATGAGGTTTGCACTATAGGAAGTGAGGACCAAAGGAAAGAATGCAAAAAATATTACATTTCTATTATCACATTTTGTTTTACTAGGAAGATGTCAGTGAAACAAAGAATATCTTTTACAAGAAATGTCCTGGACAAAGTGAAAGGAAAAATGGCCCATTCATTTAAAATACAGTCTGGCAGACATGGAACAAATACGAGTAATAGTGGCAGTAGTTACTTCAGAGGAACTTTTTTTTTAACCATCATTTCCTGAGCACTGTTTTGGATTCTCCAATCACTACTGTATTTTTTAAAAGTTTAACCCTCTGCTAAATTATTTCATGAAAGTGATTTGATCATTAAAGTCATAATGTGTCGATTAGCTGCATCTTGTCTGACTATGACAAATCATGATTTTGTTATTGATGTGATAATTACACATTTAAAATTTTACATAAAATAAAAGACAAAACTATTGAATTTGGGCCAATTAAGATCAATTTGCTGATGATCATCTTTAACACTCATGAAATTTAAAAAACACTATCTTGGATGACTTTCTGAATAGTTTATGTTTAGTATTTTTAAAAGAAACGTGAATGCATTATTTGTATATTTCATGCTGGAACCCATAACCATTAGTGTTCTTTACAATTCAGATCACAGCACCTACTTCTGATGAGGAAGAAATTTATTCAAACACATTTTAGTCACAGGTGGCTGATGTGGCCGGGGCAATGCCCCTAAACATTTCATACCACCTCCGAAAAACCATGTGGAATCATTTCTGCCAAGATCAGTAAGATTTCATATTGTGGACCTTTTGTAGCCCTGGAAAACGGTTTTAGTAGAAATCAAAGGTTTGTCAACTGACACCTTAACCTGCTGAATGAGTATCACTTAATTTGGGAAAAACCTGCAATTGCATTCCATTGCTATTTTCAGTATTGTAAACAGAAAATGTATTATGGTAAACAAGTAAAAATGTATTAAAAGCATGAACTGATAATTGTAGTATTTTCATAACTATGAAAAAAACACGTTTACTCATTTGCAACAAAACCACATCTGAGGTGTTTTTTTTTTTATCCATTTGGCATCAATTTATTGGACATTTGGGAACAGGGAATATTTGATTAGCATTTTGCAAAAGATAGATAAGTCAACTGTAATTTTTCTCTGGTTAAAAGACTAAAATCATGTTAGAGGCAGTAGAATTTCCTTTGCTTAATACACATAGGCACAACTTTCAAGTCTCTAAAAAGAGGATATAGAAGACTCCATACAATCAGACCTCAATACAAACACTTTGACATCCTCTCCTAACACCACTGGAATGAGGTAAAGCACATGGACATGAAAGGTAATTTGTAGCACTGTGTACCGAATAATAGAAGAATGTATACAAGCAGGAACAGGATAACAGGTTTAACTGGTATTATTTACAGCTAAAAAAAAAACAACACAATTTCTGGGATAATACTTTAGTTTTCTTGCTCAAAGAGGAACAAGACATTCCAGTTTCCACTTAATTTTTGTGCAATAACACACAAAGACATAGACATGTTCGTCAATAAAGCGATGCAAAGTTAACTAATTTCTTACCCTTATAACAATGTTAGGAATGCGTTCATTAAATGTGGAATGTAAGAGATTTGCTTGGTTGAAAATTCATGATGATTTATTTATCGTAATAAAGAGACCAAAAATCAACTTATCCCAAAAGAGTTAGAATGTAACAAACAAGGCTTAAAAATGTAAGAATTTCATATGATTTTACTCAGCAGACATTGCGACAGGTGATTAGTTCAATTTCCGTACAGAAAAATAAAATGCATGAATGAGGAAGGACAGGAGCAGCCTGAAGCCACTCTGGATGCCTCATACTGTTTCACAACTGACACACAGTTTTAGTGCGTGCGTTTGTCTCCCTTCTTCCTTCCTTTACCAGCAGCGCCTACGAATAAAACTGGTGACTCTCCAGATGTTGCACAGTTGACAGGTATCCACCACTCTCTCGCGCAGACACTTGACGAGTCTTCTGAGAGGAGGGTGGTGGCTCTACCCGCTCTCCTCCTTCGCCGCCTGCTCCAGCGCGCTCTCTGAAGCAGCCGAGCCCTCGAACCTCTGAGAGGCGATGGCGGCCTGGTGAGACATGCTCTTCCTCACCACGTCTCCTTTCCTCCACAGTGTGATTTCCTGTAAGGAGAAAGAAAATAAAAGGATTGGAAATGTATATCTGTGTGCTCATATTAATTGCCTCGGTATGTCCATGGAAACATAATAAAAACTGAAGTGTATTTCTTTTTTTTTTACCCTACTTTTGAATCATATCAGCTGCATGCAGGACATTACAAGATGCAGATAAAAAAAATAACAAAAACAAGACACAAGGTCAGTCAGTACATTTACAAGCAAAGTTAAGTCAAGCTATGGTTCGTAGCTTGATTGGTTTCTTTATGTGGACTTCTACATTTGCCCGGGTATACAAGCATGGGAGAAGAATCGAGTTATTGACTGAATTACCTCTGACTTGGCTACACAGGCACAAATGTGCACCACTCCATCGATAGAAATAAACAAACGGAGCAGGCTTTACAGCCCTGCCACTGAATGTGACTGAAAGTGTACTCGTGATGACAAGTTTGTCTGTAGCTGTTCTAACACTGACAACACACAGCAGTTGTGTGGCACTGAAGCAGACTGTCTTCCTTAACTCCTGCAATATGTTGGTACAATGCAGTACTGTGATGAACTAGAGGCAGTCTGGGGAGATGCCATGTCAAAATGCTGATGTTTGCAGCATTTTCCCTGGAGTTTTTGCAGAGATTTTCCACACAGCCCTTCACAAAAATCTCTGGAAGATCAGGGGATGAGATAATGTATAAATGTAGCAGATAATCTCCTGGAGAATTTAATGCAAATGAGTGTGCTTGATGGCGACAGTTGCTGCTTCATAATTTTTTTTCTAGAGACCTTGATGTTTTTTTCCATCCATCGGATAAATGTACGCTTTATCCGAGTTTGGATCGCGGTGGCGACAGCGTGACCAGAATGCCCAGATTTCCCTCTCCCTGGTCTTACCAAACCAGGCAACAGATGAAATCCCTCCAGCATGTCCTGGGGTCTGTCCTGGGACCTATGCCATGTTGGACTTGCTCAAAATACCTCCCCAGGGAGGCATCAGGGAGCATCCTGACCAGATACCAAAACCAGTGTCTCTACTCCTGAGCCCCTCCTGAATGGCAAAGCTTCTCGCCCCATCTCTAAAGGAGAGTCTAGCTACCCTGAAGAGGAAACTCATTTCAGCTGATTGTATCTGTGTTCCCATTCTTTCAGTCACTACCCACCGTTCATGACCATGAGTGTGAGTAGGAACACAGATCAACCAGTCCACTTATCAATCTCCTGCTCCATTTCCCCCCCACTTGTCAACAAAACCCTGAGATACTTGAGGGAACACCTTATCCCTAACCCAGAGAGGACATGCCATCCTTTCCTGACTGAGAACCATGGGCTCACATTTGGATTCTTGTCCTTTGCAAATTCACACCAGTGTGAGCTGAAGTTTGTAGCTTGATGAAGCCACTATTACTACATAATCCACAAAAAGAATTTATGTAACCCCTCCACCCCTTGACTGCCCCTAGCCATTCTGTCCATAAAGGTTATCAACAGTCAATGACAAGGGTGATGGAGTTCAGCTGCCAACCGAAACATATCAAATTACTACCAGCAATGTGACCAGAATCTCGCTCCATTTGTATAGAGACTGAATGGCCTGTAGCAATGGACCCGATGGCACACTCTCTGAGCATTAGAATACCCTAAAGGACAGTCAAATCCCCACTCCAAGTCCAAAAATCATATGTGAACCAGTTGGAGAAACTCTTTTGCCCCCTCTAGAACCCTGGCAAAGGGAGAGGGAGAGAGCTGGTGCTAAGTGTTGCTTTGGACTCCATCATTAATATTGTTGATACTTTAATATATGTAGCACAGAAATCAACAGTTTGTCATCCTTGCAATCCATTTCGCCTCATTTCAGGCACATGCACATTCTCCTCAACACTTCTGGTGTCCATGTGTGAAAACAACAATGGATGCACTGCAGGATGGCTGCTTCAATCTACTCTGTGTTTACAGACAGCGACTGGATATGATCACAAATCAAGTCTTTCACAATGAATAATGAGCATAAAATGCTCTTAGAGGACTGTGAACTTTAACTGTCACGTCATCTCCCCTTTTCTGTTCTATCGACAGTGTGTCCCTGAACGGTAACTGGACTTACACAGCAGATGTGCTGTATTGAAGCTACTGTGTTCTTTGACTCATGTAATATGTTGGCATCGCATTTGTCATAAGTTATTTTTACACATGCACTGCAGTATGATCATTTTGACCAGAGAAAATTAAATGCCCATTTAAAATCGATCTAACTTTAAAAATGACTGGACTATATGTATAACATTGAAAAAAAAAATTATGCTAATATTCAACATTTTAACCCAAGAAGAAACCTTTTGAGTGCATCAAATTAATTTAAGTTAATTGAATATGCACAATTTCAATGTTTGTTAGAAAATATGAGAGAAACTCCACTATTATCATCTTATCAGGTTTCTGCAGCACAAATTTAACCATCTACAGTATTATTATAAGGTATCACATTAACATGTGACCATATGTTCTGTAAAAAGAGGAGTTGAGCTGTCAACAGATCACTAAAATTTTAAATGGACTGCAGTTATCTAACCTTTCTTAGACACCACCATGGTGCCCCCAAAGGGTTTTACAATAGCCTCTCATTCAACCCGTTCATGCACGCACCAACACACCAATGGGCAGCTGCTGCCATGCAAGGCGCTGCCAGGCCCCACTGGGGGCAAATAAGGGTTCATGAGTATGGGGTAGTGGTTCTGTTGCTACGGGCCACCCAGTCCCTGTACAAACAGAGCATGGATCTGGTTCGCATTGCCGGTTGTAAGTCGAATTTGTTTCCAGTAAGAGTTGGACTCCATCAGGCCTGCTCTTTGTCACTGATTCTGTTCATAACTTTTATAGACAGAACTTCTAGGTGCAACCGGGGAGTGGAGGAGTTCCAGTTTGGTGGCCTCAGGATTCTGTTTCTGCATGTGACGTAGTCCTGCTGGCTTCACTGAGCGGTTCGCAGCTGAGTGTGAAATGGACGGAGAATGAGAATCAGCACCTCCAAACCTGAAACCATAGTTCCAAGTCGGAAAAGGGTACAATGCCCTCCCCAGGTTGGAAGTGAGGTTCCTCAAGTGGAGGAGTTTAAGTACCTCAGGGACTTGTTCGTGAGTAAGGGGAGAATGGAGCAACAGATTGACAGGCGGACTGACACTGACAGAGCCACTTGAATTTTAACTTCAAGTTCATTTTCCTTTACCTGTTGTTTGAAGTAGCGCCTCTCCTCCTCATCAATCAGCACCAGGTTCAGGTAATAGCGCACAGAGAACTTCTTGTTGATATCTCGCATGGTGGGAGTCAGATCATAGCCGGCCAGAAATAATCGGATCGGAATGGACTCCCCTGGAAGGTGAAATAAAATGGGATGAGGTAGGACACGGTCTCGCTTCGACTTCATGATTAGCTTTCCAGTTTACATAATGTCACATTTTAAATGAGCTGCGTTTACCCCTGACCGGTGCTCCATCCATGATCTCGTATTTAGCAATAGTGTCATTTTCGTGGTATACACTGGGGCCGGTACCGGTTGTCTCACGTTTGATGATGTCGATCTCCATGTGTTTTATTTTGATTCTCACCAGCAGGAAATAGATTTTTCCCACAATTACATCTTTCAGATGATACCTGCCGGACAGCGTCAGAAGACACAAGCACAAAGTAAGAATCACAAATAAGAAAACTATTCACGAATTTGAAGAAATAGTTTAACATGTTTTTTTTCTCCGTTTGACATTGTTAAGGAAGCACCAGGGTGTGAGTTATTTGTTGCTAAAGTTAGCTTTTATTTTCAGAGCCAGACAGTTATTCAATAAGAAGCAACAAAAGATTCAACGGGAGTCACAACAATGGCAAGTGTTGCAGCACACTTCAGATTACACTATGTCCTGGACAGGAATTTTGCTGGATGACACTCATTAACCAGAGCTCAAGTCATCTGCCATCAACTAGAGTTTAAAAAAGATTTGAAGATGAGCAAGTTTTAATGTTCAGTTGCTGAACAAGACACACTGCACACAGAACCTCATTTTCTTCTGTGTCTGTTACAGCAACATTTTTCACTGCTGACCAGCATTATAGTTTTTTATCTAACTGCATGTGTGAGAGTAAAAACAGTAGACTGTTGGATCACTGCAGGACTTACTTGGATTTATTATACTCAAACTCAATGTGGAGACAGTCCTCAATTCCAACTTCCATCTTGATGGAGGAGTTGAGTTCAGGGTAGGTGCTCAGTGTGTGGACCACAATGTCCATTTCTTTTGTGATGTCATTTAGTCTTCTTATCACCGTGGCACGAAGAAAATATCTGAAAATAGATTAAAACAGGTTGGCGGCTGACCTAACATACAGCATCTATATACACATGTGCTTCAGTGGAAATATGGAGCAACATTAGGGGTCAAATGTTCCTTCTAGATATAACCACGTGAAAAACTGGTTAAAGAGTGACTCTTGCAGTCACTCATCTGACTACCTATAAAAGTAGAGTAAATGATCAAACTTGCCTTAGCTTGACATTCTGGCCTGTGTAGGACTCGTAGGGTTTCTCAACATGGGTGAACTCAAAGTCAAAGGTCTGCGACTGAGTTATTTCACCAGGTCTGGCAAGATCTTTCACCAGGGAAACAAATTCATGATGGTTTCCTCTGTCGTAATACAACTCTAGAAAAGTATGATGACAACAGTTACATTCACAGAATTCCATGGCGATATCAGAGCCACAACACTCAGAAAAAACATTTTGTGTTCAATAAAAGCCAACATCCCCTTACGGCATTGATTAAAGCAATTACAAAGAAATCTGAATGGACTGATAATTCTTTAAGGAAAGCAAATTATGTCATGTTCACCTGCTAATTTACTGAAATAAAGCCATACATTTTATTTTCCATCTGGGACACCATGAACATTACTAAAAAGAGTAGCCAGCTCAGTCATCTTCATTCTTTTTCTCTTCAATTTAAATAATTAGTTGATTTCCTCTGGATTCACTTTGAATAGTGACCCTTGGTGGAGGGTTTAAGTCATAAGTCATCATATAAAGCCTGCCCCAGCCCTACTGCACCTGGTTTGGTGTGGTGGTCTGTACCAGTGGAAATGGCTGTTAATGGGGTGAGTACTAGGGAAATTTCAGGAGAGAGAAATTGTGCAAAGCTAATAAGTGTGGCTGGTCAGGCTATAGAAAGAGACTAAACACAAAGAATGGGGTTATGTTTTGTTTTGTTTTTTTTTTTTTGCCTTTTTGCAGAAGGGTACTTTGAACTTTCAATCAATAGAAGTCTATTGCACCAACCAATAACACTGAAGAAAGGTAGAATATATCTACTTAAGCAAAGAAAAGCAATGCAAACACAAGCTGAATTTCAAAACAAAGGTGTCCTTTCTTTAAGTTCCAGAGACTGTTTTCTGAGGCACAATTTATTTATTCATTTTTAAACTAAAACATTAATGGTGCTGTTGGTCGGTAGCACTGTTGCCTATTAGTGTTGTTCTGATTCTGATACCAGTATCGGAAATTGCTCCGATACTGCCAAAAATGCTGATATCAGTATCGGCGAGTACAGGGGTCCAGGCACCAACAGATACCAAGTCATTTATATTTAAGGATTTATTTTCTGGTTACTTTCTTTACACTGCCAGCAAACACAAAATACTTTTTAATTTTGCAATACTGTTTTATACTGTTCTTTTTGGAAATAAATAAAGACATAAATGGCTTGGATTTGCTGTATTTATTCATGTTTTACAGCAATGATAATTAGACTACAGTCAGGCACAGTGTTTTTTTTTTTTTTTTTAAATATCATACTCGGATTGGTAGTTGGTATCGGTCGATACCCACAGCTCAAGAATCAGAATCGGTATCGGGAGGGAAAAAATTGTATTGGAACATCTCTAATGCCTATCATGTGGGAGGTCAGGGTTCGAATCCCAGTTGTGTCAGGAAAAGAGTAAAACTTGTAACAAATCACTCATGAGAATCTGTACAGGAAGCAGTCAAAAAGGAAGTTTATTATTAATAAAAGAAACAAAACATGAGCAATCCTAAATGCCACCCTGTTACCGTTGTTATAGTTGTTCCAGATTAAAAAGAAAAAGAAAAACATACTGAGTAACATTTTATGTCCACTGAATGATCAAAAACAATTAAGGGGCCGCCCCAGTAGCACAGTGGTTGGGCAGGTGGACCCACATGCTGAGCCTGCGACCCGCCTGTAGCTGGTCATGGGTTCAACCTGTGAATATTTGCTGCACGCTTTCCCCGTTCTCTCTGCCCTGATTTCCTGTCTCTCTCACTGTTAATTAAAGCCACTACTGCCACAATAAATAAATAAAAATCAGTAACAATCATGAAAAATCCATAACAATCAACCACTAGAGGAGATACTTCCAGGAGGGAAAAACACTAACTAGGGACTATCAGATACTAAATCTGGTTACTCAAATGTAAAGCCAGGCTACCAACAGTGCTCTTCAGCTTTTTTACTGATTATCTTGACAAACAGAAATACTGCAGCATCTTCTCATTACTGAAAAATCAATAGCACAGTGCTGAAGTAATACATTTCACTTTGACTCTAATAATCAAAGATGCAGAGATACAGAGACAACTATTTCAGGACAAAGGAGAGAGGATCACTTTGATCACTTCAGTCCAGGTCTACAGTTTACTAATGACTAATATTGCATTTTGGTTTTTAAACGCAAAAAGGTGCACCCAGTCTCAGGTAATCTAGGGCAGGTGTGACATTGTAAAACAAGTCACAGCCACCTATAAACGTAATGACTGTTATTGTGGGCCATATCTGAGACAGAAACTCCAAAAAAAATGCTGAGATCGTCTCCTCTGTACTTCCTTTTTAAGTTGCTAGCATACATTTGGAGCAATTTTGTCATATTTTGCAACAACCTTTGCCCTTACTCTATGCTTCGTCTTCCTCAAACTACCATATAACAACATTTTTTTAAAGATGTTTCCTCGCACCAGAACCTTGTCGTATCAAAATAACAGCATTTATCGATCTTCTCCAAAGAGAGTGTGTTCATCTCCGTTCAGCTGAAATATTAATAGGATGGACACGTGCCAAACCTGTGTTTGTACTTAAGCATTACCGTTTCTACCCACCTATTTGGCCGACAAATTCAATTTTGATGCCGTGGTGCTCGAGCCTCTTCCCGGGGTTCTTCAGCGTGACGTTCACCTTTCCACTGACAGTTTCACCGTCGTAGAAAAGAAAATATTTGTCTTTCTTCCCATCTTCAGTTTTGTGTTCAGCCTTCTTCCTCGTTTCGGCGTCATTGAGGACTACATCGATTTCTGCACTTTGTCCAAAGCTGAAGAAACTCATCCTAACGCTGCGTGTGTGAGCTGACGCTTATCGCATGGAAGTTATTTCTTATCTCCTGTAACGTTACTGCGACTCGTTAGAAAACTAACGCAGAGAGCCTTGCCAATGTTTCAAATGAGAAAACCAACACACACCAAGGCCTGCAGGATATGCGAGCTCAGTTCCGTTTCGGAGCACTAATTATGCTGTTAGGCATGAAACAATTTTAAGATATTTCACAAACACTTCACTTTTAGGCTACATGTCCAAACTCACGGAACACTAGCAGTACGAAAGCAGAACGAAAACCCTCATTGCTGTGTCCATCGGTAAATTAGCCGTTTCTCTTTTTTTTTCCTCCACTGAAATTACTGCCACCATTAAGCTCTCTAGAAAAGAAATGCATAAAACGATTCTTGACCGGATGCAAATCTAGCTGCTAAAGTAAATATTACATGTTTGTACTCTGATAAAGGCGGTAGTGAAGGTTGTCAAACGATCCAGATGTACATTAGCTTACGCTGTTTGCGTTTGGAAGAACTGCTTCCGGGTGGGATTTTCCAAAATAAAACCGGAATTAAAAGATTTGTGTTTCTTTTTAGATCTCTTACCAAACCTGCATGTTAGACAACTAAATGATTATTATAATTATATGATTTCCTAATTTGTTCATTAAAATAAATAGCTGAATTGATTAATACGTAATTAGCCCTCAAAGGGTAATTATATTGTTGTAATGTAAATTGATTAGGAATATGTAAGAAAGTTAATAAGTAAAATAAATTAGGTTGCTGGAGAGTAGGCATGGTCGAAATCTCTAACAATTAAATACTTAGAAGTGTTGCGTTTGTCTCCTGGCAACAACAGTAGTGATACAGCACTGGCAGGTAACGCAGCATGTAGACTAGATGGAAACTAACATCCAAAAGTTCAACATCTGGAGTGAAAAGGTGCTCCTTTACAATCAAACATCCAGGGTTATATCATCTGTTTTTAACAAGCTCTGCAAGCACCCCTACCCCACCTCTGTTGGTCTGTCTGGTCTTTTCTCCACCCATATCATCCACATTCATGTAGAGAGATGCTGGAGTCCAGAACATGCTCCTGTAGCCACGTCACATCTCCTGTTGGCACTACAAGCTCTTCCACCACACTTCCCAGGAATCTTACACTCCTCATTATGATTGAGGTTAAAAGTAAAGGTCAAAATCTCTTTTTGCTCTCTGGTTTTCTCCTGCTACGTATTTTTATTTTCTTCTTTTTGACCTCTACTCTCATCTACATTTGATATATTTTTCCTTACACACAAACCCCGTTAAGCTTCATAGTGAGTCACACCTGAGTCATTTACAGTTCAAATGTATTTAATACTACCAAAACAAAACAAAACAAAAACAAAAACATATATTACATAGCATTGTTATCAAATGAACAAGACATTTTACAACAGTTCCTGAGTTGTTACACAAAACGACACAATTGTCTTAAATGACATATACTGTTGTAACTGACAGGCTCAACACTGAAAAAACACACTCAACAGTTAATACTGTGAATTTATTTCTAACAAACAGGTTATTGGGGTATTTACAATAAAGCATGGAGTGCAATGCATTGAAATTAAAATATCAAAAAAGTAAACACTTCTGTACATATAATACTGAATCAAAACTGTACAGTTTGTCCAAATACTCAAAATAACTAGTAATTCACAAAAGGTCACTTATACACATAAAAGACACTCCAAAAAGTCAGACTTCACCACCTCTATACTTCACATTGACTTTGCAGCATAGTGGGATATATAGTATTTAAATTTAGAGTTTAATCTGTACTTGTACATGTTTGCTACCATTTTTGGATATAATAAAAGGCTAATAAATTGTGCCTTCTGAATCTGATCTGAGTCAGGCTTTTCGCAGTTAGCTATTTACTGCCTATTGATCTACAGTATATACAATGACAGGTTCTGACTAATCTGCATGTGAAACGGTTAAGAATATGGTTATATGATGACATTACAATGTAAAAGACTTTTCTAAAACATCTTTTCACACGGTAAAAGTTTAAATCTATCAAAAAGGTTTTTTTCCAAAATTGGTAAGGGGATGCAGCTTACAGTAACCCGTGATAACACCAAGAGCCAAATATCAAATTTCACAGCTTTGAAATTCTTGTAAGATACAGTTATGTTCGAAAAAAAGAGTAAAAAATAAACCTTAAACAAGGTGTAAAACCCAAATGCTTTAAAGAAATCCAAATGGAAGAAAAATATGTGGCAATATAAAAAAGAAATATATATATTGTGCCACAAATGTAGTAATGCTTTGGCAAGTAAGTTGGTTTGATTTTGATGTGCATTGCAGAGAAATGTGCCACGTTACACCTTCAACCTTTTCGACTACACTGTAACTGCTGGATGTAAACTCCAAGAGTATTTATTTGTGTGGTCTTTCGTCTCATGCTGATTGCTGTCAAATGACAAATGAAGACTTGTGACGGAAATGACCCTGTGAAAAACAGAAAGCAGAAAATTAGAATAAGAAATCAGATAGTTTCTTATGTTCCTGGTAAATAAGACACGCAGGAAATTCTGTTTATGTTGCTTTGTATATTTTATGTACCTCATCTGCATCAGCATAGTCAACATGATCATTCTGTGTGGGCCAGTTGTAGCTGAAAAAGATGAAAAAGAAAAATGGATAAAATACAAAATCTTTGGAACAAAATGTTAACATTTATAACATCCTCTCGGCCAGTTTCAAAACTGCACATTGTACTTACTTATTCTCATTGTGGCCTTTATTGTGAGAGCATATACGTCTACAGGAACAAAGAAAGGCACCCAAACCCATAACAAGAGCCACTCCACCCAACGACTTGAGGAAAATTCCAAGGATGTCAACATCATCTGCAACAGGACACAAAGAGGATAATTTAAAGTTCCCATGACATAAAATTTGGTCTTTTTAAGTTATATATCTTGCACTTTATACCACATGCACACATTCTTTGTGTTGGAATTGCACAAGATTTGTCAGAGTTTTGCTTTTGTGTGTTAACATATTAAATCATAGAGGTTTGGAATTCATTTATTTCAGTCATGTCTGCACACAAACAAATCACTGTTCACCTGAATTTCCATTTTTTTTTTAAATTATTTATTCTGTGTATTTATGCTGCTTTTCTGTTTAAATCACTCTGCTCCTCCAAGATAAGGGATCCTACATATTTCGTTACTCCTGAGGTCTCCTGCAAGTTTTTTTTTTCCTTACCTTCCATTTGCTCCTACAACAATTGATGCAGCTCTGTGCACAAGCAAAATATGTTGCATGCTACAGATTCTGTAAAACCCTTTTGAGGCAAATTTATAAATTGTAACACTGAGCTATGTAAGTATGTCAGGATTAATAAACTTTTCCCCCACCAACTCACATACTTTGTTTCACATCAGGGGGACATTTTTCTTGCTGTAACCTAGTAAATCCGATCACACTTGAATGCACTGCTGACTCTGTGACACACTGACAGCCTGTCCAAGCTGTGCATACTGCCAGTGTGCGTGTTACCATAAGCTCCAGCTCTCCTTTTCCATCAACAGAAAAAATGGTGTGTAAAAGTGATAGAGTGAGAGTAGCTTTTTATTGCTCACATCTGTCATGTCAATATGCTTTACCTTCATTATGTCAACTACTTTCTTCTGTCCGAAAAGTGTCTGCTGGTAGGCAGACTTGGGACTTTGAATGGTCTCTGACGATTATAATTACCTTAACAGGCCTCTAGGTGGGGCAATAACATGATGATTTCTGTTTTGGCTCACAAGGCCAAAACAACAACAACAAATAATTGTAAAAATTGGAACTTTTGTATATGTATGCAAGGATTACAAAGTACCTGCTGGCTGACTACCAGTCAAACTTCAGAGACCAAAACTAACACATTTAATTACCGTAACCAACGGTACTACTTACTTTTTCTGATTCCATGTAGTTTGTCAAATTAAACTGTTTTATAAATACACTTCTATCCCCTCAGTGTTTCTTAGAAATCTAATTTCATTCAGAGTTGTGAGAGTTCAGTCACAAGGATCACAATTTTATTGTTCTGTAGTACCTTCCAGATAGTAGCAGTGATAAAAGGTGGTTTCAGAATGCAAAACAGAGCAATTCATCCTTTGCTTGCAAGATCTACCAGTGGAACTAATACTCTCTTTGGGAAGTAAGCTCCACTTCTCTGATTTTGTTTTCAGGTTCAAGTGCTATCCACGAAACTGTGCATAGAAATGCAGGTCACTCACAGACTTCCATTATTTGTGGGGAGCACTGTGCAGATCCTGCATCATTCTTTGCCTGGCAGTAGTACTCGCCTGCGTCCTCTTTCCTCACCCGTCGAAATTTCTGAGGAGACATTTTTAGAACATATTTAGTGCACTGATGGACAGCTGGAATGTAAACAAAATGCTAGAGGATGTCTGACAGTGCAATGACTTTATGAAGTTCTAAAGAGTAATTCTTGTATCATTTTTCCTTATGAACTTCACAATATGTTTAGTAACATAGTTGCCAGATGTCAAACTGTGGGTTACAGTGTATTTAAAGTAGAAACATATCAGCTCGGCTTTGAAAGCAACATTATCCTGCTTTCATATGCCAGTGTTCAGTTAACTCCGGACTGCCTATCTTTACACACACGGATTAAGCCTGCAAATTGTCATTCCATGGTTAAGGTTTTATTCAGATTAAGCTGTTTATGTTATATAAGATGTAACTGACTACCCTCAACACTAAAGAATCCCTTCAAAAACAGAAACAAAAATAAGTTTTATTTTATGATATTATAGGAATTATAATATATTAAACCATGTTTCTAGTGACTGTACTAATAGCTAAACTAATGACAAATGTTGCAGTAAAATGCAAGCCTGTGCCTCTGTCACTCTTACCAGGCCTCCAGTATCAGGATTGATGCTGTAGGAGAAGTTCGCAAATTTTGGGTTGGTCTTGGAATCCTGAAGAAGCTCTTCGTTGTTGTGGAACCAGCGGTACTGCGGAGCAGGAAAGCCCTCGTTCTCTAGACATCGCAGCTCTGTCGACATTCCAACTGTGACAGCCTCCGGCACGCTGCACCGTGGCACAACAGGTTTCACTGCAAGCAAGAAAGAACTCACATCAATCTACAGCAGCTTATATGCCATTTATAATCCAAACCACTGATACCACTGCGTGAGGACTAATGTGTCAGCAGCAAGTACAGAAACTCTAGATTCCACTGTGCCATACATGTGGTCCTGCGATGGACTGGCACTCTGTCTAGGGTGAACCCCTGCCTTTCGTACAAAAGAGCTGGGACAGGCTCCAGCAGATCCCCATGACCTTGTATAGGACTACAAGGGTATAGACAATAAATGGATGGATGATATTTAGCTATTTAAACAGACAACTTGGTGGATAAACTGTAACAAGTAATGATGTAAAAGTAGAGCCTGATATAGGAAAAATATTTGATATTGAATTAAAAGTGGCAGTATAGGCCTGTATCATCATGCAAGGATTGGATGGATTTCACATTTGCTGTCTATCTATATCTGTAAGTCAGACAGTTACTAAAGGGTATGGATGTCCGGGTGTGACTCCAGTCTGTGGTCTGTTTATGCTGTATGCAGCAAACACTGCTGACATTCAGTCTTTATGTTTTCTCTGCGTGCAGGCCAGAATCTCCTCCAGGGGCTGAGAAGGCAGCCAGTCTGTGATGATGGTTCAGAAAGCACTGCCACTGGGTGATGGTGCAAAGATTTCCTGGTGCCTGTGATGAGGCAAAAGGCAGTGCAGTGGACCTTAACACAGTGAGCCAAGGCATTCACTTCCTACTACCAATCACACTGACTTTTACCCTCATTTTGTATAGTTAAATAACTATGATATTTAAAAATTCCTGCACATTCACTCTCTATTTGTGTATGTTCTATAAAGCAATAGGTCAAGCTTTACAGTTCTTCTGTTCTGGTCTATTTTTCCTCTGAGCCTAGATGGTAAACAGTGAAGATTGCAGTTCCACTGTGAAGAGTTGATGACTTTTGCCTGAGCAGACCATTAACTTAAAGGTGGGGTGGGTGTTGTTTTTTTGCAACACTTTTTACAATATTGCCTGAAAACCTTTTCACATTTCCATTGCACCCACTGAAATAAAATGTTTGCAAAAAAAACTAAACATTTTGGTCCAGTCTAGAAGGTATAATCAGAGAAAAACTCTGACCAATCAAAAAAGTGATCATCACTATTTTGATTGGCTGCCTAATACGTCCATCAAATATCACCCCTCCCTCCCTCCCTCCCTATGGTTCATGCAGTCGTGAATCATGTGAAGGCGTGGTTTCGAGGGGTGAGCTGAAGAGGAGGAGGCGGAGCCTTTGGGAGGAGGGAGGGAGTGTATATTTTCAAAATCTCACTTGAGTTGGATTGTTGGAACCGTTTTTCAAACAACACCTACTCCACCTTTAACCTATAAGCAACTCCAAAGGCAAAAAGTGGTTGCCTAGGAACTTCACAGTTACAACAGTTGAATGTAGCTACATGTTTTAGGGGTAGGGTGGTAATGATCTTTTCATTTAACCCTTGACAGGAAAATGGGAATGAGTATTGCCTAAAAATCCAATTTATTCTTTCAACACTAAATATTCCACCTGTAACAAAACAAAGACTTCCAGAATTAAGTATAGCTTGCAGTTAACTCCTTAGCGGTATGGTCTAATCAGTGATGTGGTGTATTTTCTCCTCATACCTCTAACTGCAAGACTAATAAGGATCTCATCAAAGTCCCTTTGATCATCGATGGCGGCCACCTCACAGCGGTACTCTGCAGTGTCTGATCGAGTGGTGTTGAAGATCAGAATGCTGGCTGGCTCTCTAAGCTGAGCTCTGTTCTCCAAGTCCCCTTTTCAGAGAGAGAAAGAAAAAAAAAAAGGACTTTACAATTACACATTCAAACACAACTTGACTTTACGGTTCAAAAACAGAATTTTGTGCCAAGTTCTTTAAAGGTGCCATTCATTCAGCTGAGCTTTGTGTTCTGAGGAATTGCTTTGAAATTCTGCATTCTACTGGCTGGTGGGTTTTTCATAAAGAAACTTTCTAAGAGGTTTACCCGATATCTTGTTTTGAAAGTAGACATAACTGGGGATGCCATTTTTAATCTTTTTCCACTCAATCCTTGGGTTGCTTGTCGAGATGGACTCTATGAAACAGGTCAGTTCGATGGCTGTGGAAAAAAAGAGATTGGGTGAGAGGAGAGGGGGAGCGCAACACAGGAAAATAAAAGCTACTTTAGCTAAATAGGTTAGAATGCAACTTACACTCAAATTCATTTACCCAAACAACCTTGTCTGTGGTTCGGAGGATTACCCCAAGCGATGATGGAATGTGGCCTACGGGGGGAAAAAAAGGAAAAAAAGACACACTAAATTCTGAGTAACCATGATTGCAAACACAAGCATTTTAATCAGCAGATGTTATCAAACGGGCATATTGCCTAATAACCACTGGATTAGGCTTATAAATGAGGGAGCGTGAGACCCTTGGGATCTGATTTAGTGTGAAAATGTTTCATTAATTACTTCTCATTTCTATTTAAGGAGACTGATGCCGGAGGCTAAAATGTCTAAGTTCTACAGTTTAATGGACTTGTGGGCCACACAGAAGTGGCTTTCTGAATTAAAATCATAGTAGAAATATTCTAACTTCAAGTTTTATTTTAGTGGACTAGGGTGGTTAATTAGATTATTAACTGGATGGTGACGAACTGTTCAAAAAAAGGGCTAAGACCTGGCCTAAAGATTTGAAAAGTGGCCTTATTTTTTAACAGCATTTGCTGACTTTTAGCTTTTTGCTGGATGATTATAATGATTACACACAGCTTTAACCGCAGCATTATGATAAGGATATGTTCATGTATTAGTTCTGCTTATGATGCACATACACAAGACAAGCAACATTTTTTAACTACTGTTTTTTAATGTTCAAAACTACTCAAGTACCAAAACTATTAACGCAATAAAATGATAAGGACAACTTGCTGAAACACAATTTGAGTGGGGTTGCTATCTTTCTTCCAAAAACACAATTGCTAAATTGTAAGGATCTGCGTCACTAGTGCCCCTTCATCACATGAGTGTTTGGATGATAATAGTGCTCTAAGGAATAGATGGAATTGAACAATGATGCATCATCCATTAGAGTCGAGAGCTCTTATATCTTTCCATAAAAAATAATTGAATTATTCAACAAATGTGCAAAAAAGCATGCTTTCACTGGGAAAAAAAAGCAATAGCTTAGATGAACGGGTAAGCTGTTTTTCCACTAAGCTGTGATAATACGTGTTTAAATCCATACATTGAAAAAGACACCAAGGTATTTTTTATTTCCTTATTGTGTTTCATTGCTAGAATATTACACTAACTTTTAGAAAGGTTTACAATTGTATTTATTTATTAAAGCCCTCCAAACAAATGAATCTGAAGCACAAAATAACAGTAGGAATGAACTTATATTTGAACCATACTTAATCTACCATCTAGGTTTCCCTCTGGCACAAAGGCAACACAAGATACTTACTTATTTTAGGTTTAATGCTCGAGCGAACCTCTTAAAGCAATTGGTGTTATTTTCTAAATGTCTGACTTTAATGGCAAGTGACATAATTTCCAGATTTTGTCCAAACTGGGCAAGCAGAGTGCTAATTTAAGCAGAAAATTTGTAATTTGGGGGGACAGAAGCAGAGTGCAACAACAGATTAAGAAAATCAGAAAATTACTATCCTCTGTGTCTGTTTAAAACTACAAGAATAAATAATCATTATCCTGCCTTGAACTTGTACCCTACATGCAACATGTTTTTTTTGTCTGACTCATATCAAAATGCACTAATTGTTGGGTAGACATGCAAATAATAGCACCCACGCTGACTAATGAAGGCATTCCTGCTCCCAGTGGGGGGCAACACAAAGGCTTTCAAATAAGGGCAGAATTAAAACAATAACAATTAACCAAGCAGCTCCTGAATGCAACAAGACAAGCCTGGTTGCCTGAGGCACTGCAGACTCGGAGGTATTTATTCAAAGCAGCCTCATTGTTAGATGAGTGACCCTGAGATGTGCTGCATAGTACGACAAAGGGAGGGAATTATAGCTGATGCTCAGTCAGAAAATTAAGAAAACATGGGTCCTGCCAAAGTATCCAGTCATATAAACACAGCTGAGGACACTGATGAGATTTGACTCCCCGGTCTCAGCTTCCGTCTCTGTTGCTGACTTTCCCACCCTGTACATCAAGATCTATTTTTACCACAGCTGTGGCTGGACATCCCGTGAGACATGACGAGACCTCGTCCATCAAACGCTCCCTCCATGTATGCGCACACTGGTCCTTAGACCATTCTTCTGACTGTTCCTTCAACTCCTCTGCAGCTCACACATTGTGGAATTAAATCAGAAGAAGTCATTTGGCAACAAAATAAAACCCATTACCCACTCTAACATTTAATTAGATCTAGTATAATATTAAAAATCAACAGCTTTCATAACATTGTGGGTTGAAACATAACTGCGTTATCCTAAGTTAACTGAAAACATTCTAGATTTGCTTGAGAACATCTGTTTTGATAAGCAGTCTGACAAAAGGTCACGAACCTAATGTCCATTAAGCGAAAAACATTTTTATGCAGTTTCATTTGTATTACACAATAACTGGATTTGTGGTTGCATACATAACATTCATTGAACGGATGCTTTCATTCAAAATGGCTTATAGACAAGGAATACTTGAGAGAACAATGTGGAAGCCAGGATGTTGCCTAATAACACTTTAACATGTGATCTAGGGAACTCAAAGGATCGAAGGACGATTGATCACTTCTTGGGTTACAGCTTCCCTAGCAGGTTATTTTGCTCCAGAGGCTCAGCAAAATCTAGTAAGTATACTAATCGCAGAATATTAACATATTACAGGTTCTTCTCATCTATTCCCAAACCAAAAAGAAAATGTAGACCGTGGGAAAGACTGAGCACAGTTAATTAACAAGACAATGTGTAACTAATTACCAATGCAATCTTAGAATAAAAGAATTTAGAAAACAATGCTTTGTCCTCCTCTGATACAATGAAGGCTGAAGAGGAGACAGTATTCCTGATTTTTGAAAATAATCTCAAAGCTCGCTGAAAAACAAAAACAGACTCATTTTAATCCCTCTTTTATTGTAATGCACAGGCAAAAAGGGTCCACAACCTGTTTAAAAAGAAACCTACTTTTAAATAGCCAAATTCTGCAATCCTCTTATGTGCTGAGTATGAAAACAACCCACCATCCCCATCCCTGCGACAAAAGTTGTTGATCCAATGCATCTATAAAAAGCTTATTCCCAGACATTCCAGTGCAGTCGCAGCAAATATGCTGAAGGCTGACGAAGGAGCAAGGACCACTGGGATTCCCAGCATACTGGTGTCACTGTGGTAAAAATCATTCCAGTAGATTAAATCAACGGAGTCATGTTACCATTAGCAGGGACACATGAACCGTAGTTTGCCCTTGCATTTTGGTTTTTTAAATCACTGAATCACCAGAAGTCACAAATATGACACACAGGTGAAGAAAACATCACTACAGAAGCCAAGATACGTAAAATGTAGATCTACTAAGTTTTGCAACTTTACAACTAACAACACCAGAAGGAACTAATGCTAACCTTAGGTGAACATGCATACATTTTCAAGATATGGACTGTATTTTCGAGAATGTGAGTAAAACTGACAATGTAATTACATGATATGGAGTCTAGGCTCTGATTAATTCAGTGAGTCGGCCAAAAGAAAATTAATATTTAATGACAATTGTTTAATTAGCCGTAAGACTAAAATATCACATACACTTTAGTTCCTGCGTGTTATATGTGAGGATTTGTAGTTTATAAACTCAAAAGTAGTTGTATCAAATCAAACAAATTATTATTGGTTGCAAGCCAAATAAAAAACATCATCTTATTTCAATTAAGTGAAGAAGATAGATGCAAAAGAATACAATATGTCAGATTCTGTCAGTCTGGAGTTTCAGAATTTTATTTCACAATTTTGTAAAGATTATATAAGAATGAATCTCACTTCAACAGCAGAAAAAGGCAAGATTGTTACATTGGTGTTATTATTAACCGCAATAATTGTAGATTACCTTATGCACCAATAATTTGTCTCAAGGGTTAATTAAATCATGGTCATTCTGATCCTTACAGACATAAAATACTATTAAAGGTTCACTCCACAAAACAGTAAACTACTTCATCTTGCATGTAGAACATGCAATGTCATGAAACATTTTAAAGCAAAGTTAACAACTTATTCCTACTCTTAACAGGCTTCCGTGATCCTTCTGAAACCAGCAACAAGCAGAGCAAAACTGTCCCTCTGTATATCAGCATTCATTAACTTATTCACTACACCAAATAATTGTGTTTCATTACATTTCAATTCAAGAGTTTAACTCTGGCTGTCAGTCTCTGAGTCATTTGGACTTAAATTTAGTCTCTTACTGGAGAAACCCCCCACAGCCAGTTCGTGAATAGGAAGCCAGATGAAACACATCACCTTGTTTCATCTGATCAGCCCAGATCTTTGGCTGCTGCTGCTGCATATCATCTTCATCACCCTCGAGCTGCCTCACTTCCAACAACCAACTCTGCTTCGCAAGCGCCACGTGATCAAAAAAGGTCAGTTAAAACTAATATGGGATTCAAAGTGGCATTTTGGTTGAACTTTGAGCTCTCCGTTTCTGATACATATGATGTATCTCACTGCATATTCCACGTTTATATGTATGTATGCAGCAGATGTATCGATGGCCATGCAGGCCTGGGATTTCTGACACCCACAGGTCACCCCGCACTGTATCCGGACCCTTCTATTTTAGACCAAATGTGTGGTTTTATTCAGAAAATTTCACCGAGGGAAAGTCGCCATAGACGAGCAAAGACATCTGCTTGCATTTTTCGTAATAACGGTACAGCATAAAACAACGCTTTTATGCTATAACGTTAGCCAACGGTTGAATTTAACACGTTGAAGATGCCATTGCGCCATTTTTATTATTATTTTTAGCTTAAATAAAACATTTGCCATTGTGTTAAAATGTCTCACTGATAAGAAAATGGCTAATTACAAAACAACAACACACTACAATTGAGCTTTCTTGACATTCTCAGTGTGTTTATGTCAAAGCTAATGTCCGGTCCGTTAGCTGTTACAGACCCGTTACGGCTCTGATTTAACTGCTGGAAGCCTCACCTCGTTAAGCTCGTCTGGACAATGGCTTTATGAAAAATGAGAAAATAACTCACCGAAACTGCTGCACAAAACAAAACAAGCCACGAGTCTCGCAAACGCCATCTTGCAGCGTATCATTTATCGGTTACAGCCGCACACGCTCGGCACTTCTGAGAGGTATGGGGATGAGAGCAGAAAACACTGGTGGATGTTGCCATCGACGAGTTTCCATAGCTACAAGCGGTTGTTGTAATGCGGAACCCTGACCGCTGTCTGGCAGGGTGTGGGCGGGGCCTAATAGGCTCACCTCCTCCTCCCCTGACACGCAGACAGCGCTCTCAGAAGTGAATGCCGTCGTGGGAAACTGGTGACCTACACCCTCTAGTGGTCGCGACTTTAAATGATCAGTTAAAGGTCTTACAACTCAGCATGCTGACATGGAAAAAAGTAACAACTGTAACAACCAAAGAGACCCCTAACAGACGAAATAAACATACATCACTTTGTGGGTAGTCATCCTATGGTATTGTCATACTGACCGTTTCTGCAATTTTTCAGTCGTTTTGAGGTCATTTAGCATCTTTGTCACATTTGGGTTGTATCTCATTTTGGTTATTGTTCACCTGTGAACTGTAGCTGTTTTTTTTTTTTTTTTTTTTTCCCTGATGTGTGACTCTTTACCTGCTTACAAAAAAACAGGTTCAAGTGGCATATTTATAATGAAGATATATGAAGTTATGATGAAGACTGACAGCGAAGGCATTTAAATTTCAGGATGATCACACGTAAACTGGAGGAGGGGTTTCAGAATTTGAGCTCTTTAATATGTAGACTTCTCTTTTCAAGTGGGTCAGTTGTAGCAATATAACATGTAAATAAATTATATAGATATATAAAAAAAATTATAAAATGTAAATTAACTCTAAGGAAAATGTTTATTTCAAAATCTTTATTTAATGAATTTGCTGACAACAAATGCTAGTAGTTTGGAAACTATGGATACAGACAAAGAATGTTCCCTTCTTTGCTTATACTTTTGTCTTCAGCAAATTACTGTTGTTAAATTTTGCCCATGGTTCAACAAACTTGGAAGTTAAAAAAAAACTAACTTCTAGTTGGCAAACCCAGAGAGTTTTCAGTTCCAAAGCGGGGTTTAGAGTTAGTTCTGTCAACTCTGAGTGTGCTGACTCTGAGGTAGCACAACTGTAAAAAGACCCCATCAATGGAGCTCTGTTACTGTGATTCACCATGGCAACGCCAAGTCAACAGAAGAGATCTTCCTACTTTTCTGAGTCGCATTAGGGCTTTTATTGAAATCACATGGCAACTTTGAGCACAAGTTTCAGTGGAAAATCAAGATGGCTGCAGGGGCAAAGGAGAAATTTGTAGCAGGAAACTGCAGAGCAGTTTAATGACTGTTATATTAGCTGTGGCATTAATGCTGGAATGTAGGTGTATTGTATCCGAAGGCAGTTTTTTTCATGCAGGTAAAATCCTGTTGGCGGGCTGGGGTTTGGGACTGGGGGGCAGAACAAAACAACAAAAAGGTTGGATGCAGTTGAATTAAGTATAAAATAGTTTAGACAGGTGACTTGAACATACCAGGCTCAGCTGTCAATCACTTCAGCAATATTTCACAACATTCGACGAGCCTCGATATCGTTTATCAGTAAACATCATAAGATTGTAGAGGCTGACATGCTTGTATGAAAATGTAATGTTTACTCCCAAATATTGTAGAACTTGTAGAATATGTTCTATCTGTGTGATAGAAGTATATTAAGTCCTTTAATTTCACCATGAACTTGCTTCCGTCACTGCACCTCCATCGAGGTCCTCTACTTGTACCACACCATTCTAAATCTTCATCATTCGTGAGGGGTTGTGTAATGATTTACAAATAGAGATAAAAAGTTGATGTTCTAACTTTGTAAATATGCATTTCAAATTCCAGATTTCCCCACTGACAAGAAGAACGTTTATCTCATTGGTCCTTGAACTGCTGCATGGAATAAAGCCTTGTTCCTTTGAGGAATCGGTATCACCTTGAAACCATACGCAAAAAGCATCGTAAATAAGCGCTGATTTATCTAAAAACTCTCAGAATAACTGTATTTAAGATCAGAGGTCAATAATTAATATTGCTGTTTTTTTAATATGTGAAATATGAAAAGAAAATAAACCACATATTTCTAACAGAATAATTTTTTTTCTTTTACTCATCTTGATGTTATTCTGTCTGTAGAAAAAAATGCCCCTATGACTCATATGTGATTTAAAAAATACTATCATTGATCTGTTGTTATTAATGAATCAAAGTATAAATAATATTTTGCTGTTTTAAAAGGTTATTTATTGTGGTAGAGGTTAAGCAGTTTGAATTTGGCTTTTTCAGACAGTATTTCAGTTGTTCTCAAATCACAGTAAGGAGTCAGAGAATGTCTCAGATGTTATTGGATGGAGTTCTGCTACACATATTTAACCTTTTAAAAAAAGTAGCTTACATGATTTGACCTGCTTTCACTTCAGGATTTTTTTTTTCAAGAGGTCACAAGTTAAAATGTTTATTAACTGGTTTGTTCTTGGATCAAGCCAGTTAATGAGCTGATGGCGTGTGGAAGGCTTTCAGACTTTTTTAGGTAGAAAGGCACCAGCTTCCCTGGTGGCTCAGCGGTGGTGCTGTCGCCTAATGTGTGGGAGGTCCTGGCTTTGAATCCTAAATGTGTCAGGAAGGGCGTCTGGCGTAACTTGTGTCAAACCATTCATGTGTCTCATTTTGCTGCAGAGATCCTGAAGAGGGAGCAGCAGAAATAGAAATTTAATTTAGGTAGCAGAAACTGCACTGAAACAGTGTGAGTAAATGTACTTGTTTTCTTTTCACTACTGTTATTTTTTCCCTATTACCTTTAGCCTTTTTATCACAGCAAAACCATTTTGCTATTTTAATTCCACATTCGAGAATTTTTTTTTTTATTTGTTTGTTTTAATGAGTTAAAGGGGCTCAATTACTGAATCAGTTTTATTATTTGTTGTTATTTGTAAGTATTAACTACTAAACTATTTCCCATTGTTTTCTGGTTTAATTCCCCCCTTTTAAAACAAATTTTGGTCAGTTTCTTCTTTTTTGTGCTACATGAATAACCTGGCTGGACTACGTTTCTGATATCTCTCCAACTATTGGTTGTTGCCTGTGAGACCATGCTGAGGGCAACCTTAGCATTATTTATGCAGCATTAAAAATCACTACAAGGGCATCAGAGCAGAAGGTGCAGCGTTCACAGACAGGAAATGCCTGTTCATCACAGCACCAGTGTGCTTTTTGGTCTCTATTGTCGACAATAGTTCTACTTGTTCTCAGCTGCCATACAACCACAAATGCAGGCAGAAATAAGAGACGACACAAACATATAACCAAGAAACGTTTGCAACATTTTAATCTATTTCAAACATAGTAACATCCTCAGTCAGTGGGTTGATTCTGCTGACAGTGAAGAAACCTCTAAGTATTTTCCCTGCCTCTTGCCTGAGGAGAGCTGGGATAGGCTCCAGCAGACCCCTGTGACCCTAGATAGGAATGAGCAGGTATAAATAATGGATGAGAGATGAATGGCATTTAATATATTTAAAAAAAAAAGATAAAAAAAAAAAATACTTGTACTCCTGAAAATCAACACCAGATGGCAATGTAAAACCACAGATTATTACTCATGTCACTTTGTCACACATATCCAAGCAACAACATCTAGTACAAACATATTGACTAGATGGTGATGTCTATTCTATATATAATATATTGCAATTTCTTAAAGCACAGAGTTTTATCAGAATCGCTTAAAAGAAAAATTGCTTTAAATTTATAAACAGTGTTACAGAACACTAAACACCTTGGCTGACTTCTGATTCCAACCCTCTTGTCCACACACCGAGAATAAAAAGGAAAAAAGAAAAAGTAAAAAAAAAATGAGCCCATTGGCTTCTTTGAACATTCCAACTACATCACAACATGTGTCCCACTGTAGTAAACGTTGCTAGGCAATCGTTCCTCTGCTGCAAAGCCCTTTGTGGCTGCTCCTTTGTTGCAGTCCAAAGAAAACTGTGTATTTTTAAATGCAGTCATATAACAAAGAAACATCCAGGTATCAAGTGTTTCTTCCCGGAGAATCAACTTAAATTGCTTTCTTTTGTTATCAAATGGAAGCAAGTGAAATAAGAATGATCATATATGTGAATTAAAACAATAATATTCTGCTTGTTTATCCAGCAGTTAATTGAGGTGCTATAACCAGCCTAATTAGATACACCAGGTGTGCAAGGTGTTTGTTTCTGCTCACATTCGTCTTTTTGCACACTAAATAAACATCTTTGAAGACACAAATAATGCACTGCTGTTACAGTAGCTATGGATTTAATATTACTCATCTATCCACCTCACACCCATGAGCCCTCTTCCTGCAAGCCTGACAGACAGGTCCAACACCAGCCAAAGTTGACTTAAGTTGTTGAATAAACACAGGATATTAAAGTGTATGAGCCAGCAACATTATTCAAAAGCTTCAGTGAATTGAAACAGCAAATGTCTTTTACATAAAAGAAGATTCTGCTCAGGAACTGCGGGTTGAGTGAATGAAAATACAAATCTCGTCTAGCCTTCATAAACATCAGAGTTTTGAGATTTGCAGGAGACGTGATTAGGAAACATTAAAAAGTGTGGAAAAAAATCCTCATGAAAAGCAAGGAAAGCCTGACAAAAAAAATATGATTTTGTACGGGTTGCTTTTGTCAGCATTTTAATTTTGGTTGTGTCTTTTATCCACGTTGTTGGCTTCATTTCACTACACATAATTATAGATAATGATTTATTAACATATTTGATTGCTCTAAAAGTATTTCAGTGATCAGTGATCAAATGAATGTTTTCCTACAGGCCAAAACTTGAGTAAGATTTCCCATCTGTGGTCTCTCATCTCTCACTTTCAATTTTGCTCCGGTGCAGGATTTTTGGAACAGCCTTCACATTCTCTAAATACTCCACAGCAGCTCTATCGCAGGTCATTAAAACATCACCAGAGTAATTTCATTTTGTTCCAAACCTAACTGCTTTGTCAGGAAATCAGCCAAAGCAATTTAGATTAAAAGGTTCTATCTCTTGGTGTGAAATAATCAACCTCGGTCATTTTTCTTATCTATTATGTTCTTATATTGTTTGGTTTAACACTTTTAACAAAATGGAGAAGAGCCAGAGTTTGTATAGCTGATAAAGCTACCTAGTGTTCAGTGGTGGACAGAGGAGAGGTGTTAACCTCTGTATGCATGGGGTAAACAACAACTTTAAACCTTAATGCTCTCCAAGCAAAGTTCTCCTCTACACGACAGCCGTCCTTGTTGTTCTTGCCAGAGATTTCTGACATAATGATATCCGCTATTTCACCCCCTCTTTGAAACGCAGCAGGGAACTAATCTCCCCACTTAGGTGATGTCTTCACAACATTTATGGCATCTAACAGAGACATGTGGGCTAACTTTTCTGTTGGACCCATATATTGAATTAAACCCAAGTAGAGAGTTCTGGAACGGACCTGAACCAATCACAGCCTGTTGCTGTATATCTGGTCCTGGTCCTTCTCTCTTTGTATCCTCGGCTGTGCTTTGTTCTGTTAAAACACTGACATATGAAACATTTATCTGTGCTGATTTGGATGCTGTGCTGCTCGAGGGAGTTCTGCAGGTAATTTTGGTATTTTTCAGTATCCATTGTGGTGAGTAACCATGACAACAAGGGAGTTGTTTACATGTGGGAGCTGCAAATTGAGCTCTCCAAAGCCCAAATAATACCTGCAATAAGACCCCATATCTGAACAAGCTGAAGATGAGATGTCGAGGATGTAGGGCAGCAGCAAAACTGAGGGAAAGGAGGAGGATTTTTGAACCATTTCTTCCACTGATTTTTATGGAGAATGTGTTAGTACTGGCAACTAAAAGAGTTGACTTCAAAGGAACAGTAACAGCAATACTGTCTTATGTCTTTCACCAAGATGGCTACAGGAACACGTTCTGGACTTTAATGCCTCCCCAGTATTTTAGATTATAAGGACAGACTGCAGACAGAGCGGTAAGGGTAAAGGAAGAGAGACAGCGGGATCCTGGACATGTTAATGTGAAGGAGTATATCTTTCACCTAAAATATAAAAGAATTAGTTAGGAATTTCTGTCCAAGCTGTATAGAGAATATAGAGAGTATAGAGAAAAGTCCTCTGTTACCTGTGTTGGTGCTTAGTTATAAATGCAACACCCAACTCTTGAGATTTCGCCTCTCTCTCTTTGCGACATCACTTCCAACTTTCCCAAGGTATGTTGGCTGGTTTTCTGCATTTTCAGTAATTTTTACTACAATATAATTTACCTTAGGCAATTAGTACAATTTAAATCATTTAGAGTCATTTCACTTCATGTCAGTCTAAAGGCAGTTAGTCTTTTTTTTTAATCTTTTGAATCACAGGAAACCATCAGATCCCTATAAATAGTTATGTGGAAGCTCATTTTATGCATAAATTCACATAATTTGGTGAATCTAGTCTAAGAAAACCTCCTTGATTTTATGCTGTCTTGTCTCTGTATGTGTGTATTAAGAAAGGTTTAGAAAAGTTGGATGTTTTAGGGCCTAATTAGGATTAACAACTCACAAAACCAATGTTGCTGTCTATTGTGCTTCCAGGTTAAGAAACTCTTGTGAGATTATACTGCAACCGGGTCATTTGACAGTTTATCCAACATTCAAATGTCACGTCATAGACAGATAAGGAATGTACTCTACATTTGTGTCTGGTATCCTGATCACAAAACGGGTCCCTGTTTTTGAATGTTATGTCTCAAACAGTCAGAGTCGTAGAATCTTCACACATTTACAGAAACACATCTCCTGTGGACATCAAGCCAACTGTTGAGAGATTTCAAAAATAAGTCAGTTTATCTCAGTTTAAATATCAGGGAGAAATGTATAGAGCACACAAAGAATAATGTTAAAATTATTACAGAAAATAGAGAATGCATAAAGTTGAATTGAATTAAAAAGAAGTTAACTGAATTGAATTAAATTGAATTGAATTGAATTGAATTGAATTGAGGCCCTGCGCAGGGCTGGCAGCCTGTGTGGGGTATAGCCCTGCCTTTCAGGTACTGGATGGAGGGATGGATGGATGGCTGGATGGATGGACTACAAGGGTAATGACACCCCATGTCTTCAGTGATTCAAAGAAATGCTAATGTATTATTATCTGAACATGTACTGGTCATAGCTGTTCTACCTTTGATGGATTTTCTTATCTCTCTGTAACCTTCTGTGGGAGTCAGAAGAAGTGCTCTGCCAAGATCTCCCTTCTCTCACTCCCCACCCCCACCCTCCACCCCTTCTTACCGCTCTTGTAAGTGCAATCATGGTGAGAGACACCTTCTTCTTCCCCCAATATTTCTGCCGCTTATTGTTTTCTTCCACTGACTGATAAAAACCACACCACAGTCTGCACTTAAATCTGTGGACACTCCTTGGTTTGTGCAAATTTTTTATTTATTTTTTTAATTTTGCATATGGCAGACTGCAGCTGGCACACATTTGGGCTATGAGTTTAAAAAGCTGCAGGGCTTCTCAGAACTAGAGTGAGACTCAAAGCAGCTTTTGAGGTTCGGATAAAGAGGCGGCTCAAATTCCCAGACCTGCCGATCAGATGGAAAAGGCTAACAAATGAACAAAGCAGTGGAGGTTAAGGTTTCACATCACGGTTGGCTCACAGGACTCCTTCCATCATTTTATTCACATTTAATAAAAATATTGGAAGCTGTACCAGTAGGACAGGAGTTTTTTTTTTTTTTTTACTTCAAAACTGTTATCAGTCAGCATCTCCTGCAACATCTAAGCAAGTTTTACATGTCAAGAAACAGTTAAATGAATCCCTACAGAATCTTTGGGCCCTTGCTTGATCTTTGTTTATTCTAATCTGAATTAATAGTATGTTGGATATGAAAAAAAAGGTTGAATGAAGGGGCTGTACAGCTCTAATTAATTATGCAATAAATATTGTTTTTGCTTAAATATGCCTCTCTGTGGTGGTGTTGTGGTTATAGTGAAGTCATAGTCAAAATGATATTCACACTTTCAAACAAGAGAAAGTAACCATCACACTTCCTGTATAGATGTCCCTAAACGTGGCTCAAAAAACAAAAATAGGCAACACATATGAAGGTATAAAAAACTCAGTTTCTAGCAGTCTTGATCTAAATCCAAATATCTCACATTTGCAAAATGCAGGAAAGTTCCTCCCTCCATTTATTCTTGGACTGGCATCTCAGTGTCACTCATGAAGAGAAACTGCAGAAAACAAATGCACTGACAATAATCAGACACAGTTGTGAAACTTATACTATATATATATAAAAATACAACAATCCAATCAGTCATTAGGAAAGTTTCAACTTTTGTGCAATATTAAGAGCTTGTGTAAACACGGTAACTGCAGTGAAATTAAACATTCCAGAACAGACTGTTCTGATCAGACTCTTCTGAATCAGAAGCACAGCGGAAAGTTTTTTTTTTTTTTATACTGCCTGCACTAGGATTAACTTTCTGGAACTATGACTGACTAATCACTTTGCCCATCTTCTTCTCACCAACACGCACAGACCCTTCCCACGGCGACAGCAGGTTGAGTTGCATCCTGTTGTGAAGATGAGAGTTCTGCCCACGGTGAAGCTCGTCACATTTGCAGAATCGATAAAGATTCAAGGATTAGCAGGCAGTGCCTCCACAGCTGTTTTAGTGCCACGGCATTTATGAATGTCATAAATGAGCTGAAAGATGACACAATACATGGGAGGCTCATTGATTTTAGTGTGAGCTGAGGAGCTCACAATTTGTGTAACAAAAACAGGGAGTGTTGTAATTAAACTAACTATTGAGAAGTTCTGTTTCTAGAAACCATTTATCATTATCATTAATCATACCAGAGATTTGTGGTAACTATCCATGTTGCCTCCAGATAAATATAGTTTGTCATGTTTTAATTTAACATTGACACGAATTTGACTTACTGTCTAACTTTTAATTGGTGTTTAAATACAAACATTTACTCCATGTAAGGACTCAACATTCAATAATTTAACTCCTGAGGTGATGTAAGTCACACACTTTCCTCAAACGCAACTGAGTGCTGGCGTGACTCACTGCACTACAGGAGATGGAGGGTGGCGACTGTTTGTGTGGGTTGGTTGCAGACTCTCTGACCTCTGAACATGTTGAGTGTCTCATCTAAGGAGCACTGCAAAAAAATCAAAGTGACTTTGAGGCACTGACCTCTCCTGCCAGAGCAGTGCTTGTGTCATTCATAAGTGCTTCACAGGGACAGGAGGGAGACTAAGAGACGAGAACGCCTGCTCGTTTCAGTCCTGATATTCAAGGTTTGAATGAACATTTACTGATTAATTTGAGGTCAGATTTTCCAATGCAGCAGCTTTGAGCAGCTTCTTCCACATTGTCAAACATGTAAACCTAACCATGTAGGGCAACTCTGTCTATAACTCTTAACCCTAAGCATTCATGAGTGAAAGCCAAGTCAAAACAGGAAGAATTATGACTCAAAGAATCGTGACTAGAAAAGTGAAAGGAGTGCGCTGTTATGCTGAAACTCCTCTTTCACGAAAGTCCACGGTTCAACACTTCCCACCACACCCTCCTTCCTCCACCTACGGGTGTTGACGAATAAACAGTGTCGGATATGTAGACGTTCAGTTTGAACTTCACAAAAAAGGTGAAACATAGCAAGACTTGAGGGTCTGAGTGCATGGCATCAAATAAAGTAGGGGAAATAAAACATTTAGAAGCTGTACAATTTAAACACACCTTTGTAATGAAACTGTGACAGTGGAGGGACTATTATAATTTCGGTTGGTTTTATTTTTCTATTTTTACCGGTGTTTAGTTTTGTTCTTCTATCTTGAGGTACTAACCCCTGTCTTGCTCCTCTCAGCTTCACAGCATGACTAAGGCAGTCAGGAAAACATGATGCCAAGTTACTACAAAATGTGTAGCAGCTGTTTCACTTTTTTTTCTTCAGCGGTTTTATATCTCATGTAAAGTATTGTACTTTTTTTTTCTTTTTGACAGATGTACAACTAACCTCTGATTCATGCAGCGTTTTACAGCATGCTGTAAAATATGAAGATCACATCGGGTGACATTTAATTTCATGGATTATGGAAAACGCGGTCGTGATGAAATTGTCGCTTTTTTACCACAACAGTGACTGCATTTTGTGTTAAAGTAATTGTGTTGCAGACTGTTTAAGGGAGTTCTGACAACGTGACTTATTTTTTTTTTAAGATTGCACATTGCCAGCCCTACATGACCCTGAATAGGCAGAAGTGGGTATTGATAATGGATGGATGGATTATAACAGTCAATATTTAGGGCAGTTTTGAGAAGCTTAGATTTTTTTTCCCCTCCTCAGCTTAAAAAAATCCTCCCAATCTGAATGCTAATCAGTCACATAACACACTGATGACTGAGTGTACAAACAGCTGAAAACTGTTTGGATGCATAAATCTCCTAAACTAAACATCTCAGAGCAACATTAAAAGATGAATGTCTTGGAGATATTTAAAAACTAGAATAGAGTCTGTAGCTGCATGTATGCTAAAGCTGCTAGTTCCTAAATTACGTAGCTCTTTTAATATGTTTGATTCTGTATTCTCTCTTGCTCTCTTTTTTTTTTTTAAATCAACCATTACAGATATCACCAGCAAGATTTATAGTCCCTATTTTATTAATATTTCCAGCTGCAAAAGAGTGAGTGTCTAATTAAAGAATGCTGGAAGACTTAAAACACTTAAAAGCAGAACTAATATTTAGTGTAAAACACTGCTGACCACTACTGGCCGCTAGCAAGAACTATGCCTAGAAGGAGTGTGAGGCTTTGTGGACATACAGAGCTTATAAAACACCATAAACCGACGTGCAGCAGAACATGTGTTTAGGCGTATTCGACCCGCTGCGTGCTGCAGGCAGATTAGTGAGCTGCAGGCTGATGGATTGATGCTGAATGGGGCCCTTAAGCATGGACATCCATATGTCTCTGTCACTAAAGCGTCTCACTCTGTGGAAGCCAGTGCATATAGTTAATAGTTGTACATGAGAATTAGGGAAAAAAAAAAAAAAGCAAGGGTTTATCTGTCATTTCGGATTGAACGTTATATATCCCAGACACTATAAAGTAAAGGCATCATCCACATAGCCTTCTCACTGTGGTGACAGACTGAGATGATCCCTCTAGATGATGATCCTAAAAATAAACAAGTCTGATGCATGCAAAGAAAAACATCTATTAATTCCATCCAAGTGTATTTTGGCAACAAAATTGCAAATGCTCGATCCAAGTATATTTTGCAGGAAAACTGAAATCAGCACATGCACATCTTTAGATCTCTCCTAAACCTAGCATAAAAAAAAAAAAAAAACTATTTTATGCATCTATTCATTTCTGCTCACCATAGCTGTTGAGGAGGAATCAATATTTTGTCAAGGTGAAGGTGTTAACAGAAACAGTGTAAAATCATTCCATTGCAAGTAAATGTCAGTTTAAACACCTTCAGACCGACTGTGAGCAACACGGCCATGAAGTGTTTTGTACTCCAGTGTTTTGCTGCAGCAGCTGCAGGGTGGAGCCACTTTAGTCCAGTGGTATTAAAATTAGGGGTCAGGCCTCTCTAAAGAGTCACAAGACAAATCTAAGTGGTCATGAGATGATTAATAGGACTCAGATTAAGGAAAAAACAAAGTTCTACTGTGCTTGGCTATTTTCTTTTCTTCTCCTTTCTTTTTATTCTCAGATCTTATTGTTTCCTTCCCCCCATGAAATTCTGAAATATTTTATCTCCTTTGACCTCAGTTTCTCAAATGAACCTGTCTATAAAAAGTCTGAAGACAAATGTCAATTAAATGGAACACAAAAAGAATCTTCCACTTAAATGTTATTTATTATGTGATAAATAGTTATGTATTCAATAAGTGTATTTTTAATGATTCCACATTTAACAAGATACCTGCCCTTTTGACAAAAAAAAAAAAAAAAAATGTAGTATCTGTACTGGAACATGCTACGTTGAAAATTCAGAGACATTTTATGCTCTCTTTCTGCCTTTTGGAAGCAGCCATCTTCAGCTTCCCCACACAGAGCTGTAAAACTAATACTTGCAGAGTTACATAACAGATTATCTTAACTGTTCTTATCTTTTCTCTGCCCGGGCTTGTAGAAAATCTAATTCTGCCCAGGGGGAAAAAAGACGATCTCTCCCGTGGTTCTAAATATCCAGTGGAAACGGTCTGTGGAAGGTTCCGTCTGCTGGAGACCCACACTGTGCTGTGGCGTTGTGTCTGCACTGCTGTGCAACTTTATGCAAGGGTCTGATGGGGTGCGTTGGTAATATGACCTTGTTTTGCCGTGCAGCACTGGGTCAGTGACAACTCTTTCATGTATACCTCTCCGTGGAGAAGAGTTTGGCTGGAGAAGAGTGAAAAAATTAACTGCCTTTTATGGACTGTGCTGTTTATATTGAAGAGAAGAGAAGCCCAAAAGCTGAGGTGTACCAGAAATCTACACAGAGACTAATATCTGCTTAACACTGACCACTGGAACACATCCTGTCAGTCATCAGACCTCTATATCATTGGGCTGAGAATATTACCATAGAGACAAAGATGTCAAGACCAAACATGTGGATATTCTGTACTGGGACGTTGTCAAATCATCCAACAAATACGGAAAGATTACCGCAGCGTCAAAGAGAGATGATGAGAAAAACAGGCAGAAAATGTTTTTCAATATGTGGCAAAAGCGACTGAGAAACTGAGTCACAACCTTTCTAAACACAACATCCAGGTACACAAACCTAACAACACCTTTAGAAAAACTGGTTCACACCAAAGGAAAAAAAAAAACAGACACAAACTGAGGGGTGTTGAACACACAGCCCAGTGCTGTAAAGATTACACAGACCTTTATTACAGGGAAAACTAAATAGCTACTCAAATGTATGACTCAGACGCAGCTGCTCAAGTCAAGAGCACAGACTGTATAGGAGCTGGACAAACCCACTGTGACATTACCCCTAGGTTTTCTGAAGACTTAATTTGAATCCTTAAATTCTCTTTTATTGACGTTGCCATCTTGGCAAGACAGGAGCCACCCATCCCCCAGGTAACCCAAAAATTGGCAAATGGGTGGAATCATCAAGCCTGGAGGCAGCCACATCCATCTAGCTCAGTAACAACAAGTTAGCTATTTTAGCTTTGCTTCGCTCATGCTAACCTATGATACTAAATAACGTTACCTTACATTCATCATAATCAAATTTGTCCATACATCTATTTCTGTTTCACTACCAAGACAACATTTGAAACTAGAAAAGCACTCGGAGAGCGCAGACCTCCAGCAAGCGCAACAATTCCCCCATATAGTGATTTACAGGTAGCGATAAAATCCGCCTCCTGGATCAGATCCGGATCAGCCTTTAAAATTTGACAGAGGTTCCCATTGTCAATCCCTGAGTCAAATTTCAGGAGTTTTGGGCAATAATTAACAGAAGACATTGAGAAACAAAATTTTTGGCCCCATTGACCGCAATGTTATTGAAAATTTGAAAGTGATCCAGAATCCAGGATTTCTTCCGGATCACACCCAAAATAAAATCAGTTCTTCCTTTTCACATTTCTGACAACTCCTGAAAATGTCATCATAATCCATCCATAACTTTTTGAGTTATCTTGCACACAGACAGACAGATAAACACCAGCAAAAACATGACCTCCTTGGCGGAGGTAATGAGTACTGCTGGAACTGAAACAAGGACTCACGGAACCTTGATCGAGCACCACTGGGAACCTCGATGAGCTGACTGACGGCTAATTGATGTGGGCTTTGGGTCCTTGGAACTTTCTCCAAACTAGTTCCTGGCAGAGGTCTGGGAAAGGTTTGTCAGTCCAAAAAGGGGCAGGACAACCTGGAAGGCAGCTCTTCTGTAGGACTCGGTTTTTCCCTCTGCTGCCACGGCAAGCAGCTAGTGAGCTGGAGGCTGTTATCTCAGGTAGATGCTGCCTGGTGCTTAACTAAGCTTCAGCCTCTGACTCTCCCAGGCCAACTCATCTGTTAGTACAATTGACAGTAGAACGAAACATATTGTTTCTAAAATAAGAATGACTATGCAATGTTAGGTCTTTATTCACTCAGAAGACATGTCAAGACTGTTATAATAGCTAAAAAGTTAAAGCGATGATAGTTATCCGCTCACCATGGGCAACTATCAATCAAAAGACACCTCTAATTATACATATATTTGTGGTCTTACATAATATATCAGTCCTCATGAATGTGATATCTGTACATGGAGACCAAAAGCTTTTTTGAACTAGGCAGTAAAATATTTATTCCTGATGCAAAGTTGGACATTTTAACATTAAAGTAACTGGAAAGTGACTTGCTTTTGGAAGCTAGCCCCTGTGGTCATTTGAGGAACTGCAGTTTTCTTCACTTCCTGGTTTGTGTCAGACTGGAAAGGTGGATGTAGCCCCTTGGTCAAGACTCCACGGCCCACCTGCATCTCAAGGATAAGGGACACTCTTTTGAGGTCAGTAATGTACAGATTCTGGTCAGAAGAGATGGTTGGAGAAGAGTGAAGGAAGCCGTCTATGTTAAATGAGCCAAACCTACTTTTTAATGGATGTGGCCAGGCCTCAGCTTTCTCTTAAATCTCCTCTTTAGGAGGCTGCACAACCATTCATATCTTGATTCATGTGACCAATACATCTTACATGCTGACCGCGTGAAATATATTATAGTGGACAAAACCTAATGACACAAAGGAGGGATGGGAGGGGTTGGTGATTTACTGTACATTTAATTTCAGTGACTCAAAATAAAGAACACATGTTGCCCTGTTGACGGCTTATAAGCCTCAAACTCCCACACAAGCCATTGAGAAGAGTATGTCATGTGAATACATGAAAGAACCAAGAACACAAGTCCAACTGCTTTCTATTACAGCTTCCATTAAAGCCGGACGACTAAGACTCTACACCAGCAAGCAGCTATTGACAATTAGGATTCATAATTTATGACTCATAGCTTTCGCTCTTTGTGCCATTGAGTCTTTCCCTCTGGTAGCAGTCATGCTGCACTAATACAGATGCACTGCTATTGGTTTTCTTTAGACATCCAGCACTAGATCTTATACCTGTACCTGCTCGCACTCAAACACCAGTGCAGCAGGGTGAGACCTGCTATGAGTGAAGAGCAGATGGTACCCCTTCTATTTTTGCTCATTACTGCATGAATCTGCACAGCAAATTCACCAGAGTTAAAAGTCTAGGGATTGTAGAGTAGAGGGTTAAGGCTCTGGTGTCATTTGTGATACAATGAACTCTGTATTGTTGCAAAAACAGAACATTACTGGTGTTATATTACAGAGTTTATGGTATTTAACACCCAAAGCGGCACTTTCTTGACAGCCGAGTCCTTGACCAGGCTATTGCCAAAGTGGAAGATGTACTGACAAAAACTAGAAGTAACTAGAAGTCCTGTTCTGGTTTGGCCATTCTTCCAGTTTCCCACATTGTGAGACAGGAATCCAGCTTTAACTGTACTTGTTGTGACATTGTAATCATTGTAATCACCTACACTTTCTAGTGCAGTTGTGCGTTCAACTCGAACTGTTCTGGTTAAGGTCATTTTAAATCACAGCTAGGTTTGCCACATGATCAGCGACAGTGAAGTTGGCCCAGAATGTTTTTCTGCTGCTTGTATTTCCTGTTTTGTAAATCATCTGGCCACCGTTCAGACTGATTCAGAACTACCATTAAAGCAACACAAGGGAAGTTTTAGCTCAAAGGGCCCACCTCTCAGTGTGGAAGTTACAGGACTTTAATGACAGAAATATTAGAAAACACTGGACCAGTGCAGCATCTGCATTGCGGACTCTGTACCAGTATATATTGCGATGAAGAGAGAGTTGAACCAAAAGGCACAGCCCTGTTAACAGTCGATCAATGTTTCTACCGTCATCTGTGGTCACAGATTGTGGGTGGTGACTGAAAGGCACAAACGACTGAAACGAGTTTCCTCTGCAAGGCTGCTGGACTCACCCATAAAAGTAGGCTGGGCAGTTCAGTCGTCCAAGAGGGGCTTGGAGTAGAGCGGCTGCTTTTGCACATTAAGAGGAGCCGACTGAGGTGGTTAGGATGACTCCTTCGATGCCGCACCACGAGGATGTGTTTTGGCCATGGCCAAATGGGAGAAGGCCCTGAGGCAGACCCAGGACACGCTGGAGAGATTACATCTCTTGGCTGGCACGGGAACGCCTTGGCGTCCTCCCAGAGGATCGAGGGATCGCTGGGGAGAGGGAGATCTGGGCTTCTCTGCTTCGAGTGCTGTCCCCTGTGACCCAAACCCAGATAAATTAATGGATGGATAATACACTAAAAAAAGAAAAGACATCATATAAGAATAAAAAACAACTTTACAAAGACCAAAAGCAGAATAGTTGACAAAATACGGTCCTGCTACTTGTACTGAAATACTCTTGGTTTCTGGCTCCATTCTGACACAGAGATTATGTGAAATGTTACATTTTGTGTTTTCATGTTGTGCTTTGTGAGACATTCATGTGTTTTCTGCTTCATTGATGTGTTTTGTGAAGGTTTTTTTGAACTGTGCTTCACGCTGCAGTGTTTTGTGCTCCAGGGTCACCACGAATACTTTGGGATTTTGGATGTTGGACATAATCAAAATAAATGAATGATATCCACTCATCTGGATCTCCAGAAATTCAGCGTGAAGGAGCACGGACCGCATTCACACAAAGAAAACTGGCTGAGACCTTAAAGTATCCCTCCTGGATTTCACATACAGATGGAGCCCACATGAAGATTGACTGGTTGAAGGTTTTGTTCAATCCCACGGAGCATAACGGAGAGAAAAATCTTCAAATGTTTTCTGATATATGGAGGTCTGAAAATATCTGAGGATAAAAGTGAGGATCCTTGAATTTTGGTCTCATTTTAGATTTCCTTTGATTTCAGACAGAAGGATGACATATCCCAAAGAGGGAGGGAGGTAGGGGGGGGGGGGGCACATGTGAGACAAAAATGGAAGATGAGCACCAGTGTGGTCCTCAAACCACTCGCATGTTAGATGCTCTCCATGTTCATGTCCCAGTAACACAGCAGCAGCAGCAGCAGGCGGTATAAGCGCTCTTATTTGGGTGAGATCTGAGCTGGTGTCGAGCAGCCAGGGGCGCACAGGCGTCGTGAATCCTCCGTGGTGCTGCATGTAGAAAACAGGGGGGAGAGGATCTGTGGCGGTCTTATCAGTGCTAACCATGTGTGCGCAGCGGGCAGCATGATGGAGCCGCATATCCTCGCGGCCGTCGAGGAAAAAAAAAAAAAAAGGCTGGTACTGGATGTGTCGCCACACCCATCACATCCAGCCAGACACAGCGCGGTGGCGGAATTAAGAGCATGTTCTCTCGGCTAACAGCAGCCGATCGGCTGTGGGTGAACCGTGGATGAGTCAAACACCTCCAACCAGCGACCCCCCCCCCCCCCACCCTCCCCTCCCTCCCTCCCCCCCTTTCATCACTGATACAGCAAAGCCGCAGCATAAATAGCCGGAGGTTGCCACTGCTGACATGAGGGATAATACAAAAAAAAAAAAAAAAAAAAAAAAAGGCTGCGCGGATGAATGGATGATGGGGCGGTTATGGTGCACGTGGGGCCAGTTTAGGAGATGTATTTAAAGATGTGGACGCGGCTCCCTGTCAATGCGCATGATACTGCGGTTCCACTACTACGGCACGCTCCAACTCACCTTGAAAGCGGCGCACGGCCGCTCGGCTGTCATTCGGGGCGCCGGGCGTACGGAGAGCCAATACACGCCCCAAAGCCTCGATCAGCAGCCAATCCGATGACGGCAGAGGCGGACCTGTGGCTGCATTCTCACACTTGGTTTCACTATGCGCTCGTAAAACGGCTCCGTCTACTACAAACGCGGCGGTGCAGGTGCTCTGTCTCTTCGGGAGAGGATGCGGATGGAAGGACGGGGGAGGGAAGGGATGAAGGGAAACGCCACGAGGAAAGAAAATAGGACATGAAAAGGGGCTTTCGCTAAGAGACCGTGAGGTGCGAGGTCGAATATGAGAGATTGGTTGAACGGGGCACTTTGCGTGGTAATAGCTGGTCGGCAATAGTACTATGATTTGGTATGTGGCCACTCTGATAGCAAGTGTATTCAGCACCAGAGGAACGGCCGCTCAAGGTGAGTTGAAGTGCAATTTATCTTGTGCCGCTCGGCGCGTGTGATTTCTGCTGCTGTTTTTTTTTTTTTTTTTTTTTTTCCAAGTGTGTATGAGTGCGTGTGCGCGATCGCATGATATTTGTGCATGTATAGGTCATATGAACTGGTGGGGCCAATTTCATTCTAACAAATGGCTCCATATCTCACATGTCACGTGAAAGTTCAGCCCTTCTTAAATCGTATCAGAGAAAGAACAACTGTCTTGAAACGGCCTGACTCAGATGCGTGATATCTGAAAGGGGGGGGGGGGGGGGGGGGGGGGGTCATTTACATGACAGTGATGCAGGTCCATGTGTACATGTAGCCTGATTGATGCTGCGGCATGAAACAGCGAGATAAATCGGAGGAAAATTGGAGGATAGCGTCCCCGCTGCTGAGGAGAAATGTGTGCGCTGTATCATAGCGAGCAGTCCCATTTGAGTTCTCCAGAGAGGGGTGTGACCGTCTCAGCCCTCAAGATGGAAAAGTAGCTAAATAATGCATCACGTGTCAGATGAAATGCATTCTTGAATTTGACAGAGCCCGCTGCTGCGTGCGTGGAGCTGAAATGCTGAATTTCACACGGCACATGGATGGGGGGGTCACAGAGCTGTGCGTCATGCGCCGAGCACCTCCAGGCCGCAACTCGCCTTGTGCTGATCTAAGAGGTTCACAAAAATACTCATTCCTGCGCCTTAAAAAACTGCACAGTATCCATTTTGCTCGTTTTCTTTTTGAGCGCTCCTTATTGACCCATGTACTTACTTAACCTTGCTCTTCCACTTGTGCCCAGACGAGGGAGACATGTGCCAAGCTGTCGCCTGGTAACTGATCCCAGTGACCCCCGCAAACCCAGTCAGAACTGGTCTGCTCTCAAGTCTGGCTCCTCCTGTGATGCCAGTCAGGGCCAGGATGAGCCCAACGCAAAGACTTACAGTGTAACACGTTTGAATTAGAAACAGGGAGCATCTCTGGGGTGTTATTTTCTAAAGCACAGGTAACCGTATTCATTCGAAGGTGTGTTGTATCTGCACAGCGCTGAAGCAGATTTTAGTCCCAGAAGCTGTAGGAGAGTTATAAATCACAACAATGCTTATCAGTATTTACAAGTGAGAGCTGGTCAACTTTTTGCCAGATGCCAGACAGAAAAAAAAAAAAAACAGAAAAAAAAAAAACCCATAGTAAGACCTAAAGGATTTCTGCAAATAGTTTTTCAAGGTAGTATTGAAGGAGGGTGCCAGTAATATGTCAAGTACCAAAAAAAGTAAAATATCCTACAATGGAATAGAATTAGCATTATGTTAAAACCTTAAAAAATAAATATGTATTTCATATCCTTGTGAGTGTTTTAAGGGTACAGCTTTCAGCTAACTGGCTAATCTAATCTGGTCCCACCTTTGTTACTGTACAAGGCATCGCAGTGATATTGATTTGCAATTGAGCTACAAATGTGTATGATTGCAAGAAAACAATGTTCAAAAGAAAAAAAAAGGCTGACCGCTTAACATGATGACAAAATGAGGCTCCATCTTTGATCTCTACCCTTATTTGAAAAAAAAAAAAAAGAAGAATATATATGGTTCGGCTTTGTGGATAATGTGATTTTGTGTTGTTCATTTTCCTCGAGTGCATGTGTGTGTGTGTGTGTGTTGGAGGTCAGATTTTCAGGCCTCGACTTGCTTGAGAAAAGTTGGATCAGGACAGCTCAGTAGAGATGAAACTTGGCTCCTTTCTCATGAGTGCTGTTCTGCTGCATGTGCACTTTGCTCAGTGTCAGGCATAAACAAAGGCTCAGTGTCTACAAATAGATGCTCTTTCACAGAATAAAATTTGAAGGTACCTCAAATATGAGTGATGTTCAGTATTAATAATGTTTTAGTGATGATATGATGTTCATTTTTATTCTATTTTTTTTTTTTTTTTTTTACAATATGGCTGGGCAATATAGTATGATATATGTCAATAATTTTGGATTACTATGAAAACGTGCATGTAAACATTTATACATGCATAGCTTCACTCTCTTATGATACAATTTTGCATTGAGTAGTAATTTAGCATTTATATAAATGCCTTTTATAAATGTGTATAATTAGGAAAAATGTCACAGATACGAAAGCCATAGACAGCAACATTCATGATTAACAGAAAGCTCCAAACACCAACAGATGGTATTATACAGATTTAGACACTGCTAAAACATGCAAACATGCACTGAAATATGTTCTGAATATTTGAACCAGGACTCCATGGCACTTGTGGCACAACACCACGCAGTAGAGGTTCTGATCTTCCTTCATACAGGCCAAATGCATTGATAAACCAAGTGAGGCTGAAAATGTGAATTAGCTGCTTGGGTAATGAAGTCAGCGGAGTAGAAGAAGTGGAGGAGCATGTTTTACCAAAAAAAGTACTGCAATGAGCTGCTTATATGTTTTTGGTCAGTGCTGGTGAAAGAAAATCTGCACAAAGCTTATTTGTTCTTTTGGATACCTACGTCAGGATTTTCACACTTCAAGACAGAACTTTATTGTGCATTGCAATCCCATTTGTAAGGTATGAAGGTGGAATAGACGTTTTTGCTTGCACAGGAAGTTGTCACAGGACCAAATCAAGGTATGCAACCATTTTCACAGTGACTTCCAAAGGCACCACTGTTCCCCTTTGATAATTTGCACGGGCCAGACTGTGGCAGACTAATGCCACATCAGGGCATGCTCAAACACAGCAAGCCTGCATAGTAGAGTCATCAGAATGATGGCAGCTATGTTGGTTCCGATGTGCTGGCTCACACAAGCTGATTAGACTCTGCGAGTACCTCCACCGCTGGCGCATATTAACATCAACCTCCTGTTCTACCTCTGTACTTGCAAACAGGGCACAGAAGATGTATCAGTCCCATCTCGAGCGAGCAGGATGAAAATGGTTTCTCTCATTAATATTCGAGGCGACACATGGGTATTAGAAGATCAGATGTATGTGATAGACGAGTAGCAGCAAAAGTAAAGGAAAAGGTTTACAAGATGGTCGTGAAATCAGCCCTTTTTTATGGCTTGGAGACAGTGGCGCTGACCAAGAGACGAGAAGCAGAGCTGGAAGTGGCAGAGTTGAAGATGACATTCGTAATACTGTTTCATGTTGAACAAGTGCACATACGTAATCAAACATGAGCAAATTTCAAATAACCGAATAACTTTTTTTTTCTCCTACCACAGAATACATTTTTGTCCACTTAGACTAAGGTGGTCTTTGCCCAGAGAAGAAAATCATTTCAAAAATATAATTCATGTTCTTGCAAAATACATTTTCCGTGCTCAGAAAGTTTCTTTGCTCATTCAGGATTCAGGCACACATACTTCCGCATAGTTTAGTGCTGCAGTGTCCACGGGGTTGAGTTATAAAAAGCAGCACCCAAAGTCAGTTAATGAACCCATTTCTTTGGTACAGTTGAGCTGTCATGGAAATTATTAAACGACAATGTTGCCCATGAAGTTGGAATAAAATTTTTGGTTTAACCTCTTCTCATGAAATGATCGTGAAAATCTGATTTATTCCGAATAGACAATTTGTGTGAAAGCAAAGTTATTCCAACTTTATGGGGAACAATGTATACATGACACGAGCTGCTATCAGAAATTGCTGTAAAGCAAACATAATCAGGCGTATATATAAATTTACCTGTAGGATTAATATGTTATGTAACTTTTAAGGGTTTTACAGCCCTTCCTCATGGTGTTACAAACAATCATGTTGTGTTTAGAGTTATCTCTTTTTATCATGTCACTGCTACCTGTAACAATGTGAGATAAAGAGTTCTTTTCACCTCCACGTTCATGTCAGGAATTTGTACATTTTAGAACTGACAGTGAGCTGTTTTATCAGCCTGCTGAGAACCTGATAAATACAAAAATATATTAAATAAGTTATTACTTATTGAATTTAAGATAAATCACACAATTATTTCATTTCCACAAATATTTCACATTAAATGTTGAAAACTGTTGCAGGCTTTCTTTGTTTTCAGATCGAGGCCTGGATAAATGGAAATTTAGTCAATTATAAAAGCGCTTCAGGACATCCTCTGCGAGTTACTACCTTATTCAGTGATGCACGCAGAAGAGCTCAGGTATGAACACTTAGCAACAGTAAATGGACATTCAAAGAGGTTGTCCTGAGCCAAGTGCCCATCGGGGAGACAGCATATGGTTAGAGAGACCCAGGGTTAGTTCAACAAAATCAGCGGTGACTTGGCAACCAATCAAGGGGAAGCAAGAGGAATGCTGATGGCAATACAGAAGTAATTAAAAGTCATTGGCAAGTGTTGAAAAGTGGTACATTTGAAGGACTATTTTCAGCTAGAGCCACTGATGGCAGGGAGAGTCTTATTTTAGGTCCTTTGCCGGGACTTGGTGTTTTTAAGTATTTGTGGTGCTGGCTTTCATCCAACTGGAATTCATCTTTAATCTTCTCCTTGTGAACTGCCTCCCTGATGTTTCACAGGGTCTGGATCTCCCTCATGAACACGGCCTGGCGCATTTGTTATTGAAAGAAAGAAATGCAGAGCCAAAAGGACATGCAACGGTGTCAGAAATGTCACCCATATATCTGAGGCCTCCTGAAGAATCATCTGAAAACCCCCTCAGCCAGTACGTTTACATGCACAGCTTTGGCGATTGGATTGCACGCATACGTGCACGCAAAGGGAATCGAATTACCGAACAAAGTATGTCACATTCTGCCATGATAGATGGTGATAGCGCCTGCGTTCATCTTGTTAGCATCGGGTTTTTCCGGCTGACCTATTAAGTCACGCTCTAAAGCAGATGCGTTTTTGGTTTAGCTGGTAGCAGCAAATTTGAGCAATGGTGAACAGTGAAGCGGACAGACTTAAATTTCTATATATTTCTTACATCCTGTATGCTTTTTTTCTGTATCGGCTTCTTCTGTTGCTCCGCGTCAAAGCCCAGAACAGTTGAGCTTGCACAGAGCACGCAGGCCTCCTTCAGTCCGCTTGAGCGTTTACATGCAGGACTTTATACGTATTACAAGAGTGTCTTAGTCAAACAGAGAGGAACTCGATTGTGCACACGCTAAAACAGCATGTGCACTATGGCATGAGCAATACTGCATGCAGACGCATCGCTTTCCTTGCTTTGTCACATAGAGGCGAACACGAGTGGGGTGTACTTAAAAAAGTCTCATTACAGCCACAATGTCTTGTTCATTTCAACTTTGTTATTTTGTTGTAAGGCATAGGCACAAACAACAAAAGTAACCAGATAATCCTACCAAACGAGAGCCCCTCTGTTCTCATCTCCCGCCCACCTCACTCCGAGCCTCATTCCTCCACTCGCTGTGCCCGTAGGCAGGCAGCGAGGGATCATAAAGAAGTGAAAAACCCACCATGGCCACCATTAGCATCATAGTTTTCAATGCAGAACAAGGCTTTCACATACTCCATTCCCATACCACCACTAGAGCAACACACCTAAGGAGAAGCTTCCCAGTGATTGGAATGATGTAGAGAAGGATGTCTAATTTCTGACACACTGCCAGGATTTGCATAGGCGTTGACCATGCCTCCTTCCTTTCCATAGAAAATGAATGGGTCCTTGTGATGGGAGCAAATCTTCGCGTATAGCGGACATCAGCTGTAACATAGTTACATGCATTTCTAAACCATAGTTTCAGTCAGATGAATGCTATAATGTGATGTTCTGACATCACATAAACACTGTTGTGTGGGTTTGGCCCCAGCATGCTGTTTGTATTATTGAATCTGTCGTGGTTTTTGTCTCAGTGTTAAAGGCGGTTGGGGCTTTAAGTGAGGCTGTTCTTCAAGATCAAGTTGAGAAGATGTTTTCAGAGACATCTGCAGTTGTGCTCAAAGTTTTAAAGATATTTATAAAGGACATGAGTACATTTCTTTTGAAGCTCTGCAACAGTGTGGCTTAATTTGATAACTGCTTTACAGCAAAAGCAGAATAAAAAGATTTTGCAAGTAAAAAAAGAAAAAAAATCCAATTTTTGAAGGGCAAAGATATTTTCATGAAATTTTTCTTTCAATTTTTGGCAATTCATGTCTACTTTGTTGGTGCTTAGCATCTAAAAGAATCAAAAACCTTGTGACTTCAGCTATAAAGTATTTATAAACAGGTGATCAATGCAATAAATTAATTACAGAAAGAACAATATTTCAGGAATGCATTTGGCTTTGAATTTTTCTTCTGAACCTTTGAATATGTCATGATCAATTATTTTATTATCAGTTCTTTTCATTGTGCAAAATGCTTCCAAAAAGTTCAGATTCAAATTTATTTTTATTTATTATCTGGTTGTTTGGTGGTGAATATAGTCTTGGGGAAAATAAAAAAAGAAAAGAAAAACAGCTTGCTTTTTGGACCATGAGGCAGAAACCTCACTTTCTTTCAAACACGGTGTGAAAAACAGCACTGACAGTCACATAGTGACAGAAGTTACTGAAACACTGTTTTTCAAGCAGATGTCATGGCTGCACACCAAGGTGTTTGTTCCCACGCCAACCGTGATCTCTTCAGCAGAGCTGCGTTTTAAGGTCATCTTGGTAGTTGAATGATATTTTTTTTCTTTTTAAATGTGTCGATTACTCAACACTTCTGACTAGTGCTGCAGTGAAATAACAGCTGTGTATAACAGTTCACACAGGGGGCCACCGCTGTACGGGCCGTGGAAGATATGGACAGAAGATGGCTGATGTACTCGGACACCACAAGCCCTCAGTGGCATCACCAGAGACGTGTGGGATGTTGAACAACTGCAAGACACTTGCCGTCTGGTGATGCCGCTTGTCCATTCCCTCTTTCCCTCTCTCCTGCACGTCATACCCAAGATGAGGCAAATGCAAATCATACAGTGTGGGAGATGCTATAATCTTACATGACTGCAGAAATCATGCAGTGTATAGGAGCTCTGAGGGGGGAGAGTAAGGAGAGAGTTGCTTCAGTACCTGGGGGGAGGATTTGATCTTGCAAAATCTGTTTGATCTTGCTAAAATTTGTTGCTTGGTGATTCAAAAAGTAATTGAAGGTGAATTGAAGCATTTGGTAAAGACAGAGGAGCTAACAACAGTGCTAACATCATCAACCACACTACTAATTGAGTACTTTCTAATCCCTCCTCTTCCACTGTGTTTGCTAAGATGAGATCCACTGAGGGTTAGAAATGAAACCCCTGTGAAGAAATAGGGCAGCGTTTCAGATCAGAGTCTGTACTTGCTTTATTTTGGGGCTAAAGCTCACGCTGAGGAAAGGAAACAACATCACTAACTCACATTGATCATATTGTTACCGTTGCACATAAACCTTTAGTCTGAGAGTTCATATGTCTCTTGCTTTGACATGTACATCCATCTGAGTAGCACCCAGTAGTGGGGTCCCCCACCAGGACAGCATCCCCAACCACTGTGTTAAAACACCTCAGGATCAGCTCGATGAACATAACAAAGAGCCTCCAAACTCCCTGGAACCCAGTCAGACAGAAATTATTACATGTGTTGCTATAGCAACAAGAGTAATTCAATGATTGAATCTTGTGTGCTGGCCAATACAGTGAATGGCCTCATATTGAGTTGTATCGGGTGATGGCACTTATCTGTGTCATCATATTACCCCACATTCATATACTGGTCTATTGCCAGTATAGTAAAGGAAGGTTCAGATAGTTTGCCACGATGTGAAGACACTCCACTGGAAGCAAGCGCCCTGTAATAAACAGCTTTTTAAATTAAAGTATGAGTAAAAGCACATAGTTAAAGTATCACACTTAAATGCGCCATTAATGGAAGTGGATGGCATGGAAATGTCTACATTTCATTCTGAACATGACAGTGTGTTGAATCTGTTGGCAGCTCTTTAGCCAAACAGAAGAAAAACAGGTACTTAGCGGACAACGAATCCTCATAAAACCTATGTGCACATGTGCTTGTGCTGTTCTTCCTCCATTTTTTTTGCAGGCTTGGTCTGACTGCAGAAAACAATCCACTTCGGCCTTCTTCTCAGCTTTTTAAGTACGCTCATTAGAAAAACAGGTTTCATGAACTTAAAACCTTTCTGGTATCTGAACGGAAATCTGTTTTTTGAGAATCTTCTTAGTTATAAGTAAAAGCATTGATTCATTATTTTCATTTAAACTTGCTTTATCAGATAAGTTAACAACTTATTGATGTGCGTAGATGTGGCAAACCTATTATTTCATGCTGAAAATATTATTTATTTTATGCTTTACAAACAAACCCCATGAATCATTTTTTAGAGCGTAATGAGCTTAGGAGAGGGGCTGTGCTCAAGCTGTGGATGGCAGACTCTCAGCACTGGGCATCTGCCAGCTCTCTCTGGCTGTGGCCCCTCCTCCCCTCCCCTCGGTCTTCCTCTGCCTCAGCCAGTCCAGTCCCAGCGGAGTCTTCCTTGCAAACAAAGCCTGCAGCATTCTGGGAAAGCCAGTTTTTTAGATTATGGGGTTCTGTTTGGCGGACTGGTTGCAGTCATTTACAGTTTGTTATGAGTACATTGTGTTGACACCCTTGTAATATGTTTGACAGGTGTGGAGGGACATCAAAGTTGCCCTATTTCTCTCAAGTTGAAGCTAAGATGTCAAAATGAATAAGAAAACCACACTCTCCAACACAGTAGTGGGATTATGCCATAGTAAATTCATCTGTTTTTCTGTAGCTGCTTCATTTTAAAGGGGGGGGGTGGAGCCTGGAGGCAGGGGAAGGTCACCAGACCATCGCAGGGCCACACTCACCTCTGTGAAAGGAAGGGAAAAATCTGGAGTACTTATAGAAAACCCACACAATCAAAGAGAACATGCAAACTCCACACAGAAAGACCCCGGTGGAGATTAAAACGCAGACGTTTGTAGCTGCGTGGCAGTACTGCCGACTATCTCGTTACCGTGCTTCACTAGTATACCATACGACTGCATTGATAACTGCCTGCTTCTATATCCACACTCATGTCTAATTCCTACCTGGTCTGAAAATCTCTTTGGTGAACTGAAGAATCAAGATGTTCTGAACTGCCAGTTAAATTGTAATATATATATATATATTTTACCTTTGGAGAGATACTTTGATAGAACTATGCTTTCAAAAATAACGTTATGGACTACCTTCTGGTATTTAATGAATGCTTAAATTTTTTTTTGGTTCTATCTGATTGACCAGATTTGTTAATCGAATTTAGAGTATGAATGCATGGCACTTGTAAAATAATCCACAATCATTCATTGTGATATTTTTTCATCTTTGGGATATTAATAGTGCACATGTTAATATTGCGATGATGATAAATTTTCAATATAATGTGCAGCTTAGTGCAAAAAACCTGAAGGTTCTTAGGCATCATCATATATAACTTCATTACGCCTGAATATGAAGAGAATATTATTATAGAATAAAATAATACACATAATAATAAAATCACATAGTTGGCTAGTTAATAAACAAAACAAAAAAATATTCTGTAGGATGTAAATGAACATTATGACATAATTTTTTAAAAATGCAAATACGTAAAAACATAATTGCATAACTAGTTATTTAATTTAACAACATTACTGTCTTCTTTTATTGAATGCAAAACTGAAATTAAAAGAGTTTTTTTAACTGCTGAAAGTGAGTTTCTTATGTAACTGTGATTATGTGTTAATATGTTTTTTTTGAAAACACTATTTCAAAACACAGTCAGAAAAGAAATTGAATGTAGATAGAGATTAGTGCTGATAAAAGTTTTCATAGATTCCAAAACTTAACTTTTACTGTTTTAATCATTATTGTTCAGACTTTAAATATACTTGATTTCAAAGCTTATTACTGCAAAAAGTAATTTTTTGCCAAGTATCATAAGTATGGCTGCGCAAAATTACACGTTATTATCGCATTAACTCATTTATTAACGTCGATATTTATTTTATCGAACATTAACGCACATTAATGCCCTGGCAGTGGCAATAAGCTTTATTTTATTTTACATTTTTTAAGATGAGATTTACACTAAATATGTGTTACTGACAAGTGCTGATGTTAAAAGTATTTGAACAACAAATGTTCTGGTACTTTAGTTCATATGGCGACAGAACATTTAGATAAAAGTCCACTTTACACTGCTTTTGAATTCATTATTTGATTTTGCGTAGACAGTGATCCCTTATTTTTCGCGGTTAATGGGGACCGGCGCCCCCCTCGCGAAAATCAAAATCCGTGAACTGGAGCTGGAGCCCCCCCGAGCCTAAATAATGTGTTTAAAATTTGTTTTAAAAAAAAGTAGAGAGGCACTGCAGCGAAACAAGTAAAAGGCTCAACTGTGGTCTTTCTGTTACCTTCACAGCCTTTGGTCTCTGAACCATAGTAAAGAAACCGCTCTTTCATCTAACCCCGTTTTCATTCTGCCGTCCCACGACACACACACTACATTACCCATAAGGCCACACCATTACCCATAAGGCCACCTTCTTGAAGGGGCCAGGCTGGCTCACAACATTTCTTCGGGAGAGAACGTGCACAACATCCTGTGATGTTTCCGCAATTTTTTCTTGATTTTTTTTATATCATATATTTCTGAAAAAAAATCTGCAAATAACTAAAACTGCGGAACTTAAAGCGTGAATTGGCGAGGGATCATTGTACAATGTTATTAATGGTGATTAATCAGGGAAATCATGCAATTAATTAGGATTAAAAATTTTAATCTTTGCCCAGCATAAGGCATTCTTATAAACATGGCATTATTATTATTATTATTTTTTTTTTAAAGGGGCTGTCTTCATTTGTGCTGTAATCTGAACTTCCTTGTAAGGTGTTGTGGAAGTTGATCAGGTTCTGTGTGGATGTGAGTCACTGCTTTCCATCTGTGTAATGTTAGAAATTGCATTCTGAGGTCTAAATTGCTGTGTCATGAGTCCAAGACTCCTGCTCCTGATTCCTGTCTGCTCGAAGGCCATGATTTGTCATTGTTCTCCTCCATCAAGTAGCTAAGTTTTGACGCTGAGGCGTCTGGACGGTTTTGCTCAAGGTCTCCTTGTTTTTCCACTGATGATAAGACAACTGTACGCCTCTCTGTCTTTGTCATTCCTGAACCATCCAGCATTCTGAAATGACCTCTCTAGAATCTGCAGACTCCGAGAATAGAGAATAAACTCCGTTTAGCACCTCCGTCGTTTGTCAGTGCCTTGTTTAACAGCCGATTGACTGCCTCACCAGAGCACAACAATAATAATAATTCTTACAAGTGAGAAGATTCCGAATTCTCCCTTAACAATCTACATTGATCAAACGTCCAAATTTCCTTTCCCTGAATAAACAACGGAAGTTACGAAGGTAACTATGGTTCTGTGAGTTTCTGGATGACTGCCAGTCACATAGGTCACTCAGGCCCTTCGAGGCTCGAGAAGATCTCGTGAGGCTGGGTGTCGTTTATACCGGAAGCGCAACGTTAGCCGACGGGTCACATACGCAACTTTGTTTACATAAAATCTCGACCTGGACAGAGTGCGAGAAGAGATATCAACTTTGTTTACTGCCACTGGCAGTCAGGAAGGAAAGAAGCAGAAATGCTCCCTCATAAAGAGAAGGATAAAGCCAGAGTCAACCTTCCTGGTAGAGTTAGTCCCAGAAATGGCTTCAAGCTGCTTGAAGCTCTCCAAGTTAGATTTCATCTTTGGTTCGGCTCCCCTGTGGAGTGACATTCCCACTCAAGAGCAAGTGCACCCCAGCAGTTTCTTTTGGTTATCTATTGGGCTTTTAAAGTAAGCACTGAAAATAAAGTACTTCACAATAGGTTTTTTTCTTTTTACAAAATAAGCCAGGATGCTAAAATACTATTTTTGTCTTACTAACTTATTCACTAGATGCACTTCGCTTTGAAACACATTTCTTGCATCTTTAAAGCTTTAACTTCACTCTACTGATACATGCATATCTGTCCAAGAAGCGCTTATTTTCAGAGACAAGTGTTGAATTTGCAGTCGGCACACTCATGTTACACCTGAGCTTCAGCCTGAGTGCAAGAGTTATAAAAAGAAGTGAGCATGAGACAGGATGAGAGCATGTGAGAATTATATAGAAAGGATATGTTAATTGAAAGAATCCTGTATATCTACTTGGTAATCCAAGCTTGTGAATCTATAGCTTATGTACAATAACGGAATTCCATGCTGCTTTGACTTGTCAGTCACATGGTTTTGTGGGTTATGGATGTTGAATAAATGATCTCATAAGCAGCTGTAATTAGATGAGGCAAATGAAAGCAATGATAAACGTTGCAGCGGCAGCATGCCTCTTTATATCATTACTATAAAACACCTGAGCCAAAGCGTTTAAAATCATCTAAACTTTGCTTTGAGCCACGCTGAAAATGTCCGGATCGAGGAATTTCTGTGAGTCACGCCTCCTGCACGTCTGCAACTGCAGTGCCCAGCAATGTTGCTTTGCCCTCTGTGCCTTTGGCAAGCCAAGTCCATTGCACACATCCTTCATCTCTTTTCTCTCTCCTTGCTGCACGTTCGAGCAGGTGTCAGCATATCCACTGTGTTCCTGACTGAGCATTGCCTGTCAGCGGGGGAGGGGTTACTTTGCCAATAAAGCTAAATAATAAAGCTAAATAATTAAGAGGTTCGATCTATATGGGATTTTTCCTGGAGACACAGCAGGCAGCTTCTCGGTCTTGACTCAATCTTGAATAGAAGCTGAGTGGAAAATTAGAGGAAAAAGAAATCTCATCATGAAGCAATTCACAATTTTGTTCAACAGTTTTTCTGCTGTGGTGATGCTTTTATAGTAGACTGGTGTATGATAAGCTCAGATAAAGAAAGTAGGTCTTTGAAAAATGAACCATCAAAAGCTGCTACAATGTTTATACAGATGATCAAAATGTAGGGAATAAACATTATTCTGTTGGAATCAGTGAGTGGTTTTTATTTAGATATGAGGGTCTAGACGTAGAATTGATGACATCAGATTATGTTGATACAAGAGGGAGAGTGAAGTTATCGCTAGATGTTGCTTGATGAGGTTTTGTGGACCATGCTGTCATGTTGACAAGTACTGTGGTTTCAGAACTGCAATGATGAGAGCAGTGGCCTTAATCTTTACAAACTATACGAATATTTAATTCAGATTGATTCAATAATTAAAATGTTTCTCAATCCAGTACAAACAAGTTCACGTTTCTGAATCTATTCAAGACCACTATGTGCAAAGAAGCACAATTAAACTTAGATGCAGAGTACAGCTGTACAGTAGATACTGCAAGTTAATGGAATTTCTGTTCAAGAGGAAGTGAGAAGAAAACACTGTTAAAAGAAGAAGCACATCCTTGGGATAGTAGATGCCTCTTTTTTTTCTTTTAAATTTTTTGAAAAAAAAGAGAGAGATCAATTTTGTGATTGTCTTTTTTTTCAACAAATGGCAATTCTTTACAAAGTCTTCACTTTGTGCATATAAGTGATGTCCATTCATAATTCTCAGAAATGCCAATATGCCATCAAGTATAGAAGCCTGGAGAACATCAGACTTCTGTCGAGTCAAATTTCCCAACGGGGCGGCCATCAAAAAGCGGTTGGAAGGTTGATGGTTTGATCCCTAGCTCTACTGTGTGTCAAAGTTTGTTTTAGCGAGGCACACTGAAGCCCAAAGTTGTCATTGTTATGTGATGTGTAGCGCCACTTCACCTTTTTTTTCTTCAATATCTAGCCCATTATCTATCTGATCAGAAAGTCGACAGACTTTAAAATCATTTTTTGCTTTTGAGCAATCCCCTGTCACAGCGGTAAACGCTGACTTTGGAGATTCAGGGTGCATGTCTGACTGTTGAGCCAAGGTAACCACATCTCAGAACTGATTTATCATGATGCAAATGTGTAACATGGTGATTGTTGCAACCAAACTCACGGTCCATAAAATAGAGACTGATGGAATTGACAGAAATAGGAGTATAACACAAATTTGAAAAGTCATACAACGCCAATGTGGGCATGCACGTCCATGCATTTTCCACACTATCACTACATGGTCAAGGATGCAAAGTAGCTCAACAGTGATGTCCCTGAGTAACGGAAGCAAAGCATGGACAATAAATAAGGTGTTTCACAAAGGTTGTTTTTTCTTGGAGTGAATAGCCCCTCTTTGTCTGGACACAGGTATAATATTTGCAGTGCAGCAGTTGTAGAATTGAATTTCATACTTTATTTTTATCCACTGAAGCCTTTTAGTACATTTAGACTAAAGCCTCACTTATGATGACATTTTGTGCTGAATACAGTACCAGCATCTGTAGTAGCAGTAGTGTCCATAGACTGCATGCTAGCTTGTTGGTTTAAGGCTGTATGCTGTGGACGGTCTGCAAAAGAACACTGTGGACATGCTGGATGTCCATGGAGTTTGTGCACTGGAGCAGTTTTGTCGAGATCGTGTTCTGTGCTAGATGTAATAGAGGAAGCTGGCGGGGGAGAGTAGTGATTAACTATGAATGACAGACTGGCAGGAAACTGAACCTCTTGACAGTCTGAATACCTGTAAGAAGTGTAAAAAAAAAAAAAAAAAAAAAAAAAAAGAATTATTTGCCTCTTTTCTCAAGAGCATTCGTACTCATTTCCTTAACTGGAACAGATATAATTCTGTTGTGCTTTAGATGCTGTATGTTTTACTTTACAGACCCAGATGAACACAGTCACACAGATTTATACAAACACATACAAGCATACTGCTGTACATGCACATACATACATGCACACGCACACACTCACAGACACACAGTCAGGCCATTCTCTGATGTGACCTTCAGCACATGCAGGCTGGCATTCAATTACCGCCCTGTCAGTGGCCCATCCAGCCCAGTGGCTGCATGTCCTTGAGATTCTCTCTGCATCCTCTGCCCAGTCTATATTCCGTTACATTCCCCACATCAGGAGCTTTGTCCGGCATAAAGCGCTGGTCACATCCTCATCACTATGAAGCACACATGCTACAAATACAAAATGTTTTAGCTTTTGATGCATTCCATTCAAAATCTGTGTCTACATTGAGCAAAGGAAATTCTTGATCATGTGCGGAATCAATTCCAAGTATGAGGTGAATATTAGTTTTTAGCAGAACTCTGTAGAATATTGTTCTGATTGTGAAGGAAAAAGGTTTAGGGGGCCTTGATCAGGAAATCTAGGCGTCCCTCAGTGAACTCCCTCAGTTTTTGTATTTTGTGTTATTAGACTATATTACACCGAAACATTACCCAGCTCTTCTCTGCCTGATTATTACACCCAAAATTGCCTCAAGAGAACTATTTCCTGTACAAATCTGCAATCATTACTGAAGCTGCAGTGTAGTGTGCTTTTTGAGCAAAGAGCCATTTTAAGCTGCTGCAACTCAGAAAAAAAAAAGTTGAAATCTCTTTTGGATTTAACCCCACATCTCCCTGCTTATCCGCTGAGATGATGTGACAGCTGTTGATTGACCTCATGCAGATGTCTGCTGTTGATTTGGAATGTTTGTTACAGTAAACATCTGCTCAGTAAACATTTTCTTTTGCCTCTTTCTTTTTTTTTTTTTAATTGTCTCATAGGACACTTAAATATGGTGATTAGATTACTCCTGAGCCGTTACAAAAGCAGAGGTCTTACTAGAGCTGCAACAGTTAGAAAATTAACTGATTTTCCAATCAACACAAAAATCATTCAAGAACTATTTTGAGAATTGGTTCATCATCATTATAGTTAAACCTTCTATGTTAGATTTGTTACCTTCTCACTCTATGAAACATTTCCTAACCTGGAAGCGAAGACACCTTAAAATCATCTTCAGCTAAAGGAACATACTGTGGTTAAAACAACCCTTGGTCTGTTATTTCAATGGTAAGGAGTGTAAGCATTCATCAGAGACCAAAGTCGGGATGTGAACTGAAGTAGTTTTAATTCAGAACTGAATTTGCATTTGCAGCAAATGACGGTTTATGTTATCCCTTGGGGCAATCGGCCTATGTCAAAATAAATATCTATTTTAAAGGACTATTCCAGAGTTAAATCAACCCTTGCTCTATTACTAGACGGTAATGACTGTAAACTCTCGTTAAGGAGCAAAAAGACTTGAACTGAAAAAGTTTTGAGTCAGAACGGAAAACATTTAAAATGCTTGCAGCATAATAGCTGCTGATGTCAGCCCAAAGGGCAAGCAGCGAGTTCAGAATGAGCTGCTAATTTAACCCTCTGATAAGACTCAAAAATGCCATCTCACTTTAGTAATAGCGTGGATAGACAAACCAAAGTGATTTTGACTTTAAGTGTACAAAAAGAACTGTTTGTGCCAAAGACTGTATAGGAAGAACTGGACAAACCCCTGTGACGTCACCCACAGTTTTTCTGAGGGGAGCTTTTGGAGCCTCTTTTTACTTTTACTGTGCGGCGCCACATTGCAAATGGTCTGAACGAATAGAGCTGGAACACATCCTCATCTTAAAATCAGTTACCTCAGGCTACTTTAGATAGCTTGAAAAGACAACCCAGCTGTCTACTATGCTCTGTTCCACTTTGGTCTTTATTCACTAGTCAGAAGTCAAGTTAAGACAGTGCTAATTGGTAAGTAGCAAATGTGATGACAACTATCCATTATCTATGCCAGCCTTTAATCAAAAGACTACACTCCTTATGCATAAATTTGTGGCTTTATATAGTTTTACCTCATAGCCTCCCCGATGGCTTCATGGTAGTGCTGTCACCTACCATATGGGAGGTGCCAGGTTTGAATCCTGGCAGTAACGACCTTCAGGAAGGGCCTCTGGTGTAAAACTTGTGCCAAGCTTCTAATGTGGATCACTCTGTAAAGATTGACCCTAGTGGTTAATTAAGGAACTGCAAATTTCTCAGTTGCGCTGAAAAGCGGGCTTGGGCCCTCGGTTTGAACAGGCATCTCCTCCTGGTTGTTGGCACCTTGTTATAAACCCATACCAGTCGACTAGCTAATGTCACCCAAACTGCAGTCAACAGATTCCAGCGGAGGAGAGATAAAAGCCTCCACTTCTAATGCTTGCTTATTTTGTCACAAATATCTTCGTACTGGCTTGCCCCAAGTGCTGATGTTAATTTCCATTTTGCTGCGAACGCATATTCAGTTTAAATCAAAACTATTTCAGTTCACATCACAGCTTCTTACACTCCTTACCATCTAAAAACAGACTAAAGGTTGTTTTAACTCCAGAATGTTCCTTTAAACCTAAGAGATTCACAGAATGCTTATTGGTAGAAGAAAAAAATCTGCTGTTATTCTATTTCTGTTTTTGTGTCTTTGAGAAATATCTTTTAACGTTAACGTCTTAAAGATTTAAGTGAAACCTGAAAGCTGCAAGGCTTAGATTGCTTTATCAGGGGGTAAAATGACTGACACGTTAAACTGAAATTTGTGGTTTAGATATTTTGTAAAATATCTTTGTTTTGATTGCCAGCAGGTCTTTTACACTGTTGGCTGCTGACATTTTATAGCTGAAGCATTAATTGGGTGGGGGTGGAGGGGTGGGGGGGGGAGCAGTTGGTCAATAATGAAGCTCAGCAATCATTACTTGGAGCCCTGACTCTGACTGACTCACTGCAATGCTGCCTGTTTGAACAGAGAGGTCTTACTCCTTCTGTTTTTTCTCCTTACCTGTTTTCTGTACAGGTGACTGAAATGTTATCCTTTGGGAATTCATGATCAAAACAAGGTAAAGGCTGAGGATAGGTAAATAAAACAGATTGGCCTGCATGATTTATTAGATGTCTGATTTATGCATATCTTACTCAACAGATTTGTGCATTTGAAGAGTTTCTGTCCTCACTCCAACTTTTGGTTAGTTGACATTTATCGCGCTAAAGCAATCACAAGTTGCAATAATGTCTCAACTATGCTGATCCCTTAATATCTTTACTTCTGTTTATTTGGAAGACCTTCAGCACAGACCCTCGTATTGAATTTATGACTTGTTGAGCACATAAATATTCCCCCTGAATAAGCTCTCATAAAACCTACTGGGTAACTGTGTCTTCATTAAGTAAATGAAAAGCAGTGACCAAGCTGATGCTGATTGTTGCCTCATGAGGATCTCATAAAAGAAGAGGAGAATTATTAGCCCTGCAATGTTTTATAGGTCTCAAAGTCTGTTCTTTCTCCAAGACATGCTCTTGCTGCCACAAGCATCTAAAAATAATGCCAGCTAGAAACTTGAGCTGCTAAACTTGTGTAACTTGAACTGTCTGCAGAGAAAACAATAGATTTCAGCTGCATGCACTTTGTGCCACAGAGCCTGTGCTTCATGTCAAGTGACTCTACTTATTTAAACCAAACAATGTGTCCAGTGTGTTTCATAATGCTCCGTTTTTTTTTTTTTTTTTTTCTTCTAGAGGTCAGAGTATGTTGGTGCACAAGTGCTGGACCCTAAAATAAATAAAAGATGGTTCATTTTTCTGCTGCATGTATTGGAAACAGTCTGTCACAGACTTTACAACAGTTTTCATTGTTTGTAAGGCCTGCCATGAAAAAAAAAAAAACATTCTGAGAATCTTTTAATATTACGATTCTGAAAATCTTACTCCAACATTTTGGGAATTGGGTTATTTCTCAACAATCCCATATCAGAGAGTTTAATGTATAGTAGAGTTTGACAGTTTGTAAATCATGCATTATGATGATTCTTGTAGTCACTCACTCAATGATGAACAGTCCATGAGGTGCTCTTGGGCATTTTACCATTACAGTTTAAATATTTTTTTTTCACACCAGGACATATTACAACTGACAAGTCTTCTGTGATTGTAATGCAGAGAGTTTGTGAACATCTTCTCCAGATGTATTAACTTGCCACTGAGGGCGGCACCTGGTCCTATTTCGCCCCACCAAAGATGTAAAACTTCTGTCAGTAATCACTTGGGAAACTCTTTGTTCACATTATGATTCTGAAATTAGCTTCTGATTCATATCATCTGAATCTTTTCAAGCTTGAATTAAATTATCTTTTAGAGAGTGAAGTGTGTATAAATCACTGTTGGACATTTGTGAAACAACTTGCAAGCTAAGTTCAATTTGGAGCTTACCATCCTGATACATACATAAATGTATTTGGTGCAGTAAATGGGACAAGGTGCTGCCATCGATCTGGAGAAGATGACAAGACACAAACTCTTTGTGTCACAACAAGAGAAGATTTTTCACCTATAATATATCCTACATCCTGATGGGGTCCAATACATCTGAACATATAATTGACAAAACATCCCACACCAACTGGATCTAATGAAGTAAGTGCTTATAATGGTCATCATAATACATGACTTACAAAAGTTATCATTCTCTATTATATATGAAACTCTGCTCATGATGGTGCTTCTGCAGGCAATCAACCAGGCAATGAGGTTGACGGAAAATAAGTGAATTCCCAAAATGTTGGCTTATCCCTTTAAATGGTTCCTATATTAATTGTTTGATAATGACACTTTGATTCTTCTCGAAAAAAAAAAAAAAAACACAAGATAAAACTGTATTTAATGTGAATGTGACCTTGCTTTCGATATGGTGAAATGTTTCTAAAGATGTTTAAAATGCCTTGCCATGTTTTGCTCAAGTTGCTTTCAGTTGTATTCCAGTTAAAGATCAAAATAATGCTCATGTCTCTAAACTAAATAAGTCTGCAACCAGCTGCCTAATTTAGGCTATCTTAGCTTGACTTTGCCTCAAAGCAGAAAGGTAACATGGCTAAATGGTAAACTTTAAGCAAAATTAATAACAAAGCAAAGTTATAATGTGTTAATCTACTTTATGAGTTTTAGAGGGGATCATAGATGGAATTTGCAACATTTGGTTAGCTTAGCTAGTAATTTATTTGAGCTGTGCCAAGCTGAGCTCAGCTAGCAATTTACAGCTTAGCCATTTACAGTAACTTTAACAGCTTTATGTTTTTTTTTTTTTTTTTTTCTTAATCTGACTGTAGAGAGGCCATGAAGTGCATTCTTCCAAAGGTTTAACTGTTGGTGTACAGTTTTAAGGTTCACTGACCCAGGGTTAAATTTTTTTTAAGTACTAAACTAGATTGAACAAGTTCACTATGTGTGGTGAGACTTAGCAAAGGCCCTTCATGACGTGCTGAAGAGGATTATTATAAACGTGTTGTGGATGCAGCTATGGAGCACGCTCCAGTGTGAATTTTGGAATTTGGCCTTTAAGGATAATTTAAGAAGATTTCTTAGTCTGTAGTGCTTATGATGGGATGGGTTTCCTCAGAGGCACATTTAAAGGTCATGGTTTGAGGAGGTTGCAGCCAGCCAAAATCTTTACAACCATCGTTTTCCCTTTGTTTAGTTAACCAGGTCAGAATTTCACTTTTATTTAATTGAATCCCCCTTTAGGTGACAGTTTAACCTTGTACTGTTGTACTCATCTGATGCACATGTATGTCTTTTTTTTTTTTGTCTTTTTTTAATTTATTTTTTGTTGATCATGCTGGGCATCATAGCTTGGCTGTTTTTTCCTTGTTATCAAAGAGAAGTAACAGTAAGATTCCAGCACAGAGGTCTGAAACTGGCAGACCACATCTCCACTTTAAAACGTGTAATTTGATTAAATTTGCTCTGTTTTGGTCCAGTCTGTGCTGGCTGAAATGAGAAAAGTGGATTAACACTGTCACAGGATAATGCAAATTAAACTAGCAAACACAATTACTAAGTGATGCATATGGTCTGAAGGGGTGGAGCTAAAGCATTATTTTGTAGACAGAAGAACTGATTGAAAATTTTTGTTGTATTTTCTGTGTGCGCAGAGCTTACAGGTCATCTAGAATTTCAGTATGACAAAACCATGATTGTGGTGAAACATCAATACAGATATAAGCAAGAGTCTTATTTGAGCTTATAATATCTGCATGTCCTCAGTATTCATGTTTCAGTCAAATTAGCCCTGATAATGCAAATGATACTGCTAATGAAAGCGTTAAGTTATTCAGTATTGGTCCTCTGGAGGAAATGTCAGCATGCGTCTTGATCCCTGAAGCGATTTTCCCCCCTGGGCGAAGGCTGGTAGTCGTGCTTGGTCTGATGGTGGGGATGCAGCCAGCTCAATGACAGCGGGGGTGGCAGCTGGAGAAAATCCATACCAGAGTGAATGTTCTGCTGAGGCAGGTATGCCGACCTTTGAGTCATCTGATAGGTCAACGCTCGGCAGTGTGCCAAGACATTCGTGGCGAAACGCCAGGCCTGGTGGTGCTCATAGTAAAGCTCATCTGAGCAGAAGTCAGCTTTGATCAATGGAACCCCTTGGCAGCACTCTTATAGTACAGTATGGTACAGCCACAAAGCATTCACCAACAGATGAGGGTGACAGATGACGGTAGTACGATGGGATGAGGGAAAGTTGGTGAACTGCTGTCTGTGTACAGTACAGTAGACCTTAATCAAAATATACTTGTAATCGATTGGCATAGTCAATCACCTTTATTTGCCGCCCAATTATTGTTTGTGAATCAGTCTTGGATGACTTGCATGCAATGAGATTTTCCTGCTTGCTCTGCAGGAATTCTGTGCATGAGAATTTTCCTGCACAGTGCTTTTTTGCATGTCATAATCCAGCACTGCTGTGTTCATAGTTGCGTTTGTCTCCTCTTAGGTGCCCACGGAGTGAGAGAGGAGCCCCGGTTTGTAACGGCGCGCGCTGGAGAGAGCGTGATCCTGGGGTGTGACGTGTCCCCTCCCCTGGATGGCCAGCAGCCCCCCTATGTGGTGGAGTGGTTCAAGTTTGGAGTGTCAATTCCTTTCTTCATCAATTTCCGCTTCTACCCTCCTCATGTGGATCCAGAGTACACTGGTAAGATAGATTAAAACAGCATTATCCAGCTTTACAACTTCTGAATTCAAGAGGGTTTGAGAAATCTTGGGTTGATTAGGGATTCAAAACTTTTAGTCACAGAGCACAGCAAATCCACTACATTCCTGTTTACACTGCAGCTAAGAGGAAATTGTTGACAGAATTTAACACTACATGGCAATAAACATTTTCCAAACAGTAGGATGCAATGAGGCAATATCACACATTATTCACATACTGTAGTAACCATAGACTGTATGAGAACTGGACAAGGCTTCTATGACATCACGTCTCGTTTTTTTTTTTTTAAGTCAGTTTAAAGCCCCGTGATATGTTGACCAGAGCTGACTTTATCTGACCCAGGTTAGTCCAAAAATGGAAAAATGGGTGGAACGAGCAAACTTAAAAGCTGAGGGAAACATTCTATTTAATTCCATCCATCCATTCATTGACTTCCACTTTTCCAGATTCGGGTCATTGAGGCAGCAGCTTAAGCAAAGAGATCCAGACCTCCCTCGGCCAGCGTTCTGAGGCCAACCATGTAATCTCTCCTGGGTCTGCCTCGTGGTTTTGTTCCACCTGGACATGTCCGAAACAACTCCCCAAGGAGGCATCAAAGAGGTATCCAATCAAGATGCCTGAACCATATCAACTGGTTCCTCTTGATGTGAAGGAACAGAGACTCTACTCCGAATCTCTCAAGAATATCTCAACTTCTGTGGAAAAGAGAAGTCAATTCAAGTCAATTAATGTGGACCAGACTCTTGCCCTGTTTGTTATAGGGACTGGATAGCCTGCAGCAATGGTCCCAGTACCCCATTCTCCCATGAAACACGTGTGGACTGAATGGGCAAATTCCTATGTTCCTTCGTGGACCTTAGTGAGGGTATAGCACTGGCACAGTGTTCCAGCCTAAGTGAGATTCCAGTAACCTTTATGGAAAGTACAAGATCAGAAAATTCGATGTCCATTGCCTAGATCAGGGTCACCATGGCCCCGCCCAGGGGCCAGGCCGGGAGGAGGGGCTTATTGGTGAGTGTCTGGTGACTGGGCCTCCACCAGTGCCCTGGGTTTCCCTTCAGGCCAATCATTAACTGCCCAGTCCTGCAAGCCAACCCACAGTCATCAGCAAGACCTGGGCGATGAGCCCACCATAACCTAGAGGCAGTGGAAATCAGAGCAGCTCATAATCAAGGGAAGGCACCAGTGACGAGAGCCCGCTAGCAGCACCAGGGGTGCGACACAAGGGTGAAGGAAGGGTGCCCCCAAAACCAGCCCCGCAAGATGCCCCTAGCCCTGGAGGCGGAGATAGCCAGGGAAGGCTGTGAGCTGCCTCACACAGCCTTCCCCCAGCGGTGGGGGTCACCAGATCCTTATTTGGAAAACAACTGGGAACAAGCAGACATGTTGGGTGCACTGCCACCAACCCCTGTACCACAGCACATTACTCCATGTGACAACAGCACCATCAGATCCCCAGGACTTTCCACCCACTCAAAGCCCACTGAGATTCAAGCTTCTTCTGGGTGGCTATAGCTCATTTGGTAGAGTGGGTCATCCAGTCATTGAAAGGTTGGCAATTCAATCCTAGCTCCGACTGTTTATGTGTCAAAGTGTACTTGGGCAAGATGCTGAACCTCAATTTACCCCCCAGTGGGCCTGGCAGCACCTTGCATTGCAGCCCCCCGTTGGAGTGTGTGAGTGAATGAGAGGCCTCTGTAAAGTGTTTTGGAGGCAGGCACCATGATGGTGTCTAAAAAGCACTATGTAAGTGCCGTCCATTTACCATTCTGTAAAATGGAACATTTTAACATGTAGATAAATGGAGATTGACTCTCCCTTGGAGCTATCCCCTAGTGACCATTCGATGAACTGCAGTTTTTCCTTTATTTCTTCAATGCCATTAGCTCTGAAATCCAGATGTTGCCCCTTGGTAGCAACAGCCATGGCTCTGCTAAAAATATTATGTAGTAGATTTGATTTTGGCACACATGAAAAGCTGCATGTGATAAAATCACAATTTAAGGTACCGTTTTTGCAGATAGATGTTTTCAACTCATACTAGTTCTTAATATTTGAGAATTTTTCATTGCTCATTCTCCACAAAATCAACACACTCCACAGTTATAATTTTTTGTTCTGTAGCCCCCATCTCCTACCCTCACAGCTTTGTAATCTTGCTGTCTGTCCTCTCTTTGTTATATAGTGCCATTAAGAACGGTAATTACGTTCACTTGATTTTCCTTCTCATTTGATTCTTGCAAATATATATCAGTGCACTGATTTATTTTTAAGCCAGGCGTACTGTTTCCTCCACAATGATGGTCGTACATCACACAGTGGGAGATATTTAACGTAAGTTTGGGTAATGTTTTTGCTACCGAAGACATCTGACAGTGGAAGGAATTTAGGATCGCTATCTCGTAATTTGACCATTACTGTGAGCTATGTGTTCTAACCAACAAATTGTCGGGAAAAAGGAGACCTTGTCCGTATGATTTGTCCTCCAACTGTTATCACAACCATGTCTGACATCCCTCTGGTAATTCCTGGGGCTTCCTGAGCCTCCTCCTTTTTGTCTCGCCTGTGACAAAATGGAGCCTCGTTCATGAAGTTTAGAGCCTTTTTTAAAATATCTGGTAGGCTTTGTACAGAAGGAAAGAAACATACTGGAAGAATTACAAGTGTGCTGTGTAATTCACAATTCAGAGGATATTATCATAATTCATAATTCATGATGGTAGGTTTCTGACAAAACCTTATTTATTCCATATATATAAAAATGTCATATATAACAATATTAGATGTTAATTTTAGATTTTTTTTTCTGGCCAGCTGCTATTGACACAAAATTATTAGGAAAAATCTTCTTCAGAAACAGCTGTAGACTATAAATGAAAGATGGATCTAGCCATGGTCTCATCAGCCACTGTTTTGAAGTCTTGAGTTTCCCATTTGGTTGTCATTACTGTGGGATTTGTTTTTGTAAATTCTTGATATTTCTGAGCACCTGAAGAGTCTGTGCACACCAGTGACTACCATGTTAGCATCACTCAAACAGACCATACTGTGCAATTTTACAATTTCACACATGACTAGAGAATTAGATTTAGCCTCAGCAAGTAAATATTAATTTTGTTATAATGCTGGGAATTGGGTTGTCACACTTTTGGGGTTAGTCTTAATTAGGCTTTGATGGAATAGCAGTTTTTGGAGCTTCAGGCAGGCATTGGATTCACTTTTTAGTTTGGGATCAACATGAACATCGCCTCCAGTATTTCCCTGTTTTAGCTTTGTTTGGTGTACTAGCTCAACTCCTCGGGGAAATATCTGGTGCTTTAGTTGCTAAGTGCTCCTCTATGCTGGCAAGGTCGGTGTTAACAATGTCCCTGTGCTGTTTGGTACTTGGTACACAGGTAAAAATGAGATTCAAAAGTTTTATGTTAAAATCTGCTGCCTGTTGTGACCAATCTGACACTCAGGGACCACTGACAGTCAAGCAAAACAATAAAGTTGTGGGCAGTGAAACAAAACAGCAATGCGGCAAAGCTCCCCAGAGCAAAACTGAACTTCTGAACATAGCAACTGATTACAGTTTGATCTGCTGCTAATGTAAGACTATTGATTATGCCAGTTTTGAAATTAGGCCATCACATTCTCATTAATCTCAGCGGTCGCTGAAACCTAAAAATTCCCTTTCCTTTGCCTTGACTGAATCCTTACAGCAGAAAACGGGTTCGTCTGATGTTGCTTCAGTGTCTGTGAAAAGACAGCGAACTGTCAGAATGAGGTCAGAATCAACCCCTCCTTGTCCCCACCTCTTTACAGAGTGCAAAAGCCCTACCACACTAGGTAATAAACTGTGAAATGAAGGAAAAATAGCTTGCTGAAAAACCTGGGGGACTAACTTCCCTTAGCACAAGTGTCCTCAATGTGGACGTAACAGATTTTTTTAATGTTGTTATTTACACTAATCTTGTGAAAAGAGTGTCAACATATTCAGTTCATTGAAATCCCTCCCTTCTGACTTTTTAAGCGGAGTCTTCAATGCAAAGACGCAGTTATTAACAATCTTGGAAATCCTTGTTTTCCTATTGTAGTGGCCTCAGTAGACACTGAGGCATCGTGGTTTATTGTCCTACTCAGGGGGGGTTCGAATGAACAGCACTTTTCAACACTTCAGTGTGATCACTTGGATTCTACAAGAGGGTATCAGCCATGTGGTGTTGAATTCACTCATGAAGAATTATCAGTGAACAGATGCTACATGAATATAGCAAGTCCCATTGCACTGATTTAAGGTTATTCTGAGGATATCATGTGTGTGGAGACACTGGACTTTTCTGGACTCTATGACATGCTCGATTGGGGTGCTGAATTAAATCATGTGGTCTTCCAGCTCATTTGGGCTATTGTCATAAACTGTTATCACTCAGCATGGGAATAATTGATGAATAGAGGTGCCTGTGCGCTCATTCCATCACACAGCTGCTACCAAAAACGAGACTATTATCCATGACTGTTGTACTTATATTTACAAATTCAGAGAGAGAGAGAATATATATATATATATATATATATATATATATATATATATATTATTTTTTTTTTTTTTTTTTCCTGCTAAAAAGGGAAAATATAAGAAAAAGCCATGGATAAAAAAGACAGCCATATGTCCCACTGGAATGGCCAGAATGGAGTTCATAGTTCATCTAGCAGCATGTTTTCAGAACATATGCCCTTTTTTTCCCTTTTTTTTTTGACTGTGAGCAGATATATCACAGACATACAGAACAACAGCTCCTTTTATAGCCATGCCATTATACATCTGTTCACAGCAGCTGGTTTTTGAGATTTTGTGGAATGTTGTGCATCCATGGAAAGATAATTTTGGACCCAAATTAAACTTAATAACCATTGAAGGCTCTTATTAATTTAGTAAAAAAAAGCACTAGCACCTAGCCCAAGAGCTCACACTAGCTGACACCTGATAGAAGAATACTTGACTGTCAGTTTTATTCAAAAACACATGCATTTTACTCACCTTTCAGTTCAGCCACAGTTGTCCACAGTCATACCTTGAATTGGTGGTGGTTGTTAAAACACTGCACCGCAGAAAGGAGTGCCAGCAAGCTAACAACCCGTTGTTGGGTAGCATAAAATCTCATAATTCTTTTTTACATCTAAGCTTAGTAAACTCTCAGCTTCATCATCAGCCAGTTTCTTTTATGTTTTTTATTTTTTTTTAATTCTAACATTAGGAACTGTTATTTCTACAAACTGGTTGAGTTCACATAAATAACTTTTGTGATTGTCCAGGATAGTGTCCAACTTACAGCTAAAAATAAAACAATGAAAAAACAATAAAAAAACAACAAAACACAACCAAATTAGAGTTTCTAGTTTTAGCATAAATTATTAGACAATGCATTACTGCAGCCATTCCCAAACTTCAAAATACCAAGGCCTAATTTGAAAGGTGAAAAATCTCTGCAGCCCACCGAAACCTTTAATCACAGCTGTGATCAACATACAGGACAAGGAACCATGATCCGGTATTAATGTAAGGGGTCAACAAATAAGGTGACACTTGTCATATTAAGTTAAGATGACAGTAGAATAACACTTAAGTGGTTCATTTTATTACTTCTTAATGTTTTTTTCTAATCATGTCATGAATATTTTATAGTAATCAAAAACATATTTAAAAAAGATCGAGGATTTAAAACACATTTGTTTAATTTTAATGACCTCTCACGGCCCACCTGCAGTACCACGACGGCCTACCAGGGGGTCGCGGCCCACACTTTGGGAATCACTGTGTTACTGTATTAGTTCAGTTCTTTATCAAGGTTACTATTTAACTGCTAATGCTGTTAGTGGAAAGCAAAAAAGCCAGAGCAAAAGAGTTTTGACTCTTGTGCAGTAAATACAGAAAAGACATTTTACATGTATTAAAATTATAAGTTAAGACATAAAAAGAAATATGTAATGATATTTTTTGTGAATATTTTTTTTATGAAAAAAGCAATTGACATTTCTTAAACTGTGCAACATAAAAAAGAATAGCCTAAAGCAACAGCGTCAAATGCTTATATTAAACATCTTTAAGTATAGTTTGATTTAATCTTCATAGGCCCAATTTTATTTAAACTGGACTGTGAATGCAGTAATTATTTACTTACAAAATGGTATGTTTTTCTTAGAATTGCTATTATATTATAAATAGCTGTTTTGAAACATCAGGTTCAGTGGTTCCAAACTTGAGCTTATGAGAAGTGCATCTCAACAGAATATTAAACTGACCCTACATCCACTGTCCCTTCAAGGATGGCAACAGCTCCATAATTACAAACAACTGCATTTTGAATTTTTGCCATCGGGCACACTACATCTCAAACCTGGCCCGTCACATATGAATTTGTCCCATTCTTTTGGGTAAGGCATCTTAGAAAAGAAAAAAAAAAGAAAGAAAAAAAAGAAAACTTTTTCATTTTGGATCATTCCTATTTGGTTTTCAAGGATTTTCTGTCTGCTGAAGCCTGTGATGTGATCTGAACAAGGTGCTAGCTCCTCTGTTTTCAACAGAGTCAGGTCCTTGTACTGTGTAAGTGGTCTATGCCCAGGGGGGCAGTCTTGATGTGGATACAGTGCTGTTAACTCTGTTTACAGCAGCACCCTCTCACTCCTTGACAAATGAGAGCGGAGGTTGATCCCTACCCTTCACACCGCCACCCACCTCACTCAGCATTTCAATGCCCAGGCAAAAATAGACCTGACTTTTTAAAGACAATCTACCTTTTTTTCTTTTTTTTTTTTACTGCAAGACTGCAGTCTTTGCTCCTCTTGCTTCCTGTTTGCTGTATTGATTTTCTGCTTTAAAAAAAAAAAAAAAGTCAAGTTTTCCAGCCTGACTACGACAGCAGTGCCCCAGGGTTGGGCATCTGTCTATCTATTGCATTTCTAGTAGAGCAATTCAGCCCGCACTCAATGTCAATATATTTGCCTGACACTCACTTTGAAGTAACAGGAAGCGGTGCTTACAGTACATCTACACATCAAAGTTCAGGAAAAAGCTCCATCTCTGAACAGTTGTCAGACAGAGCAGAAGCAAGTGTTTTAGTCTGTTGGGCTGTCAGAGGCAGCCATGTGAGCAGCAGGCTGCGGGCTTGAAGACAGACAGCTTAGCAGCTCAAGATTTCACCATGCCTGGTTTCCTGAACGCCTCTCCTCCCTTGTGATTTCCTCTTTTTAGAATTCCAATTTATCCTCAGCCTTGAAGTAAGAAGAAGTGCGGATGAAGAAGTTATATAAGAAATATGGTTTCTGTGAAGTGGAGGGCTGGTGTATTTCCACAGTGACACCAAATACTTCATGTTAATCTGACTGAAGGTGTGGCTCCCAGCCATGCATAATTCCTAATTCTCTAAATTTAATGGCGAGATGTTAAGTTATGTTTAAATTTTGCAGTTTTAATTAGTTAAAGGTATAGTTAACTGTTCCAGAGACGTGACAGGTAAAAGACTATTAAGATTTGCAACCACAAGCTTGATATCTTAATGTTAGCTTAAATACTGGAGGGCAGCTAGAGGAAACAGCTGGCCTGGCTCTGTACCAGAGCCTCTAAAGCTCATTAATTACCATGTTATTTACTTAGCAGTCCCAGAAACAATCCTATACACCGCTTACTCACAAAACTTAAGGTGGACTTAGTTAGTTTTGACTCATCACTCTATAAGTGGCAAGGCAAGGCAAGTTTATGTGTAGAGCACAATTCGTACACAAGACAATTCAAAGTGCTTTACAAATGCATAAAATCAGAAGAAGGCAAATAGAATCATTCCATACAAGCATAAAAATAATCATTAGTAAATTAAATTAAAAAGGAATTTAAAAAGAAGAATAAATTAATTTAAAAATGAAGAGTGCAGATAAAATCCTTTCAGTTGTCATTTGCACAGCTAAACAGAAATGTTTTCAGCCTGAACATTGTCAGAGTTGAAGTCTATCTCAAATCTTCTTAAATCTTAATTTTAGAAGCATAAAACTAAAACACAGCTTCACTTTGTTTAGTCCTGACTCTGGGCACCAGCAGGAGACCACTCCCTGAGGTTCTCAGAGTCTGGGTTGGTTCATATGGCTCTAACATGTCAGAGATGTACTTTGGGGCGAGACCATGAAGAGACTTGAACACAAGTAGAGCTGTTTTAAAGTCTATTGTCTGAGGAACAGCAAGCCAGTGCAGAGACCTCAGGACTGGACTAATATGGTTGTATTTCCTGGTTCTAGTCAGGACTTGTGCAGCAGCGTTCTGGATGTACTGCAGCTGTCTTACAGCTGGTTTAGAGCCCAGTGAGCAGGCTGTTACAGTAGTCTAACCTGGTGGAGATGAATGCATGGATTAGTCTTTTTAAATCTGGTTTAGACACTATTCCTTTGATTCTGGCAATGTTTTTAGATGGTAAAAAGCTGCTGATGTTATTGCTTTAATGTTTAAGTCTGAATCCAATATTACCCCTAAATTTCTGACCTCATTTTTAGGTTTTAGAGAGAGAGTCTCAAGGTGACTGATAACACTTTATCTTTGTTTCTGTGGGCCACAGACAATGATTTTAGTTTTGTCTGAGTTTAGCTGGAGAAAGTTGTTTTGCATCCACACACTGATCTGTTCGATGCAGTGACACAATGAATCTACAGGCCCATGTTACCCTGCTGTCAATGACACATAGATCTGAGTATCATCACCATGTGGTAGGACACATTATAGCTGCGTATTAGCTGGCCTAATGGAAGCATGTACAGATTGAACAATAGGGGTCCCAGGATAGACCCCTGGGGAACCCCACACTTCATGGCCTTTTGGTCTGAGACACAGTTACCAATTTCAACAAAGTATCTCCTGTCCCCGAGATAGGACCTGAACCAGTTTAAAGCAGTTTCAGAGATTCCCACCCAGCCTTCTAACCTCTGTAATAAGATTGCATGGTCAAATGTGTCACAGGCAGTGCTTAGGTCCAGCAGAACTAAAGCCTGGTTTATCCACAGAAATCAGGTCGTGAGTGACGCAGATAACGCAGATAACGCAGATAACGCAGATAACGCAGATAACGCAGATATGCCCCCCCACCCTCCGCAGATACACTGGTGCACCTCCCCAAAATTGTAGGTGACCGCAGACAGTGCCGTATAGCGGAGAGAAAGGAGGCCTCTGATTGGTCAATTCTACATCCACTCTACACGACGCATATTTACGGTGTTCTGAAATTTCTTCCTACCTAAAATTTTTTCCTACCGTAACGGAAAATTATAGCCTCATCTGTAATTTCTTCCTACATTGTAACAATATCCTACCAGCACATATATCTGCTCTCCTCTGTGTTTTGGGTGGTAGCATATTATTATACACATTTAATAATGGATAAGCGGATAAGCGGAAGACGACGGACGGACGGATTATGAATCCGTATTATGAAGATGAATATGAGGATATAAAGGGTGGGTAGAAGAGTGGGTGGTAGAAGAGGATTGATTAGATAAATGTACACTAAAGTTAAAAAAGTTGATATTTTATCGTTTTATCTCCTTTTGTCATTCTGTGAAGTACAGTTAATATAATTTAAGTTGAAGAAAAAAGTCCTCCAAGTCTTCCAATAACCTATGCAATATAAATACTGTGCATAAAAAGTATTAAATGTTAGGCATTCAGAGCATTTGATTTGTCCCTCAAATATATATGCATTAAATACTGTCCGTACAAAGTATTAAAAATACAAGAAACAAACCTTTTCTCTTCTGCGATAACGGTCAGGTAGCAGAATATTATGGCTTTCTGAAGTTGCTGCTATACACATGCGCAGTCAACTCGGGTAGGAAGATATTATGAGTAGGAAGAAATTTCACAACACCGGCTTGCTACCTTTCCAGCTTGTTTTGTTTGTATACCATACCAAGATAATGATTAAGATATAATTCGCCATATCAAATGCCATACCAACATTCCTCACCGAGACAGTGAGGAAGTGGAAAAGATAAGTTTGCATTGTGGCGTGGAATAACATAGCACAGACCACGCTTCAAAATTGGGCATAAATCAAAAATAACTGCGGGATACCTGCGACAAGCTAACTGCGACACATTGCTGCGAGAGTATACACAGCCCTTAAGACTGAGACTTTGCCTGCATCTGTGTTCAGGCGAATATCGTTTATCACCCTGATCAGGGCTGTCTCAGTGCTGTGGTGGGGTCCGAAGTCTGATTGAAAACTATCAAAAACATTGTTAGACAAGAGAAAGTCAGTAAGCTCTTGATATACCACTTTTTCTAGGACTTTGCCAAGGAAGGGCAGGTTTGATATGGGAAGATAGTTCTTCAGTACTGTGGCATCAAGACTGCTCTTCTTTAGACGAGGCTTAATGACAGCAGTTTTTAAGGCCTCTGGGAATGTTCCAGTCTGAAGTGAGATGTTGGTTAATTCAGTGAGTTGTGGTAACAAACTGCTCAGCACAGACTTTAGAAATTGAGTAGGCAACTCATCAAGGCAGTATGTTGATGGGCTAAACTGCAGATGGTCTCTTTGACTGTTTTGTCAGTGACAGGTGTGAAATGTGTCAGCTCTAGGTGTCTAGTTGGCAGAAGAGTAGTTGTTTGTGCGGCCTTTTCAACCTGGCTTTTCCACCTGTTTACAGATTAAGGTTGCAGTCAATGTATGTTTGGAGTGGAATGGGAATGCAAAATCATACTTTTTTTTTCAACTAAAAGCCCTTTATCTTTTTGTTTTTGTGTAAAATCCTTTTTGGGAATACCTTACCTGAATTACTGATACAGTTTTTTCAAATTCATGTGGGATTGTTTTTAGTTTTTCTTTTTTTATGGGTCGAAATCAATCAACCAAAATCAGAAGATTTAGTTGCCATAGAACACAGAAGTGTTATTTTCAATATCTAAGCCACATATAAAAATGTTACACCTCCGTAACCTATTCTGTCAACGTTAAGGGTTACATCTGTTTAGAGTCTCCCAAATGCAATAATGCATCTGTGGCAGCAGCCAGCAAAATCCTGGGAGATATGTGTGTACAAATGCTTTATTTTGCAAAAGAGCCTGCTCATATTTGAAAACACATATTTATTATCTTGTGGTGGTTCATTCAAATGCTTTCCCTTTCTGTTTGCAGGTAGAGCCACTCTGCACGGGAAGGCTTCCCTGCAGATCGACCCAGTGCGCTCCGAGGACCAGGGCTGGTACGAGTGCAGGGTCTTGATGTTGGAGCAACAGTACGACACCTTCCACAACGGCAGCTGGGTGCACCTCACAGTCAATGGTCAGTAATCTAAACAGAAAACATGCGGTTACGGATGTGAGTGGAGGGGAAAAGTTAATTTGCATCAGACACTGAAGCTCTTTATGGCAAAAAACAAAAATCTAACATTTGTTAGAGGGCATTTCAGACACATCCTAGATCTTTTCTAAGCTAAAAATAAACACCTGATAATCATCTATATATGTCTTCAGAAGGCATTGAGAGAAAATACATCCGAACAAGGCCAGGGGTTAATTTCTTGTACAACAACAGAAGTTATTACTGAAGTAACATAATATGCTGCATTGTTAAACTGACAAGCTGATAACTGACAGTTGTCAGTGATGGATGATGAGTTGACTTTAGTTATTCATATTGCAGTCATCTATCAACCACCACAATGTTAAAATACAATTAAAATCAAACAACTACACCATAAAAACTTAAATAGAAGAACTATTTACAATTACAAAAATAATAATAATCTGTAAACATGTGCATTTTAAATACTGGGAGAATTCATCATTACCTGTCCAGTCACACGACTCTGTACAACACAGCATTAGCTCACTGTGGAAGACAGAAGCTTATTTTTATTTGAGTGACACCTGGTGACCCTTCAGCTTTAACATCCGGCACCTTGCTGCAGCCCTCCATGTCATGCCCCCTGCCCCCAGAAGAATATAGAAATACCTGTGAAGGTAATGAATAAGATGAGGCAGTTGTGGCAGTCGGGAACAAAGCCAAGGTGTGAACACAGGATATGACAGATGGGAAACAAAATTAAACAGAATGTGTAAGGGCAAAAAAATAAAAATAAAATATAAGTAAGGCAGGCTTAAATATAAAACAAGGAAATGAGGCCAATATTGATTAAAGACAGAATAGGATCATTAGGCTTTGAACATAAGAAGATGAAGAATAAGCAAGCAAAACCAGAAGATCTGAACAGAATGTAATATGGAATAGATGCACATGGATGAGAAGCTGATGCAGAATTTTACATGCATGTGCGTCTGTGCCTTTGTTAATGATGTCATGTTGAATTAATTAATTGATCAATCAGAAAAATAAATGGTACATTTCAGCCTTCCAGTCATTGGATGTCCTTCTTTAAAACCTGACTCCCTGGTCCAGGGGACAATATTTATGTTTTTTTCTTTTTAAGTTTTTATCAGGACAAATGAATGAGGGAGTGTTTCACATCATTCCTGCAGTTCCGTCTCAGATGGCCTCCGGTAAAAAGGAGTGAGAGGCTGGTTAAAGGAGGATTGATTATGGATAGTTTCAGTCTGTTCCGGCTGGGATCGTCTGTGATAGTCTGAGAGCTATCATACTGATGACCAGGCGGAAAAGAAAAATCAGCACCTTTGCATTTCCCAGGAATGCCCCAGTGGCTCAGAGAATCCTGTGTGAAGTGCATCTCCACAGTGTTGCAGAGCACCAGAGACAGTGATGCCTTTTTGTTATGTGCTTTTAAGATTTGCATGTGTTTCATGCGAGGAATGCTTGTTGGAGAAAACTACTGCTGCATACGTTTGTATTCTGGACTGGTTGTGAATGCAGTGACAAAACTGCAGCCGTACTTCTCATTTGCTCTTATTATTACAGTCATGTGGAATCCTTTCGTGACTATTTGCTAAATGAATGAGAGGTTAGAACAGAAATGTGTTTTTTTTATGTGTCTGAGCCTCATGAGTTGCACGTTCTAGAGAGCTGTAAGTCTCCGTTTAGTTAGAGAGAGATTCAGGTAGCAAAGTACCGTCAAGCTCACTTGGATGTGTACTTTTGGTCCGTGAACACATGAGTGCCGCATGAAACTCATACATATTCGATTTGATCATGCATATGTTGTACAATGGCTGCAATTTTCCTACTTGAATAACGATCACAATGCACAATGTGTGAAATATTGTATGAAGAACCATTTATAAAGTCCATTGCACAGTGTAATCACTTTCGAATGAAAACGCTGATCTGTGTAAATGGTTGATGTCAGTGCAGAATATGTTTTCTGTGCATTCATGTGTTAGTGCGTATTAGTGCTCTGCTCGCTGCAAATTTCTTTCTGCTTTTGGGTTCTGTGTATATACGACTCTGACAGCGCTGCAAAAGCATCTCATCGCATGCGTTTGCGTCCAGCTGAAGGAGATCTCTGTTAGCTGGTTGACATTGAATCGGGTGAATAGGCCATATTCTGCCGCTGAGTGTCACCTGCACACTCTCATGATGTTTGGACTTTGGGAGCATCTGTAGGCGTGTGCGTATAAATGCCTTGTTGTGCAGGCATACTGCATCTCTGTAGCCGTCTCATCAAGATTCACTCTTAACTGCTCTCTTCTTCCCTCCCTCCTCCTTTCTCCCTCCCTCCATTCCTGACAGGCCTTTCAACAGAATGTGAGCAGCATCAGAGCTAATAATATTCCTTGATGCCATATGCATTTGGCATTTTGAATCACACTATCTTACGTGACCTCAAGTACGAGTTTTGGCCTATGACAGGGAGCCACACAAACAAGCAGATAGCAGAAGTTTTCTAGGAATTTTGTGTGACTAATACACAGACATTTGTAGAAATCTCAAAAACTGGTGTGGGATGTCCAGACATGTAATGGAGGAGTTAAGAGTTTATGGTCCTCTAAATGGATGTCTGTGAAGGAAGCAGGTGTTGTTTTTCGTCTGGCCTCCACACAGACACTAAGGACATTTATGTCCTTTGGCCGTTTGTTTTTGCATATATACTCTTCCTTTGAGTTCCTGTTGGTTGGCCTGAACTTCCTGCCAAGCGGACAGGGACTTGGTGCCCACTCAGTGGCAGGTGTCAGATGGCGAGGCCTTGTGCCCGAAAAAAAACACTAAGGCTAGTCTCTCTCTGTCCTCCCTCCTTCTTCTCCCCTCTCTTCTCATCAGCTGTGAGTCCCTTGTTCTCCCCTGCTTTTTACTTCTGAAGCTTCAGGAAGCTTTGAACACCATGATTTTCAGATGATTATAAGTTGACCATCTATTGTGTACTCAAACATAAAGACATAAATCATTACACTGAGTCTCTGCCTTGGTAATATGACATTTAGGTCTCATTTGGTTGACTCAGCTGAGGCCCAAATGTCAGCTGCATGTAATCCTCATGTGTATCTGCCTTTTTCTGCCACTGTTATTCTGCCCAGTGTGAAAGGGATTCACTAACAATCATCCACCACATGATATGGGCACCAAGATGACAAATCTAAATTAGGGAGAACATTTCTTTTCCTTGCACTGTTATTCTTCCAGTTTTGGGGGGGATGGAAATAAACAATGATGAGCCATTGTTAGAAAATTTACCAAGTTACTGATTACAGCTCACCAGTAATTACATGTAAAACTCAAAGCTGATTAGCCTCAGAAGTCAAATGTGTGCTCTGTTGCACCTGAAAAAAACACTGAACAGTAATGGAAGCATGCTTCACTGCATCACTGCAAGTGGAGTATCAGGATTTCCTGTTACTTTAATGGCACCTGCTTGTACAATGTCTTCTTAAACACTATAATTATGTGCAAATCAGCTTCTTTTCCTATCTTCTATATTTCTTCTCAGTGAACAGTCATCTCTCAGATGTTATCAGCCAAATTCAAATTTGAAAAACTTAGGTGCTGCTGTGGATTCTGCTTTCACTGTTTGAACTCACATTCAGCATCCCAACCCAGCCTTATTACAAAATGTGCAGTTGCAATGTGAATCCACAGTGCAAAATATAGGAGTTTCCCAATAAAGCCCCGCCCCCCATTTTGCTTTTCATTGGTCTGTGTTTATAATTCCTAAAAAGTTGGGGCAGTATACAAAATAATAGATAGATAGATAGATAGATAGATAGATAGATAGATAGATAGATAGATAGATAGATAGATAGATAGATAGATAGATAGATAAATAGATAGTCAGACAGACATAGCAATTCTTTTATTTATCGTCGCCTTTATTTACTTGTACAAAATCCAAAATATTTTACTTTTTTTTGTTTTTTGAACAAATTAATTTTTCTAATATGACTCCTTCAGACCTGTGACATATTCTTTTTTTTTTGACACTTTGTAATTCCTTCTGCAATCTCTCATACAGCATCAAGATCAAGATACATCAAGATAGAAGACCACTTATTCATCAGTAGCTGATATAACCACATTGGTGTCAGGGATTCCAGGTTAGGCCACGAGAAGAGGCAGATAACTACTTTTTAAACCTTTTTTTAAATCACCGCAGTACGTAGTTACATTTACAACTGCCATTTAAAACTTCAGTGTGTTCACCTTGTCCTGAGGTGGCATTGACATCGCTGGGCTCGGAGGCATCTGGGATCGACTGTCACACTGTCGAAACGTGTGTTGTGGTTGGACGAATCAGCTGTTTAGCTGAATAAGAAGAGGATATGGGGAACAGACCAGGCCTGTCTAAAGTCCTGACTTGTGTCCAGTAGAGAGCGTGTTGCGTATTTTGAAACATGAAATAGGGATGATGATTCTGTTGCACATATTAAAGCAGAGCAAAGCTCTTTTGTTTACCTTAAAATGTCTGTTTCATTTTCATGTCAAGGAATATTTGTTTACTTTTATAAAGCATTGTCAATGCTTCACTTTTATAAAGCATTGATCGCTGCAGTGATCACCTCTGGCTGCTATCGACAAAAAACAGAACAGGTTCCATCTCCCATCCCAGTTTTATAACTGCGTGTCACTTATAATACAATATCACACACCAACAACGATGAAACTAGCTTACAGAACTACAGCGGACGTCACAGCTGAGGCAGCTCAAGAAGGTACTGACAGAAGAGAAAATGAGAGAGTGACAGAGGAAGAGACTGAACAAAACTAAATCTTAGACAGTAAGCGTTGTAAGAGGAACTAAATCTCCACCACCAAAAGGGAGTCCCCAAATGCTACAAATTGGCTAAGTTCCTTTGTGCTGCTTTAAGACGTGTTTATTGTAGGAATAAGAAAAATATATCACCCCAAATGCTTCACTTCTTGCTATGGTAAGTTACAGAACCTCCTTTAAAGGAGACACTTTATGCATTTATTTTCTTTGCTTCAGTTAAAATAGCAAAGACATACAATACAAAGCTTGCTTTATTAGCATGTCTTAAGACTCTGTTATAGCAGCTGGCCATAGGTCAGTCACTTGACTCAACTCCAGCCTTCTCTTCCACAGGATGTGGCTCCTTTGAGATCATGCTCTCTCCTGAGGTACAGGAAAATACAACATAATGTGCATTTGAGTATAGAGAAAGATGGGAAGGTAGGATAACGCTACTGTGATCTGGGTCTGTGATGTCAAAGTACCCTGTAGATCCAAATTGCGAATTAAATGAGAAGGCTCTGCTAGCCCACTTTCAAAGTTGAAGAAAGTTGAACATTTCTAAGCCACTTTTACACATTAACATGGATGATGTCAAGAGAATGATGTGTGTGGTTTGTTTGTAGTTTCCTGTTGACACATACCCTAGACAGTAGGATCATTTGCTGGCTAAGACTTGTTCTCACAAATGAAATACTCCCTAGAGGCACCTGGGTAGATCCCAAACTGATGCAAAACATATGTTCTAGAAATTGCAGTGTTTTGCACATCAAGGATGGCAGTTTAAAGCTCCCTACTTACTTGAAATGATGACTTTGCGAGCATCTCTTCTACACGCAGATGTGTAATGTCTCTATTATTGGCAAACAAATGGAAATCAACATACAGGCAACTATGAAGCAGAAACCACCACTGCTTGCCATGCTATGAGTTCACAACAAATTTCCAGACTCTATTAACACATGAGCTCTTTCAGAGGCTTCTCACAGTTGGAAATAGGGAGTTGCAAAGTAGTATGCAAACAGTTTTAATTTTGTTTGTTTTTTCAGCTGTCTCAAATGCAGCTTCTCCACATAGGAGCAAGATATTTTTTCAGGAACGTGTTGCAACAGTGAAAATAGCTTTAAATATTTTTTTTCTTGAGACTTTAAGATAAAAAGTGCAGTCAGCAAGCAAACCATGTTTGATCAGCGCAGAGACTGTAGTTTGAGAAGTCAAGACTTTGACTCTACGATTGTCTACGTTTATAGACGTAATTGATCCTAGCCCAGACCTGTTTCTCTCAAGTGGAATGGGTCTGGTACCAACCGCCCATTAGCAGCCATTTCCACTCATAATGAACATACATAGCCAGTCGCAACAGTGCAAGAGCTGGATTTATGCCAGGAGCATTCAGAAGTCTCTAAGAGCCACTATTCCAGACAACCAAGATGGCTGCAGAAAACTTTATGTAACACCTTGAAACAACACGTCCAACACTGACAACAGTCATTCTAGTACCAGTATTTCTATGCCACTGCATGTCATTTTAAGTGTCTTTTGTTGTTACCAGTCCAGATGTTGCTCTGCCTGCTTCCTTTCTTTGATTAGTTGTAAACCCATCCAATGCCTCCCAGAGACTGCCCGCCTCCACTCGTACCGCCCCCTTGGAAATAAAAGCAGAAACTAGTGGAACCGGGCTAATTGTTTGTATCAAAGCGGAAAAGAATTAGGATCCAGACTTATCGGATCCTGCCTTGTGAAAAACACTCGGTAGAAATGTCACACTTTATTAGAAAATATTCTGTGGAGTATCTTAAGTGTGCTGGCTTTAGAAGAAACATGAAAGTTTCTTGAGTTCTTCTTTTCTTCTCTCTGTTACAGAGAGCACAGTACAGAGGCTGGAACATTTGAGACTCATGATGTGAAATCAATGAAAAATATGTTCTTTCTGTTGCTACATTTCTTAGGAGATAAGAAAAGCTTGGGAATAAAAAGATGCAAAAATCCTTTTCAAGTTAGTGTTCAAAGATCAGAAATTGTAGCCTTGAAAGTACAGGCTGACATATGTGTCGTATCATTCCAGCCATCTGGTGTTGCACTGCGTGGTCACAGTGTGACATCTTCAAGCATCTTTGAATGTATGTAACTGACGAACAGCTGCAGTAAGTGGGGTGAGACTTTAAAGTGGAGGTTGCTTTTTTGCTGTGCTATTCCCAGGTTTTTCCAAACCATGGCAACACTTCCTCCGCGATGAGCTGCAGCTGATGTTGTGAAACAAATCCCAGGTGGACTGCTGTACCTGCTGCTGTCACCAGCACCGTCGCGTGTGGCACTTACTTCCCATCAGCTGATGCTTGCTCCCTTGAAAAACCTCTAAATTGGGTTTAGAAGTGCAGAGAGTATCCAGAGTAGCAAACCTTAATTTTCCCTCCATCTTATAATGCACATTTTATTAGCATTTTTAACTCAGTTTCTTAAAGATGCCCCTGGGGAATCTGTGAAACGAACCTTAAAAACAAAAACACAAATGTGAGCTGTGATTCCTTCCAGTATCTGAACCGATGCATCAGAATCAGTTTAACGTAGCCATTGACCCATCGAATGAATAATCAAGGGACGCGTGGATCAGTCATGCATTTTATTGGACTCTCTTTTAATCTACTGTATCGTGTAATGTCATGAGTGTTAGGGAGTGAGAGGGCAGTATGGACAGGCAGATGTCTAAATGTGCTAATTGGGTAATTTGTTTATTCCATGCCAGGTGCTGGTGTGCAGTCTGAAGCGTGGCTGCACTCCCAGCGGCAAGCACTGACCCACTCGTGTAGCAGCAGCAGGATCACTATTTATGATCTAAATGTTATGTTGAAACAGTGAAAGCAGCTGGCTGAGAAAGCTGCAGTTCACTGGCCTATAGGAAATGACGAACCGCTTGCCTCTGGCAGTTAGTGAAGCTGAGGAACATCAGCAGAAAGTGGTTGTGTTGGAAAGTGGTTTTTCTTGGCCTGAAGCTGCATGTAGGGCCAATGATCATCAGTCCTGGTGCACGTCCACCGTCTACTGGTGGAGGCTGGTGGAGGTCACATCCCTAAGTGTCTGAACGTTAATTGTGAGTTCTAGTTTAGCTTTGTTTCCATATCTGTTCACTCTCTAGAGCTGTACCACATAGAGTCAGAATACATCATTCCTACAGCGTAAAACGTTCTTTATGGAGAACACAATTTTATATTCAACCTGATGAATGTAACTTGCTTGTGTAGAAACAGTCAAGAACCCTGAATCTGAGACAACTGAGGGACACTTTGTCACTTTGTTTGATTTTTTTTTGTCTGTTTGGAGAGCTTGGGCAACACAAGTACAGTAATGGTTCAGTATAGAAAAAAACTCACTCAGTCTTGATTATAAGTATAATATAACTCATTTATACACTTTTCCTGCATGTCAGTTTTCTCAGTTGCCAAGGTTACCAGTGATTCCTCATGGACCTTTTTTGCTACACAGACACAAGATGTTGTTTGTTTGTTGAAATGGAACCTTGGACCACAATACTAGTGTATACAAAAGACATATGTCATATTCACAGTAGGAATTATCTCTATGTCTACCATCATTTAAGTTTTTGAATTGAAAATGCTTGTACCCAACAACAAACACAAGGTAAAGGTAGGACTCATTTTGTGTGTAGTATTTTATATACAACGTGCTTTATTGGGTTAACCCCCAATTGGAAATGATAAGTTGAGAAAAATGAAATGAATAAAGAGAATACAATTAAAAATGAAAATAAATTACATGAGCAATATAATTTCCGTTATAACAGAGTTCCTTGTCCAAATGTTTATGCCAAACCATCTCAAGCCTGTTGACGAAAACCTTTGACCTGTCGACAGTGCAGGACTATAAAACATCACTGCAGTCACAGTGATTGCTGCTCTCATCATAATGATAGGCCCATAATAAAGGATACATTTCATGTGACCCATTTAGCTGTTGTTAAATGGGTTGTTTATATCTCAAGCAAAATGGTGCAAATTGTTGAGGTAAAAATATTTCCTTTCTCTCTGCAGCCCCGCCGTCATTTACATCAACGCCGCCACAGTACGTGGAGGCCAAGGAAGGGGGGAGCACTCTGCTCAGCTGCTCTGCCCAGGGAAATCCAAAACCAATGATCAGCTGGCTGCGGGAGGGGGAGGAGCTTGCGACGAACGCCAAATACTCGGTAAGAAAAACAGAATGGACTAAACTCCTATTCACGATTGTGCACAAAAATAGAGGCTTCTGTGCACAGATGGTGTCATCTGTGCACTAAGCCGATCTGTACAGATAGTATATTATCATCTATATCTCATCCAGGCTAATATCAGTCGATTTTGTTGTTTTGATGATGAAATATCACTTTTTTTTATTCATATGAAAGCCAAAAACAATGTCAATATCTTTTTTTTTTGAAACTGTAACAGAAACTTGACAGACTTCTTTCGATTCACTCTTAGCGCACAAGAATTTGAATAATTGCAGATATTTGGTTAAAAATGGTCCAGCATGACTGACAGGTTCTCCTTGCTTCTTTGCAATGTATTAATAATTTAAAAAAAGGAAAAAATACACCCTGCATCACTTTAATGGTATTAATAACAGCTGCCAGCAGCGGGCTTCACATTTTCAAGCCCACTTTGTTGTCTCGTGATGTTGTATTTTTTTTTATCAAAAGAAGGTATCAAAAGTCTGATGTCATGACAAGTTATTTCTAGCATTGCATCAGCGTGGTTCTGTCGCAGGAAAATGTCTCAGCTTCATACCGCAAACAGCAATAAATACCAGGTTTTGGGTGCTGTTGTTGGAGAATCAATGGCATTTAACACACAGTTCTCTCACAGATGAGTCAGAAACTGCAAAGGCGTCAATGAGCGATGATGCATTACAGCCACATGATGTTGCATCTTGAGTAAAAGGTGAAAGCGTCACCTTCCCTGGAGTGAAGAATCGCCCGTTCTCATGACAGTGACAGAAGCACTCCCCGCACCGAGTCCACATAACAAAAGCAAATGTTTACTGAAAGAATTAATTACATCACATCAGCTTTTAACAAAAAGAAGTGCTCCTTTTTTGCACAACTTGTACCCGCTTCAGGGACTTTCATTAAAGGTGATTGGCTCCTTACTTTTTTTCATGCTTTCTCGTTCTCATATGACAGTGATATTGCATTCTGCTGCAGACGATATCAGGCCTTCACAGCTGCCTGTATGATATACTGTAGAGGAAGTGACAGGAGCATACTGTCTCTGTTTAGAGCCTCTTTCTCTTTCCCTTTCTCTTTCATTTTCCCTCACTGTTCCACCATCCCTCCCTTCAGTCGCCTCTTTTTACACCATCCCCTCTGTAAATGATTAGACAACACTCTGATGCATAATTAATGTCTCCTTTTTGCATCAATATTACATTAGTCCTAAAATGAATGTTTCACTAAAATGGGAAATCTCTAGCGAGAGCCGAATGCCATTTTTCACTAGTTTCACTGTTTTTACCAGCTTTCCTCACCCATTTGCCGGCTCTCAGCTAATCTCTTTACTTTTGGGAAAGCTCCTTCTTGTGGTGAAAGTGTGTGAGTGAGCATGAGGGTATATTTGCTCTCCCACATGCTGAAATCCAAGGAGACATTGTGGAGAAAGGGAGGAATGTGACAGACAGACAGGGTTGGTGACAAGCAGGAATCTTCCTCCCTCCCTTCTTTTTTCCACTTTTCTTCATTACTTTTATTCATATGCACTAAAAGAAACTCTGAAAAAAGAGTTTCAAAAGCAGGGAACAGATGCTAAAATGGGATTCTAAATTCTCAAAAATCGCTAGCACCAACAAGAAAAAAAACGCATGCAGCTGTCCGCTTTCTCAGACCGGAATATCAAAATCCTATGATGTGTCAGTGAAGTTAATGTGAGAGAAACTGAGATTCTACCTCACCTTACCTACCTGAAAGCTCTCCCTCTCCCTTACCTTGGATTGAGTTCAACCAAGGCACAGAAACTCTTGGAACAGGCCGATAACCATGGCAAATCGTCAGATCCTGTTAATTTCGATGTTTTGAAAGTGTGCTGCAGTCACTGCTGTATTTGCTGTAATATGGAGTGTAATGGTTTTCACCCAAAACTGAGTTGATTCTTTGACTATTATAGCATCAGTGCAACATAAAATAGGATTTGAAGAAACCTAAAGAAGTTCACCAGAAACAGTCGTTCAACATGAGATTTGCCATTTGTTTCTGCTGGGCTATGCCTAAAATAAATAAATAAATTCATTAGTAAAAATATCATAAAATATATTTGGTAACATATCCAGCTTGTTAGAGGTTTCTCTTGCTTTACATGGATTCATGCTCATGAAAATAATCTGCATCTTAAAGAGTTGCGCTCCGCTTCAGCACCACTTTCATGACATCAAGAGTTTCCCAGGTAACGATTTACAGGTGGAAACTGAAGCAGCACTGGTAAAGCTCATGCTAATGATTATTGATTTTCACTTGAAAGGGTATTTGCCATTGTTATTGTCACTATCACTGTTATATTTTTTCTTTATTTTGCAAAGCATCTTTGTTCTTGGGAAAAATATGAATTCTTCATTTTTTTTTTCAAATCACAATTTAAACAGAATCCACCATGCCAGGCTTTCAACAATTTAAAGTCACACTATGTAGTAATACCACTTCTGATCACACGGGGGCATATAGATCTGCTTTATTGACAAAAGAGTCACTGACAGTACTGTGTTAAGGAGCAGGGATGGTCTGGCATGTCTTGTAATACTATTTTGTCCCACTAGAGATGCACATTGTTGTGTCTTACCACAGGAGCTGACATGTGAGAATTCCTGCAATATGCTGCCCAAGTGTGGTCATAAATGGTATTGCTATAAAGAGTGGCTCTAAAACCAATATGTGGTTGTGGGTGTGAAACATGGACTGATTAGCATACTTTTACATCAGCCATTGTTGAATTTTAGGGGTGATGAAGCTTAAAGAGACAAACATTGAAAATCATATCATCACTTCTATCAGAGCTGAAGAGTGTTTGGTAAGAAGCTTAGGGAAAAGAACAGCATGATGGGATATGTTGTTGGTCTTGTGGTTGAGCTGTTCTGCTGAATCATTGAGGAAGTTGAAAAAACAAAAGAAGAAAATAGTCACAAACAAAAAAATTACATGCTAACAGTAACCTGGATATTATCCACATTCACAGCATACTTTACACCATTATGACAGGAACATTGTAGAACCACTGAAACTAGCTGCACTTTGTATTTGTTTGTATCTGTGATCCTAGAGGACTGGGATGTAAAAAAGAGGAAAAAATAAAAACAGTTACCATCTACTGTCCTGATATGTGTTCTTCGAAAGTGATGACTAAACCTGCATTTCTTTGGTTACAGTAAACTTTTTACCACTTTTGTAAAGTCCTTCTTACAACACTTAAAAGGTCTTCTGATGTGCGCCAGCATTGGGTTATTATTGTCACTTTTTAATTTTTATCTAACTTTATTTGTTGATAAATCCTCTGCACACTTTCCATTGGGGAATTCTAAACGACTTTTTCTAAGGACACTGTACCATCACAGGTCCTAGCCTTTGGAAGCTGTTGCTGATAACAGTCCGGATGCTCATTTTTATCTTTACCATACAACAAATTCTTCAGAAAAAGACCTGAAATATTAATTTGTCTGACGACAACGCATATTTCCACTACGTGATGGTCCTTCCCAGATGCCTCCGAGCCCAGAGAAGTCAACACTGCCTCAGGATAAGGTGAACATGAGGCCTCTTTTTTGGACAGTAAAGTTCAATTGGCATTTGTGAATGTAGCTTTGTATTGCATGGCATAGGTTCCTCTAAGTGATCCATCACTGGTTATGTCATTTGGTTATGTCATCTCTCGATGAATCATGGTTGCCAACGCAGTACCGTCTGAGGGATGTGAGATCCCAGACGCTAGTTTAGTGACACACTCTGTCCCTTTGTAAACAAAAATGTCTCCCATCATTGGAGGAAAAGATCAGGAAATGATTCATTTTCATTTTCCAAATTATTCTGATCCGAGGTTGATTTAATCATTGCACATAGCTTTCCAAGCCACGAAATGATTCACAGCAAATCACTGATTAGTTTACACCCCCAGCACTCAGCGCATCACACATGTTGCTTGTTTATATCAGTGATACACAGAGTGTTATCTTGTGACAGAAAGGTGATGATGCGGTGTGCCAACAGACTTGCAAAAGTTAAAAGCTGCTTGGGTATATGTACCACTAGCATCTCTTGACTAGCAAATGATGGAGAGACAGATGAATAGAAATAATTGTGTGGTCGTAGCAGATTCCCCCCCCCAGCTGTGTGAATGGACAGACAGCAGCTGTGCGTGACTTGAATGGACAGTCTCTCCAACCTGTTGCATAATTTATGAGGGGATTTCTATTAGGTTTAGTTTATGTGTTTCCCCACTACTTATTGGTTCTCATCAGCGCCCGCACACAGGGTTGCTCGGCGACAGAGCTCGATTTTTCCAAGGTTACAGAATGCAGCATTCAAATCTGAAGTTAATTAAAGCTTGATGCATACATGACTTTTAAGTGTTTGATGACTACTAAATGAGATGGACACAGGTCTGCTTTATAATGACTTTCTGTTCTCGTTTCCTTCCTCATTTCATGAATATATTCCTATTTTTCCCAAAACGGAAGAAATGTTCCAAGTTTACAAACATCTCCTCAGTGATGTTACCATTAGCTAACTACCTGACAAATAACATGCTCGAGGTGACTGTTCACTTATCCTGTCCACCTTAAAAAACACAGAAACCCTCATGATACTCTATGTTCTCTTCTTTCTAGGTGGTTGGTCATTTGCACTGATGCAATTCTTACCATTCAGACTTTTTGTGAAAGAAGTTGGGTTCCATTTGAGAGTCCTTTTTAGAGCCTTTGCTGTGGTAAATAAGTGTGTGCAAAGTAGATGTGAATTAATCAAAGTATTTATATTGCTGTATTTTGTGATGTTAATTTAACATTGTAACTCAGTCCTGTGAAACATATGGATTTGCTTCACCATATGCCACACCATTTGAAAACCTCTCGTTCAGTCTGTTTGTAAATGAATTATATATAATAGCTGGTCAAATGTTAGAAAGAGTTAAATCTCCTTCACTATAAATTTCAAATCCAACCCAACCGCATCTTCCAGTCGATGACAAGAACAGATCTGGGAACTTTTTCCTTGTGCAACATTTCTGCCCGTTTCAGGGCGAAAACAACCGATTGAATTTGAATGGCAGCCAATACAACTTTTGAGATGTTTGCTGTCATAAGGGTGGCTTTGTAGCTATATGAATAATGTTGTCACTGAGTTGCGATCAACTATATGATAGAAAAGATTTCCATGTGTTGCGATGGAGGAATGTCCATTCATGTCCCTTCAGTCTGCCTCCATGAAAATAGACGAACAACACCACCAATTTGTCAGAGGTGTCGTATCTCAACATCTATGGTTACCTGGTTAAATCAGCAGGTGAAGTATTTCAGACACTTTCCTTTAAATGAAGCATCCTGTTTGACTTTTAACGTCTGTTGTGGTTAAATTTAGTTATATCTTCCTCATAAGCATACACTCAAATTATACTCAAAGGGCCTGATTTACTAAAGGTTTGCGTGCGTAAAAACGTGTGCAAACTTGACACCACCCGCAAACCAATGTGCAAGCTGATCTACTAACAGCGTGCAAAGAGGACTGCGCCTCTCAAATGAGCAAAATAGCACACGCTGTTCATTTAGTACTTTTGCCCTGATGAATAATCAATATGGGGCGTACCCGCCAGAAAGCGCTAAATACTGGGAGGGGAAAATGCAAATAGGTTCATTTACCACACGCAATGAGATTTACCAACCCTGAAAGTAATTGCGGGGATTGTGATTGCGTCTGTATTTAATACGTTCGAAAGGAAGGTGCTAATCTGCCCAGCATTACGCACCGATGGCTGCTGTTATTGTGGCAAGGAGGCGACATCGCCAAAATCAAAGAATACGCAGAGAGAGAGTCTTTCGGACTCGTGTAAATTTGTTTGGAATGAATGAAAACCAGATAGTGGAGCCGGTCACAAGCACATGCAAGAGGAGAAATATTTTATTTGAATGTTAAATCGAGTATTATTCAGCAAAAGGTTGCCACAGGAGGCACATTCATTTTTTTATTTGTGATAATAAATAAATCACGTGTTTTCATGGAGAAAAAAGTGTTTCTTATTGTGCGCCTACCTTGTTCTGCAGTTGGCTCTAGCGTGTCATACCCCGTATCCCAGTTATCTGTTCCTCGCAGAAGGTGAGCTGCACCTGCTGCTCAATGCTGGTTAGAGGCATCTCTTCCGCAGGCCCTCCACCTGTCTTGTTTGCCGATGTTTTATTAAAGGCCACTTTTTCTTTAGTTCTTTGCCTTATATCTTGCCACCTTCTTTTAACCTCATCTGCCGTTCTTTTTGTCTTACCAACTGCATTTATTCTATCGCAGATTTTCTCCCATATTGCGTTTCTTTTGGTAATGTTTAAATTTCTTTGCTGTAGTTCATGAATGTGTTTATTTGCCTCTTCCACTAATATCTCTAACTCCAACTCGTCAAATTTCATTTTGCGCTTGCGTCTATCCTGCTTTCCATCCAGACTCTTCATGGCGCAAACCGTAAGACACGCAACACCTCATTTAAATACTGCGGTTTGCACCCGTTATCAATTGCGCGAGAATTCTTAGTTGATCACCCGCAAAACACACAACAACAGCACGCGCAAACTTTTTCAGTGCACACGCAATTTAGTACTCTTTATTTAGGATCTTAGTAAATCAGGCCCTAATTATGTTCTGGGGAGGCAGTCAATTGGCTGTTAAACAAGGCACTGACAAACGACGGAGGTGGAAAATGGAGTTTAATCTCTATTCTCCAAGTCTGCAGATTCTAGAGAGGTCATTTCAGAATGCTGGATGGTTCAGGAATGACAAAGACAGAGGCGTACAGTTGTTTTAACATTAGTGGAAAAACAAGGAGACCTTGTGCAAAACCGTCCAGATGCCTCAGCGTCAAAACTTAGCTACTTGATGGAGGAAAACAATAACAAATCATGGCCTTCGAGCAGACAGGAATCAGGACCAGGAGTCATGGACTCATGACACAGCAATTTAGACCTCAAAAATACAATTTTTAACATTACAACATCAGAGCTGATTGCTTTTTATGACGTAGTTATATATACTGTACCTACTTTTCAGCATGATGCTGCCTCTAAATGCCATAGTACTGTCACTCATCTGTTGGCAGTTACATTTTTTTTTCTTTTTAAACAGTCTAGACCTCAAACAATGTTCAGTTTGATGTTGCACAAAATATGGAGCGACTGTTGTGGCTCAGCAGCTGGACTGGACAGGCTGGCTTTGATTCTAAGCCCTGCCATGCTCATCAGTGTCCAATTGCAGAACATATCACTGCATTCTCTATATATAAAGGATTTACACCTGTATTTATACCTGTAAGAAGTCTTGTATGACTGTTCGTGTGAATGTGTGAAGAAGGATGAAAAACACATTAAAAAGTGCTATGGAGAACGTAGACATTGTTGGAAAAGGTGCTATTTATGTGTTATAATTTGTTTGTTTTATGTAAGTGGTTAGACGTTTACATGCCTCCTCTTCACATCTGAATCACAGGTACATGACGGCAGTTTAAGCATCCTTGCCATCACCAGAGATGATAGAGGTGCATACACTTGCAGAGCCTACAGTGACCAGGGGGAAGTGCTCCACACTACCCGTCTGCTGGTTCAAGGTAAGGCCTCCTTAGATTAGCACTACTTTGCTGCTTGTTATTGCAGCATGTTATTGTAACTGCACTTTTTTTTAATGGATAAGCCTGATTACAGATAATCAGGCTTTTATACTGGTTTCCTGCTTTCTACCCGCGTCCTCATGTTGCATGTTCGTAAAACAGTAGGCTAAATTTCCAGGGTCTACACTCAAAGGTAAAAGCCTTGCAGCTCTCCGGTGCACTGATGTGTGTAACATACCTTGTGGGGCTGTATCAGGTGATCCAATAGTTCAGTCTGGGGCTCCTATATGTGCATGCATGTGTGTGTTCTCGTGCACAGCCATGTGTGTAGAGCAGGATTTGTCTGTGAGAACGTCACTGTCTGTCTCCGGTCCATTAACCATGCTCTCTGCTCGACACAGATCAGATTGATGGTTGTGATACCAGCGTCTAGTACCTCGCAGTCTCCCGATGCAGCTCGGCTTCAGGGAGTTAACTGGTGTATTTAACAGGCAACTGAGCGTCTTGCTTTTATGGGAGAGTAGACGTCGGGTCTATTTTAACGCTTGACTTCGACTGGTGCAAACAGCAGAGAAATTTCTCCTCTCTATGTTCGCAGCACAATAAATGTACATACACACAATGCAAAAATCCCTGTTTCAACAAAATAAAGGACCAGCATGTAACAAAACGCAACTGTACAACTGTTCTCTAACCAAAAGTACATTTGTTAAATTCTTGTTGACACCACATAGACAATGTAGCTTGACAATTATTATATTAATAAAATATTGCAATTGTAAATAACTTTGCATTGTCATTGATCTGTGTGAAAATGGCAGTGAAAGTAATAGAAATGCCACTTTTACACTTCCAGATTTCACACGATTTCATCATAGCTGATGTATATGGCACTTAAATATGTGCCAAACATATAAAGGCTTATACATTTTGTAAAACAGATATAGCATTGGTCTGTACCAAATTAAATATAACAGCATTTCCTTTTTAGGGCATCTATAATAAGATTAACAAACTAAGACATAAAATTTGCTTAGAAATAATGTTAAAGAGTAACCAATGCATTTTTAGTTGATATGATTCTCCTTCTCTGTCAACAACCATGCAAGACGCCGACATCTTAATCTGAGGCCCTGCCACTCCTTGTTAGCTACTGTCACGCTAATATCATAATAATGCCAGCAGGATGACTGATGGGGCCGAATTCGCTACACGACTGAGTGCGTATGCAGAAACGAGGAGTGTGACGCTTATGAAACCACAAAAATAAAATGCTTGTGCTGGAGTTTTCTTCAGTAATGCAGCGAAAATCACTGTGAAATAAAAGATGTGATTGCTGCTCACACCCTCGGCAGTGAGGAGCAGATATCTGTGGCGTCCCGGTTCTCACCGCACTGATCTGTTTTTAATTGTTAAGTGAGATGCCTGCACAGTGCTGCCAGTTCTCCCGGCTGATGTGCAGAGCCGCGAAGGCTGAGAGGAAAATAATCAGGAGGTTCGTATCTGGGCGCTCTCATAAAAGACAGCTTACCTTTCATGGCTCCTGCTGTTTTATTGAGAGTTTGGAGCAAACCTAGAGCAGCTCAGGGATATGGAGAGGCTACACTGTGAAGCACGCAAGAGCTGCAACTCTAAGTGCTATTAAGCTGTTTTACACTGGATTGTGGTGGTTGCAAAAAACAATATGCTTCATGCGCTCTTGTGCTCTTTCCGTTTGTTCCCACAAAACTTTGATACAGAAGAACATGTTTTAATTTATAATACATTGCATCAACCTAATGAGGCTTCCCTGAATGTTCTCAGGGCGTACTGTTGATAATGGTTTTTGTCTTGCATGTTCTCAAATATAACTTTAGGTAAACTGAGGCTGATGGCTGTAATATAATACCCATTTACGAATATTTTATCGTTTAACTTTGAGCACTGACGGTAAATGTTCTTTTGTTTATCTTTTCATTTTTAAATGCTGTATATAAAAGTTTTATGGGTATTTTATGGGTTTTATTTCCAGAAAAAAATGTCCCAGGGGAGGTGAGAATAAGATGGAAAATCTCATTCTTTTTGGTTTTATTCTATGAAATAAAACAATCAAATGACAATGTGTGAAGTGAAATAGGTCACACGAATAATTAACATCCCTCTCTGCAGCTGCATTTAACATTTTTCATCTCATTGTTTTCTTTTTACACCCCACCCCTTTACTGTTTTCTTTCACTTTCACCTTACCAAACTATTTCCATGGTCAACAGGACGAACTGAAACTGACCTGCTCATCAGGTAGAAAACAAACTAGCTCATGAAAATGGTTAAGATTCTAGAAGCTGGATTTCTCTCCCAGGAGCTCTTGAAGGCCAAAAACAACAGCCAGCTATGATCATGAAAATTGGAATCATATTAATCAGGTGACCTCAAGTGTCTCAAAATGAAAAAGCCCAGGCAGGCTTACGCAGTCCAGCGTTTGTTACAGTAACTGTTTACAGTCCCGGAGGGCTGTTACCCCTATACAAACATGACACTGACACTTCTTCTTTCTCATAGGGCCTCCATACATCGTCTCACCACCTGAAAATGTTACTGTAAACATATCCCAGAATGCACTCTTCACCTGCCAAGCGGAAGCGTATCCCGGCAACCTGACCTACACCTGGTTTTGGGAGGAGGATAATGTCTACTTCAAGAAGTAAAGTTATGATCACGTTTGCCTCTGTACTGCAGCAGCAGGAACGTTGTGTAGAAACGCTTGTGGGAGGTTAAGTTTTAAGAGTCTCTGATATTTAAATGAGCAGCACACAGAGACGGCATGAGGCCTCTATCCCCCTCAGCTTCAGTCATGTGAGTGACATTGTGTGTCTCTGAGCCCTTTGCAGTGCTATATTTTGACTGGCTGTTCAAGGGGATTTGGCGCGTGTGTGTGTATGTGCGTGTGTGTGTGTGTGCACGTGTGTGCCCCATCCCACTGTGGGCCCAGAGACAGATAGAGTGGGCGTGCCGTGGGCCCGTCTGGAGTGTGCCAGGTGAGTTAACGTGCTCCGATGACAACGTCACATGACTTGGGCCTGGTGTCATCTGTGTGCCTCATGCAGTGATGATTTGAAGAGCAGCCCAGACCTCTCCAGGCCCCCGAGAGTCTTTGAGGCTGAGAGTTTTTATAGTGAACAACTGACAGACAGAACAAGTGGAATAAAGGAACAAGTGAACAGATTTTTACTGGCAGTGAAAACAAGTGCGTGAAAGACTTCGTGTGTCCAGACTAATTCTAAACAGCGTTGGTAGCTTCAATCATGAGGATGCGTAAGCATGCAGGATAAGTAAGATCCATTCAGTACTGAGCTGCGCAACTGTTATAGGGCTCTTCTTATAAACTATTTAATGGTTTCACCTGGAAGTGCTCAAACGCTAACTGCTGAACTACTTCCAGCAAAGTGGAAGGGTACCCTTAGAGCAAGTCATGGATGCTCATCTGTCTTGTACGCTCAGGGCACAAGTAGTCAATTAGACACAAGGATTCGCCTTATCGTTTTACTTGTTTTTTATGAAGCTATTTTTTTCCCCATCTGGATCTTACCAGGTCTTTTTAGATACTCTAAATACAACGTCATATGAACCACAACTCATGACGTACTACACTCATTTAGTTACAGTAAATATTATTCCCAGAATAAGAAAACACTATTTGAATTTGTAATTAAAATGTTATCAATGGACCTATTTGGGGACTTATCTAGAAGTTATTTTTTTTCATGGCCAGTTCAGACACATTGACTTTAATAAATGCTATAAGAAACTGTATCTGTAGATTTGTAGGTTGAGCTGAACTAAATCTACATAGTTGTTAAAGTTAAGAACATCGAAACCTTATGTGAAGTATCACTGCTTTATTTAAACACATTCAGCATGACTCTCAATTCTGTCTGAGGTACAAATGTGTGGAAGTAGAATATGTGTCCTCCTTTTCCGTCTGTTGAAAGTAAGTTGTGTGACATTGTCTGTCAACGGATACAGACTTATACTTACATAACGATGGCAGCGACCAGATGGAGAAGGAGAAGTTTTTGTAAGCTTGCAAAGTTAAAATGACATCATTTTGTCTGTAGGGACGTTATCCACACCAGCACTTAAGTAGAAAGACAGTTCAGCTCAAAACTGCTCACTTCGTTTTGATCCTTGATGAAAGTTTACACAGGTTGTCTGAACTGTGGAATGCTCCTTAAATTATAAATAGTGTCAAGCTGGAAAACATGAAGGCTGTTCCACATAGTAATAAGCAGATTTGAATGATTTCACTCTGGTCTGTACTCTGGATGCATCTCTGTTGGCTGCTGTTTGACTCTCTGCTGCTCTCTTATGGCACCTTAAAGTAATTTAGCACAAGAGAGGAAAAAAAAAGGAAAAAGAAAAAAGAAATAGACGTGTGCCGTGTTCTGCTGGTGCATTTCAGCACAATGTTTATTTTCTTGCAGTGATCTGAAGCTACGAGTGCGCATCCTCATCGATGGCACCCTCATCATCTTCCGGGTCGAGCCGGAGGATGCCGGGAAATACACCTGCAGTCCGAGCAACAGCCTCGGTATCTCGCCCTCAGCATCAGCCTACCTGACTGTTCAGTGTGAGTGTTACCCTGGCAACAAAGTGAAGGGGGAGGGGCGGGGAGACGGTGCAGCGAGCTGTGCAAGGAGAAGCAGCAGCAGTATGGTGACTGCTGTAGTTTTTGGCAGTGCTGCTTTTTGATGAGAAAGAATCTCCTTGAATTTTTTTTTTCATTGTTTTCATGCTCTAAATGGAACAGCCATCCGTTCCAACTCATGCCTCCTTCCTGTGAACAAAGCTGGAGGCTGACTTGTCCTCAGACTCCATTTTTCCCTGCTGTCTTGTGAATCTGGCCCCTCAGCATGAAATGGTGACATTCCTGCACATCAGCTGCCACTGATGAGCAAGAAACGCCATCCCTGACCAAATGACGTCTTTCTTCAGCCCTCTGTGTTATGTTTGTGCTAATTTGCTCCTAAGATGCCGTTGATCATTGATTATTGTGCTACAGTATAAGAGGGGGCTGAGGCGTTCACAGCACTGCAGACATCACGCACCTCGTATCCAGCAGACCTTAATAAAACCAGTGTCCCTGAATTTACATGCAAAAGGAACACAGGCTTTATCAGTCCCAAGAAAGACTAAAACTCTCCTGTCTCAAAGAATTGCTTGAGTCATCCTACATATCGTATATTGTCTGCAGAAGACCGAACTGCAGGAGACACATTCACAGCTTTAATTGCATGAAATAGTTTTTTGACTTCATGGTGTTGCACAAAGTCATGCACCATAAATATTAAACATGTGCACACAAAACAATTGGCTTAAAGTCAGAGAAATGCAAACTTAGACACAAACAAATTGTGCGTGTTAAAGCATGTTCGAAGTCTGACAGTCTTGTTGCTCTTTATAGTAAGCAGTTTTTCAGAGTTTTTTTTTTTTTTTGGACATGAAGAAAACTCAATTCATTTTGTGAAGCGCAGTTAAAATGCAGCACCGCGTATGTTGGAGAGCTATAAATCAGCTCAGAGAATCCAATCTATGATCAGTGGATTGAGAGGCCAAGTTAACAGTCCTGCAAAGCGGTTCTATCTATGCATAGATAGTTACTCACTATGAACTGCTATTGAAAAAGAGCTGACGCTGCTCTGCAGAGTTTGGAGGGCTATGCACCCACTCAGAGTCTACACTCACTGCAGGTCTAATTTTTGAAGTGTGTACACACTTCAAAAATGTATTTGTAATTCCACATCTAAGAAAACTCAGCGGTGTTTTGCTCAGGTAGTGTGATTCATCTGAGCTGTCCATCAGTGTCCTCAGGAAACAGCCAAAAGTCCTGCTATTTTTTATCATTTAGAAAAAATATATATTTTTCATTTAAATTCATGTTTAGCACAGTGCTTAATGGAACTTTTTTTTTTTTTGTGTATTTGACATAAAAATCAACCTTTTTCTGGCTGTAAAGCAGCACCACACCAGGTTAATGCAGTGACTATGCTGGAGCTTTCCTGCTAGCCGTCGCCTAATCTTCCATCATATTATTTTCTCTTTCAACACCTTATTTATCTTTTTTTTAAATCAAATAATCAAATCGTCAGATAGTTACAAAATTTCTTTACATATTTAATCATATCAATCTTTTTTAACACTGTGACATGAATGTTAATATCCTAAAGGTCCAATTCTATGTACAGACCCTGCCCGAGTGATCAACATGCCCCCGGTCATCTACGTCCCACGGAAACTGCCAGGCATTATCCGCTGCCCAGTGGATGCCAACCCACCTGTGACATCAGTGAAGTGGGAGAAAGATGGCTACCCTCTCAGAGTGGAGAAGGTCAGTCCTTGGTCTCACAAGTTAAAATGAAGCCATGACGTGCTGTATGTAGTAAGTTTAAGTTTGTATTTACTAGCAAAATTAGATGTTTTCTTTTTGTGCATGTTGGTTTGTTTTTTAAGCATGTCTGGATTAAACTGGAAATTTGCCTTTTTTCTCTGCATACAGAAACAGAAACATCAGATTTTCTCACAACAGGGAAGCATATTGGAAAATCAACACAATGAGGAAACAATATGCTGCATGCTCACTATTATGATGTCAACAGTGCAAGTCGCAGACAGCTATCTTATAACTGATGTGCAGAACATAAAAGAATGTTTAAAACTTGCCTCTTACTATAACTAAGTTCATTTACTCAAGTATTTTTAAGTTCAACTAAGTATAAACTGTGATGCTTTCTGTTCCAGAGGAAAAAAATATATGCGTCACTCCATCACTGAAAACCAAATGGTAACCTGGTGCTCCAAAGATTTTTGCTTTGCTTTCAATAAGTAAATATAAGTAAAGGAACATTCCAGAATTAAATCAGCCACATTTCTTTTATTAGATAGATTATTAGAGTGAAAACCTTCGTTACAGACCAAAGCAATGTGAAATGATGCAGTTGTGAGTGAGAACAGGAAAGGGTATAAAAAGGACTGTTTGTACAGGTGCTGTCTTACCTGACGTCTCCCTTCAATCTGAAGTTGGCACAAATCGAATGTCGAGCAGGCTGTGATCAGTAGATATGAAAGGAAGAGAATTCATGGCTTTCCATAGAACTGGATCACTACTTATATATTTATGACAAAATAGGTGAATGTTAGCAGCAGAGGCCATGAACTCTCCTCGTTTTGCATTCACTGATGAACGAAAGGAAGGTGACCGTACAAACTCCTTTTTAGACACTTTCTTTACACACACAGTTTTAATATAACCTCAGTTTGTCTGTAGGGATCCTCGCCACACAATCACAGAAGTGGAATGACATTTTTGAGTCTTCTCATTGGTTTAAAATAGCAATTCATTCTGACGTAGGTAGATTGCCCCAAGTACGAACAATAATTGCCATTTTGCTGCAAATGAATATTGTGTTCAAACACAGAAACACTTTTGAATACCTTAAACCTAGGGTTGATTTAACTTTGAACCTTTTGTTTTATTTATTCCCTACTGTATGCAACCAGATTACCCTTGTTAAATCTACACCGATCGGCCCAATTAAAGTCACCTGCCTTTTATGTATTTCCTGCCACCGACATGGTTATACTGCTTAATACAGATTAGTTCAAAGAAGTGTCGTCCCAATCATTGTCACAAAATGCAATTTGCTAATGTAACCTATATGAATCAGTCACCCACAATAATGGTTTTGCTAAAATAATTCTGCTTCCACCACAGTTGTCACCCATATCTACTTTCTGATATGTTGACACTTTTCAGGGTAGCTCTGTACTATATAAGAACTCACTTTTTATTCATCTATTTTAACGCAGTTCTGGGGATCTTTGTCTTCTTGTGCAGTTCAAAATCATTTAAATGGGACACTGAAAGTTCAGGAAAAGCCTGAAATCATCATTTCAGACCCCTCATTGTCTTGCAGTACCCTGGTTGGAGCTTGCTGCCAGACGGAAGTATCCGAGTGGCGGAGGCCACAGAAGACTCCCTGGGCACCTACACCTGTGTGCCTTACAACGCCCTGGGTACCATGGGCATGTCCCCCCCTGCCACTTTGGTGCTAAAGGTAACTCACTACTCAGATTTTGCCACCTGTTCTGTTCAGTTTTTGCATGTTTCTACTCCCACAACTGCATGATGTTTGTTTGTGTGTTTCATCAAGGATCCCCCTTACTTTAATGTGAGGCCTGGGGGGGAGTACCGTCAGGAGGCTGGGAGAGAGCTAGTAATCCCCTGTGCTGCTTCTGGAGATCCCGATATACCAACCATCACCTGGAGAAAGGTGCTGTAGATGAATATAAACCGTAGTAAACCTTCTTGCTTGTTTTTGCCTGTACCTATCATGCTCTTAAATATGTGTATCCCCACTGCTTAACCATGGTACCTGTAATTTTTCATGTCAATTGAAGGTGGGGAAGCCAAGCAGAAGCAAGCACAACATCCTACCCAGTGGCAGCTTACAGTTTCAGTCCCTCAGCAAGGAGGACCATGGAGAGTGGGAGTGTGTAGCCACCAATGTGGTCACTAGCATCACTGCCAGCACGCGTATCCTAGTCATCGGTACACAAACAGTTTGCACAGCACTTTCAGCTTTCTCACAAATACTGAGCCTTTTATTCTTAATTCACTGCAATCTCAATTTGCTTTGTAGTGAGAGTAATTTGCATGGAGTCAAAGTGACTTCTCTCAAACCCCCCCCCCCCCCCCCCCCCCACCCAACCTCCTCTTGGGCATCATTAAAGTTTAATCTGATCTTATCTGTAATAGCCTCATACAGTGAATTTAAAGGCTGTATCTGTTGCTACAGTGTACCAGTATTCACACCTCTGCTGGAACACTGTCTCTGCAGCCTTTGTCTGTCAAATCATGTTGGACCACGGGCATCTTTTTACACTTAAACTGATTTGAGTTTTGACAAAAAAAAAAGGGGGGGGGGGTGTTCTGAAAGTCAACATGCACGCAGATTGATTTTTCAGTCAGTTTGTACAATTTGATTGTTGTGTGCAAAAACAAAAGAAAATGCAGAAGCAATTTATACTGTTAAGGTTTTGATGAGTAATCATATTGCTTTTTCCTTTCACCTTTAGGAGAGTACCTAACAGTACCTAACCTTTATAAATTGCATAACCTAACAGCCATAATCATTATAGCAAATGATGAGGATTCCCTAACAAGGGTGCAGTTTTTTTCTCTGTTAAAGTGACAGTTTTTTGACAGTTACCCAATATTTTTGTCTAAACATGTTTACTGGATATATACGGGAGAAAAATATCCTATTGGAAAGCAATTAGAGGAAGCAAAGTGAATCACATTGGTAGCCACCAAGCAAAACTACACTATATTGCCAAAGGTATTTGCTCACTCATCCCAATTACAGGAATCAGGTGTTCCAATCACTTCCATGACCACAGGTGTATAAAATCAAGCACCTAGACATGCAGACTGTTTCTGCAAACATTTGTGAAAGAATGGGTCGCTCTCAGGAGCTCAGTGATTTCCAGAACTCTGAATGCTTCAGCATAAAGACATTTTGGACAATTCCATGCAACTTTGTGGGAACAGTTTGGAGCTGGTCCCTTCCTCTTCCAACATGACTGTACACCAGTGCACAAAGCAAGATCCATAAAGACATAGATGGCAGAGTCTGGTGTGGATGAACTTGACTGGCCTGCACAGAGTCCTGACCTCAACCCGATAGAACACCTTTGGGATGAATTAGATCAGAGACTGAGAGCCAGGCCTTCTCAGCCAATATTAGTGTTTGACCTCACTAATGGGCTTCTGGAAGAATGGTCAAAAATCCCCATAAACACACTCCTAAACCTTAAGGACAGCCTTTCCAGAAGAGTTGAAGCTGTTATTATTATTTATTTGAGTTATTTAGATTTTTGTGTAGTTATGCTTTTCTTTGGAAAATAGGTGTTCATTTCTCTGTCTGTTGAATAACATACACATAAAGTTGAAGAAGACAAATTACCCACAAGTTTCATCATAGGAAACTGTCTGTCTGGCTGCACAAGAGAAATAATGAGGGTAAAATACCAATACAATATATATAAACCAAGGTTATTATAGTTTTGAAATTTTCTTTAGTTTTTATTTTTATTTAGTTTTCCAGTTTGCTTTTTTATTTCAGTTTAGTTTTAGTTTGTTCAACAAGTAATTTAGTAGTTTTAGTTTAGTTTTTATTTTGAGGAATTGACTAGTTTCAGTTTAGTTTTTTATTTAGTTTTAGTCTTAGTTTTAGTTTTTCTTCTTCTTGCAGTATGCAGCAGTTTATACACCTTTTCGACTTGAAAATTGTGGACATGCACCCCCTAGTGGCCCCGCCATAACTGGAGGGTGCGGTGCTCCATCAAGTAACCCAAACACAGCAGCGTGGAGGATCTGTTACAGATAACACAGACATGTCTTGGATTGATGATGTTAGGCAGTGGCCTCCAGTTACAGATGAAGGTAGTTTATCGCTGTTTTTAATGATTGGTTATGGAAATAGCATGATCTATTCCCATAACCAAACACTAAAAACTGTGGAACGCTGGCTATAACTAACGTCAACAAGCCATAAAGATTATGCTGCTGTAATGTTAACGCGAGCGGTAAATTAGGCTATGTGTTAATGTTATATTTAATTTATTTTATCATTCTCCTAAGTCATTTATTCATTAATTTATTCATTAATTTATAGGCTTGTGCTAGTACCGAGGGCTACAGTAGCCTCATACTGCTGTTCTTTTGGCCAGAATCGTCCGGGACTCTCAGCAAGACTATGAGTAGTACGAGATTGAATGTTAACGAAAACTCACCCGGCTGTATTCATTTGGAACAAAGTTCTTTCTGTTGATATTTTTCACCCACGTCTTCCTAACTTCTTGTTCTGCAAACAAGGCAGTCTCCGTGCATACTTTCCTCTTCCATTGTCGAATTTTCACACCATTGTTGGCACAGTTTATGACGGAACATTACTCCCACTCGACCTACTCGACATTATAAAAATATATATTTGTAGAAAGAGAAAAACACTGGTTAATCTGCGAGCCGGTGAAAGAATCGCTCTGTAGCACAACCCCGCAATGGCGGACGGGGTACTTCCGGGGGGCTGGCCCGAAAAGGTCTATATCCGCTATGCTGCCCCCTCTCTGGAGGGAGGGTAGCATAGCGGCTGCTGCAGGACAGGCAGTAATCTCTATGGCAGTAATCGAGGGAGAAAACGAAACGACAACGAAAACGAAGCTGAATCTATCTACAATTCAGTTTAGTTTTAGTTAGTTTTACATCCTTCATTGTAGTTTTTATTTAGTTTTCGTTTTTTTTTTAATTGTAGTTTTTATTTTTATTTCAGTTAACTGAAATATTTTTTCATTGCTAGTTTTAGTTTTAGTCTTAGTTTTCGTTAACTATAATAACCCTGATATAAACATTACCTGGTCAAGCTGGTGCAGCTTGACCAGAGCAAAAAGTTATGCATTTATTTTCTAAGAAGATTGTTTTCTTGAAGTTTACCTGAAAGAAATGGTGTGCTCTTCAGGTGTAAGTTGTACTGTAGGCTACATTACTAAAAACAGCAACTAGTCATCTTAGCTAAATATGACCGATAAGGAGGAACCCTCTCAGCCGGATCTGCCCATAGCTTAGAAAATTAGCATGCCTAAAACTAGTTGCATTTGTTATATTAAATTTCTCTAGGTCCCCTCTAAAAAAGTAAAAGATTTGATGCTAACTCTAATCTTTGATAGAAACTTTATCTCCAAAAGTCAAACTACACCTGTAAGTGTGTCAGATGAGCCAGCAGGTTGGTAAGTCTGCAGCAGTGGTCATTTCGCCAGTACTGATGAGGTTGCTGTCTTGTAGCAGTGCTGGCAGCCTCCCTGTATGTGACCAGTAGTCAGCTGAGACCAGGTCACAGGAAAATGCAGACAGCTGTGTTCCTCAGACCGTGCTTAGGTCTCTTTTTAATCTGAGCGAGAAGCAACTGGCTTCGGGCCATGCCGCACAGCTGTGAGGTGGGTTGGATGAACTTGACCCCATGCTGGTGGCAACCGCAGCCTGCATCACATTATCCAGCAAGAACGGGCACACACATGATACAGGACAATGTTCTGGGGATCAAAACTGCAAGTGAATTCTCATCATTTGCATGTACATATTGGAAAAATAGCATTTTTACTTGAACTTGTATATAAATGGTAGTATTTAGTTATTTGATAAATAATTCAGCAGATGTGCATCTTAAACATATACTCTCTGTCTATCTGTTTCTGTAAACCCCTCAGGCACCAGCCCACATGCTCCCGGCAATATCCATGTTTTGCCCTCAACAACCTCTGCTAATGTGTCCTGGGAACCAGGTTATGATGGCGGCTTCGAACAGACATTCTCTGTGTGGTACGGTCCAGTGTGAGTGCTCTTAGTTTACTTTAAATCAATGGCAGCAGCTTGCAGATGTGGAGACATGCTGGGAGGTTATCACAGTTACGGACCGCCAGACAGAAGAGGCCCTTCTGCTGTGGTGATAATGAAAATGGAATTCAATCAGGAGCTCTGCTGAATTGTTTTGACAACAGATTACACACATACACACACACACACATATATATATATATATATATATATATATACGGTAAAAGAAAAATATTTAAGGTTGCAGTGTGTATTATAAAGCCTTAAGTATAGATATCAAAACCTAGAAATCGCTTCTGTAAGAGATGATTAAATTCTGGCACATTCTAGCTTTATATCCCAAATGGATCACTGAAGTATTTTTAAGGTTAGTGCTTATACATTTAAGGTACGGTAAGGGATTTAAGTGATGAACAAAACACCAAAAAGAGCTAGCTTCTCCCCTCCCTTCCTCCAGAGCACCCCAAAAAAAACCCATCTCATCATGAGGTCAAACCATCCCCCTGTCTGGGATTGTCTAGAACAGTAATTCCCAAAGTGTGTGCCGCGGCCCCCTGGTGGGCTGTCGCGGTACTGCAGGTGGGCCGTGAGAGGTCATTAAAATTAAACAAATATGTTTTAAATCCTAGATCTTTCTAAAATATGTTTTTAATTACTGTAAAATATTAACAACATGATTTAAAAACATTAAGAAGTAACAAAACAAACCAGTTAAGTGTTATTCTACTGCTATTTTAACTTAATATGACAAGTGTCACCTTATTTGTTGACCCCTTACATTAATATCAGATCAATGGTTCCTTGTCCTGAATGTTGATCACAGTTGTGATTAAAGGTTTCGGTGGGCCGTGGAGATTTTTCACATTTCAAATTGGGCCTTGGTATTCTGAAGTTTGGGAATGGCTGGTCTAGAACAATGTTTACTATGGGTTTCCACTTCACAGAGCCAGGACTGTGTATAAAGCCTAGGTTGTTTCTAGTGTACTCGCAATGCATCCATGCAGGTAGAGGAAGGTGAGGAGATATTCACTGAATATGACCAGAAAAACATGCTGGCTTAGCATAGAATCATATAACCACTTACCCTGCCTTTAAACACTTGTGAATTCAGCAATTCAGAATAGTTTCTTGTTGCAAATGTAAAGGACATTTATTAATGCAAAGGTAAAAACTGTTCACCTTCAAATTCAAGTTTTTGACTGTTTTTCTATTCTTTATTATTCTCCAAAACCTTATATCTATCCTTGTGGTCCCTGCATTAAAAGATCCAAAGAGCATCTTTTGTGCTTTGGATCTTTAATACTAGTGATATCAAATTTGCTAACAACTATTCTTAATTTTCACATCTCTGTTATTGAAAACTAGATTTGCTCTTACATTCTGTTTGTGTATTCTGCTATTAACCCAAGATTTCTCTCTCTCTCTCTCTCTTTTTCTTTCGTCTTCCACAAATGTTGGTTGGTCTTGTAGTTTGGATTGTTCAGTATACGTCTTGGGTCATTAGGAGAGATTTATTGATGCTTGTTTGTGGCATTGCAATCAGTTTTACAGTTTTACACTTTACATTACTTTATACAAAATGCACAAACAGTACTTTTTTACTTATGTATATTGACCTGAGCACCAGTTTACTTTATATTTTAGATATCTGTATTTACGTCTGTTATTTGGTTTATAAAAGACAGGACAAGGGAATAAAAGTAAATGTAGTAATGAGTGATTAAATCCAACTACAGACCAATGTTGCATCACAGTGTTATCAAGGGTCCATACAGTTTATTTGTGTAGCCAGTTTTTACAAGTTAAGTGCCCAACAATCATGACAAATACTAATGAAAGAAATAATCAAATGTAGCAGTAGAAAAAAATTCTGAATAAGTATAAAAAAATAATCAGTAGATATAAAACACTAATATGCACATCCTCTTAGACTAAAGACTAAAGAAGCCGTTTCTTCCATTCCTGCTCCATTATTGAAATTATTGGTACGTGTTTGATGTGTGAAAGTGTATTTACGTGTGTAACTGTGTTTTTTTTTTATGTATTTTGGTTGTTGGAATTGGGAGGGGTTTTTTTTTCCTGTCGCTTTTGTTTTAATTCTGTAAAACACTGTGTTTCACAAGTTGAATGAAAAGTGCTATACAAATAAAGCTTGATTGATAAATACACACAATAGAATCAAATATTTAAAAATCTGATCCAAGTGTGACCCTTACAGTAACTACAGACTGACACGTAACTTATTCTACTGTACACTACACTTTTTTTTACCGTCGTCTTACTATTTATAACGTGCTGTTTTTCTCATCTGTTCACAGGTCAAAAAGAATAGACTTCGGTCCTCATGACTGGCACTCATTGCCAGTTTCTGGTGCTCAGACATGGTTGGTGGTTCCAGGGTTGGAGCCTGGGACGGAGTACCAGTTCAGTGTGTTGGCTCAAAACAAGCTGGGCACCGGCCCATTCAGTGAAGTTGTGACAGTCACCACTGCAGGTAGGTATCACAAATCCAAGGTTGTCTCATCCATGTTTGCCGCTTCGTGCCTTCAGAATCAACCCGCTGAAGTGCACAGAGATGCTGTTTATTAATTTACAATATTCTGGAATATTGGAGAATATACTGCCCTCTGGTGATGTTGAGATTAAGAGGTGGGGAAGGTGCCCTCACTTTTATAGTTTCAGTTTATAAAACACCATGAACACTGTTCTTTCGGCTGCCAAACTTCAAAAGAGAGACAATCTCAGTTTAATATTCGTACATTCACCCCTGTCACCTTTAATATCTGCTCTGTAGTCAGATCAACAAGCATAAAAAGCCTCAGCAAATGTATTCAGAGTGGTTATCCATGCGTTTTTCAGCTCAGGGTTTTACTTAGCAGGCTACCCGACTTCGTTGATGAAAGTTATCAGGCGAGAGGGAAGAGTCCGAGATGAATAATTGCAAACAATATTCAGTTTGTAGTTATTTATGCATAATAATCTCCAAAACAGATGCTTAATGCACCACAAACTGAAAATACTTTAGTTAACAACCGAGATGGTTGTTTTGCACACAAACCAAAAGCCAAATATGTCACATCATTTTCTTGTGAAGTTTTCCCTTTACCGAACATCATTCAACCATAACGTCAAAACCACCTGCTTAATGTAGCATAGGCTTCCCTCTGCTGTCAAAATGACTCTGACCAGTCCAGACATGATCTACGTAAGACCTCTGAAGGTGTGCTGCTGTATCAGACAAAGACAGCTGCAAATACTTTAAGTCTTGTAAAATAAGAGGTGTGGTCTCTATTGATTAGGCTTTTATTCCCAGGGCATCCCCCAGATTCTCTGTTGGGCTGTGAACTTGTGAATTTGGAGGCCAAGCCGAAACAGGCTACTGAACATGGTCTGAACACTGTTTTAAAGTTTGTCTTCTTTCAAACAATGTCTAGCGAGGCTGTGTGTTTAAATGACATATGTATCAGGTTGCCTAATGTTGCCTCTGTTGGCTTAACTTTTTCCTGAAGTTCAACCTACTGCCTTCTCTCCCCTGGTCACACACATTATGTGGTCCAGCTCTGATGCTCATGCGGCCATTGTAGGTCTTTAAAGGAGTGGATGGGTCTTAGCATGGGCAGTAGCACAGTGTAGGTGTACAGCTGTCCATCAGCAATCACTCTGCAATGCACTATAAGCAGTGGTTCTCAAACCTTTAATACTGTGTACCACATGAGAAACCGTTCAGCTCTCTGAGTACCACCATGATGACCAATTTTAAAATATAGCCATATATGCCATCATAATTAGCTTCAAACACACAGGAGAAATGTTTTTTTCCTTCTTGTGGTTATTTATTACCTGAATTGTTACTTTACTAAATCAGAGTTACAACTCACAACAACTCACAACTACTCACATACTCATACTCTCATACAGAGCAAAATAAACACACTCAAAAGTTGCTACATCTGCACTGCAACTGAATATGAAACAAATATTTTTTTAAAAGACACTATTTTAATTATCTCAAAGCTACACATTTCGTTTGAAATGTATTTGTAATGCCTTGTATGTTTCTGATTTTTTTTTAAAAAGTGAAAATGTGGAAAGTCATGACATTCCCTGCCTACCACCAGAGAGTGCTCGAGTACCACTGGTGGTACCCGTACCACAGTTTGCGCACCACTGCCCTATAGTCCTGCATAATTTTGGAGGTCCCCCGATGCAGTTGTCTTGCCATCCCATAACTGCATGAACCCAAGCTCTTACACTTGTTGACTCTTTCATCTGATGCCCAATAAGTCTTAACATGGGATGGGTGCCTTTGTCACCACATAATTAATGTAGTTAACTTCACCTCTCAGTACCTGTACTGTTGTTGCTCCGTCATGTGTGCATGTGCCGCAGAGGTTTTGCTCAATAAGAAAAGATAATCGTGTTTGTTGCACAAAGTGTGTCTGGAAACATGCCTTACTTTAACATTAACAACTTGCAGTCATTAAATTCTTTGATAAAACAGAGCGATGCAATAGATCATTCTCACAGCAAACATTTCAACGAGTCACAGCAGGAAACACGCAGCGCAACTAATGACATAATAACGATGGCAGTGTTGCATTTGGCTGTGCCAATGATCCAAACACCAGAGCTGTTAGTGATGCTATTAGTTCCACCTGTTTGACAAGTCAACAAGTTTGTAAATAGAAAAAGCCTTTCTAAAAGGAACCTGTCTGAAAAGTCAGCTGAACATAACTGATGATAAGAAATCTTTGTTTAGATTTAAAGGGCTTTGTATATTTTTTAAGCTGCCAGTTTAGCCTTTCTATCACATCTGTCAAACTGAAACTGAGCTGGAGGTGTGCAACATTTAAAGTCGCTGCGTAAACCAAAAAAATAAGCATTCAGGAAGAAATGAATGTGGATACACATTGTGTCATAAAACTGGAAAGGACAGAGAACACAAGGCTTTTGAATGAGGCTGTACATACCACCTTTCATTACAGGAGGTGCATATTATGATTGAGGACATTTATATGGGTGTCTGGAGTGACTGCCAACTCATAAGCTCTGTAAAAACAACCCTGTCACTTTGTTTCTTGCTGCTTGAGTCTCAAAATATGGTGTTCAGTGAGTGTAAATTCTCAGGATGCTTTTATATCACAGATAGGCTCACAGAGGAATGAGGCAACAGTGATGCTCAGGGTTTAGGAAGGAAACTATGGGATGATCTTGAACAGTGGTTACTACGGGGTTACTTTCTGCAATTTGATATGTATTGAAACCTGGTTCAGTTCAGTGTGTGATGTGTGAAACAACTTTATTAAAAAAAAGGATCTTGACCAATATTTTACTTTATTTTATTGACTATGTGATCTTTTTACTGTATAAAATGCTGTAGTTATGAAAAAAAAACTTCTATTAGTCTGATAAACACTTTCTTTGTCATTTTTTTTAGATGAAAAAGCAATAAAGCCTCCCTCATATCAGTCACAATCCTGCAGTAATGTCTTTACACAGATGGACGGTGTTTTAAATGTGTATTCTGTAATATTTTGCCGATGGAGAAAGCTTTTCTTCATTCAACAACTGCTAAATGAGGCTTGCAAAGTTCTGACCTAATTCACAGACACTGATAGCACCCCATCAATGGATGGTATTAAGAAATGGTTTTTTTTTCTGTGTATTGCTTTGTTCTATAACCCTAATCAAGATATTATTTATTCCATTATCTAGGCACATCCATTAGCCATAACTCAATAAGCCTATTACTTTGTACAACAATTGTTCCAAATACTTCAAATAAATTGTGATCATGGATTTATGCATAGAGGAGAGAATCTTGATGGCTAATGTATTGCCATTTATTTATTTGTTGTACACCAATGTTCTTCATGGCTTGAGATAAAAAAGTCCTATATCATTCAGAATTTATGATTTTTCCTTTGGGTAACTTCGTGCAGCAGACTATCTTGATAGCGGACACATTTGGCTCGAATATTGGCTATATTTGTTACTTAATAGCTTAGTCAAGGCACCGGCGAGTGTTATGTTGGCCAGATGTGTTCCAGCGGTCCAACCGGTGAAATGGTCCAACCTCGGGTTTTACTCCAGGTGTTGTGAGGACCAGGCATGGCTCAATGAAAATAGAAAATCATGCGACGCCTGGTGGAAACGTTCAGTCAGTCGAAGCCAAGGAAAACTGCAGATGTGGGCCAAATATGGGCCGGACATTCTTAAGTACGTGTCTTCTCCCATGGTTTAAAGACAAGAGGACTCCAAGCCTACTGACCTCAGCCTATCCTGTGAAATGTTTCAACTATGTGCTGGACATTCATGGTTCTTTAACAGTGACTTTGGCACAGTTGCTTTTCCTGTAGCACCTCCATGAATGTCCCTGCAGTGTATGTAGATTCTTCATTTTAGCTAACTTCACTGCAAATAATCCTTTGGGATATTTTTGTGTGTGAGCTAGTTTGATCTAAAGGAAGATTCTGGTCCACAGGCTCCCCTCTGGGTACCCCAGAACCACTGGTGCTTCTTACTCCACCACGGTGCCTCACAGCCAATCGCACGCAGCACGGTGTCCTCCTCACATGGCTCCCTCCGGCCAACCACTCCTCACCCATCGACCGATATATCATGGAGTTCCGCCTCGGGGAGAGGTGGGAAGTTCTGGATGACTTGATCCCATCCACTGAGACTGAACTCATAGCAAGAGATCTCGTTCAGGTCAGTTAGATTCACAGTTTTTAAATGGAAACCTGGCTTTTAATGGCTTCATGCTTTTCTGTCTTTGGAAGTAGAGTGGTGGCGGGGTAAAGTCTGGAGAACAGTCCACGGGAAGTTAATTAACAGTCACCTTTTTTTATTTATGAACTTCTTATTTCATTGTGCCAAACCAAACTAATCACAGGACTATTCTATTTGTACACAGGCCATATTTTTGTCATGAAAAGAATCATCAAAGACAAAGTTTGTATTCTTCTTTTCATTTCAGTTCCAGGCTGATTAAAAACTTGAAATTACAGACAGGCTGTAACTGCAGGAAAATATTAAAAGAAGACATCTGAAAACAATTATTGTCCTGCTGTCACACGAATGAATGTTCTTTATATTATCATATATTACCCAGTTCCAAAAACACTGGTCACACAGTGCTTTGTTATTACACCGCAATACAAAAACCAGTCAGTTAGATGAACGTAAAAGAGTATATTCGGTGCATCACTCTGACAGGAGTCCTGGTATGAGTTTCGAGTGATGGCAGTCATGGATGACCTGATCAGTGAGAGCAGCAATGTAGTGGGGGTGTCTAGCACAGGTGAGTGTCTTTTCATAGAGATGCTATGTCCTTTGTTAGGAAAGGATAAGTGATTTTTTGCTATCTCTAACATCTCATTATAACCCCTTCATTGCCTCAGCAGACCCTTTCCCACCTCCAGAGTTGCCTGAAGAGGGGCTGGCGCGGCCCGTGGTGGCAGGTGTTGTGGCAACTATATGTTTTCTGGCAGCGGCGGTACTGTTCAGCACTCTAGCAGCTTGCTTTGTCAATAAGCAACACCGTCGAAAACTGAAACGCAAGCCAGGTTGGCTCCTCACTCTTTGCCTAGTTGAAATATATTAGATATTATATACGTCTGTTATTTGGTGGGTTGTTCATAGGCCATCAGGGCACAGGCGAATGGGCCTGAAGACTGTCATTTGAACACAAAATTATCACAAAGCATACTTGAAGCTAGTGTTGTTTGTAGTCCTTCCTGCCAGCCTGAGAATCTTGCCTCTTTGATGGCGAATGAGGGATCTTATTGTGTGTAACCACGATCCCATTTCTTATAATGTGTCCCAGTGTCTAACTTATACTTGTGCTGTTAAAGAAAGGAAATGATGAATCTAAATATGTTTGTCCTCTTAGATCCTCCCTTATCGGTGACACACTTCAGGAAAAGCATTGAGTCGCCGTAAGTAAAGACATTTCAGAAAACAAGCATTTTGCCAGAGGTGGCTAAAGACTGTTCATCTTCTCTTGCACCTTTTACTAAATTTTTATTTCCATTCATGTTGTGACAAGGCATGCTTTTTAGCAGTGAATAACAGGAAACGTGCTTTTATACACAAGGTAAATTGACAAGAGAGGCTCGATCTAAGAACAAGTCACCTAAATGTTAAAAACAAAAAAAAACAACAAAAAAAACCAAAACAAAACAAAAAAAAAAACATGATTCGGCTTTTTGAGAGGGTGTGGAAGAACATGTACAGAGGCAGCCTCCAGCAGATCATGGGCAAATTGAGCAGAGTTCAAAGCAGCAAAGTCAGCATTTCAAACACATTACCCAGAGTTCCCAAGCTGCTGTATGTGTATTGATTTTTGATCCATCTGTACTCTTTAACTTCAAAGGCTGTGTGCTTCCTGCATGATTCTCGGTGTTTAACGTTGCCGTTCTTTGTACAGTACCAGCTGTGTGTGTATATATGTTTGTCTGTAAATCTTGTGTATGTATGACTGCATTTCAATCCCCAAAGATGCTCATTTCTGAAAATAATATCTGTAAGTCCCATTCAAAGTCAGCTGCTTGTGAATTTAGTTACGTGTAAGTCATCAGTGTCAGATCGCCTTTGTCTGTCTTTATTAAATGGTCCAAACAGGTCAAAAGAATTTACTCTTAGACCTTCCTGCATGTAGTATAGTTAGTGATGAACCAGGCCCATGTCGTTTGTCTCCCATCGCAGGCCTCCTCTTACCCCCTTGCCAGGGGTAGAGCCCTGCTGGGACGAGCCTGCCAGGAGCAGTTTCTTGCCCCCGCCGGCCAGCCCCCAGTGAGTGCCTGCCTGCACCAAAATACAGAGTGCGCTGCTGTGCACTGGCTTGGCTGCATGGTTGATGCATTGCATAGAAATGACCAGCAGACACACGTAGTTGTATTGGAGGCTATTCAAGCCGTATTTGCATGCACAGACTTTAACACACTATACAAAGAATAAATTTGCATCAGCTCTGTTGCATGTACAACAAAATACAGCGTATATCCACTGATAACAATTTGCAGTAAAGCCAGAGATTATTCATACCCATGAGAGATTTTGATTTAATGTGAATTGTTATTTGACGGATAGGTTTCTTCTGGCAGAAAATGATGGAGACAAAAGATAATGTGTTGAAGTGCTGTCAATCACATTGTAGTTCCCTCTGCAAATTCTGTCCTGAACTATGGTTTGGATTCTGTTATGGCAAACAAAAATGCTGATATTTGATACTCAATATGCCGATACGCGAAACTCACTGTTAACCATTATGTGGTTGAGAGTTTAGATGCGTCTTCAAGCCAAGTACTTCTGGAGACTGTCTTGTACTCCAGAATCTTCATGTAATGCTGTTTTCCAAGGTTCAGACGAGGTTCAAAGATCACTACCAAGGCCATCAGTTTGCAATCAATATTTCCAAATATCTCAAACAAAGGTAACATGTAAGGTCCAGGAAAGTCGCACTCTGAAGATAGTGTTTCTTTGGTGTCTTGTGGGCTGCTGCAGTACCATGGCAGTACAACTTAATGGCATGGCATTTATGCAGAAAAACTTGCCTGTTGTAATGAAACTCCTACTACTATCACATTCATGTGATCTCACCTTAATGAAAAAATGTTTTCTGGAAGAATATATTAGGCAGCATGATAAAAGAAAAAAAGAAAACAAACAAAAAAAAACCTGGCATTGGGCAGCTTCAGACCTCACAACAAATGGTGATCTGACATCATTATCATACTGGCCCAACCAGAGTCCAGAGCGAAATTCCACCAAGAGTCAGTGATGGTAAGACAGTGGGTGTCACAGTGATGGCAAGAAAGCCAAACACCTGGAGATCTTGGTAGGAGAAAATGTGTCTACAAAATCCAGTGGATACATGCATAAAGTTTAATAAGAATAATATTGATTGTTTCATGGCATTGCCATCAGTAAGAAAGGGTATGAATAATTTTGGACATGACAGTTTTAATAAAAAAAACATATGAATTGTAAAATTTGCTCATTTATATTCTCACATAATGCCTTATGGTCATTCTCCTTTATTGTATTTCCAACCATAGAGAAAATAACAAATTATAGCAAATTAGATTATACAATATGGATATACATAGTGTTGGGCTTTACCATAAAACCTTGCATTCAGTGACCTAGTGCAGTAAATGTTGAGTATGCTGCTCCTGGTCTGGGCAAATGAGGCCTGGTTAGATGTCATCTACTTTTCTCACGTCACCATTTGCTGCAGCATATGGAAATTGGTCTCACATCTTCTCAAGAAGATGTAGATTCAATAGACTTGTCATACAGTTGTCATGGTTACATTGTTAGTTCTTTTCTCATTCCATCATGGTGATTTGGTTCGTCATCTGATGCCCTATCAGGAGGCTGCTGCTGCTGCCAGAAACTGGTCATTATCATAATGCAGTTAATTATGGCTGCCTTGATCGAGTGCTTGGGTTTTGTGTTGTGCTATTTGTTTAGAAACTGCAATCATGCCTACCATATTTATTTATAGCATCAGATTTTTTTTTGTGTGTGTGTTTTGTTTTAAAAAGCTTAACCCGCTCAACCTTTGGGTTTCAGTAGCTATGTGTTGCATTAAGCCAGGCCCTTGTGTCTGTATTTATTTTTGCAGGTTATCATCGGGGAAGATAAGTCCAGACAGCTCCACTACATCTCGGCCTCGCTCTGTTTCATCAGAGGGCTCCCATGGTCCAGGCCTATACGTCAGAAAGCTGCCCAGCCCTCAGAGAGAAAAAGAGAAAGAACTCTCCTTCTACAAGAAAACCAAGCGTGCCATAACCAGCAAGAAATACAGTGTGTCCAAACATGAGGCAGAGGTCACCACGCCCATTGAGCTGATAAGCCGTGGTCCCGATGGCCGCTTTGTCATGGAGACCAGCCCACCTCCCTGCCGCATCCAGGGTTTCCCCTTCGCAGAGGAGTCTGACATGTACCCTGAGTTCCGGCAATCTGATGAGGAGAATGATTTTGACCCCGGGCCTCTACCGCCCATCATGCCCACGCTGCGGCCCCAGCTCTCCCCAACGTCCTCCAGCCTGGAGTCAACGCAGCCCCCCACCTACAGTCCCCGCCTACACAGGCCCATGGAAGGTATGAGCTTTGCAGAAGGCAGTGCTCTTCATGCCTCAGGGCAGGCCCCGGCCTCCCGCTACAGGGGCTTTCCCCAAGGCCCTTTCTATGGATATCTAGGCAGCCGCACTGAATCAGGGATTCCACCACCATTCTACATGCCTGACATCAGCCCGCGTAGCTCTGCTCTGTCCTCGCCTCCAGGCACCGTTGAGGGGCCCTTTGGTTACCCCTCCATCCCTGAGGAGAGTGGTGAGATGGAGCACCTTCAGTACACTGCCTCTGGCCTTTCTCTGTCTCACACACACAGCCCTCCTCCCCACTCACCTGAAAGCTGGCAGCCTCATGAGTTACCCTTTCTCGGTCTAGAGGGCCCACGGTTCAGATACCCACCTCACCATACTTTACATCATCCCCAAGACCTCCCTGACCCACCCCCATACCCTCCTCACTCTCTCCCCCCTAGTCGCCTACGCCTCCCTCCCCTAAAGGATGGCGTAAGCCCTGGACTCCTGCAGCTGGAGGTTCCTGTGGCTCCCCCAGGCAGAGACAGGCCCCCAGGGCCTCCGATTAGGCATTTAGCTATGCAACAGGCCCAGAGTCTCGGCCAGCTCAGACACACGGCCCACGGTGTGGGTGTACCAGTGTTGCCTTACCCTGACCCGGCAGCCCGTGCAGGGAGCCCAAGCACAGCCCCCAGTAGTAGCCCTCAGTCCTGGCTCAGCCCAAGGGCAGGGCGCCGGGCGGACCCCAGCCTACCCCCGCTTGTACTCCAGCCCTCCCGTCTATCGCCACTTTCCCAAAGCCCCCTTAGCACCCAGCCAGGTTCCCCAGATATTCTAGTGCGGCCCCCTCCACGCCCAAGCATCCTTCGGACCTCTCGGTCTCTGGAGATGCCCGAGATTACCTTGCAGCCCTCGGCCACTATTGGCTTCTCCCGGAGGTCCTCCCTGACCACCTCTCCCACTCAGAGTCAGGGTGCCAAACAGCCCAGCCCCAGTTACCATGCTCACATGTCCTATGCCTCCACTGCAGCCAGTTACCCCTCCCAGTCCCCCTCTCCCCCTCCAGAAGGCAGGGATGTTTTCGGGCAGAGGCCATCCCAGAGAAGGACAGAGGAGGATATTCTACCCTCAGAGCCCTCCCAGCTCCAGATATCAGCCTCAGGGTAGGTGACATATTCGAGTAGAGAATAGTCTTATATTTATTTAAGGAGGAGACTTTTCTCCTTGTCTGTTCTCTTTTCCAAATTTCCTCAGTATTTACCCACAACCTTACCTTGATGTTTTCGTTTAGGAATAATTAAGATGCATATTTACTTTAATATGCAGAAGGCATGTAATTGCATTTAGCACACGCTGTGTAAGTTAATTAAAATTGCAGCGCTCTAACTTTGACAATGAAATGAAATGGCTTGTGAAAGCTCAGTTTGGTTTTAGGTGTTGTACGTTTTTGTCTTAATTATTTTCTAATGCCAGTTTAATTTCAAAATAAAATTATAATGCAAATGTTAAGTCAGCTGCAAAAGTAAGGTTTTAATGAAGCACTAAACTACTGGTGACAGAAGTCATCGAGTTCACTGTTTTAATAAATTGTGCTTCTTTTTTCTGTCTCCCAGTTTGGAAATCAAAAATTTTATTAAATGCATTTGCTGCCACTGGAAGAAAATTAAGTTTGATCAGGTAAATTATTGTTGGCAGTATGAAAGTAAAAAATCAAGAGAGGCATTTTTGACATTTATACTATTCTGTGATTTAATAATCTAACCCTAAAAACATACAAACTGTAACCAGTAGCTTTAGAGTTAATCCCTAATTCTTTATGAAGCTGCTATCACTTTTAGGCCTGTATGACCTGGGACGACTAAAGAGCAAAGAGGCCAAATGAAATGATTTCCTGAAGGAAGATAAAATCAGATAGCCACAACCTTGGAACTCAAAATGTTTTGTGGATTGTACTAAGAAATGATATAGCAGTCCTTATGTTAATAACTTGATAAGGTTTCAAAATAACTCCTTATCACTGAGCGCTTTACCGTTGTTGCATTATTAGAAAGTTCTTTCCTATAAGGATAAAATGTCTCATATAATAATGCCATTACAGCAAATACCATCACACCTTTTTCCACTTACATCCACTTTGCCCCATATGTAGAGCTTCAGACACAACATTTTTTTTTTTGTATTTTTACATCTGCATCAAAACACAGCTGAGACTTGTTGACATTTATGTCATATAAGGTTGCTCAACATGACTAGCCCCCCCGACACCCAGCTAAACAACCCTAGAGGCTACAGTCATGTTGTAGCTACAACCGCGAGGCAGAGACATGCTCCTGCACCATCACTGGCCTATAAGAGAAGGTAGCTTATAGGGCTGCTGCTTTGTAGAGGGTAAGGGTCTTACCTGATTTGTTTTTGATTGATCTCAGCTATCTGGGCAGCGTTGTTGTGACCCGGTCCCCTACGCCACAATAGGTAAGGGTCGGACCCATGTCTGAGAGGGGAGGGGTCAGCAGGGGGAGGGCTCTAATCACACTCTCCTTTAAAGGGGAATCGCTTTGGGTTGTGCCTCTGAGCAGGATTCAAGTGAAGTATAACTAATGAAAATAATGATTGCAGGACACATTTGTCAATACAGTTCAAAGGCACAGTCAGCCTGCTGTGGCGTTGGCTACAGTAAATATGCTTGAGGAGTGGTTTTGGACTGTGGTTAAGTATTTGATTTAGCATTTTTTCATTTTTTGAATACATAAATGCTTCTCTTCAATAAAAAAAAGAAAGAAAAAAAAGCCTTGAATCAATCAGGACAGGCATGAATGATAGAATGGAGTATTCCCCTTTAAAGTTTTGTTCCATGTGCAAAATGCCATGCATGCATTCTCTAAACTTCTCTCTTTGACCAAACAAGTAACAACAATTCTCAAACTAAATTCTTTGTTACATCTTTTGTCCTTAGTGCTTTCGTTTTTTCTGTCATGTGACTGTTTTAATGGCCATTTCCTCTTCCTGTCATGTGACTTGTTCTTTAACGGCCATTTCCTCTTCCTGCCATCTCCTCCCGTCAGCATGGTGAAGCCTCTGTACGCAGTGTTCATGTTTATGAAAGTGTGCTGTAAAGTGTTTATGTTTATGGAAATGTACTGTATTTTAGCACACTGTGGCCTCTGCACACAGTTTATTTGATAATGAAAATGTCTTTTATCTGTCCAGGACTATTGCAATTCTCAGATTTGTCTCCCCCTCTCTGCTAATGGCTCTCAATCTCTCTCTCCACAGTGACAAATGATGGACAGCATCTCTAAAGCTTTGTGTTCCTATGCCTTTTGAAACAGTTCATGTTTGGTACAACAGCTTGACTTAATGAGATCATTAAGTCAGGTTTTAAAACTTTTTGTATTCAGACATTTGAGCCTCTTGGAGCTGAACTTAAGTGTAAAGGGGTTGGGAGGTTATTTAAACTTGATTTAATCTTTCTATGAGAGATGGACAGCAAAACCAGAGTATTCGTTATGAGGTAAACTTTGTGAAACGGATTATGAAAGTAAAGATTCTTGATATGATTATTATTTCTTTTGCTGATTATACACTGATTATTCTCATCCAACTTGGCATGTATCACTCATGAAATGAAAATAGTTTTAGAAACAACTTCCTGCTTTTTTCTTTTTATAACGGTACATATTCATGTTGGCACACTGAGCAAACAAATGCTGAGTGATGCACGTACTTGGAAGGGGTCTGCAACCTTTTTTGTGAGGGTCAGCATATGCGCCCATTAGCTAAACAATAACATAAGTTAGACCTGGTTTAAGATAATGTAGATTCTGTTTATGTGCGTTACAGTAAATTCATTATTTTGATTGCAGTTCTTGGAGATTCATGAAACAGTTCTATTCTAACACACAATGTAGCCTTATTACAGGGGTAATAGTTTCAAAATCATGTAGAAAACGGGAAAAAAATATCTTATGATCTTTTAACATCAGAAGTATGCCCATCAGCAAAAAATAAGGAAAAACTGCTATGTTGTCCAAGTGTCATTTTCTGACACTGTCCAGGACCAGGCCACAGGACCAACAGTCTGAGCAGAGATCCCCAGACCTTCCTCTCATCATCCACTTTATCTCCATCAGGGAAACACTGAGATGTTCCCAAGCTAAATGAAAGATATATTCCCTCCAGGGAGTCCTGGGTCTGCCTCGAGGCTTCCTTCCGACAAGACATGTCAAAACACCTGCCCTTGAAGATGTCTAGCAGGCATCCTGATCAGAGGATCAAGCGCACTGCCTCAGCTGGCTTCCTTCGTTGGAGGCTACAGTGACTCTTCTTTGAGTACTTTCCAAAAAACTGAGCTCCTCTAATGGTTGACTTAGTCACCCTTCAAAAAAAGCTCAGGAGCTTGCATGTGCGACCTCCTGCTATAGTTCACTACTCATATTTCGTGACCGTAGGTAAGTTTTGGAATTTAGATCAACCAGAAAATTGAGAGCATTTCCTTTTGGCTCAGCTCTCTCTTCAGCATGACAGACCAGAACAGACCAGTCTACCCCAGGCCACATGAACAAGACCCTAAGATACTAATCTCCTAATCTCCTCAACAAGTTGAGGCAGTAGCCATTCTCAGCCCAGAGTGGATGAATCTATCTGAGGAGCATGGCCTCAGATTTGGAGGGGCTAGTTCTCATCTCGGCTGTAAACTATCCCAGTGATGGTTTGAGGTCTGTGGTCAATGAAGCCAACTGGACCATGTCATCTACAGAAAGTGGAGATGCAGTCCTGAGCTGACCGCCATGTTACTCTGATTGCCCTATAGTTAAAGGTGAAAATTCTGTCCATGCTATGAACAGAAGTGGTGACCGGCAGCAGCAAGGCATTGGCCACCACCTACCAGAAATGGGTCTCACCTACTGCCAGCAAAGCAAACCAAGCTCTCATGGTAGTACTGGGATGAGGCGGCCTTTTGAAAAAGGCAGTATTGCTCACACTGTTGAGGCACCTCCCACAAAACACAAGGTAGACAGTCAAAAACAAACGATGACTGGCTGGGCACACTCTTACAGACCTTCCAGTATCCTTGCACATGTAAGGAGCTGGTCTAGTGTTCCAAGTCCAAGAAAAAAAACGCTTTGTTGCTGTAGTCTGAGGGTCAGCTAGAAGGTGGACTCTTCTCCTCAGCATTGTGGTATATGGCAATGGAATTATGGTTCTACATCAGAGTTACATTTTCCTCACCTGAAATGTTATATCTATCCTCTGTAGGTGCATCAGCAAGCATGTCATTTTCTTTGATATGTTTAAAATCTTACTCAACTTATCAGGCTCATCTTTGAAGTGCTTCTCACACCAAAATTGATTCTTTGTACTGGACATTTCAGACACCACATTTCTAGAAAAAAAAATTACACTTACAGTTCAGCCTCTTCCAACAAATTTTGTCCAACTGGGCTGAAAAGTTGGGCTCGCCATGATTTGTTCTAAATGTTGCTTCCAGTTTTCAAGGCATGTTCTCTGTGGCAGCATGTTAGTTAATGGATGTAGTTTCAGTAGAGTGTCAACCGGTTAAAACCCTTTTAATAAACCAATGTAGCTTATGTATTAATGCAGGCACATGTGTCAAAGGTTGCTGATCCCTAAAATTAAAGTTGCCAAAAACTGGGATATTGGAGGATTTAAAGAGAGAATTTTACAGTTAAAGAAATTATTTTCATTTTATGAGTTTTATACAGCAAAAATACAAATATTGTCCACATTTCTGAAGCAGTCACTTCTTAAAGACCCAAACCTGAATTAGTGCAGTAAGACTGATAGCTGGTAAATTACTTTTATTAACACCTAAAATTGGAGAACCAAATAAGAATTTCCATCAAATACCCTAAAAAAATAAATTTGTGACTTGAGTCACTCTATTTTATTATTTTTATTTAATCTTGTACTTGGTCTTTGATGAAGGTACTGTTTAAGAACAAGAATAATTTCACCAAATCCACTACCACCTTCTCTCAACTCTTCTTTCTTTTACTCTCTTTTTCATTATTTCTCTCTGTCTTTCTTTGTGTCTAACCTTTATCATCCATCAATGCAGATAGAGTGGAATTTCATCATGTTAGTGAAACGGCTCTCCATAGAAGTTCAAGTGATCATCAAATCTCATGATAACATCCACTGGAAATAGCGATGAAAGTGTTGTTTTGCTTTTTCACTCTGAGACGTGACCAACACAACTGCTGGATTAATACGCGACAATGTATGCTGTGCTGTCTCTCGTCTTTTCAGGGAACCTCTAGGTGCGTCTAGTGATACTGCCGGGTCTGAGAGTTTACCAGCACTGCTACACCACTGTATTACTAAAGCCAAGGGAGTGGCTGCAAACAACAATAACAACACAACATCCACAAGGAGAACAGGTTAGTCTGATGATTAGAGAAAAGAGCCCATCCTCTGATGCTTAGACTGGTGTGTTACTGGTGTGCCTCTCTCGCAGGCGTGTCTCCCTCTCAGACCCAGCAGCAATCTCAGACACCCCAAGAGGCAGAGGATCTCAGCTTCCACAGAAAGAGGAAAAGGCAAAACAAGAAGCACCCCTACCACTATTTGACCTCCTTCCTTCACCGCAGGCAGTCTGAGGAGGACCAGACAGGTATTCTGGCCAGTGCAGACTCTGAGGGCCCAAATTATGGGACTCTACGCTGACCAGGTTGCCCGTCAAGCCATTGGACTCAATTCAACTGGCCCTTCCTGAAAAAAACAAAAAACAAAAAACAAAAAAAAAAATCCCACCTCTGCCCTCCCTGCCCCATCACAGTAAAAAAAAACAAAAAAACAAATATGTTTCTTATAACCTCCAGAAGCTGATCTGTGTTTGGGTAGCAGGAAACATCCCCCTGAATTCTTCAGGGTTTGAAATCTCATCTGAAGAGAAGAACAATGGCTTTTCTGAAGTTTCACCACTACTCCTCTCTAAGGATTTTCACTTGAAATGCTCTGAAAATATATTATGTATATAAATAGTAAACAAGGGAACTAAGTCCCTTACAGTAATAATGTTGGTTGAATGTCACACCATTAAATATTTTTCACTCACTGGTCATTGAGGGGTCCAAAGTTTAGGTTTTTCAGTGGTTCAGCACTGTTAACTGGTGCATCCTCATACAGGGACAGGAAGCACCTTTCCTACAATCAAATAGTGCAGTTATAAACACAGGGTTCTTACCACAAATATACCTCAGAGTAACGCAGAGTTGCTGTAATTCTTGTGGCTGTAGTACTTGACCTTTTCGCATATGAAACGTATGATTAAAAGGTTTATATCACTCACCACTCATTAAAAAGGATAAACGGCCTGTTATCTAATTTACGGTTTTAATTATTGAAGCTGGCATATTGTGTACTTTGATTTGTGATCTGCCAACCATTAGAGGACAGTCTTAACTTTAGTGCTTGATGGCTAGTGTGTTTACACTCACTGGCAGCCAGCATTAAACAAAGATAAGCCTCATGAGCTCTCAAAATTTGGGACATTTACTACAACACTGAAAAACAAAAAACATGTATGTTGAAATTGGCCCTTTGCCTAACACAAAATCAAAGTGAACTGGCTGGGACACTTTACAGACCTTCCAGTATCCTTGCACATGTAATGAGCTGGTCTAGTGTTCCAAGTCCAAGAAAAAAAACGCTTTGTTGCTGTAGTCTGAGGGTCAGCTAGAAGGTGGACTCTTCTCCTCAGCATTGTGGTATATGGCAATGGAATTATGGTTCTACATCAGAGTTACATTTTCCTCACCTGAAATGTTATATCTATCCTCTGTAGGTGCATCAGCAAGCATGTAATTTTCTTTGATATGTTTAAAATCTTACTCAACTTATCAGGCTCATCTTTGAAGTGCTTCTCACACCAAAATTGATTCTTTGTACTGGACATTTCAGACACCACATTTCTAGAAAAAAAAATTACACTTACAGTTCAGCCTCTTCCAACAAATTTTGTCCAACTGGGCTGAAAAGTTGGGCTCGCCATGATTTGTTCTAAATGTTGCTTCCAGTTGTCAAGGCATGTTCTCTGTAGCAGCATGTTAGTTAATGGATGTAGTTTCAGTAGAGTGTCAACCGGTTAAAACCCTTTTAATAAACCAATGTAGCTTATGTATTAATGCAGGCACATGTGTCAAAGGTTGCTGATCCCTAAAATTAAAGTTGCCAAAAACTGGGATATTGGAGGATTTAAAGAGAGAAGTCATAATTTTACAGTTGAAGAAATTATTTTCATTTTATGAGTTTTATACGGCAAAAATACAAATATTGTCCACATTTCTGAAGCAGTCACTTCTTAAAGACCCAAACCTGAATTAGTGCAGTAAGACTGATAGGTGGTAAATTACTTTTATTAACACCTAAAATTGGAGAACCAAATAAGAAATTCCATCAAATACCCTAAAAAAATAAATTTGTGACTTGAGTCACTCTATTTTATTATTATTATTTTTATTTAATCTTGTACTTGGTCTTTGATGAAGGTACTGTTTAAGAACAAGAATAATTTCACCAAATCACATACCACCTTCTCTCAACTCTTCTTTCTTTTACTCTCTTTTTCATTATTTCTCTCTGTCTTTCTTTGTGTCTAACCTTTATCATCCATCAATGCAGATAGAAAGTGGAATTTCATCATGTTAGTGAAACGGCTCTCCATAGAAGTTCAAGTGATCATCAAATCTCATGATAACATCCACTGGAAATAGCGATGAAAGTGTTGTTTTGCTTTTTCACTCTGAGACGTGACCAACACAACTGCTGGATTAATACGCGACAATGTATGCTGTGCTGTCTCTCGTCTTTTCAGGGAACCTCTAGGTGCGTCTAGTGATACTGCCGGGTCTGAGAGTTTACCAGCACTGCTACACCACTGTATTACTAAAGCCAAGGGAGTGGCTGCAAACAACAATAACAACACAACATCCACAAGGAGAACAGGTTAGTCTGATGATTAGAGAAAAGAGCCCAACCTCTGATGCTTAGACTGGTGTGTTACTGGTGTGCCTCTCTCGCAGGCGTGTCTCCCTCTCAGACCCAGCAGCAATCTCAGACACCCCAAGAGGCAGAGGATCTCAGCTTCCACAGAAAGAGGAAAAGGCAAAACAAGAAGCACCCCTACCACTATTTGACCTCCTTCCTTCACCGCAGGCAGTCTGAGGAGGACCAGACAGGTATTCTGGCCAGTGCAGACTCTGAGGGCCCAAATTATGGGACTCTACGCTGACCAGGTTGCCCGTCAAGCCATTGGACTCAATTCAACTGGCCCTTCCTGAAAAAAAACAAAAAAACAAAAACAAAAAAAAAAAATCCCACCTCTGCCCTCCCTGCCCCATCACAGTAAAAAAAAACAAAAAAACAAATATGTTTCTTATAACCTCCAGAAGCTGATCTGTGTTTGGGTAGCAGGAAACATCCCCCTGAATTCTTCAGGGTTTGAAATCTCATCTGAAGAGAAGAACAATGGCTTTTCTGAAGTTTCACCACTACTCCTCTCTAAGGATTTTCACTTGAAAATGCTCTGAAAATATATTATGTATATAAATAGTAAAACAAGGGAACTAAGCTTCCTCTTACAGTAATAATGTTGGTTGAGTATGTCACAACACATTAAATATTTTTCACTCACTGGTCATTGAGGGGTCCATAAGTTTAGGTTTTTCAGTGGTTCAGCGTACTGTTAAGCCTGGTGCATCCTCATACAGGGACAGGAACGCACCTTTCCTACAATACAAAATAGTGTCAGTATATAAACACAGGGTTCTTACCACAAAATATACCTCAGAGTAAACGCAGAGTTGCTGTAATTCTTGTGGTATACTGTACGTACTTGACCTTTTCGCATATGAAAAGTATGATTAAAAAGGTTTATATCACTCACCACTCATTAAAAAGGATAATACGGCCTACCGTTATCTAATTTAGACGGATTTTATTATTATTGATAGCTGGCATATTGTGTTTACTTTGATTTGTGATCAAATGCCAACCATTAGAGGACAGTGTCTTAACTTTAGTGCTTGATGGCTCAGTGTGTTTACACTCATCATGGCAGCACAGCATTAAGACAAAGATCATAGCCTTCATGAGATCTCTCAAACTAATTTGGGACATTTATGCTGAGCAGACGTTGGACTGAAGAGCGGCGCAACAAATTGTGAAGTGTATGCATGTATGTCTTTATTAAGGAATCATTTGTGAAATGTGGCACGTCTCGGGGTGCCCCCTTTATTTTGCCTTTGTTATTATTTTTCTAACATAAACTGCCTTTTTTTCCTTTGCCTTCTCATATTAGTCACTCAAAGGGAGTGAGGGACTCAAATATTATGTGTGGTTTTACTTTTCTCTGCCAAGGACACATGAAAGAAAATGCTACAGAGGATGGAAAGCTCTTGTTTTGATTATTTCAAACATTTAAGTACAAGGACGGCACCGGAATACTTGTAAAAATGAAGAATACAGATATTAGGACTAGCCTGGCCACCATACCCATTCACTTTGCAAAAATTCTCTTTGGTGTAATGGATCTGGTACCTCTCCCCTTCACAGCGATTTTCAGCGGTACAGAATGTACCGACGCGGCGGGGGTGGGCTTTAACGTGATGACTCATACAGGATCCTCCAACGAACCACGATTCAAAACAACAAAGACGGTTTCAGAATTGCTAATAACACCTCAAATCAACATGTTTTTACTGCAAAGCAGACGGTAGTCATTCACCGACATTTCTACTCCACAGCATGCCGTTTCTTTTGTCTTTTGTTGATATGATTGATACTGGTGTGGTTGTTTGATTGAATGCTGATCCGATGGTGTCCAGAGGCAGTTTCTTCTGCATCCTTTGGTACGGTCCCCAAGAAATCAAAGTCAAATCTTGAGAAACCAGACTAACCCTATGAATCAAAGAGAAAAATAATTAAGATGGCTGGCCAGGCTAGTTAGGACTAGAAAAAAAAAGGAAGAAATCACAAGCACTGTACATCCAAAAAGAACAAAGTGGTACAGTGTGGATGTTAATGTTGTATAGTAACTGTTAGATGAGAATGTGACCGCTTCTTAGAGCTGTTAACAAGCAATGGGAAATATTCAAACAAATGGCCACCCTGACTGTTTAACAACTGTATATTACTTGCTAGCTACTTTTGTGTATGTTTGTTAATTTTTTCAACACTAACCGATAATGAATGTATGTTTTGCTGTACAGGAAATGAATGTCCCAATATCACAGTGCATTGAATGATCCATTATATTGCTTCTAGTGTAGCTGTGATTGGTGAGATGACCTGTTGGCACATTAAGTCCAAATTCCTGTATGCGGTCCCACGCAGGTTCTGAGACAAGTTCCCTTTGCTCTGTCGGCTACAATAATATTTTTCATTGTCTTGCTAATGCTGGTTCAATCACTCAAAGACATATCAATCAGATCACCATCTCCTACAATTAAATCAGAGGCTTTCCGCTAAATATCCACATGAATCACTCCGAAATCTTTCAGCAAGTGAGAAAGTGGTGATTGTCTGAAAGTGTGTGTCACAGCACACATTCTACTTTAACAAGTTGGTTTCATGTGAGATACAAAGGGGAAAAAAATCTATATTTGTTATGTACTGTACATGGTGTGTATTGTATTTGTAAAGAGAAATCAAACCATGTTTTACAGGAAGACCTTCTTGTATGAGGATGTATGAAAAAAACAGGAAGGATCCCATGTTAAAAGAAATTAGATTATATATCAAAGTATTTGCTTACAGTACGGCTTTAAGTGGATGATGTTTATAAAATATTTTAAGGTGCCTAATTTGTCATACTTTAGCAGACGTTATTTTATCTGAGAAGAAAAGAAAACTTAATGTTAGTACCGTACAGTGTATTATTGCCATAGCCCGCTGGCCGCACAAGTTGAGTAATATTTTCTCTGATGTATAGTATGTGGATGCCCATTGGGGAAAGCTTTAGAAGCAGAAAAGTGTTGCCCTCTATTATATTTCTGGAACAAAGTAATACTGTATTTTGCCCGTTCATGAGCACACATGTAGATTCACTCCAGATCTCTTCGCCTTCACGTGTCCAAAGCAAATAAACTGAAGGAAACATTTTTTCTAAGAGTAATGGACATGCTGTAGTCATGTACAAAACGTGCTGTGGAGGAAATTGTGTTTACATTAGTTTGATGAAGACAAGTGTGTTAGGGCATAGTTGCTTTGAACATTACGACTTGGTGCTATGTTTAACTTTGTGGTGCTGTAGAATAGAGGTCTAAAGATTTTTTTCTGTTTCCACAAGCAACTTTCTCAGCCCTGTGGGCCTGAGCAGCTAAACTAGCTCCGGTAGACACTATAGGTCCTTATCATAACAGTGTGACGGCAGTGATAGACAATACTGGAAAGTAGACATATAACCTCAAATAATAGAGACTTGTGACATTCAAATGAACTCAAAATGACCTGTTTTCTATAGTGTGTTTGCAATGTCTGTCTGTGCTTCCAAGGTACCCTCTCTAAAGTATATTTGTGATGATATTGAGATTATTAACCCAGCCTGAAAGGAGAAACATAATCTGACTTCAGTTAGCATCCACCACAGGACACGTGGGAGAGAATCTGAGAGCACCGTCAGGTCACGTGGGGATCTTTTCTACGCACTTCCTGTTGCTCTTTGGTTAACATCGCTGTTTTTCAAGCACACTACTGCAGGGGCGTAACCGTCTCACATCATCCCACCACCTTTTTGAAGGAAGAATTCCTATTAGTACTGTACAGTATAGCCATGAGTAGTCACATTTGTATTTATTCTTCTGGTGGAAAGGTATCGGAAAACCTCATACATCCTCCACACTGGTTTTTACGAATGGATGTTGTCTTCCGGGCTTTCTTTTGTTTTTCCTCACATATTCAGCAGAAACATGTACAGTGTTTAAGAGGGCTGCTTTGGACGTACTGTTAGCTAAGCTTTTAATTTCCATTTTCTTTGTTTTGAGTTTTTCTGCTTACAGCTTTTAGTGCATCACTAGTTGCTGGTAGGATGATATTTAGAAAAGATTTGATTATTTTCTTGTATTAATCTTGCATGTAGAGACAATACAAAAACGCCTATTTAGCAATCATTCATGGACATCCAAGCTGGTTGTTATTGGACGGAAATTAGAAGTATGTAGTATTTTCTATATTCTCTGTTTTTTCATGTGTACCAGCACTGAGAAACTAGAATGTATAATTATCGTAGGCTACAATGGGCACTACATCGTTGACTGTTTTAGCAATGCTCATACTCAAGCAAACCAAGTAGTGCTTAAAGGAAAAAAAAACTTACCACATTTCATTTCACATTCATCCACTGAACTCTGTGCTTTACATCACATGTTTACATTCTGTATTTTATGTTTTTGTTTTTTGTGCATAATCTGTTTCCATAATGTTCATATGTAAATATTTCAGAGCAATTGTTTTTTTTTCTTTTTAAAAAAAATGATAACCTGATGTTTCTGTTTTCTGTCAGCGCTTTTTTTTTTTTTTTTTTTTTTTTTTTTTTTAGAAATGTCATTCTGTTCTGTTACTGCATCAGGTATTTACACTTCACTTAACTTTTTGTGAGCAGTTAACTCATACTGTATGGTGCTGTACCAAAGCCTTATGTATATTTGTATTACTTTTCTCTTGTTTGCCACTGCTGTCCGGTGAATTCTGTATCGTCCGAATTCATGTCTGACTCACTCATCATGTTCGACTGCCATGGATCTGTTTTTCTTTTTTGAGTAAGCTGAAACCTGAACAAACTACGATGTAAAAAAAAAACAAAACAAAAAAAAACTGGCCTGTTACAAACTGGCCTGGATGTACAGCAATGGTTGCCATCACAAGCCTTTATAGGGAAAATGCACAGGCTCACTCCTGTTGGCTCATCATGACGTAGACATGGGCCTAGCACATGATCTATGCTCTATCTATGGCATGTCTGTGAGAATATGAAAGAAGTGTTGTATTCATGTCACTATATCATTTCAAATGCTTAGTCCCATTCACAATTTTCCTCTCAAATTTTTGTATTTTGATATAATAAAAAAATCAAAAGAGGTTTAATTTTTCTCGTGGATTTGTCTCCAGATTGTAAACATGGGGGTGTAGTTCAGAAGCTGGACACAGGGTGTAAGTGTTGGGTAGAAAGTAGGAAATGTGACGACAGGATCGGCTTCATCGGGTCAGGCTCTTTTTTTCCCCACTTCTAGAACACACAAGCTGGAGCAGAACAGAAATGCCAAGTTTTATACCAATTTTTTGGTCCACGGAAGAAAGAAAGAAAGAAAAAATGTTATCATTTGAATTTACTTTTAAGTCTGAGACATGCATCCTAATTTAGAACAAGGGAGGTGTACAACTTTGCTGAAATGCAAATATGTTGTTTAATGATTAATATTTTGACCCGACTTTGCCGTCTCCGTTCAGACTTTATGAGGAATGAACCGTGTGGCAGCTGTGCCACAACAAGGAAAACAAACAACCTGAAAGAGGATGAAGTCTGTCAGAATGACCTTTGAGCTGTTGTTCAAATTCCCTCAGGCAGGCTGAGAAGCAAACAAATGAGCAGCCATCTGCATACACCTGAGGGAAATGAAAGGTTCAGTTCATCCACTAGGCAAACATTCAGAACCTTTGAGACCATGTTACTTACATTTGAACAGATTCTTGAACAGAAGATTTTTGCTTTACATTGCTCTTTGTTATTGCAACTAATATATATATTAGTTCCATATAAAGATGTCATTCTAAGCCTGTATTATATTTGTTATATTTCTTTCCCAACAATATTGTGACACTTGGAGGAAGAGAGGAACATAATTACTCTTGACTGGTAAATCAGTCACTTGAACTTGCATAAACAAGCTTGTCAGTGCAAATCAGGAACTGGAGCCTAATTAGACTCAAATTTGATAAAAATCACTCTAACAGCTCCATAAAAATTCAGATGAATAGATCATATGCTGTTAGCTTGGTCTAAAAACAACTAGGAGTGTTTCTGATAAAATTTCAAGGCGGATTCATGCCAGGAAACCAGCTAATGAGAGCAACCAGAGTTGTTCCTATTTTTTTCTTAACTAAGAGATATATGACACATTTATTAATTTCACCTGTGAGTATTATCAATATTAAGGAATTGCCTGGATATTGATACTATAGTACATATCGTACCTCAGGACACAGTGCACCATTTGCAGTCTTAAAGCAAGGCTAAACAGCTGAAATAAGGTGTGTGACGTATAATTTGAAAACAGTAAAATACTCCATCTTTTCTTGGCAGTTATATTTGTGATTTGAAAAGTGATTCGTGGAAGAAATCGTCTATTGAAATGTGCTTTAAAAATCATTTACAGCACAAAAGGCTCTGGATATGAAAGCAGCGCTTTCTTTCTCATATATATATATATATATATATATACATAAACACAGACACACACACACACACACACATATATATATATATATATATATATATATTTTTTTTTTTTATTTCAGACAACTGTCTTGGTCACTTGTAGGCCAACTATTTGCAGGAACCCTGTAAAGTATAAATATAAAAGGTGTGTTTGTTTGTGAAGATTTTCTGTCATTACGGCCACTGTAATCCTTACAGCTCAAGCTGGAGGCAATTGTACTTCTTTTCTTGGTTCTTGAAGATGTTTCACTGAGTTACATTTCTTAAAGCTTCTCAGATAAAAGATAAAACATCTTCAAGAACCAAGAAAAGAAGTCCAGTTGCTGAGACTAACTCCAAAACAGAACCTGCTTTAGTCTCTATTTTACTCAGAATCATTATCTACCAAAGAGAAATTATGTCTGTTTGAGATGAAATTTGAAACTAGACCATCTGTTAACTACACAGATGAGGTCATTCTCACTTCTACACAACTGAGTGTCTCCTTGCAAGAAAAATGTCTCCCCTTCTGGCTGTTAGATTGAATACCACATAAGTCACCTGGGGATTGGTTTACACAATGAAAGTAAGACATTTCATCACACATTACAGACATAATTGTAGTAATTTACAGTTGTAATTGGGACTAACTGTTAAATAAAAGGTCAATGCGTGTCAAAAGAAATGAGAAAAAGTTAAAAGGTAAAGCTGCATTCCGGGTTTTATCTTACAGTGGACAAACATAATGAGATGATGTATGGGGATGAGCGATTAGAGCAGCAGTTTCACTCCTCTCACTGTTACCACCCGCCTACATTACAGGCTTATGTAATTCAGTACCCAGCATTACCTAACACCGCACAACTGCAGCTCCCGGAGCTCATGGGCATCACCACACTGTCCAGGTCTTACTCGCTTGCTCACGCTCACGCTCAACCCACAACTGGGTCCTTGACTTTGAAAAAAAAAAGGTCTGGGAAACCCAGAGGCTAAAACATCCCGGGCGCGGGCACGACAGCAGTTCAGAGGTGCGCGCTCCCGCCGCCGAGCGCAGACTCTCGTATTGCAGCGATCCGGTCGCGGCTCCGCGGAGGGACTCCCACGCTGTACCGGGCCATGCCGCACCCGAGCGGGCTTTTTCCTCCTCAGAACACCTACCTCAGATGATCACCTGTGCGTTACTGCAGTGCGATGCTGACAGCATGTTTTGGCGTCGAGGAGCTCAGCGCTGTGCAGCCTAGAGGCGCCGGAGCGGAGCGGCGCGCGCGCTTACAGGTAGGCTGTCTGGGACGCGACCGGGCTGCTGTGGAGCCGCTCTGCCCGTCCAGAGGTTTCTGGGGTTCGGGGATCGGCCCGTTCACGCCGCGAAGTTGGGGGGGGGGGGGGTACGATCGCGTGTGCCTGCGTGTACACGCGTGCGCGCATGTGCACGTGCATGTAGCTGACTGATCCGCCAGGCCCAACAGGTCAGAGTACAACGGGCTGTAAACTTTTCCCACTGGGTCCCAGTAGCTGGCGTGGAGCACACTGCGGTTATCTGGTAGCGTGGCCTCTTTCCGCTGCGGTCGGTGCTCGTGCGTGGTAACGGTAACGGTAACGCGGAGTCCGGCCACATCGGGAAAGATGCCTCCGATGTTGGGCCTGACGTCGATATCCCAACTGAACACGTTGCCTCAATGACGATCAACGAGGGATCATTTTAGTTTAGTTTAATTTTTGCGCTCCGAGATCATTAACAGGGCTCAACTGCTAAAACTGGGATATCTTTCTGATGAAAGAGTACATACCTTTTGATCTTAATATGATTGAAAGGCAGATTAAACATCTGTGGTCATTTATTGAATATTTTAAAGAATGAAAATCATTAAAATAACGGATATTGTCAGTTATAGGCTCTAAATGTCGGGTTTTCGTTGGAGCCCAGCCCTACTACAATGTGCAGCAACACATATCAGTTCTTTTACTTTAGGGGCGTTGTGACGTCACTTTCCAAGCAAAAGGGGCTAAAGGTTTTGTTCTTGTTGATTAATCATGGGAATGTTTGTCTTTTTGTTTGGGTTATGAGATAGACCGAGTGTCTCCAGATTTGGAGTGTTGTGGAGAACAAAATGAGCCGTTACTGCCTTAAACTGGGTGTGAGCTAGAAAAGCTGCCTGTGTTCTCCCATGTGGACTCTGAATGAGATCTACCTGGGTTTTAGGTGGGGCCCAACTGGTTCTTGTCCTAATTTGGAGCATATGTTACTATAACGCTATGGGACCCAAACAATTTGCATCTTTCTTAGCTCATGACCTCTTAGTACACTTGTATCCCTCATGAGTCCTACATATTTGGCCCACATTGGCTTCCCATTTTGGGCCCATAATACTGAAACCATAAGGGACTAATGCCATTTGCCCATTTTTAAGCCCAAGCTCACTGTACTCCAGTACACGTGCTGGCTGGATGGTTGTTTTGTAGGCATTACTTTTCACAACAACTTGCAATTTGGAATGACAAAAGGAAAATTCTGTTTTGTTTTGATTGCTTTTCTGTAGTCAAAAGAAAAAACTGTCCAAGAATGACTTTTTGTTGTTGTTGTCGTTTGTTGGATGTGATTATATGCTTCTTTTCTGCGCCACATGTGATACTTCACAAAATATGTTTGAACTCAGGAGCATTTGTAGGACATAACATGCATACTGCTTTTGACATTTGCGGTTTTCTTTCTGCCATTGTAAAGAAAATAACTGAATATGTGAATGCAGACGGTTATATACAAATACTGCTAAGTTCATATACAAAGGTGCCAGTGTCACACTCAACAACAGGAAGCAAAAGCTTTGCATACAGTTGTGTTGAGGATTAAAAAAAAAAAAAAAAAAAAAAAAGAGATTAGGACTGAAAATTAAATGGCGTTCGTCTGGATGATGGGATAAATTTAACTCCTTCTCAAGCTAAGGTTCCCCACATTGTCTTTGAGCATCTAAAATTGTTTTCTGTCAGATCAATTAAATCAATAACCCAGAAAACAACCAGTGCCTTAACTGACAACGTTACAGCTTCAACACCACAAAGAGGAATATTTACTGCTATGTGTGTGACAAACTAGAACATATTTTGTATTTCATGATGTAATCGATTACTTTGGCACAGTAGCACTTCATTTACAACGGTGTTGGGTCAGTACCTCTCTGTAGTAACATTGTAGAAATGTTGTTTTGGACTCTAGACGTGTCTGTTAGGCATCTGGGAGTCTCAGTATTAGTTTGGCTCACTGGTATGTTTGTAGAACCAGATAATCACTGACACTTTTCTGAAATAATTTTCTGAGTCCAGATAGTTAAAATATCATTTGTCTGTTTTAGAGGGAGAGAATTCATGTTTAAAAGCTTGCATCTCATTGGAGGGCTTGGATTGTCATCTTGAGTGACAGATCGGCTTGTTGATTAAATATTTGGATCCTAGTCGGCCTGCTGTTTACCCTTTAGTCTGCATCAGGGATCACTGGCACCAAGATTGAGCCGCGCCACCGATGCAGCGCAGGATGAAATAATCTCACTCTGGTAGATTTCAAGAAGATTATAGGATCAAGTGACCCCCCATCACCAGCCTTCATCACCACCGTCTCACTAAAAGGTGACACAAGTCCCGACGCTCCAGTTACGATGGCTGATCTTGCTCTGACAGCAGCGGCTCAGTCGCACTGCTTCAGGCTGATCGGCTGTCGATGTGTCAGGGCTTCCTGGTCAAACGCTCCTCTGAGGCTTCGTTTGCTTCCTTTCTGCTACCTCATCCTCAGTCCGAAGCAACACGAAGTCACAATGGATGGGAGAGAGGTTACCATGGCAACCAGAGGACTTTCTCTGCTGCATCTCTTGCTTGTGTTGACTGCAATTTATATCTCAGACTGTGCGCAGGAAACTTTACCCCATGTTGTCAGCAGGGACCCACCACTTCCTTTATAGGGATAGCAGCCGAAATCCCAAGGACATTAAAAGGCCAGATAAAGTTGCTATAATATTCACCTTTGTCTTAAGAATGACGGTGATGTGTGCTGCATGTGAAAGGAGTCACTCTTGGAATTAAGCTCAGAGAGATTACCGCCAGACCTTGGCGCTGGCCTCAACCCGGCAGGACATTTAAGCATCCTCAGTGCTGTTTTGACTCTGTCTGACCACATCCACATGCTTTTTTTTTTAAACCACAGTAAGCCTGAGAGCAGGGAGTTACATGCCACCTGCCCCAAGATGAATGAGAGGCAAACAAAGTTGATGAACGTAGCAGCTAAAGCTCCTTTTTCTCAGGAGATGGTAGTAAAAAAGTAAAACATACTAAATGTACATTTACCAGGTAGTCAGATCCCAAAATTTTCTCTGATTGGTCAAAGAGTGTCTCTAAGACATACAAAATATCCCTTGGTTATTAAAAAAAATGACTGATGTCTTTTTGTATTTACTAATAAACAAAGTCCTCATATTTTCTGAGGATCACATGACTTAAACTATTGAGACCTTACTTTGAGGTGCTTTTATTGTCATTTTTTTTCCACTTCCTCATTATCCGTTTCATTTCACCTTTTCTCTCTCAGTTTCTCGATTGCATTTAAGCATCAGAAGCACTTGACTGGAGCCAGGGAGCACATTTTTCTGATTTATATTAGATGGTAAAACTTGGTGGTTAAGTTTTTGAAACAAGATTATTTGGTTAGGTTTACAAAAAACATGGTTTGGTTAAAAATGAAGCACTTCAACATTTTAGTCCGTGGATAATTATGCAGGGAAAGACAGTTTTACTAGGTATATTCAGTGGAAATCCAAGTCTAAAGGGACGTGACTGAATGACTGATGCTGTCAGATTGGGAAGGAACTGAAATATGAGTCCCGATGAAGGTGAGATCTTAACCATAAAACTGTTTCCTTATTGTCGTTTACACTATGTTTAAAATCATTTGTAATCATACAAAGTGGGAAATAACCACTCTGGCAACGCTGGTTAGTTCATGGATTGTCATTTTGAAGTTTTAAGTTTGGCACTTGATAGTCTTTTAGTGACCATATATGGACAAGATGGTGAAGTTGGAGATTAGCACCTAAAACCTGACTGGACAAACCAAACTTTGGTTAAAGCCTTTGTTATGGAGATATTTTGCAGATAAATTTACTGGCTCATGGGATAATGTGTTGGGGACAGAATTTATAACTTGATGTCTGTAAGAGAGAAGTTGACACTTTTTAAACAAATTCTGCTGTCAGTTGATGCTTTAGCATGAGCACATTTTGTATCCTCAGTGGCACTGATGTGAATGTTACAGTCTACAGAGTGTTAGAAATTGAATCTACATCAATGAAGCTGCCTCTTAAGCAAACGGATGTAAGACCTTCCTTTCTCATCTCACGCATCAGCGTCGTGACTTGCTTTCTGTTGCGCATGTGTAGCAACGAATATACAGGCAGCCATTCTTCTTGTCAATGCATTAGCCGATACCGGTTTTATAAGCAGTGTGCAAAATTGGATAGTCTGCCCTGTTTTCTCCGAAAATGCCATTTAAGGCCAATAGATACCAGTCAGGATCCTTTGTGCTTGCTGCTCCAGTCCCCATGGAATCAGCGCATTGCGCCTCTATTGACTGAGACAGGTAGTGGGCCTTTTTATTTGTGCATTCAGGATTGCTTTCGTTTGATACTTTTAAGATGACTGAGAAATCGCAGAATTTATGACTGATATACAGCAGCTCCATGCAGCATTTTTCTCCAAGACTTCTGGCAGAGATTTAGTGGTAACTGGTTTGATATTGTTCTGATTTTCTTCCCTTTGATGCCGCATTAGGTCTCAGCATATGTCACCTTAAATTCACCAAAGTTCATGACTCTTTGCAGTTGTGAAAGCCTTGCCTGTTTATATTTGAACCTATTCAGAGCATTTCCAAAATAGACTAATGTTGTGGTGTTTGTCATACAGCTCTCGCTCGTGTGGGTGTTTGTAGCGTTTCTCTCACAAGTTCTTCAAACAGAAGCAGAGGCCTCAAAGTCTTCTGTCATGGAGGAAGGTTTAAAGCACAAGCTTACCTCTCCTCCTCTGCAATGTTCAGAACAACATGTTCCCAACTTGAAAAGATTCACTGTTGGATGTTGTACAATCAGCAAGGTCAGGTAATGGGCTTTTTACCATGCAACATTTTTTTTTTTTTTTAAATCACGGACTGAATTCAAACAATAGAAATCTCTGTCCATCATCAGCACCAAAAAGACAAATTATTATGGAAAAAATGGGAAATCTTGCTTTAAAACCCCATGCTTTCACATTCAGTTAGAGTTATCATAGATGTATGTTAACATGTATGTTATCATAGATGCTTCTCCCAAGAAACCTTTAGAAAAAAAACACCACTTTATGTAGCTGTTCTAAACCATAAATAGATTTTCTTGCGTTGGATGTATTTGCTCTCCTTTTTGCAATGCTGCATTGTCTATTAGAGAGGAGATGCAGCATTAGATGTGGATGGAGTGGAGTCTGTCCTGGCCTGTATTCCTGTCTGCTTGTTCACATTCTGCTGAGTCAGGGGGCTTTGTGGAAGTCCGTCAACAGCTACGCATTGGGGCTCTGGGCCAGAGGGGCTGGTGGGAAACTGCTACTCCAGCAGTGGCCATTCGAAACTAATGAACCTACTCATAATGCAAACATTTCATTGTTGATCAGCAGAAGTCTTTAGGGAAGAAGTAGAACCTGCCAGGAACTGGAAGGATCTTTGGAAGTGCTGAACTTTAAGAGGTGTGAGATGGGGCCTGTTTTCGTGCCCACATGCCCTTGAGACATTGTTTAACGCAAAGCACCTGCACATTGCACACGATCAGATGGTGGTTATGGGAAGATTGTAAAAGGATAGTCTGCTTAATCAGGATAATCCTTGTTTGTTTACAGTACATAGGTAGTACTCATGGACACTTTGAAAGAGAGATGGGGGCCACGTCATATCATAAGTTAGAACACATGGGGTGGCCAAGGCCGTGAAACCTCCAGATGGAAAATGAACAGAAGCATCAACATTAGAAAGTAGTCTTTGGATGCGTGTTGCTCCTGTGACTGACACACATCTAAACTAATTGGAAAAACTAGACGGGTACAAGTTTACCGCCTCTTCTTTAAAATAAATACACTGAGGATTTGGCGAACTTAGGAAACCAGCCTCAGTTTTAAAATATTTTTTTCTCATTTTGTGGTAGATTTTATATCTTGTTTAAGGGTCATTTTACAGAGCTGTGGTTTCATGTTACATTGGACATTTGTCAGATTGCATAACTTTAACATCCCACCACACGCAGACGGAGTCAAGACTTATCTTTTAACCCACACAATATTATCACTGGCACCTATATCTTCCAAAAAACAGCATAAAAACAAGATATCTATGCACTTTTTTGGAAATTATCATGTCACACAAATGGTACACAGTTTTTGTAAAATGACTCTTAAGCAGGTGACAGGTTGGGACTACTGGTAAGCCTGAGTCATTTTAGTATGGAGCCATGCTGCTTTGGTATGTGCAGAATTCGGTTGTAAAAGGGCATGGCTGAGTTTAACTTTCACTTGTGGATACACACCGTGAACTGTGTTCACCAAGTGTGGGTTTTTTGTTTTTTGTTTTTTTGAACTTTTTTGATCTCATGAAGTGGCTTCCACCACAGAATGAGCATGTTTTACACACATTGGAGCCTGATGCCTTGAGGATCATAAACACAGAATCATTATGTCCTGGAAATGAACCCCAGAGGGCGTTTGCTTTACACACATAAGTTGGATTGATTTGCATTTTATCAGAGGAAGATCAAAGTGGTGAAATACCAATAGTGTAATGGGCCAAATTGCTCATCATCCTGCATAAATTGATAAATAGACACAAATAACACAAATCTGGACGTCACACTGTAGTGTGTCTGGGGAAAACAAGCTACCAGAACACATTTAAAGCATATGTAAGGAATTTAAATTCACAAGTATCATCTAGGGACTCATACTAAAGTGAAAAACTTGCTTTTTCTTTGAAAAAAATAAGACTGTGATTTTTCAGCAAAGACTTATTTCTGCTGTTTTGAAAAAAAAAATGAAGCTGAGCTCCTTGTGAAACCACCCTATGAATTTGCAGCCTGACATACTTTACCACTGAAGCAACCCCGGACAGTGTAACATGATGTCATCCCAGATTAGATCAGTCTGAGCTCTGTGAATTGTAGCCTTGAGAGTTACGCACACTGCAGCCTCAAGTGGGTTAATGTCTGACTGCTTCATGGCTTCGGACTCATCCTCCCAGCCTGTACTCTCTTACCAGCCCACCCTTACCATCTCTCCTTTTCTCTCCACCCACTCACGTTTCTCGACAGCGGGCTGTTGCAGCAAGGCAGCATCATGGAGGCTGGATGCGTGGTTGCCGCGGTGATTGAGAATGCTGCCTCAGGACCCCAGGGAGAAACAGGAAGTAGTGACGTCCTTGAGGGGTGAGTTACTCTTTTTCCTCGCTTCAAGTCAGCTTATCTGGATAATGAAAAGCCATATACTGTGAGGTGTGTGTGTGTGAGTGCTCTGAGTGTACGGTTATGTGGTCATTTACATTTGTCTTTGCATTTCAAATGCTTCATGAAATGAATTAAGGCAGTGTAGTGTTGAGGCTGATAGATGACCCAGTTATGAGAGTGAGCCAGAGACACAAACTGTTCCTTTTTCAAGCTTCATCAGGTACGGCCAGACTTTGCTGTCTTCCTCACAATTTTACATTGCATTTATATGTAATTTGTTGTGTCATAGTGGATCGCATAAATTACAGTGTGTCTGTGTTCCAGGCCAAATGTTCTGATGTTCTGATTCACCTTTATATACCTAACCCCCGTCTCTCTCCCGTCTTCATTGTTCATAAAAGTTTGGCTGAAAGGACCTCACCCTTCACTCCCGAACACATTGAATCACGTTTCAAGTGAAGGTTTTGTGAAGCACTCCCTTGTGGGTGGATTGCGTTCATGGCTCACTGAATAGACGAGCTTTGAGTCCACACAAAAGACCCTGCGGGTTTTTTATACCCCAGCTGATGATGCTGATATTTTTCAGACTGATCTAAAGGATGACTTGACTGCAGTTTGTTTCAACCTGGAGCTTTGACTAAAAGAAATTAGTTAATTAGAAAAAAATGTTTCATTGATGTCATTTATCAGAGTCCTAGAACAACATGTTTTCTGGGCCATGCTGTTGCAATGTCATGATTTCAGCCCACACCACACAATAAATCCTCCCTCACTTGCTCCCCCTGGTGTATTTTTTTTTAAACTACACACCTCAATGTGAAGCCTCACCCTTGATCACATTGTATTTGATGGTGTGACATTTTTTAGATTCTTGGCCTCTGTCTTTTTTTGCAGTGATGCACTACTGTCTACTGAGCTGGACATGAACGATGCCTTACCTCAAGCCACCAATGGTAATCCTCCAGAAGATAAGCAGCCGCAAGAGACATCCACTGCCATGGTACAGACGCACAAAAACACATACATAAAAAAAACACACATGCGACTCTTAACTCGTGACAGGTACAGAAATAAAGACATGGTGACCATTGATCAGGCAGCTTTGGGTGTATAAGTGATCTGTGCCATGATGTCATCTCAATGTGATGTTGCTGTGTCATGTGTCATGTGACAGTCAGCTTCTGGACAGTATTAAAGGTGTGAACACGTGTCAATGTGTGTTAGTGATTATCTCACCTGAGAGTGAGGTGGCATGTGTGATAATGGCTGAGGCTGAAGCTGTAATGACTGTTGTCACTGATGCATAATGTCACTTCCTGGTCACATCAGTGTTGTCTATGTTGCGTCCTCTGTGCTCATTTCTTTTCATCTTCCTTTGTTAGGGAGATTTCTTATTTAAAAATGTAGGACTTTGGTTCTCAACCCATTTCTATTTTGTGTCTGCCTATTTTTTTAAGGTCTGTGTCCATATTTTTAAACTTTACCTAGACATCAAATTGCACATTAATGTACACAAACAAAAAATGTACATAAACAAAAAATTCTCACATGATTAATAGTGCAAGACGCGACTTTCATTACTTTCAGCTGAAACTGGTCTGACAGTTACAAACGCGTTATAGGATCCACCCTGACATAAAATCGTATAGGATCCTCACATAACATGCTATTTTAAAAGTAAGACAACACTAACTGGACATAGTCATATAGTATTGCTATACTGACTGCAATAAAAACAATAAGACAACAATAACAAAAAAAATTGCGTAGAAGTATTTAACAAGTATTGAACAGTTCCAAGAAAGGTTTCCAATCCTTTCGGAGGAGGCGGGATTTATGGATCCATTATCAATAAAATGTGGCCTGTTTCTGTTTGCAAATACAAATATCATGCATCTGCATTTCTGGTTGTTTCCTCTGTACTTTTTGTTCCTGTCAAGGTTTTTGTTAGTTGTTGCTTGGCTTTAGTCTCATTTTTCTCATTCTCATCTCTTTTGTTAAACTTCTGCTTTGTGTTTGTATTTGCTTTAGTTCCTGTCTTGTTTTGGTAATCACTACCCCTGTGTGGGATTTAGTGGTTTTGCTTTGTTTCTCTGGCCTCACCGGTTTCACCTGTGCCTTATTTTCCAATTTAAACAGACATGCCTCTCCCTCTGTGCTTTGTTAGTCTGCCTACTCACCTGGCTTGTCGTCTTCTTGTGTTCCTTTTCCCAGCCTCATTATCCTCCTGGATTTCCTTTTTTTTTTTCCACTGGATTCTTTGGAATCCCTTTCTTAATTTTTTGCAGCTCTCTCTCTCTCTTTTTTTTTTTTTGTTAGTTGAATTAAAGACTCTTCTCTATCCACCTGCCTCTTGAGTTCTGCATTCAGGTTCTCATTTTGCACCATGCATAACAGAAGATCAGATAGCATTTTATCAATAATTCATGAGGAAATCCTACTATTGGACTTTTTAACTTTATGTATAACTAGAACTAAGCTCTTTCATAGATACTCAGCACAAAATAGCATTAAATCATTGCATCATTTAGTGTTGCACAGAATACTATTATCGATAGCATTACATGAATGAGAAACAATCTTCATATTGTTTTTCTTGCACCAGAGGTCAAAGTTCCTGTCCTGTTGCTTGGCGCACCACACCAGTTTTGTGTTTAATATCGTTAATGTGGAGTGTGATCGGCCCCGACTCTTACTGATGTCTTCACTCTGTTCGGTAGGTGAAGAGCGATGACATCACAGAGCATCCAGCTGAGCCCCTGTTGCGCTCCTGCGTCAGCACGGCGAGCATGAAGGTCAAGAACATGAAGAAGTAGGTGCTCCCGTTGACTGTGGTGCTGCTATTATGGGCTGCAAACCAGGGCTCTTATTCAGGCCACTGAAATTAGGACCGATAAAATAATGGGTGCAACAGCCTGCTGAATCTCAAACACTTCTCTCACACTTCCTCTTTTTCTTTCTTTCTCCTCTTGCCATCACAGTGTCAGTGTGTCTTGAATGTTGATGAGGTGCTATTGTGTTTGTTTTAGGTTAACGTTCCCCAGAGGTCACTTCCCTAGACTGGCCGAGTGTGCCCATTTCCACTATGAGACTGTTGATTTTGGCAACGTTCAGGTGAGCACTGTAAACACTAAGCAGAGCCTTCACTATTATTATTATTTTTTTAATATTTCATGTTATTGATTTGAGTTAAACAGCCGTTTTGACAAGTGAATCCAAAAGGGCTTCAGTTTTGAACTGCTGTGTGGCTTTTGCATCAACATATTTGTTTGCCTTGTCCAGAAAGTCCAGCTTCATTAAAGCATTTTCACCCAGATTCTATCCAGAAAATGTAAGCTGGGCGCAATTGGAAAATAAAAATCTGTCACTATAAAAGCAAAAACTGACAGGCAAGTTTGGAAAAGTCAAGCCTGGCATTAACATATGTTTGGATTCATTTGATAACAAGTGGTTGGCTTGAAGTATAAAAGACACAGGTGTATGTAGGCTGCATTGAGATCTCATTGGCCTACACTGAAGAACCACCAACATCCCTCTGCTTCAATCTTTGCTAAAGTTCTGTTGCGTTGTCCAGAGTTATGGTAGACTTTTTAAACCACTGCAAATTCACTAGATGCAATATTTAAAAAATGTCTTCTGTACTCTGTTTGTATTCATTTTTGCTGCAACAGCCTGTGCAGCTTCTGTGAGCTACTTACTTTTTCATCCTAGTATACCTTAGAATCTGAAGTACGGACATCTCTGTGTTTCTTTGTATGATCAATTAATACACATTCCTCATGTGAAAGGATGCATGGCCCGTTCATCTGTGACTGGATCACCTCAGATGCATGTTATAGCCAGTTCTCACAAGGGTCTGTTTGGTTACAGATTACTATAATGTAGTTGGAGTTGGTAGATGCAAGTAACAATACTAACAATACACCTATTTGAATTTTTTTTTTAAATCTCAAAGTTACATAAGCTGTATAGCTTTTGTGTCAAGCTCTTCATGAAATATTTTCCAAATACCTTCTAAACTAATAGCTTTCGTCCCCAGATACTCTTGTTTAGTGCTTGTAAGCAGTTGTTAGAATGCTTTTATCTAATTTAAGTAATTTGAAAATCTTGAGTTCATTGAAGATTTACATGTCATGTTGACATGTATTGTTGACGTGTTGTAAGTTTAAGATAGAGAAGTGATGAGGAGAAGCATGGAGGCTAAAGTGGTTGCTCAGTCATGTGTGGAAGTGGTCGTTAGCTGCCTGGTTGACCTCGGTGTACTTCCATCGGCTCACCAGCAGAGTGCGTCAGTCATTCCTGCACAACTAGTTGTGTTAAGCCACAGTGGTAGCTTGACACTAAACACCACCTAAACAGTGCGTGATGCATATTGTGGGGCCGAATCCCTACAAGTCACATTAATGAGCTCCAGTCCAGCCGACTGGATGGGTCTTTAATCTCAGGATGCTCTTACTTGGATGAATAAACCTCCTGCTGAGGGTACCGTGACTGTGATGACTTCATCATTACTGTGCAGGGACGTGAAGCAGCACAATAATTCCAGTGACCTTGAAAAGCTCCATGAGGAGACAAAAAAGCGAAGTGAAAAAGCCACGAGACTGAGGAGTCACTATGGCGAGCGCATGCCTCTTTGCATTGTGCTGGATCTTCCACTGTGGAATGAATGTTTGCTCTTACATCTCCTGTCATGCAGATGTCTGCGCCTTGATTCACAGACTATTAGCAGCAGGGAGGGAAGGCAGCAAAGGGACAGCACAAGGATAGCCTATGTCTCTAGCACGCCTGACTGATTCCTCTCCAGATTAGCTCCCGTCTCGCCTTGACAATGGACTGAATGAGAAATGTTCTGAAATGATGACGGCTCATCTATCCGTATACCTTTTTTGTGTGACGGATGAGCTTGTTCATCTGCACGTGCCAGCTGAGCCCCATTTACTGGTTAACCCCCTTTTGTCGTCGGAGAAAGGAGAACAGTGAGGAAGGGGGGAGGGTGATGGAATACGGGAGGAGGAGGGGGAAGGATCGAAAGAGAGAGGCAGGGAGGGGGGCAAGACACACAGAGGGAAGCATCCCTGTCTCATATTTCCTGCTTTGATTAGAGCTCGGGCATGTGATTATCCAAAATCCTGTAAATAAGATTTTTCTGCGAGGCGGCAGGACACAGCAAGCAGGCGAGTAAAGAGCGGCGTTTAAACTCTGCTACCCTCGGCCAGGATTTGGCTTCTGGAGGAGCTTGCTGTGGTCCAGGACTGCAGCTGCACACAAAGAGGGAGCCACTTCCTTCAGCTGCAGATGGATATGCCTTAGTGGGAGGTAACATGATCGAGTGGTTGGCTGTGCATTTGTTGTAGATCTCTGTGGATGAATAGAAGGATGCAGGTTTGTTTCTGAGCAAAAGCTTGATATCCTCTGTGTGTTAGCATGCCTTAGTTTGAAAAGAGGTGTTGGCATCATGAGGGGAAGTGATGGCAAGAAGAGTGTCTGTGAAAACTTGTTTTTCTGTCTTTGTTTTTGATTTTTATGATTTTTTTTTCTTTTAGCCAACTGCAATTTTTAATATGGCCATATTTTCTATAAGCAAATGATTTTGTTAGTTTAGCTGTTTGGTCTTGACAGATATCTGAAAGTAATCCTTGCACAACAGGAGCTCTTTCATCGTGACTCATTTAAGAACACATTTCTTAGTCTGTGGTCTTTGTAAGTCTGGTTTGCAGTATTATTCTTGTGCAGTAACTAGGTCGCTGCATGTTGTATAACAGAGTATCTGGATGAGTTGCTAACAGTTATAAATAACCAGAACTTCCCTTGGCTTGGATGCCTTTGAAGTCAACTCTCCAGTTATGTCTATCAACAAACTCTCAAACTACTGCGAGGCTTTGATCATTTTTCAGTTTTAGGGCACATAAAATATGTTACTGAAAAGGAATGTGTGTTACGTGTATGCCGCCTACAAGCTCTGACGTCCTAGCAGCTAATCTATTATACATTTCTTACTGCAGGATTTATGTTAAGGTGAGAGTTGATTCCGCATCTGAGAAGTGAATAAACTGAACACTCCCCTTATCTCTCAAATCACCTGCATGTCATTTTTGAAGACCATTAGATCTTTTTCACGTTTTTCATGCATTTTGATTTCCAGGATTCCTGGTTGCTTGAGTTTTTCCTCTTATGTTCTCAGCATAAAAGTGGTTTTACTATTTAATGGAGAAATGGGCTCAGACACGATGCTCTTTTTGTATACCAGGTCATAGACAGAAGGGTTTTTCTATCGTACTCATCTAATATTTAGTCTAACATCCTCCAGTGTTGGGCCCTCATTCTTTTTTTGTCCTTTTCCTTCGTAGTTGGCCTTTGCTGAGGGGCAGAGTGAAGGACCAAAGCCTGGTCTGGACTCTAAAGAACTGCTCTTTTTGGTCCAGATCACTTGCCAGGTAACATTACTTTTGCATGATTCTAAATGTCTCAGTGACTTATTATTTATTTATTGTTTATTCTTTTTTTTCCCCGATTGCTCTCAACTTCCCATAACAACGTTTAAATAGTTTCTGTAAAAGCAGAATTTATGTTTCAAAGTGTTTCATATTTTCGTTGTCAGAGTCGAAACTGGCTGGTGAAGAGATCTTACGAAGACTTCCGGGTGCTGGACAAACACTTGCACTTGTGTATCTATGATCGCCGTTATTCCCAGCTCGCCGAACTGCCGCGATACAACGCATTAAAGGATACAGTCGAGGTACAGTAGAGCGACAGCTGTATGGAAAGTGTAGCTGGATTATCATTTACCTCGTGTTTTTGAAGCAGCTTCCTCCATTTGATTTTACGCTTGCTGCTTTCCTTCAGTCAGTAAACGCGATGCTGGCAACCTACTTGTCCCGCTTCTCTGCCATCGCCGACAACAAGATCAACTGTGGTCCTGTTCTGACATGGATGGAGGTACCAGTTTTATTTAGTGGTTTGACGGTATGAGGTTTCACAGTGCTCACCAGGCCTGTCAGGCCAACTACATCTTTCTATATGTTGCATCCTAACTTTTAATTAAATGTTGTGGGGAGGATGAAATTCCCATTCAGACACTGATAAGTGCAGCAGCCAGCAGTGATCTGTTTATACACCCAAAAAAAAGTTGAAGTTGTCGCTTCTGCTCTGAATGAAAAGACAAGTCATCTAGCTGCAACTGAAGAGCTACACTTTTGTACATTATGTGCAAGAGACTGCAGTGTTTAATGATTAATTACTCTATTTTAGGAGTCGGATGACAGTTCTGTTTTAATTCACTACTTAATATCCTAGATTATTTTATTAGCTCTTTTCTAAGTGCAGAGTTTAAGCTTTAATTTATTGCTGTTGTGAATTAAAAACTGTAAAAAGTTCAGGACAGGTCACGTTAGCTGTGATCAACTGTGATAACACAGATGCCAGAGATGTGGTGTGGAGTCGGTTAGCAGTATATAGATAGATTTCCTTCCAGTTTTAATTAGTTTAGAGTTGTAATTAACTTGTGAGACTAGATTGACAAACACCTTTACTGTAAATGGATTTTTTTTTTTTTTTAATTCCTCAGTTTGTTGTAGATGTGGTAAGGTTCTGCTAAAAGTTTCAATGACGGGAAAACAAAAAGTTATTTGAAGGAAAAGAGGACAAATTATAAATTGCACCATTTATTCTGTGTGGCTGATTTCTGTCTCTGTGACCGTTGAGGAGGCGTGGCCAGCTCCCACTCACCTGCCTTTCATTTCTAGATCGACAACAAGGGGAACCATCTCTTGGTGTCCGAGGAGGCTTCGATCAATGTCCCCGCCATCGCTGCCGCTCACGTCACCAAACGTTACACCGCTCAAGCCACAGATGAGTTAACCTTTGAGGTGACTACATAAGTTATTTGAGTTTTTTTTTTCCACTATGCCTATGCGTATTCTAATATTTCTTTTTATTGAGCCAAGACATTATTCTAATCATCACACTCTTTCTGATGAAGGTGGGGGACATTGTGTCAGTCATTGACATGCCTCCTAAAGAGGACACGGGTTGGTGGAGAGGGAAGCACGGCTTTCAGGTAAAACTTCTGGAGCCTGTTTCTGTTGTGTAACATGGTGGGCTGTAAAAAGGCTGCACTTGAAGTCAAATAGATGGTTGTTAGTTAATTCATATCGAGAGACGTGTTCCTGATGATCTTAAATATTGCAAAGGAAAAGTGACATCCTATCCGCGACCCGACTTCGGATCAAGCGGAAGTTAATGGATGGATGGATGGGAAGTGACATCCTTTAAAACTCATCTGTACCAGAAGAAGCCTTGACTGGTTGACACCCGAGGATTCTTGCCTCAGTAATGCAAACTAGCAGTTTTAACCCCGAGGCAGCTTGTACCTTCCCTCTACGAAGTTCTGCTCGAACATTTAACACCTCCGCAGGTCCTTTTAGCTTACAAGTGTATTGCCATCCCCGTCTACACTCTTCTGTCAGCTGACTTTCTTTTCTTTCTTCTTCCAGGTTGGTTTCTTCCCCTGTGATTGTGTTGAGCTGATAAATGACAAGATTCCCCCCAGTGTTCAAAACTCAGTGCCAAAGCCAGGTACCCTTCAGAGTGGTTAATGATTTATTCAAGACGACTTCAGTGGATAACGGATTGCTTTTCAAGTGGATGATGTGTGCATGTGTGCCATCCTTATCAGTGTGTAAGAAGCACGGAAAGCTCGTAACCTTCCTGAGGTCCTTCATGAAGTCTCGGCCGCCACCGCAGAAGCTTCGGCAACGTGGCATCCTCCGAGAGCGAGTGTTCGGCTGCGACCTGGGAGAGCATCTCCACAACTCAGGATTTGAGGGTAAGATATTCTTGCAGTGGATATTAATTATTCTTGATTTCCAGTGTGCAGTTCACATTTCAGTGTAAACTGTCAATAGGTGAGAATTCATCTTAGGGAACAGTCTCATAAATCTGCACTGAACTTTTTGCCAAATACCGTTTCTTTTTTTCTTTGTGCCACAAGATTTGAAAGCTGATACAATAGGGAAAGAACACTAATTTTTTATTTCCATGGTGATATCAACCATCTACAGTCATGGAAAAAATTATTAGACCACCATTTTTTCTTCAGTTTCTTGTTCATTTTAATACCTGGTACCACTAAACGTCATCATGTGACTAAAACAGACAGAAAAGAAAACACTGAATGCATAAAAGCAGTGTTTTTGGCAGTACAACGCCATAGCTATTGATGTAAAAACTTAAGTGATTTAGGTTATAATCAAGAAAACCATGGAAAATGGTAAGATATCAGCTCTTAAATAAAACTCTTATGTGCAATCTTTGTGGTTATCGTTATGTTTGTCCAAACAAATATACCTTGTACCAGGCATTAAAATGAACAAGAAACTGAAGAAAACAAGGGTGGTCTAATAATTTTTTCCATGACTGTATGCTGAGCGTCAACCTGCAGATTATTGATTATCTAAAGTTACATGGATGTAATTAGTATTATTTTCTAATGTTCACTTTGTGAACCTGCAGATTTTTGTAGCAATGTATGCTGGTGATGCACTGCAAGTATTTACTGCTCAGGGACTGTGTATTCTGAGATTTACTCAAAATACATTTTGTACTTGTATTTCCAGCAGTGAAGAAGTGTGCCATCCTGCGCAACGCTGTTTCTCAGTGATGTGTCTTAGATATAGGTCATCTATCTTTGGCCATCCAGGCTTTGAAAATGATTACAGGCTCAATATATATATCCCTTCAACATGATTTAAAGAGGTGTAATGCTTTTTAGTTTTTTTTTTTTTTCTCTTTGCCTTCTGTATGCTTTATAGATTTTTATGTACATGAGAGGTCTGCACAGTTAAAAAGCTCCAACTCCACACCAAAGAAAAGTTATTTACTATCACTAAAATGCTTTTCCTGCACCGCCTGAAACACCTCATTTGTCAAGGTCGATCTGTATCACCACATAGATGGCTGGTTTGGCAAGTTTAAGAGAAAGAGAGAACATAGTGAGCATGTTGGGCCTCTAAAATAAATGTTCAAGTCTGTAAAATAACACAGTGTAGGCTTTTTAGATACTGCTTAAATGTTCTTATTCATTTTTGTTTTGTTTTGTGCAGGACATCTAAAATCAATCAGCAAATGGCTGGGTGAAAACATGTCACCCTTTTTGTCTCCTGTAGTCCCACAGGTGGTAAAATGTTGTGCGGAGTTCATCGAGAGGAACGGAGTCGTAGACGGGATCTACAGACTCTCAGGAATCTCTTCCAACATTCAGAAACTGAGGTTTGTGCTCATCTCATACTCAGTACTGACTGAGAACAAAGCCAAAAGTATGCCTCGGGTTAAGCAGTACCAGACTGCTGTAGATCAATTGCAAAAACCTCCCGTCTACCAGAAAGATTTTCTCGAGCATCCTGAGTGAGTCTGTCGGAGAGCTCACTACTTACGGTTATGAATGCTGCTGGTTTTGGGCTGCTTTTCCCGAGACCCATCAAGTGCAATTTGTTTCAAGCTGTGCAGCTTTGAGTGGCTGTTATGGTCTTCTCATCTATTTTACACTTGCCAGGAGGAATATTTGAGAAAAACTTCAAACAGTACATCGGCAGAGACAGAGAGGCATATAAGATGATGGGGTTTGACAGCATCCTAAAGGCCTCACTTGATCATTTTGGCACATAAACCAGTGTTTTAGATATCTTGTAAACTGTGAAAGACGAATGGTTTTTGACATGTCGATGGGCTTTGTCACAAGAGGCTTTCTGGTTTAAAATGGAGGGAATGACTTCACAACTTGATGTTTGTGAATCTGAGCAGGGGTAATGTTGTGGATTCTTGTAAAGAAACTGACCATGTTGAGTCCTCCATGATTAAGTAGCTTTAGAGTTGAAAGATAATGTTTTTATATTGACAGATGCCCAGATGCCCTATCCAATTCTGTTTCTTTATTTTTCCTCTCTCTCCTCATTTAGACACGAGTTTGACTCTGAACAGATCCCAGACCTGAGCAGAGATATCTTCAAACAGGATATCCACTCGGTCGGCTCCCTCTGCAAGCTGTACTTCAGAGAGCTACCCAATCCTCTGCTCACCTACCAGCTCTACGACAGATTCTCAGTAAGGACCAGGGCAGCGCACCTGAAGCCTGGCTGGGAATAAAATATGAGAAAGGGAGCTGACATAGCATTGGGGTCAGGTATTTTGAGGAAAAAAACATCTGCAGGGCATATTTCCAGTTACTCTGTTATAACAAAAGGACAGAAGAAACTATTTTGAAATCTCAGCTCGTTTTGAAGTGCTACTCAAAATGAGGTCAGTGCATTGTGCTGTGCTTTCTGGGATCAGCAGGGGATGGACATGCTAACTGAATGACAGATTAGGAGCTGAGCGCTGGCGTCCCTGAATTTAAAACAGAAGGAGCGAGCGGGAATGTGAAGGAGTCTCCCCCTGCTGTGATTATCGGTCTCTCTGTGATGATTGCTTTGTCCTCTGTGTTGTCACAGGAGGCTGTATCTGCAGCTACAGACGAAGAGAGGCTGGTCAAAATCCACAATGTCATCCAGCAGCTGCCTCCACCACACTACAGGTCAGGTTCAGAGCTCACTGCTGTCCCCTTCTGGCTCAAAGCAGATATGTGCTTTCCAGACATAAATGGACCACGTCAGAGAAGCATAAAAGCTCCCTGTTGTGATTGTGATTCTGCTTGTGTGAATGAATGAGCAGTGCAGCTTTGGTTCTTACCAAACAGAGAACTATTGTTCCTCAGCTGTTTGCTTCCTAGATGTCTACTGAGTGGTGATTCATAATCAACTGAACTGTTGGTACTGGTGCACTGGATTCACTTATTTCGCCATCTTCTGGTTGAAGGAGGAATAACAGTTCCATATGACCTACATGAGCCTCTTCTATTATCCAAAACCAGAAATTTAACAGTGGACAAAGGTAATATTTGCCTTATTCTCGATTTACAGGACTCTGGAGTTCCTCATGAGGCACCTGTCCCGTCTGGCCACCTTCAGCTCCATCACCAACATGCACACAAAAAATCTTGCTATTGTTTGGGCACCCAACTTGCTCAGGTAACCATCACTATCATAGCCCTGTTGGAAAGTCTGCTTCTTTTTTTTTTTTTTTTTTTTTTTTTTTAAGTCTGACAGTGAACTGGGTCATCTCTCAGTGGTCCAAAGCTGTGAAATGGGTTGTGCTGTGCTGCGCTCTGTTTCAGGTCCAAACAGATAGAGTCGGCCTGCTTTAGTGGCACAGCGGCATTCATGGAGGTGCGTATCCAATCGGTTGTGGTGGAATTCATTCTCAACAATACAGAGACTCTCTTCAGCCCTAAACTCAATACTATAATAAGAGAAAGTACTGGTAGGTCATCCTTATGAAGGATTAACAGAAAGTCGAAATGATATCACAGACTATATGTACCACTAACATGGTGTATTATATGTGGATGCCTCAACTTTAGGCAAAAACACCTTATCCAGACCAAAGTCCCTAATGGTTTGCTCACCGTCAACGAAGCTGCTGTCTTTGGAGGAGGCTCAGGCTCGCACGCAGGTACAGCTCGGCTCCCCAGCTACCACCCCCTGCTTCACCCAGAGCGACTACATCGAGGTTGGGGAGGGACCTGAAGCTCTCCTGGGCAAGTTCCACACAGTCATCGAGCTCCCAATGGAGAGGTAAGTTTCTGAACAGTCACAACTCTTCTCCATCCTCCAAGTGCCCACAATATTTCTGTGCCATAAATGTGTGATTTCAGGAAGAAAGTTTTAAAATGTAAGTGATAAATCACAGTCTTAAAGTGCCACGTTATTTAAGGTCTGAACACTTGGACAGCGATGTGAGCAAATAGTGCCAAAAAGACACATATTTAACACTAAATTAATACATTAAAGACAATACAATCATGTGAGCTTGTGCAAAGTTCTGCAAAAATCACTGCCAAAAGATGACGGAGCTGACAAGTGATATTGACCTGCTGCCAAATGTGGGTTATTTTGTGTTGTGGTGGTCAGTCTGTTCAACCTACCATTCACTGTGGCAGGCACTTAAATCCAATAATAAAATAAATGATAACTGACAGTATCTGAGTATCTGAGACTGGTGAACACTGTGAACTGGTTGGTGTGTGACGAAACAAGCCAACAGGTTTTAATTATTCTAAACTTACATCAGTGTGAATGATGTGAATAAAAGTTGAGGATTTGAATGTTTACCTTTAGGCTAAATGTTTGCCCTATAAGTAAGCTTATTTTAGTAAGTTTATTTAATGGAATGAAACATTAATTTTGCTAAGGAGCTGTGCATCAATATGAGATTTTCTTCTCTGGTGTGGGCTCTCAATCATCCAGGTCAAGGTGATTCTCAAAGGTTTGAATCCAGGTAACTGGACTTATTTTTCTTTTTTCTTGTTCTTGAAGATGTTTTACCTTCCATCCAAAAGAAGTTTGAAATAAGTCTTCAGGATGGAAAATAGAATTAGATGAATTGTTTTAAAATCAGACTATTTATTGAAGGGGAAAAAAAATTAAGTTGCTGGCAGATTTTAAATCGACCTACCACTTGATTTTTTTTTTCTTTCTTTTTTTTTTTTTTTTTTTTTTTTTGCTGTTTTTGTTTTGGATGAATTAGTCTCCGTGTCCACCACCATGTCAGGAACTGTTTACAACAGCCATTCCCAAACTTCAGAATACCAAGGCCCAATTTGAAATGTAAACAATCTCCGCAGCCCATCCAGACCTTTAATCACAACATACAGGACTAGAAGCTTATGTTCCAATATTAATGTTAGGGGTCAACAAATAAGGTTGACACTTGTCAAAATAAGTTAAGATGACAGAAGAATAACACTTAACTGGTTTGTTTTATTACTTCTTAATGTTTTTTTTTAAATCATGTCATGAACATTTTACAGTAATTAAAAAAATATTTTAAAAAGATCGACAATTTAAAACATATTTGTTTAATTTTAATGGCTTATCGTGGCCCACCTGCAGTACCACAACGTCCCACCAGGGGGCCGTGGCCCACACTTTGGGAATCACTGGTCTACAACATTTCAGTAACTTTTATCAACATGCTGTGAGCACTAACGTGAGCAAATTGTAGAATATTGAGGTCATTGTGCCATATTGGCCTCTGATACTCTAATCTTAGTTGATGATATTTGCTCGGGGGTCATGCTCTGGGTCTCTGTAAAGCGCCTAGAGACAATTGTCATTGTCGCAATTGAATTGAATTGAATTGATACTCCATGAAAGTGTTCAGTGAAAAAAAAAAACACAATGCACACACAAAATCAGATCCTGTGTTAAAAGAAATATAATCTTTGCACTGATAGTCAGGGAAATTAGAATAGTCATGATTTTCTGACTTCATTTACATTAATCAAGTTTTCAAAAAAAAAGTGAAGAAAAAAATCATAGTTGAACCTCGTATGTTCTTTATATTACTTTTTTTGTGTGTGGGATTTTGTGTTTGATGACCCAAGTTCAAATGTTTAAGTTGATTTGTTCCCGTGTAGCAGCAGCAAGCGGCCTCCTGCCAAGGCTAAGAAGTCTCCTGTGGGGAACTGGTTCTCCTTTTTCCACCTGGGCAAGTCCCACTCGGTGTCCAAACGTAAGCTGAAGCGACACCCCAGTGAACCCAATGAGATAAAGAGCATCGCACTGCCAGGTGAGCTCACTGCTGTTTTCACACAGCTGGACAACATCCTGCTTCTGCCCTCTGCTCTCCGGAGCTTCTTTTTCTGTTGGAGTGCGTCAGTTTGTTCCTGCTAATATTGGCATGAGAAAGTGTTGTTTTTTTTTTTTTTTTCACAGACGGTTAGTAATTCATCATTTGCTCAAATATTTGCAGGCGGACGAGGACACAGCAGCACACTCTGCGCTCAACTAAAAGTGAAGAATCTCTCACCTCTTTGCAAAATTTAGAAGGTAATTATTTATTAAATGTCATTAAATTGATTAAAACTTCACTGGTTAATACTTATTTAATGCTGAATGGGAACATATATATGTCTATTTTATAATCTTCATCCCAGGAGAACCTCCAAGTTACCGTCCCCTAAGACCTCGTTCAACTAGTGAGGCCATTACTGCCGTCAGTAGAGATGACCTACACATCACCAGAAGTAAAGATGACTGCAGAACCCATCAAAAGAACGAGAGTCATAACAATACTGACCGAGTTTTCACTTCAGCACATGTTTCTTCTCCGCACCCAGAGGATGACCTTGACCTTTTTCCACCAGCTGCAGGCATCTCCACCTTAGACTTTGACCCCATGTCTTTTCAGTGCAGCCCACCATCAGCTACTCCTGCACGGCTACACAGTAGAGATGGACAAAAATGGAGGAGGGGCGTAGCATGTTCCAATGAATTAGACCCCATCACCTCCCCTAATAACATGAGCTTCGCACTCTCCAGATGCCAGCCCAGTTCTCAGTAAAGGTGGGAAGGCGGTTGCATCTAAGCAGCTCTCGCCTAAACTGAAGAAGAATTCATTTAAAATGCACGTGGATGCTCAGACTGTCTCTGCCTCCCATGAACCATCTTTCTCTCCTCAAGTGGATAAGTGTGAAGCTCCAGTGGCGGATGGGAAAGAATCGAAGGTGTCCTTTCAGCACTGCAGCCCGCTTGGCACAGCAAGTCAGGCGTCGGCCATCACAGACCTCAGTCAGTCTGCACAGAACCTGCCTGATCCAGGTCAGTGCCACACATCACACAAACATCACACAATATTTACTGTATAACCTATAGTTAGTATCTAACTATATTATAATGCAATCCGTAGTTTCTTATGAAAGCTTTTGTGTCTTGTCCCATCATGTCTTACCATAGCTTTGTTTGTCCTGTCATACTGTAGCGTTGTTTGTCTTATCCCTCCCCAGGAACAGATAGACTTATGAGTTCAGTGTCTGTTCTCCCTCCTCATCCTCCCTTGACGAGTGCTGCACGCAAGTTGGCTTTGGCTCTGGCCGAAACTGCCCAGAAGGCCAGCAGTGTCTCTCAAAGAAAAAGCAATGCTCCGTTGCATCCTTTCCAGAAAGAGGAAGTACCTTACGCTTATGACAGACCGCAGAGGCCCTCTGTTCTTGATCTCAACGTGCATCCTCAGGAGTACCGCGGCCCTCACGTCGCCTCCGTTTCCCAGTGGCAAGCGTCAGCGCACAGCCCCGTGGAGACCCAGACCTGCCCTCGTCCTGTTCATTTCATACCCTCGCACCTTGGCTCGGAGCCTCTACAGGCTGGTGACGGTCAGGAGAGCATGTGCAATTTCACTCCTAATGTCAGCCCACTCGGGTCAGGGAGCTTTGATGAAGGCAGTGCAGAAAGGAGGGAGCATGGAGGGGAAAAAGAGCCCGGAGATATCACACAAACGGAGCACACTTATCAGAGTGTTGGTGTGTCAACACCCTCTCAACCTTTCTGCTCAGCTCAGAGTATGTCAAGTTCTCCCGTATATGCCAACACAGACTCGGTGGATGTTTTTAATTTCCGCTCTGTTCTAAAAGAATCCTCAATGCCTGCTTCCATTGAGGAGATTTTTCCACGTGCATTACAGACTTCAGCAGCCCACCACTACAGCCCTGAAGACCACAGAGCTCGAGAAATGGTTGAGGAGGTCTACAGTAAGCAGCAGCAGCAGCAGCAGCAGCAGCAGCAGCAGCATCACCACCACCACTACCACCAACGACCAATTCATGCAGGAAGAATGCCTGCCTCTCACTTCCCTCGGCCCAATGCTTTACCACTTCACCTCTCCAGGCCTAAAGGCTTGTACAGGCAGTCTTCTGAGAGCCGCTATAGCACTTTAGGTTTGAGGCACCCTTTGTCACCTCAATACAGACGCTTCCATAAGGATGAGCACCTTACAAGTGGCTGCCACAGCCAGCTAGGGCAGTGGCAGAGGTCTGATGACAGAGTAGTTGTGCATCCGGCCATCCGAAGGGCTCGCTCCTTCCACGCCCCTCAGTTTAGTCGCTACGAGTTTGCTGATACAGAGGTTCTGCCCCCTGATGCCATGTTTTATGTGGAGCAAATGGCAAGCAGGCAGGTGCCCTATCAAAGGCTGATTCAGACTGGCCTTCATCCTGTACATACAGATTACTACTACGGTCCCTATTCAGATATGAACCCAGGAAACGGCTCTCGTTTTTCAATAGAACCCTACCGGCAAAGTGGTATCCATCACAGTCAGTATAACACCATGCGGTCCACAAGAGAAGGTGGGCAGTCGGATTACTACAACTACTCTCCACTCCGTGTCACTCCTTTAAACAGAGAGCTTTACATAGAGAGCAGAGACACTGTTGTTTACGAGGCCAGAGATGCAGAAGTTTTTGAAAGAGTCCTATATCAACCAGTCAAGCAGGAGAGGAAGTCCAGACATCTGGACACATGTCAAGCTGCGTCTCCCTGTGAGAGTCCCGACTCACCAACTGACCCAAAATACAGGGACATGATGCACACAAGAAGCAAGTCAGATCCTGGAAATGCCAGCCTCATTTCCACCAACAAGAACGAAAGCCAAAATGCAGTAGTGACATCCCCAATGCCCCTGAGGTCCCAACAGGCGGACCCCGAGGTCACGAGGCAACAGAGTGGTTCTGCTGCAGACTCTGGGCCACTAAGGCGGATTCAGATCAAAGAGGGCTCCTCACAGCAGCAACTCCTTCACCGAGTCCCCTCACTCCCAGAAAGAGGCTGCCCCAACTTCAACATCATGAAGCACAATGACAGAAGCCATACAAGAGGACTCGAGCAGGATCGATTAATGATGACCAATGCTGGCAGTAGCTACTCTGGTGCTGTGAAACCCAGCATCCTCAGAAGGCCCAGGCGGTCACAGAGCACGAGGGAACACTACTATCATTATCACACCAAATCTCCTCTGGATCCCGAGCATCTGGGATGCTGTTCCACTCAACCCAGCAGAAGGACTCAGAGCACTAAAGTCAGACCCACACAACATGAGCACATGGAGGGGTATTACGCGTCACCCAGGCCTAAACCCATAAGATCCAGTAAAGCTGTGGCAGGATATTTACCTGGCCAGAGCTGCATGTCTCCCCACGGGCAGAGACTGTTGTCCAAGGCTCTAAGCCGTGAACCTTTTTATCATGCTGCACTGAGATCAGACGCTGGTGTCTATGAGTGATTCTGCTTTTGATCTGATTCCAAATCGGGGCCAAAGGAGAACCGCACTTTATCCCCAGCCAGACCAACAGACTGTTGTGTTGAAAAGCCTGCTTGTTTTAATCTCAAGGAGCTGCTACAGAAATGTGTGAGACGAGGCTGCTGCGAGGGACCACACTGTCGGCATCACTGGTCGAGACATGTTTTGCAGTGGCTTCTGAAGAAGCTCAAAGGGAACAAAAAAAATAAATACAAACATAAATAAATCGTACACAGTTGTTGTCTTAAACTTAAAAATCTGGAAGCAACTATAGAAAGCATGTTTGAGAAGAAGATGGCTGAAATGTTTTATTTAATGTATAAACTACATGACAAAAGGATGACAAGGTAGATTAACTGGTTTTAGTAAAAATTATTTTAAGGTTTCGAAATATGTATAAAATAACATTCATTTTAAATGTATTATATTTGTATGAATAACACTGCTAACATGTGGCCAATGTACTGTACTTGTTTTATATTCTAGTCTGCTCAGACTTCAACAAGCACTTTTGAGGATAACAGTGTATGAAACACATTGTATTAATGTGGTGTAAATGGAGACTTGAGATACAGCTTATATTTTTCCTGCAAACAAACAGCTTGCTCTGACTCATTGTTTAATGCTTAAATAGCACCTTTGGTGGGTAAAATGGAAAATAACCTCATGGTTTCTAACTTTTGACTTTTTTTTTTCTCCTTATCACATTGTATAGTATAATCTTCAAATAAATATGAGTGCTCTGATTTCTGTTAACGTCAAGGCTGCCATGGCAAAATATACTCGACTCAAATGCATTTCATGCTATTGCGGGTAGGTGAGAAAGTGTATTTTGTATAACATTGTGGTTTTGTCACAAACTGAAAACTTCTTTCCTCTTTATAGGGAACTTTTAACAATGTGGTGTTTTTCATAAAATATGTTTTATTCATTAAAGATGCTATTTCAAATCCAAACATGATGAAGAAATTCTGTTGTATGTTAAATGAGTTATTTTAGTGTAAATTAAAAGAAAATAAAGATATATTATCAGTGGTTGCATTTCATTGAACTCTTGTGTCACTGGCATATTTTAAAAATTGGAGCTGTACTCTGTATACATACTAATACTTTTGAACTGGCAATGAGAGACAGGACCTCAGTAAATGTTGACAGTAAAATAAAAATACATTTATAAAAGATGAGTCACAAAAATGACAAGAATTTATGAGAGTACAAAGAAAACCAAAGTGTATGTGTACAAAGAAATGATGACTAACGGTTAGCAGGTGTGTGGTGGAAACTACACAGGTGATGAAATAAGCAGAACTCAAATCAGGTGTGGGGCAGGTAAACAAAGAAAAGCAAAATGAAGAGAAATGCTGTAAAATAGGATAAAAGACGCAGGGCACGACGAACTCCCATCCCAATAAAAGCATAAACAAAGTCACAGATGAAGATGGAAAGCAGCTTTGATCAATGTACCCGTGTGCTTTACACTTACTGCTGATGTGTCAAAATATCTGCTGTGAAAACACATATTATATAACCCCTTTAGTTACAGAAATTTTCAGGGAACTCCAGATTCTTTTTGATTGTACAATATATACTATACATATTTTAATGTTTTGTCAGTTCATGCCGGTTACCAAGGTCTCAGACATTAACTTTTGTTCAAATCTACCTTAAACTCTTCAAATTTGTAAACGTTTGAGCAGAGTTCAGGTAAGAAATTCAGCTTCAACCATCCACACCTGCATTTTCCCGGGGAATGCAATTTTTCTAGTTTCTATCAATAACTTTTTAACCCGCGTTATGCAAACCAGTGTGAAAGGTTTAAAATTCTGCCAATCCAAATCAATCAGTGAAAAGATGAAATTAATAAATCTGCCTGTTTGTAGCTATGCTTTTCCTGGGATGAGGAGCCATTCGGAGGACAGCGTAGGGCTACAGGTCAGCAAACTCACAACCTGTCCCAATTTTCTGTTACAAAAACCTTTTCTTCACTCGTCTAAAAAATAATAATTATGAAAATACGGTTTCTTAAAACAATTATAATTTATCAAAAAGGAAAAGGAAGAGTGGAGCCATTTCTGTATGAAAATGACTGATTGCAAACGTCTCTCACCTGCTCTTATATGTCAGTGAGGTTTGGCCACATATTGGGACAGCTGTCCTTTGTTTTGATGTGGAGAGTGTATACTGGACACTACCAGTTATATACTGTTTTATTCCCTCACCAAGAAACAGCAGGAGGGTCACCTATCAGTACACAAAATATCACAAAATCGATTCCTGTCAGTGATGTGCTGTTCAGTTTAAACCCGAGTATAGTAATATCCTCTACATGTAATCTTGGATGAATACTGGTCCCTACCTCATTATGTGCAATACTAGTTTAGTCTTCCATCTGTTGCTTTTGTTTCTGCTATTTATATATTTAAACTGCTTAACGACTTAACGGTTGTTGTTCTAATACTTTCTGATATTCTTGTGCAGTATCAGAGTGTGCAGTTCCCTGATGACAAAGGTTTTGAATCTCGAATAGAACAGGAAAAACAAGAATTCCTCAACATTGCTTTTGATTTTTCTAATATTTGTGACCACAAATCATGAAAATGTGCCACAGACGTTCAAGATTTCTTTCTTTTCTTCCCTTTTTCTTTTTTTTTAAATCAGTGTCTGGTGAATGGGGAACACCTTCACAGTATCTGCTCCTTTTTGCTTAAGTATTATTTTTAACTGAATGGATGTGGCTCAGAGAAGATCAGTTGCTGGCTTTCTCATCAACCATTTATGCAGATGATTTTAGGAATTTTGTCTCTGTATTGTAATGCTTTTAAATTGATTTTTTTTTTTTTTTTTTTTTGTTCTCCACAGGATATCACAGATTTTTGCATGCAGTACAATGGAAGTGCATGTAAAATTGTGATAGAAATTTGGTACTGATCTCTTGTTTGGTAATGCTTCTTAGATCTCCAGTGAGATTAAATATTTAAGCCATTACATAACCAGGGATCTTTCAGATGATAAGGATATTTATAGACAGTGCTGTATAACCTGCAGCACTGTTTGTGGATCTCTTCCTGTAAAGCCTTTTGCAACTCACTCCCATATATCTGCCCACCTGTGATGTTGCTACCAAAAAAAAAAGATTACAGTAAGGCACAGTGTCTTACATTAAACACGATGAAGGCACAATGACAGCATGAGGCTCCCGCTAAAAACCTCTGTTAGCTTCAGCAAGGACAGATGTTTAATGTTGATGGTAGTACCAGATCATCTCTTATACATCATAAGTATTTAATATCTGTATCTAAATCCAATAATAAAACTTAAATTCTTTAGTTTTTTTTAATGTTTTTTTTTCTTTTAGCTGCAAAAAAGGAAAATATCTGGTATCCAAATACAAAAGGAAATATTAAGGTAAAAAACATGTCTTAAAAATATGAATGTAGTTGTATTTTTTACCCCTGTCATCTATTTTTAACTCCCTCTGTTATCGAATTGTATTAAATTGAGTTGAATCCACCCTCAGCTTGGGAGCCATTGTCTCGGTGGACTTGTAGTTGCACGGTGGCTTCTGCTGGCCACCAGGTGGCACTGTAATACAGCAAAGTGGGCACAGAAGCACCTCCTGCATTTGGGAAAGATCAAGCTTTGCTTTGTTTTGCAGATATCCTATATGTGTTCACAAGCCCTGCCGAGGGCCCTGACTGTGTTATTGTTCTGTGTTCATTTGTCCAGTGTGATAGAGCCTGCCTGTTATGTGTATACCAGTAACCTTAGCTGTGGATGACAGGCTTTGAAAGCTATTATGATGCTATTCCTCATACTGTAAGCTGGTAGTCACAGAATGCCCATCCAATCATGGTTTAAAGAGAGTTGTGTGAATGGAGGATAATCGGAGGGAATCTGGTAAGGTTGTCCAAAGGGCCTGGGGAATTGTTGCTTTGTTAGAATTTATTAAAGTGTTTCTCCCAGATCAAAACAGCCTCCCATTCACAGCTGACTGAAAAGGCTTGGTCTGTGGCAAAAACCATTAAGAGAGCCTGCGGACTCAAAGCGATGTCTCCTGGCAGCTCTGTATTGCTCCCGGAGCAGTTAGCCATTGTTTATTCATCGGCACATTGGCATTCAAAGCGCATCCTCACTGTTCTCTCTCATAACCAACAAGTTGCAATTTTTATGCATGTGAAGGTTGAAGGCAAATTATTTACGTGAGACGTGAGAGACTGGACTCAAGGAAAGTGAACGACCTCTGGCAAAATAGTTTACCTTAAGACCAATCCTTTTCTATAGGCTATTAAATTCTCTAGATCACAACAAGATATGGATGTATTCTTCAACTTTTCAAAGAAAGAATTGTTGCCCTGCTAGACAGCTTTCTGGACATTATGATGAATTTGAGACATACCACCTTTCTGGATCATTTTAGAATCTTATTTTTCAGCTGGACGCAAATGAAATAAATTGGGGGAGCCTCTCTGGCTTCCCTTCCCTTTCTATAGTGCATTGTTTTGCACTGGAGGTTTTAAAGTAAGGGATGCTTAAGAAATTACTTAAGCGTAATTGAAAGAAATGTTAACTAAGTTGAGATTCTGTTGGATGGGAAGGATAGGAACTTTCACCTCCTATGAAAAATTATTCCACAACATCTGGTGTCGTCCAGATGCAGAGATGGGGTGTATGAGTGGGATGGTGCCAAACACCAGCAGGTACAAGGTGAAAGGACTGTCGCCTCTCTAGGGGCAGGTGATTTGCAGGATAACTGTTGCCCTACACACATGCTGAGAGGACTCTTTAGACTTGAACAGAATTGTGGATTGTGACTCTTTAAATTCTGGAGGAACAATTTACAATCCTTAATGGTTCTGACTGTGACTGCAGTCTGCAGATCTATTAGTAATATAGCACATGGCAGTAACTGTGTTTCTCCGGTTCACAGCACTTTAGTGGCTCCATAAAGAACCATTTTTGGTTGTTCATTACAGTGTAATGTTCCATTACAAAACATTATTGGAACTTTATGAATGTAGACTTCCTCATTGTTTCTTTGATGGATCTTGACTGTGAAGCGCAGAGCATATTTAAATAGTAAGATGGTGCTGTAAAAGCTTCTACTTCTAAAATATTCCTCTAGAGTAATGAATCCTGCTGCAGCTTATTTTGGAATTTATTTCAGACTAAATATGAGTTGATTTTTCTTTTCCTTTTGAATATGTATAAAGAAGTGTTGTCTTTAAAAATTCTGCCACTGCATTGAGATAGCAGTGTATTAAGACCTGAAATGGTTCCTTTTAATAATAGATGTTTTTGTGAGTGTATAAGCAATACCTTAGCTTATTACAAGCTAAAACATCAATTTCTGTTGCTTTCCCTTGTTCTGCAACAGCAGAGATCTCTAATCAGCACTCTGGCACTTTGATGTGATGCATATTGTCCTCAGTGGTAATAGTTCACAGATGTGCTTTACCAGAGCTCAACAATAAGATGGCAGCTTCTACTTTTAGGCACAGCCATGTTATCTTTTCAGCGTTTCACTGATTATATGGTTAGGAGAAGCTGCAGCTCTCTTTGCTTCAATAAACACTGTATTTCACATTTTGTATTGTTGTTTGTAAAATGCAAGTGTGGTGCCATTCACGTAAATTTCTAAATCTTATGACCTGACTTAATTACATAGTTATCATGACAATGGATTCCACTTTTATTAAAGTAACAAAAGAAACTGTGTTATTATTTTGGATAACCAACTGAATTGTGGGTGTAGGCAGTAAAGAGTATCTTATTCATGTGTATCCATGGTTTTGGAAAATAAAAATCAGCCGCATTGTAAAGGGCACAGTGGTGGAGGGAGAGAGAGAACACAATGCTTTGTGATTGAATAAGTGATTAGACCTCATCTTAACACAAAGAATCTACACTTGCAGTAATGGCTGACCATTAGGGATTAGGTCTCTAATTTGATTTACGCATGCATAGAAAAGTGACTAAGCAACTGAAGATTGTGTGCTGGCCCATACAATGCACAGCTTAGTTTGGGCTACAAATATTATCCTTGACCTTTAACAAAAGATTAATAACCTGAGAAACAGAATATCATTATAGAAAGTGTTACAGCTGGCTCAAAAGGTGACCACCAGTTGAGTAGGCTTCAGTGGTGTGAATCCATTTGGAGTTCTCTCTGAGGCGCTGAGTACAGTTGAGTGATTATGACTTTTGCAAAATTTAAGTCCACAAAAAAAAAAAAAAAGAAAGCAGAAAAATAAATGAAGCAGGTTCCATTCTACTGAAAATGTGCTTTATCCATTAGAGGAAGAAGAAATGTTTGTTTAGGTAACCCTTTTTTGGATGACTAAGCATTGCAAAGCAGTGTAATCATCAAATGACACGGTGCAAAAGTGTGCTTTGCTGATTTATGGTTGGCTAAATTCATACACATTATACAATATAAGAAGACACAGTGGGAACATTCAACAGTATATTGAAAATGGAAAAAACAAAACTAGAATTATGCTAAAAGTTAATTACATCCACATGGTCATTTAGTCTGTCCGGCTGTATTAAGTGTTTAATTTATATATTTAAGACCTAAATATGATTTCCACATGAACAGAGCAGTCATGCTTGAAAATAATTTGTCTTTCTGACATGCCCTTTCAAAATCAAATTGCATGCTTTACAGTGGTTGCAAAATCTTTTTTATTGAACATTTTTATGAAGGTCTCATCCACCGCTATATAACGGGAAGCGATTAAAAGTAAAGTCTTTTTGTTTATATTGAACGCTTTCTTAAAACAGTACTTTGCATGATAAAAAATGAAATCTGTCGTGAGCTCATCCTTCGAGGCTCATCTGATTTAAATGCTCAATTATGCTTCAATCAAAAAAAGTTTTGCTATTAAATAGAGGTAAATTATGCAGACTTAAATCACCTTAACACAGAGAATATAACATTAATATGACTAAATTTCATTCATGTATGTGGTACAAAGTGACAATAAAGTTGAAAAAAGGCAAAGTACTTAATGATGTGTTAAGGGGTAATCATTGACAAAACTGAAGAACATTGTTGAACCTCACATTTACCATAGTGACTCATGGTTTATAATGAAATTCTAAAAATGACATATTATTATTGGTTCCACTACCGTTCTTCAAAACACATTAGCCATGTTAGAAAAAGTGTGTTCCATTGTTGTCTCGAATTTCTCTCTTTTGTTCTGTTCTGCGCTCAGACTGGGTGCTTGGAAAAACACAAGCTCATCATTTCTTAAAATAATAAAACAGGAATTCTTCTTCAGATTATAGCTTCCCTGATCTCGTGGTGGTTTGTTGTGCTGCATGTGAGCAGTCTCAACAGTTGCGTCCGTGTAGTGTAGAAGTGGAGTGACGACTGCACAGGCAAACTATATAAACACTTCTATTCGTCAGTCTTTCACCAGCCAAAAACTAGATCCTTTGCACAGCTGAGCAAAGGAAGTGAATGATAAACATTTCTCTGTATTTGTCTGTAAACCTCTATATCCAGATTTTCTTAATTTGCACTGCCGAGCCAAAATTCAATAACAGCACTTGCTGACATTTTACCTCACTATAAAAATGAAGATTCTACAGAAATGTGATCCCTTTGGAAAAATGGAACATTCCACAAGGCGAAATCCTTGAAGGTTGCAAACGTTGCTTGTCAAGACTGCTGGACTTCGATGGCAACTTCTTGAGCAATTTATTTTGATTCCGCACTTACTTTTTAATTGGGTGCAATTAAGTTTTTTAAACCTCAAAAATAAACCATTAGCTAGTTTTTTTTTTTCATTTATATTGATGTATGTGCCAACTTTGCCATACAAGTTAGCAACATAGCATAGTAAAGTAGCTGCAGACTGCAGAGGAATATACGTGATTTCATGTTAAAGTAGATGTATCAGATTATTTGGTCTTTTATAGAAAATGTACAAATAATTGCAGTTAATAACAGCTTTGTTCTGCAAAGTCATGAAACACTTCTATACCCGATTTAGGGATTGTATGATTTGGCCTCTCCAGCTTGTGTTGGATCTCCCAGAGGACTACAATTACCAGCAGTCTGTCCACCGGACAAGAGACTGACTGGAGAAGCAGCTGAATGACATAAAGGAGCAACATGACAGCATCACTGTCAGCCTGCAGGTAGACAATAGAACTCACTAGTTAGGGAAAAAGGAGCCCTAATGATAAAATATTGTTTTTGTGACTGTGGCCTGTCACAGACAAACCAACTTATGGACAACAGACTCAACTGCTGATGGGGTAGTTGTCTTGTACAATTTAGGCTGAAATTATATCAAACAAACTTGCATTGAAAAAGTAAATTGAATGCCTACTTGAGCTGTTTGTCCCCTACCTATAATAATCAGGTTTTTAACCTTGATAATGATCTTTTTCTTTGAATGTATGTGTGTGTGTTTGTGTATTTTCCAAGATTTCCAAAATGAGCCATCAGAACTGTGGTGTGGATGTCTGTTTTTAATGCGCTCTCAGAAAGGCTGGGTCAGATGGCTCATATGTGACACTCAGGAGGTTGGAAGAACCAGTCTTGGTTACTTATGTTTTGGGGTTTTACAACTAGTTTACGTGCGCTGTGAGGAACCAATCAAATAAGAGTCTACTGGGCTATGAGGAAAATTTTAAAATAAGTGAGACAGTTTACAGTAGTAGCAAAGAGAAGAAACTGCTGCTAAGCTGCTGTTTAACCTTCGTTAGTTGACAGCAAATAGATAAGCAGCCTAAAAGGACATAACTTGCACAATAGTACACCAGTGGATATTGAACTAAATTGAAATTATTTTCCCTTTACTTTTATGTTACTATTTGCCTCTTTTGTAGTGTTTTTATTTTTTTATGTTTTCTGAAATAAAAAAAATTAAGATTTGATGCTTTAGTATTTTAGACATGATGTTTTGTTATTCTTTTACAACTTCAGAGTAGTAAAATTTTAAAGCAAGGACTTGCAGGTTAATTCAACAGGCGAGTCTCTGGCCTGAGTGGAGCTGCCATCAGTTTAATTGGAATAAGGTTTGTCTACTGGTATTAATCAATTCAGTTGATTTATACCAGTCAAAATAAGTCGACAAAATAGCTGAAACAAAAAATAAACCTGCTGAGTTGTCTGCTGAGTCTTCACACATTAAAGCCAATATTTTAGTAAAAATTCTAATGAAACTGTAAAAAAAAAAGAGCAAAAGGTAACTGTTGCCGCTTGAACTGTAGCTCAAATGCTCCTTAAACCACGAAAAGCTCTTTAAAAGTTTAAACTTTATTTTTCTTAGTGTCATTCTTGAACTCCGTTCTCATGAGACCATGCAGTGTGGCATTATCTCCAATTCTCTTTATAAAGAAAGTGACTGGAATGTTACAGAGCATGAAACAGATAATTTTTAACTTATCCATATCTTCCCAAATGGGACTAAATTTAAGTTGAAGCTCATTCAAGCTGATGAACTTCATCCCATGATGCCTTTCTTTCCAGGTGGAGGGAGTGTGCTACAATTCAATGGCAATTTAATTAAAACATGTAAATTTTAATTACCTAACTAATTAATTTAATAAATGAAAGTAGACTCAGTGATAAATTAAGGTGGCAGTGTTCCTGCAGCAACCCACCATTTCACTCATTCTCCATGTGACTGACTTCAAGGCTTTGTTCAGATATGTTCTAGATAGCAACAGGCTGTCCCACAAAAATAGAACTCTTTTATACGTTTACAACAGAAAGGCATAAACAAAACACGGTGGATGGGGAAAAAAAATCCATCCAGGAGTTGCAGTTTATACAGTTTGAAGATTAAATAAACTTGCAGTGCAGTGATAGCTATTTTTTTTCCCCCTAATGAAAATATTTTAAGATAATCAAAAATAGTCTTGATGATTCAAATTAACAGTGCTTTAAATTAAAATTAATTATGCATTGAGAATTCTAAATATATCAAGATTACATGCAAGACATAGCAGAATAAAAGATAAGAGGCGAAGATTGGGAAGCGTTTGCTTTGCTCATTGTATGTGGGCGGTAGCTATGAAGCGGAACATCAATGTAAATTTGCCAAAAGAAAACTTCGATTTGCTTTTGTTGTGAGGAGTCACCTTGAGATTTGGTTGGGGGAACATCAGAGGATGCTGTTTGAAGCTTAGGCTCAGCAGATAATTACAGATTTCCTGTCTGAAACATTTAACCTTTTTTTTGGAGGGGAGCGAAAAGTACAAACAAAACCCTTCCTTTTTTTCCCCCTTTTTTTTTTTCTTCATTAATTACACCTAAAAACTTCCACATCAACATCCAGCACATTTCCTCCCTCTGGTGACATCAATCTGTGATTAAATATCAGAATATTAAACATCAAGCCCCATAACTGGTATTAGAGCCGTTCGAACCATCTTTCAGGTTTGGAGTTAATCACCTCACAAACACAAGTCTTTTCTCCCCAACACTTGCGTACAGGATTAACAGGCAGACTGTGTTTGCCGTAATTATATTTCTCTGGGTCAGACAGCAGCAGTCAGAGATAATTGTAGTGTGGTTATCACAGGCTTCAGGTGCTTGTCCTTCATTATTGTTGAAACAACCAGCTCAGCTGTTTTCATGGAACATAACTTGGCACATAACCTAACAATAAAAGTCATTTACTATTAGCTGGAGAAATTGAAGATTCAAAAGAATTTGAAGTTCAGTGCTTATACTGATCACCTGCAACTCTGAAGCAAGATATTTACTCCCTGGCTTTTAATGTTGAGGTTTGAGGTACGTAGAGTAAAAAATTAGGCAGAGTCTGACTGTAAGTTAAAGCAATTGTTGTCTACTTACTATAATTGTACCAAAAAAGGGGGAAAAAAGGCCACGTAGGTGTAAATTACAGTATTAAAATGATTTTTTACATTTCATCTCATGAATAAAGAGAGAACACTTTTGATTAATCCTGAGCGTTAAACTAAACTACTGGGATACATTCGGTCATTGTTTGGCTTCTTTTGGAAAGGGTTTACAGTACCTCTATGTATCACAGTGTAATACAATATTTTGTCTTTGTAGTCTGTTAGATTATCTATGACTGGAAGTGCTGAGCTTAAATTGAACACTTGTCTAATTTCAGTGCACAGCGCAGGGACAGCAGGCGCATCCTTGGAACGCGGGTTCTTCTTGTGCACACTTGTTCCTAAGCAGCCACCGCATCCCATCTGAAACATTTTATCTAATAATGAGGGCTGTGATTCAAAATATATTGACGATGAAGACATCAGTGATAAACATGTACAGTTTTCAGTTTACAGGGAAAATTGCTCAACATATAGATGTTTAAATGTTGTATATTATTTGACCTTCAGTCACAGATTTTCACATAAGCTATTTTTCATCCTGAAACACTGTCCTTGTGACTATTTATTCTCAGGTGAAGGTATTTTATGTGGCAGGCTATATTCACTGCATTCTTCCGTTAGCCATAACATTCAAACCGTCAGCCTGTTAAGTGAATAACAGTGATGACCATTTTACATTTTACGCTTAAGGAATGGTTTGTTAGCAAGCAAGTAAACAGTTCTAAACATTTTTATGTAGGGAAAACGTGATGCCTAATGATTGGAGCATCTCCAGGGTGTCGGGAGTAAGACGTGTGGGTGGGTGTGATTTCTTACTGGTTTGGGATAATTTTTAGATGCCAAAAGTGGTTCATTTAAGAACAAGCTGTTAAAGGGTGACAGGGCCAAGGGTGCTAATGCTCCATTGAAAAAAATCCAAGTTTCTGGCTCATGCCAGTGCCAAGTAAACTTAGAAATTTTACAAGCGAAAAAATCTTTTACTCCGAAAATTATTTGATTGTAACTGAGCATCTCCAACTGTGAATGCGGAAACTTAACTTTAGCATTAATATAGGGATATAATTATGAAAATATACCCTTAAAAATATGCATAGATATGGTAGCAGCTCACAAGTAATCAGAACTTTGCATTGTCTTATGTGATTCACCGACACCATCCTCTCTAGAACTCTCAGGGGCCAAATGTGCAAAGTTCTGTGTAAAACCAGAAATCTCCATGCATATTCCCTTAACCAGTTTTATAAAACTGTGTGTAATTATAATTCACTTTTAAAAATCTCTACTGTTGGGAAATGTTATGCATGTGCATGAACCTGATTTCCAGTCCAGTTTTTGGCCACGAGGACATGTAGCCACGTCTGCTCTTATCATTTGCATTTTGAAAGCCCTTTTTAAATCAGCAGCAAAGAAAAAGCACAATTTTACCAAAGGTGAACTTGTGATCTGCTCCATCAGTGAGGTGTAGAGAGAGGATGTTTTCATTTGGTGGTCTCACATTCTAGAACCCTCATCCTTTTATCAATTGATTTGCAAAGTATCAATACAAATTTTCACTCTCAGCACCACTACACTGAAATAATACATTTGGTTGTTTGTAAATTGACTGTTCCTTAAACCTCTGACAAATATAGAAAAATGCAAAAAGACCTTTGAGCAGTTCTGTCTGAAATCAATTATGTTAAAAAAGGTCATACTGCAGAGATTTGCCCTCTTCTTAATAACTGTATCAGATAAGTAAAAATGTTTTTTGTTGTCCTGAGTATTTGTATCAAAAGGCAGAAATGTGGAGGAAGATGCACGGTATGTTGCATTTGCCTTTGTTCATCCACGATTTAAACCCAGATCATTTAATTATACCTCAGCCAAGTAAAGTGGAACATGCCATCAATCTCAATCAATCAATTAGTCAACTAAACAAGCCATGCTCAGACATTCGTTCACTCTTAATTTCCCCATTGTGCTAATTACACTTAAACATGCCATTCCAAATTAAAATTGAACATTTAAATGAGATTAGTAGCATTTAACTGAAACATCGCCCTTCTACAGCCATGCCTTTGTGATGTCTGGACGGCTATAAACAGAAAATGCATGAACTTGCTATTAATTCAGATGATGTAACGTCCGTCTTTATTTGGCTTGAGAACTAAAACGATTAATAAATGTAGCGAAAATCCCATAATCTGCCATGTTTCACATTTCAAAGATCAATGCACAGCCATTTAACATTCCTAGAGAGAAGCACTATATTTAAATTATTGTATGAATAACGGAAAAAAGTGGCTGGTGTCTGAGGTTAAACTACTCCCATTAAAGTTTGAATAACGTTATTGACCTTTACCTGGAATGGATCACTTAAAGTAATGGGATATGGCGGCACTGACAGAATTGTGATGACAGAATAGCTTACGGTTATGAATTAGGTCCTGTTCTTCAAAATGCCCATCAATTTCTCGCATTAGTAACATCCACAAGTTCAGCTGAAAACCTTAACAAGGACCCCAGAACCTGCCAGTGTCAGTCATTTTGTCATTTAAAACCTTTCTTGCGTCTGTGTAAACCAGAACACATGTGCCAGCCACTGATGGAAACTCGGATTACTGCTGTGCAACAACATGGAATTTAGACAGGTTCAATATTTTTGCCTCAACTTGAGATACTTTTGACAAGCATCATCAGACCAGAATGAAGCGAGCGGGTTCAATCCAGCTAATGTATTCAGCATGTTAAACAGGCAGTGAGTTTGACAATATTTGAGTTTATACATTCTGTTCTGTCTCACACCAAGACAAGACTACAAAGTGAAACAGCATTTTTTGATCAAGTCACAGCAGCACATCATTTTAAACATTGATATCTTTTTATTAAGACAAGTACTCTTCTGCTTTTTTTTTTTCTTTTGTAAAAATGTTGGTGTGAACCAATACAAAATATGCATGGTCATATGAGAAACATCCTCTTCACTACACAAAAGAAAAATGTCACCTGGGAGCAAATAAATTTAAGATTCAACAGCAAAAACAACCATTTTGGGGTTATAAAATGACCAACCCTCCCCTTTTTCATATCCCATACCCTTCTTTCCTTCCCAGGTGATAAATATGAGTTTCATCCAAATATCCAAGACATTACAGGTCATTCATAAAATTTTGTCACAGTAAATACACCATCTTGATTTCTTAAAAGTTATGCATGAACTGACTGAATGCAAACAAATGCTTGACTGTCTGTGGTCACATCCTATATTACTAAATAACCAATACTGCATGAGCAAAGTGTTACAGTGGAAGAAGTTGTCACATGAATTGTTGTGATTTCGGCAACACTGACTGTACATCATTTTTGTTTACTTAACAAATCTAGTTTTCTTTGTGAACTAGGTCTATGCAAAATAATATTTAACATTTACTGTAACAGTGCACCATATTAAGAACACATAAACATGTACAACTGAGAAAGAAACATGTACATCTTGTGATTTTTCTTTACTTTTTCAAAGCTGTGTTACTACAGTATATAGTTGGGACTTGAAATTTGCATTCTACCTGAGATGCAAAAAACACAACTATTAACACTCATGAACCTGAGAGAGTGAAAAAAAGAACATACTAAATATCATGTATTTAAAAACAAATCATTAAATTGAATTAGAATGATGCCTATGACCATCTTTTCATGTTCGTCCATTAAAAGCAACAGTTACCACTAAATATCAAAGCCCAGAATAACATTTGTCGTGCACATAACTGTTTCCATGACACCGCAACTTCACAAGTTCGAAAAAAAAAAAAAAACAATAAAAAGAAATGTCAAAAAAAGAATTGGAGCTTTACTATAACCTTTAGCACTGTATTCATCTTTGAAAATGTTTTTCAGCCTCAGCCCTGAAATCGTCCAAATAACACATTCAGTGAAGCTGGCGAAATAATTCTGGTCAAATGTAATTTTCTATCACAAATAATGCATTGTGGCATACGCCATTCTAGTCAGAGGAAGAACGTTTTCTTTTCTTTTTTTCTCCCCCATCATTTTACTAATTTCAACTATTTATGCTGCAAATCTCAACTTGAATGTAAGTAGATGGTGTGTGAATACAGGTTAGGTTAGAAAAGACAGATATGTACAAGATATCATGGAAGTGTGTGTGTGTGTGTGTGTGGATACCATACATTATCACCGCATGCCTTAAAATCAGAAGAAGGCACTACATTAAGTCCTTCAGTCTTTTTATTTATGATCTATCAAGATGTCTGCTTAAGGCAGTGGTTATCCAGCCCCTCCTTTTTTTTTCCTTTTCATTCATTTTGCACAGGTAATACAAGAATTCAGTTGCTAATTACTAAACGGGTTTACCGCAGAACAGAGAAGCTTAGAGCTTGTGTAGAGAGTACATCGCTGATTTGAATTTGTGAACAAAAACAATGACATTTATAATGCTGGACATTTTCTCTTTAAAGGTTTGAGGCTGGAAGACGATGGTTAGAAAATGATCAGTCTCAAATCTAAAATTTTAAGCTGTGCACGAGTGTGTGAGGTCGTAAGGGCTCTTGACCTTACAAGCAATCAAAGATGGCTGAAAGATAAAATGTCTGTACAGATGGCAAGAAGACATAATAGATTCATGTTTGCAGAGACTGAATGCCATTTTACTTGTATGAAAAGCACAAAAAGAGTGCTTGGAAAGGAAATGCGTTTTTTTTTCTTCTTTTTTTTCATCTTTCTTTCTTTAAACCAGATGTAGGTCTTCACATGGACATACCTTGATAGCTTATACATGACTGAAAAGAAACTATAAAAATTTAGCACTCTTTCTTCCTTTTTGACACAGCACAATCACACGCAAAGCTAAAACCTTGGAAAATTATTAAATCTGATTTCCTCTAACATTTAAGTTATCAATGTATTGTACCACCAGATTAAAAAAGTCAGTTATTTGGTAAGGAGTATTTCTTTAATGTGGACTTTTAAACTCTGTGACTTTGACTTCTTTGCACAAGTAGTTTGTCATTTGAAATTACTCTTGTATACCCACCCAGGGCTGACCACCTATGTGGGATGAAAAGATGAAAAATCAGGAATTTAAATATATTTGTTTTTCTGTGTTTCATAGACTATATTGAAGTGAAGAAATACCAACATGCAGCCAACCAACAAACTCACTATCTGAAGGGTCTGTAATTATTAGAAGGAAAGGAAACCGCTAGTCTGATTCTAGTTTAAAGATGATGCAAAAACCAAGCATCAGTAAAGGTCGGGTAAGCTAATCCTCTGTTGCCAGCTCTACTAAGCTAAGGGCCTTCTGATTGTAACTGCGTATTTATTGCACAGAATTTACAGTGATGTCAATCTTTTTTCAAATAATTCCATGAATCCAAAGTCTGAATTCTGACTTTTTAATCAGAATTCTTTGACACAGAATGTGTGAGTCCAGTGGAGTCGATGCACTTAATTTCAGTTGCATCTCAGTCGCTGATCTATGCTCACCTAAAATGTGGTATAATATAAATGGACCCCACATCACTGTGAAAGTGGTTTTGCTGAAGAGGAAGTCTAAAAGGAAGAGCAGAGAGAATCCATTTTTCAAAATAAATGGCCTGTGTTGACTTCTGTTGTATATTAAATAAAGGCATAGAAATGAATTTGGTTATGGGGATTGAATGAATGTAATTGGATGCCACCAAAATACTTGATTTTGCCCTCCTGTATCTAACTTGTACATTCCTGCAGGTAAAACAAATTAGCTTCTGAAATCTTGCCAGTGTGATATGAAGCAGTGTGGAATAAAATGGCATCACTGATGAGACGTTATAAACCTGCTCCCGGTGGAATCCTGGATGTAAATGTCAGATCTTAAAACCACAAAGGGGTAGGCTGTACTTTGTGGTTTAATGTTGTATTATACATAACATGACTCCTACTTCACTTTTATAAGCAAATACATTCTAAGATGAGCACGATTACTCACAACTGTTACATAAGTAATCACACAGTAAGCCTGAATTTGAAGGGTCTGAATGTTACTGTCCTATTGTGTAAGCCATAGGACTTTGGCCCAGGGGCAGAAAAGTGTTGACACTGTGTCCCGTTTACTGAACTCTGGAGATTACTCAAAAGAAGTGTGGATAAGCTGGCTTCTCAGATCTGGTTACATGAGCTAAAAGCTAGCTGCAGCACACATAGACAAACACCAGACCCCCTTTAATCTCCTCTGAAAGCCAGAAAGCAACAAAGGATCAAGTGGAGTACAAGGAGAAAAATCTAATCCAACAAGCATGTGAAAGGAAAACAATAAAACAAACAAAAGAAATAGAACAAGGCACAAAATTGTCTGTAAAATAATCGATCTGTACAGAATAGGACGCAGCAGTCCAGGAAGGGTCGGATAGGAGACTCAGCCTCTTCTTACCATTTGGCCGTGCGGGTCCTAGTTTCCACTTTCCCACCCCCCTCCCTTTCTTTCTCTTTAAATCTTGCCCTTCTTGCCTCCAAGGAACCAGTCAGAGTTGGACACAATGCTCCTACAGCACTATGAACCACCATCACCAGCAGCATCCCCACCCGTCTCTCCTGGCCTGAGCCAGTTTAGATATAATACTCCTTCTTCTCATCTGTGTTGTTGTGTCCCCCCTCGGCATTAATGATGGCTGTATCTGCATCGGCTGCGTCGTCTGCCCCTTTGGCTTCATGAGTAAAGTAAGTTCCTGCAAAAGAGCACAGACAAATTAGTGGTACGCCTCCTCCTCCACCTGCTCAACCCCTTAAACATTCCATTTGTGCATTAAAAAAAAAAAAAAAAGCACTTGAACTGTTAAGTGTCCATGATCAAGTATGATTGCAGTGCTGGGCTGGTGCTTTACCTTTGTGCCTGGCAAAGTATCGACCAAGAACAATGAGCGCACAGAGGATTGCAAACATCACCACAGCAACCACCCCTCCGATGACGGCGTGGTCTATTTTCTGTGGTGCACCTTCGCCAGCTCTGGAGTCTGGGGAAAAAACAGGACAAGAACCAGAAATAACTGAATGCTTAACAAGTCCTGTTAGTAAAAGAACTACCCACATGCATGTGGATTCTTCAAGGAGCTCTAGTATTATTATTATGCTGGAGATTACTGTTTAGCCTTCTGGAGGTGTCGTGGGACTAACTAAACAAAACACTGGTGAAAGGAAGTTCCCACCTTTTTAAAATTTTTTTCTTTCTTTAGGTTCCCACCTGAAGACTCCAAAGATAGTGTCAGTTATCGCTGCTCCAGGCTTACTTTGACAGGTGACTCTATAAAGGCTGGGGTCCTTTACAGAGTGCTTCTTGTGCTCATATTACCTATTTATATTATTTTTAATTTAACAACATTATTATGGGGTTGCCAATATAAAAATATTTTGTTATAACTTAAACCATTTCTTCTTCTGTTGTGTATATTTACATATAAATATAAGATGATATTGTGTCATAAGTTGGTTACTGGAGGAGGATGAATGGATCATAATATCTAACTTTTAGTTGCTACAAATCCTGCAAACCAATGCCAACAATTTGGATTATGACAAAAATGATGTAAATGCCACTGTCAGCACCTGAGGAAAATCCTACAGGGTTGAATCTAATTTACAGTCACGTGTACAAGAGTCTGTCCTATTTCCCTTCTATGGTTTTACATATTATTATGATGATGATGCTAATAAGATCCTCACCATGGTGTAATTAGGTAAATGAAATCTCATATGAACAACAAGCACATGACATAGCATGCATTTATTTAACAAGAACTCAGCAAAAATGCAGATATTGTGTGAGAAACACTAAGTACACAACTGCTGCTTCTATAAGAGTTAAGAGGATAAGTGGCAGCCAGGAGCAGCTGATAAAATGCACTTCATTAATTGATCATCAGGGAGTGTGAGCACCTCTGTAAAAGGAGAGGTTTTGGCAGCTTGCTGGTCTCGAGCATTCAGTTTTATGTTAATACAATGACAAATGGAGAAAGAATCAGTAATCCTTTTTGAGAAACAACTGTTACTGCCCATCAATCTCTAAAGGATTTTCAAGATATTTTAAAACAACTTGGAGACCACAATTCTTCTGCAAGAAAGATTATGGACAACCTTAGGATTTGCTTAAATTCTAAACTGTTCCTTAAATAAAAACTATCATCTGAATCACCTGAATATGTTTTGACACAGAGGAGTGTCTCTTTAGATGATAAATTTTACATTAGTGATGTTATATTGTTGAAACTACCTCCGCAACTAACTTATTTCACACTTTAAGGCTGCCTAAGCCCCTTGAGTATGGAATGTCAAGAAATGTTTTAAGATGGTTATTACTTCATGAAACGTTGCACTGTCTGCAATTTTGTTGAAAATTCACACACTGTAAAATACACTGTGATCTAAGAGGCCATTTCTGGAAGTTATAGAGCTCAATCATCAGAAATGGACACACATCTGAAGATAAATTGGCACCTGGTGTCCCTGTGCAGAGAAATACAGAGCTGCCTCAGGTGTCAGAGAGCATCACTGTCCGGCACTTAGCCAGATTTATCCATGCTCCACATAAGAACAAGAGAAAATTTGAAGGCTTTAAATTTTTAGTCTCAGAATAGTTCAGAGGCATTTATCAATAGTCTATATCTGTGCACATTTGGACTGATGGAGAAGTGAGGGAATGGCTGCAGTGTTCTTTGCTGCATGAGAGAGCAGCTCAATTTTCCATCAATCTTGCTAGTCATGCACTGAACTTGAATGATTTTGATAAAAAGACAAGTGGTCAGTGCAGAATTTTTCAGCTGAAGGGTTTAAGACGAGTGACAAACTCACATTTCAACCTAAAAATAACACATTCAAGCAGAATACGCTTCGCACAAAGGCATGTTGGAAGTAGTGCTACAATGAAACTAATTAATTTAAAAAGTTTTGTTTCAGTTGAGTGCCATCTTAAAATAGACTTCAACTTCAGTGAGAACAGCGTTGCGCTGCATCTGTGTATAAGGCACAGTTTGTTTACTGTATCAGGGATGTTGGATAGCACAGCTCATTCCCTCAGGAGAGGGAACGGTCCATGCTCCATGCTAATGAACATGTATCCACTAAATGGCCTGTGCACAGTCCTGCCTCATCTCTCTTCCTTTAATCTCTTTCCTGGCCTCACCTTGCCCCCCACCACCCCTCTGTCTTGTGGTTGACACATCCACAAGGACCCATGCTGGTTCTTTGCTGCCTCTGTACACCAAGGGAGAGTTTGATTTAACAGGGAGAACGCCTACGGTATCAACTGTTATGGTTGGCTGCATTTCATGTTGCCTGCATTAAGCACACTACTGAACACTAGTTACCTGTTTATCAGCTTTGCATTTACTACAGAGCGGGGACTGCAAAAAATACGGTCTGAAGTCTTGTATTGTGGTCTTGCTCATTTTCATGAATTTTATCGTGTCACAGCAGAAAAGTAATGTAAGGAAATCATGAGACGTGATGCGATGCAGCACAAAGGTCTTTAGTGTATTGTAAGACGATTTCTTATGTAAAGGTCAGTAGTCATGAGGAACATTACTCTGCCTTCAGCAGTCATTAACAAACATACCTTATTCAAGTGCTGTACAAAGGACTGTTAAAGCAGAAGGGGCTCTAGAACATGCTATTAACTGCAGAAAACGGTAGTGTTGGTTGTAGTTTTTTTTATTTCTTTTTTTTCTTTTTTATATTTGAGACTGAAAGGAAGCAGGAACAGCTCCTTCTTCCATCCATAATTTTGGAGGGAAGATGAAGACGATGTGACAATATGACAACAGAATTTATCTGTGAGGCTCACTTCTTTAAAATCAATACATTTTAATAAGCCTCATTAAAAAAAAAATTCAATATATATTTTTTGGCACAAGTGGCCTTTTACTTACAGGGATAAATTGAGGAAAGTGGGGCACACAGAGTGGGGGAGACACGTAGCAAAAGGTCACAGGCCAGGTGTCAAACCTGCAACTGCTGCTCCGTATATGTGGCGCCTGCTTAAACCACTGAGCTACGCAACCCTCAGGCAAAGTAGCAGAGAGAGAATAAGGTTATCTGCACATCACCCTCCATACAGGATGAGGCAAAGGTTCAGCATTTCATCAAAGCTATTATAGGAAATGAATGAAACATTTTCTTTAAGTCAGAATTTATCTCTATAGCACATTTGAAACAACCTCAGTTGACCAAAGTGCTATACAGGCTAAAACAAATATAGAAATAAATGCTAAGTCATCAATTAATATAAGCACGGATATCAAATAAAAATAATAAATTGACATAAATGACATTTTCACATTATATATATACATATAAGTTTTTACATCAATAGCTATGGCGTTGTACTGCCAAAAACACTGCTTTTATGCATTCAGTGTTTTCTTTTCTGTCTGTTTTAGTCACATGATGACGTTTATTGGTACCAGGTATTAAAATGAACAAGAAAGTGAAGAAAAAATGGTGGTCTAATAATTTTTTCCATGACTGTATATACATACATATATATATCTCCATCCAATCGACTGGATAGCTCATGTGCATCTCTACTTGAGAATGTGACCGCAGCACTATGAACTGTCCCTACCAACAACATCACAGAGAGCAATCGGCTGACATATGCAGCAGCAACAGTAATCCTTGAGATATCTGGTTACAAGATGAACAGCATGAACAGCATAGCCTTCGTAGCCTGAAGGAGCAAAAACGCCCTTCTTGTAAAAACCATGGCTACCAGGAGAGAAGTTACCCTTCAGTCAGGTGTGAACATTCAGAAACAGTTGTCCAAGAAAATGAGCAAAGTGTCTCCAGTTGAGGCACTGGAATCTGCCAAGCAAAAGGTCACAGCTCTGGCCACCCACATCAAGAGAAGTAGCTTCCACGTGGAAGCTCCGGTCAGGCATTATAGCGGCTAAGGCAGAGCACAGAAGGGAATTGGCAATAACACCTCCGCTAACCAACTACTGGCTAACAGTAGACTACAGAAGATTACAAGAAAGCCTATGACTCAATGCCACACATTTTAAAGCCTGGTACAACTAAAGGTACATTTGTTTGGACAAACATAACGATAACCACAAAGATTGCTCATAAGAGTTTTATTTAAGAGCTGATATCTTACCATTTCCCATGGTTTTCTTGATTATAACCTAAATCACTTAAGTTTTTACATCAATAGCTATGGCGTTGTACTGCCAAAAACACTGCTTTTATGCATTAGGTGTTTTCTTTTCTGTCTGTTTCAGTCACATGATGACGTTTAGTGGTACCAGGTATTAAAATGAACAAGAAACTGAAGAAAAAATGGTGGTCTAATAATTTTTTCCATGACTGTACATACATCTCTGTTAAGTGAAAGTCGCTTATCCAGATTCAGGTTGTGGGGGCAGCAGCTTAAGCAGAGAGGCCCAGACCTCACTCTCCATCTCCTGCAGCTCGGATTTAAGACGTCCTGTCGTCTGGACAGGCGGGTTGTTCCACAATTTTGGAGCAACAGAAAAAGCTCTATTGCCAATGCTTTTCAATTTAGAGGGGGAGGGGGGGTTTGTAGATCATTTTGATAGACAACGAGGGCTTTGATACATCTGCAGGGAAAGACATTTTTTCTTTAGCTTAATGAATAATAAATGTATACACATTTCATGATCAATCTGGTTTAACCAACAAGAAAATTATTCTTTTGCTAAAATAGACATCTACTCAAGAGGAAGCAATGAGTTTACTTACTAAAAATATTAATATAAAAAGTAAAATGAAAAGCTTCCTTTACAGCTTCAATGTTTCCTTTGGTAAAGGCATTTGCATATTAAATGTATGACTTAATCCTACAGGAGCCGATATCCTTGCCTTATCATCTCAATGACAACAGAAAACTCCATCCAGTGAGGAAGATCGCTGCAGGTGGCTGCATGCGTCAGAATAACAGTGATGCAAGTGACATGTAAACACCAGGAACCAAAGCATAATTTTGCAGATTTTTGATTAAAACTGTGATTATGCAAAAAGGCAAGGATATCTATAACATTTATTTTTACTTGATTTCTGAATCTAACCATGTGTATGGTTGTCTTTAATAAATATCATGCATTGGTGGGGGGTCATGGCATATTAAATGTTTTGAAACAGACTGGATGCCTAATGCAGTGCATGAGCCAGATATTATCTTGTGCCAGAACATCTGAATGATCTCCAAATACTCATTCTCTTCGTAAAATTGCATGACCAAGGTCTTCAAGCACTGCTACAGCAACCATCCATGCACACGATAGAGCAACCTAACATAAAACCTAACATAAAAGTATAGGCTACTATAAAAAATGATGGTAAGACACAAAATCATAATAAATTCTTTAAATTCAGTCACTCCATTTTTATGTGCACACATCATTTAGGCATTTAACCACAGGGATCAGATCAAAGTGCTTATCTCTGTAATTTTTAGGTGACCTACTCTACAGTACCTAGAGAGAAACAGCAACTGCATTCACTGATTGCCAGAAAACCCAATTCATGTTTGTGCAAGTTACTTGACTCACAAAAGGACAAAAAGCAGCAATATCATCAGAGCTGCTATCTGTTGTTGATTGAGATAAGTTTCATGTTTCATATTACCTAAATCAGAAAAAAGTTGGGCTGATATAGGAAATAGATAAAAACAAACAAACAAACAAACACAGATATGTCTGACTCTGATCTTTGTTGTCTTGTGTCATATTTGTCAGTGCTATAGTTTTCCATTTCTCTTGTGTGGATCACGTTGTCTTTCAGGGCTTTAGCAGATCCAGGATCAATATTCCTTGTGGACATCCACGCTCAAAATACAGTTTTTTCCATTAATAGTAACGGATGTTACTTGGAGGGGGGGGCATAAAACCCTCCAATTGACAGTGTTATTATAGCAGCCTCTCACTTGAACTAAGTAGAATTTGATTATGTCTGTAATGTGGCTGGCGGCTGTCCATATCGCCAGCACAGCTCTCTCTGCCCATTGCTCAATCTGGGAGTGTTGACATGCCCACACCGGCATCCTGACAGGATGTGCACAGCCGTGAGGATTTACGGGGGAATAAAGAGGATTTGCAACTAATGCCTGTGTCTGCATGGCAGTGAAATCTGCTCCGCTGAAGTCCCAGTGACACATGCTTTACAGTTGCACCTCTCAGTCTCCGCAATGCAATAACTGATTTCTTCTCTGGTCAGTAACGGAGTATCCCATTCCACTACTGGAGATCAGTACACTTAACTTGTTGCCAGACTGATCACTCATAATTTCAGTTTTCTCATCTTTTGTCCCCACTTTCTACTTTTCTTCTTGTATACAGAGGTATAACAAACACACTTACTTAGAATTTATCGCTGTAATTACATGGCTGTAATTGGAACAATGACTCACTTCTATTGATGTAGAAAAACCCACAGAACAGATTTTCCTGTGGCTCTTTTTAGACAGTTTCACGATGAAAATGAGGACACAATGCAAGTTCGTGTGTACATAACATTTAATCTTAAAAATGCTGCTGTTTTTTTCAAAATTACAACTACAAAAAACTACAACGGCTTGAAAAAAACTGCAACAACCTTGTTTTTTTTCTCACTTCAGAGTGGTCTAGCACTGCTAATTCTTTTCCCTGAGGCCCAATTAAAATGGACAATTATAATATTTTATTTAATAGCAGTTTAAAGGAAACGGTTTACAGGTCAGACAAACAGCCTTAACTGGGAATCAGAATAAACAAAAGTGAGAGAGGAAAAATAATTAGCATTTTCAAACGATTCCTTAATTTATTTCAAAGAAATTCTCCAAATTACAAATTATTCTAAATGCAATTAGAACAGTTTTTTAAAGTGTAAAAGGAGTCAGGAGTCCCACCTCTTAAATGCAAAGGAAACCTTAGTGTTATAGGAAGAAACGGCAACAAAACATGTCTAAACAACCTGCCAATAATAAGAATGGTATCATTTATTATTATTATTACTATGCTGATGCGTTTCATTAGGAACTCTATAAAATGAAAAGATCAATCAAAATCATGAATGACAAATTCCTTCTAAAGTTCTTCTTTATGTTTACATATTTTATTGTAACCCTTTTCCTTTTATAGAGGTATTTTATTCCCAAGGAAAAAGTCATGTTCTTTTTTTCCCCTCTTACTCCTAAAGTCTTTATGTCCCTGAGCAACTATTAATTTAAGGCTTCATGCAGGTCCAACCATCTCCAACAGAAATATAGTACTTTTGGATACAAGGCCAGGTGCAACCAGCAGCTGTTCTCTAAACTGAATGCTCTGGAAGCAGGATAAAAAAAGATCTATCAACGCTGTTATGAACTCAGATTCAAAGAACCATTTTCAGAGAGCCTTGAGTAAGACATAAAACCTGAAAATAAAAATGTGAAAGAGGCAAAAATGTCACTCCAGAAAGGTGAAGGGACAGAAGTCTCCAATCCACTCACTCATCCTTTACCTCTTGATCAATCATCAGAGGTTCTGTAATCAGATGATCACCAGACATGTTGGGTCGACTTTATAATTCCTTGTTCCACGCGTTTCCTCCGCCTACTGCTGACATGTGGAGTTTATTGAAAACTTACCCAAGATATGATGTCCATGGTTTGGATCATCCTTAAGAATCTGGGGAGCTCAAGCGTTATTGCTGCAGACTCTTTTATTCCTTTAATTCCAAGATTCTGGTTAAATTCAGCTGCTCTGAAGAAATCCAACCACTGACAAAGAAATGGAGATCTACACCTCTTTTTTTCTGTCTGTGATGTAACAGTATGTTGTCCCGCTTCATTTAAATATAATTTTACTTTATTGTATTTTGTTTTTTTCAGAACTATTACTGAGTTAAGTCCAGTTCACCGTTTTTTTCGTGTTTGGATCACTGAAAGGGAACGTCAGATATCTCCTACAAACAAGACGTTGGCTAAAAGTGTTTTAGCTTTTATCTAAATATTCAGTAAAAACACAGAAAGTAGCAAGCCCTGAAAACTTACTTTAAAACACATCAAAGCTAGTTCTTAAGAAAACAGTGACTTTTCTCTCTGCAGCGATCTACGCACATAAACACCCCCACAACAACATGCTCTCTGCATCTCGTAAGACACTGAAAGACCCGATGATATGAACTCCTGTGAAAGTTTCTGAACATGAAACGGCAAAGAAGACAAACAGCTGTGAATTTTTGTACTTCATTGTGACATTTGCTCCTGCACTTAACAAAACAGTATTTATATTTGGGACTGATGCTTTTGAGGCTACAACAAAAGGGGAAAAGCATCACCAGGAAAAAAGAAAAAAAAAATCAAGCATAATTCTTATTGCATTAGTTATGAATCAACAAAAAGATCATAAAAGGGTTAGAAAGAAATCCAGGCATGTGTTTTCACATATGCTACAGAGGAAAAGTGGTGGCCCTCATTAATTTGCTTTTTGTGTAGCCTAATGAACAGTAACAGAGTTGACTTTATTTATGTTCCTTCCTGGTAGAAGTGCTGTGTTTAAAACAAAGCAAAACGTAAAGAAGAAAGGATGAATATGTAATTCTAATTTGGTAAAAAAAAAATAGTCCTACCACTAAAATCTATTTCTGAACATATATTCTGTTTATCACATCTATAGCATAACAGCGAATAATTACCACTGTACAACTGGCAATGGACTCATTGAGACAGAAGACACCAGGAGCCAGATGCATTAATAATGTGTGCACAAAAAAAACACGCATGTGGCCATCGCTGCAGACAGCGCACACTGGGTGCATCTCAACCGTTCGTCAGAACACGTGTATCCAGAACACGTGTATGTGTGTTTTTAGACTATCTTCAGTCTGATTTAGGTGAAATGAAAATTGGGAAAAAAGCATATGAATTTTAACACAAAACAACAGAATTTTCCCGATTCCACCTGAGACCCTGAACTAAACAGTTTTGATTTTTATTTCTCCATTGATGAGTGTCTGAGTTTCAAATGTAGAAAAGGAAAACTTGAGCCTTTTGCTTTCATCCTCACTTCTATTTAGTTGTGCTACAAACAGCAGTTTTATGTGCAAATGACTGAACAGCAGCATCTTCATCTACTTACATTTAAACTGGGAGAGAAATTCAAGATGTGTGTAGAATTTCACATTTTCCTTTTTTAACGGAAACCACATGTATGCATGGCTATATAAATCTGGAGAAAAGCGTGTAAGCACGAAGACAGTTTTACCCACGTAACCAAATAGCATTTTATGGATCTTCACTCAGATGGCCCACAAAGAGACACACTAAAATAAATAAATAATAACTAGAAAAGCACTCGGAAAGCGCAGACCTTCGCCAAGGGCAACAATTCCCCCATATAGCGATTTACAGATTGCGATAAAATCCGCCTTCTGGATCAGATCCGGATCAGCCTTTGAAATTTGATAGAGGTTCCCATTGTCAATCCATTGTCAAATCTCATGAGTTTTGGGCAATAATTAACAGAGATATTGAGAAACAGAATTTTTGGCCCCATTGACCGCAATGTTATCGAAAATTTGAAAGTGATACAGAATCCAGGATTTCTTCTGGATCACAGCCAAAATGAAATCAGTTCTTCCTTTTCACATTTCTGACAACTCCTGAAAATTTCATCAAAATCCATCCATAACTTTTTGAGTTATCTTGTACACAGACAGACAGACAGACAGATAAATGCCTGCAAAAACATAACCTCCTTGGCGGAGGTAATAATATTATTATTATTATTATTATTATTATTATTATTATTATTATTATTATTATTATTATTAAGTGTAGACAGCCTTGATAATGATTTGGGCAACCACAGCCAAATAACTAACGGAGGGATGAAACTCATTTTTTTCCAAGACGGTGATGGTGGGGAGTGGTCCAAAGTATCCCACAGGACTTCAGATGAGTTGAGATATGATCTTAGCTCCAAGGCTGTTACATATCAGTCAAATAATTTTCATCCCTATCAGTCACTTCTCCCTTCCCTCTTAGAGGGAAGGGAGAAGTGACTGATCTTAGAGGGAAGGGAGAAGTGCGCCCAAACAAATGCAAAATAAATGTCCCCATAAGTGAGACACTATATAAGAATTTCTAAATTCTTGTGATTATAGCTTGGAAGATTCTGCGTCAGTGCAGTGATGGTGCACGATCAGGATCCAGAAAATATATTAATATATGATTCTTGGCCTTGATGGGTCAAAGCATTTCAATTCCATCCAAAACTTCTGAGTTCCTGGTGTGAAGCCAGACTAATTTGCAGCATATTTCAAGGTAGGGTGAGTGATTCTACCACATTTCTAACTCGCCAAGAACACCTTTTTTTTTTCTTTTGTCAAATTCGGTGATCATTTCCTCAACGTCACCTTTTGTCCAGCTTGTGAGTACACTGTCAAATGACACCGCCCTGGCTCCATGAACTGGAAACTGGAGTGGGGCCAGTGTACCCCTTCCTAAACACAACAAATATTGCTCCAGCAAGTCACCTGCAGGGGGACGGTTTGTACACATGATGGAGTGTGTTTTCTCAGGGAGCACAGGAGGGGGGGGAAGAGAGAGCGAGCTCTCCGTTTTGTTCAAATATCAACACTGATCAGAAATCGCTTACCCCACCTTTAAACAGAAGCACGATACTAAAAAAAATGGGACCACTGAAACACTGGATCTGAAAGAATGCAGCATTTTGTAATAAAGACAATTGTCTGATTTTCTATTTTTGTTTTCATCACCTTTTTAAATAAAAGAGATCTGACTGACTTTTTTTTTTCTTCCAATTCCAACAATGTGCTGTTGGTACTTGTAAAATCAGGATCCCAAAATCTGAGTTGGTGGTGGCAGTCGACATTCCAACTAACACTAAGGTTCAAATAAATGAACTGGAAATTCTGCTGTTTGTTTCCACATTGGAAAGACGGAAACACTATACTGTGTCTTTATGCTGATTAAGGTAGTGCAAAGCAATCTACTGCAAACCAGCTTAGAATTGCCCTTGTGACAGGGTATTTAGAAGAGTAGTGAACTGCAAGAAAGCTCAATTACATCCTCCCAGCATGTTCCGCATAAATCACAGTAAATCCTTTTTCAAGGCTGCCTTTTGAAAATTACTGGAATGTTACAGCAGAAAAAACACAGAGAAAGAGAGAGAGCTGTTTTGGTGGTTCTCCAAGGAGAAGATCTGATACAAAACTGCAGAGTAATGCACAGATCTGCAAAGCAACTTCCTGTTTGCCTCTGCCACGCCCAGAGGGAGTCAAAGACCTGAATGAAGCTGTAGCTGTTCAGCGCAATCACTTAGTGCTGCAGAATTGTTAGATGAGGCAAAAGAGAGTTGGCTTAAAGAGGAAAAAAAGGGAGTAATGAGTAATGCATTTTAAACACACAATGGCAAAAAAAAAAAAACGCAAAACAAAAAACAAAACTGTCTTAATAATCAAATATTTAGGGGGGAGACCTTAAAAAAATGACAGTATTTTTAGTTCATGCAGGCATAATTCACAAAAATACAGCTGAAAGGTCAGTTGTTTGATCAAATGAATGTATAAATGAATGCTATCTGAAAGCTGTCTCATTGCAACACTAAAGGTTTTGATGCAGACAGGAATTTTAAACTTATTGGTCTCCCAGATTTTTACGACTATATGAATTTCAAATCGTCATAACAAAAGAGAAAAATTGCCATATCTCTAAAGCAGCTATTGATAAACCAATCTATTCTTTAAGGATAGTTTTTGTATTAAAATGTCACATTCTGGCATATCCAAATGTCAACTCCCAAGGTTGCCTTGCCATCTGGGCAGCCTTAACTCTGCTTTTGAAATACTAGCCATTTTACAAAATATGGTTAATAATGAAATGAATTCTTGCAGCTGAGGTAAATCATAGTCTGAAACCGGATGCACAGAGGATGTCAAAAGGTTACTGTCGTAGAAACAATGCAAACAAACTACCTTTCATTCAGTTTGCATGTCTTTGAGAAAATAGTTATTGATGATTTGCGGCCTTGCAAAGACAAAATATGACTGGGATTTGTAGAGGAGATGTAAACGGCATTATAATATGATGGATGGGCTGGGTGAAATATATCTGCAGATGCTGATAAGATAACAGGGGAGCAAAGCAGAGTCTTTAAATCTTTCTCAGATCAAGCATGAGTGGAAAAGGCTGTGACAGGTGTCTGTGACAGCCCTGCACTGCCCGTCCTCATTGTCACCTATCTGCGGTACTATCTGATTAAAACTAGCCATCCACAGTCTCTCTTCACTGTAGGTACAAGTCTTCGTTTTCTTTCTCTTGGAAGACCTTATCACACATGCACACAGACACACGCACACAGAAACACATACATGGTGTCTGGAGGGACAGCAGTGGGGGAATACAGTACCTTGTGTGTTGACTGGGTTGGTGGTGGGTGTGGGGATAGTAGTGGGAGCATCTAGATGAAAAGAGTGGGAAAAAAATAAAGAACATGTATAAGAAATAAAGACAAGAGTAAAGAAAGAGACAAAAGTCATTGAAGATGAGAAGCTACAGTATAAAAATCATAAACATGCTCATGTTTTAGCTACTGTGTGATTTAAGTTCAAGTTAGTAGCTGTGACGTTGCATTTAAAATGATGGATTCACATTGCCTGACGCCTGCCTTAAAACAAATGTCAAGTGACCATGGCAACATTGAAATGGGGCTCATTCCCTTTTTTAGAAACAACTTACTGTTCTCACTTTGGAACGGAAACCCTTTTTCTTAACGTTTTTTGTCATAGGAAAAATTTGACTCACAGGACCGATTAACTGTATGGCCAAAACTAGCTTGCATTTTTCAGGACTGGTATTCTGGGATATTGTATATAATTTTAAAGACTCCCATGAACTTATAGCATATAACGCGGGATGTTTCTCCACACATAAAAAGAAGCACAGTTACAGGATTTTGACTACTTACTAATCCTCTACAGTCATTCAGCAGGTAAACACCATCTTGTGTACCAGACTTTGTGTGATAGCTACTTAATTTGGGCATGTTAGGCCACAGATCTCCAAGGACACTTATGCCCAGGGTGATCAATGTGGCATTTTCTTTTTTAAAATCGTTTATTTATTTATTTTCCTCTTCCAGTTCTTCCTCTGGACACACTTAGGACTATGCACAACAAAAAGTGCGGGATCTCTCTTACATAGACTTGGTAAGAAATGCAAACCTATTCTTTTGAGCAACATGTCGCCATGTCAGCTAACACTTGCTAATTTGCACTGACCACCAAGTATGTGACAGAGCCTGAAGAATGTGTCGGTGTCATTTTTCAGGATGGTAAGATGTGCAGTTTGTGTGTTAAAATGCAAAGTGACATAAAAATGCTTCCCAAAATAGCAGCAAAAGACCATTTTAGCTGGTTGAAGGGATTGATAGCAGGTTAGGTGCATTACTTGGCTTTCACTGTGGAAGCTCGAGTTTGTGTCCTGGCTAAGAATACAGAGGAAAAACGCCTCAATATTACACTGTGCTTGGCTTGTATTAAATTTCATTATTATAAGCTATTGCGTCTCTCTTTTTTAATACATTTTTCTAATTAAGAATGAATAATGATGTCTGGCATTCATGGAAAGGTATTGCTTTTTTTTTTTTTTTCCCACAGTCTCAATAATTAAGTCAGACTGCAAATTAAACCACTCTGGTCTCCTGCTGCAACACAGCAGAGCTCCGAGCAGCATCTCCTATCCCACACTGTACTGATTAGACCTGTCACTAACCCCCAAACAAAATAATCAGAAAGACAAAATGAAGGGCAATTCAGGTATGCAACGGTACTAAGGAGGGCTGAAAGCTCTCCTAATCAGGGGAATATATGCCAGGCTCTGGTGCAGGGGGAAGATAGTCCGACCCCTTGCTGTGGGAGAGCCGCAGCGGGGGAAATTGGCTGGCTGTTTCCATGCCTTTACTGTCTGCACTCCATCAAAAGACAGCAGTGGGGGACCACACACTCCCAAACTAATGATAAAACATCAAGGACAGCATAATGTTGCCGCCGGGGATGGAGTGTATAGCAGAGGTGGGGCTGATGGTGGTATGGGGGTATCAGGAGCAGATTCTCTTCTGACAGTATTTGAAGAGGGGGGTGGGCTAGATTTCTTTCCCTATGACCGAAGGCAGTGTGATAGCTGAAATGTCAGTGTCTGGAAGAGGGAAATTGGCCATTCAGGGATCAGGGTCTTCACAAAGGCTAGGATAGGATGTGGCACATATAATATCCAGACGAACAAGAATTCTCCACGGGCAATTTCCAGGCTGGATGACTCTGGGCTCAGCATTATGAGGGCTGAAATATGAGTATATTTTGGAGAGGGCATATTTTCGGAGAGCATTTGTATCAGTGAAAAATTTGATATGAGAAAATTTAAGCATAAAGTGAAACAATGTAGGAGAAATTGTTTATCTATGCCTGCTTAAACTTGCCTGCTAACACAACAGCAGGGGAGATGCTTTGCTGGTTTTTGTTTTGATATTTATTTTTCTTGCTTAAAAGCTCCTTTTGCATGACGTTTTGTCATGGTGTGTTTCAAAATTAAAGAGAAATGCATCCAGTAGATTATGTATAGTTATTTATCTAATTAACCCCTGTTAGAAGGGGAAAAAATAAATAAATAAATAAAACTGCTTCTGAAGTGTTGACAATCGCCGTATATTGTTGCTGTGTGATTCACAAAGACACAGTTCCCAGACAAGCCAGGGAAGAACGGGGAGACCCACGACTCATATCTGCTGATGTGATGTCCAAATACTGACAAACCCCAAATATGCAGTGAGCTGTGAATCTTTGATTCTTTTTTTTTTTTTGTCATCCACTGAGGATTTATAGATCTAAAAAGTCAATTGCAAGCAGAAGCGTGGTGGGGTATGGAGCGACCATATGTGTGAGTTATAGCACATGGTACCAGGTCACCTCTGAGAGTTAAAGGCTTCTTTCTGGCTGCTTCTCTCCTGGTCCACACACCTGCTAGGGGGCACAATTCACAGGCTGATGCAGACAAACTCTTGTGGAGAAGAGGATGACAAGCCACTTTCTCCACCTTTCCTCCGGCCACACACAATACGCATCGCACAATAGACCTTGATTTGGTGTGGATTTACATCAGCCTCCCACCTATTCAGGTTGTCACAGAGTGAAAGTTCATTAGTCTTTTTGAAAAAGGAAGAGCCTGAAGGACTGGTAGAGGTAAAGTGTGACAGAAGAATGCATGGAGAACTGATGGATGATTCCCACGTGCCTAGCTTGATAGGTAACCCTCATCAGCAAATATGTATCAAAAAGTTAATTAAAATAAAAAAAATATATATAGAAAAAGAAAACAAATTAAGATTTGCGGCATTATCTTATTTGATGGGTATATTATGGTTTTAAAAGCAGCCTGTAAAAGGAAGTGGAAATGCTGTAAAAGAGAGGAAAGTGGGACTAAGTTAAGCAAACTCAACAGGGGGTGCACTGATGGATGGGTGGGGTTGAGCGTTGCTGCTGGAAAGCTGTACAACGCAAGGTTATGCTAAGACCAACAGTGTAGCAAGAACACACACTTATTATTAAGCTCCGTTGTAGCAAGCATGATTAGTGTGGGACAAAAACACCCTCACATGGACCACAACATGATTTTGTTGGCATTACGTCCTAAAGAAAAGAGGAGTGGGAGTCACAGATATAATTATATGCAGTTTGAGCACCTTTTACCAGTCTCCTGTGTCTCATTACAGAGAGCTGAGGTCATAAAGCTTACAACATTCACACACCAGAAAAACCGTGCGTAATGGAAAATGGCAAAATATGTGGATACGAAGTTACTAATTGAAGGGGTCAAGCCAAAGGCACAAACAGAGATAAAATAGATACTTTAGATTTTATTCTGGACCAGAGGGTATTTGCTTTTCATTGCTTTCAGTCATTCATGTAAATGTTATGAGTGCAGCACGAATCAAATGAGACTTGAATTTAATAGACATAAAATTGCATTATACACACGTTCCTAAATGCTTGCAGGCCATTCAGTGAAAACTCCTTTACCACTGGAATATCATAATTATACTTAAAATTGCTGTGTAGGTGAATTAAAAATAAACATACTTTCCCTACTTCAGATGGGGCTTTACCCAAAGACAGGGTCAGATACTTTATAAATTGGAGGAAATCTTCACTCAGCTATGAGGAATTTAGCTGTTACACCTTGATAATCTGCTTTGAGTGAGCTATTTGCCAACATATGCTGTCCTTTTGTTTGGAAGTGATCATTATGGGCCCATTGGGAACTAGCAGATGTCATCATCTGCCTGGCAGAGCATGATGATGAATAACCATGGCATTGTAGAGTTATCAGAGTCACAGGAAACCTGTGTCACAGTGACAAAATTACCCATTTTAGCTGGTGAAATGAACACATTTCTCTGAGAATTAAATAAACCTATAGGACAGCTGAGTGTCAGGCATGATGATGGGGGAATCTCTGCATTTTCCATTGGCCATGTCCTGGAACATATTCCTTTCAAGTTGAAGAGATTTTAGCAAGGACAAACTGGAAAAACCCATGCTTTTCACAATCCTTTGTTCTGCAGAGATTTGGATTAGTGAAGTCCTGCTGTGTTTAAAGCCAAGACAAAACCCCCAAACCCCTCATGGCTATTCTTCCTTCACATTTGTTCCTTTAGAATTGTGGAAAACCATTCAGACAGAAGTCATTTCATGAGTTTTACAAGTTTTACAGTTTGTCAGGTGTAAAAATTCAGTCCAATGTTATTCCTTAAAAGTAAAAAAAAAACAAAACAAAACCGTTAGATAGGTATTTGCCATCCTCTGCCCATGACCTTGTCAGTCCATTAAAATGCTAGGCATTGCTTGCCCTGTGATTCATGAGACGGTGTTGACGTGAGACCATTTCAAATGCATTTACCTCCACAAATGCACATTTTCAGCAAATGCCATAAATATTGGCTCATCAGCTGGACAAATAAATGATAAATTGCTGGTTTTTGACACACTGTTTATGGCTGTCAGCATGACCTAAACAAGCTGGCTGAGTAATAATCAAAACAATTTCATCACTCTGAAACCTGCAATCGTTTTTCTGTGCAAAACACTACAAAAAAAAAAAAATTTTTTTTGCAGTTTTTAGCAGGACACTCTGAAGCTGAACTCTTATGTTATGATGCTGATGGTTTGTGCATGTGTAGTTTAGATATGAGTGTTGGTGTATGAATTAAAACAAAAACTTAATGACATTAATGAATACTTAGATTCCATTCCAGTTTTCCCATCTCTTCCTGGTGTTTGTGTGCAGAGATTACAGCATTTCATTAAGGGTATTAAAGCCTAACAACTCCCCTTTGGCATCATCTATCAATAGAAGATTGCTTAGGCTCAGTGTTTCCAGGTTTGCTGGGTAGCTAGGTGGGTTAAGCAGGTGGCCCATATACAGAGGCTACAATCCTCCTGCAGCAGTTGCAGGTTTGACTCCTGAACTGTAACTTTTTCCTGCATGTCTTCCCCCCTTTCCTGTCTCTCTAAACTGTAAATAAAAGCCACCAGAACCACAAACTCTTCAAAGAAAAAGTTGTTTATGTCTTTCCCTGTTGGCATTGTGTTAACACTGACATGACTGACCATTAAACCGCCAAAACCTCTGCCTTTTATAGAGGTGTGCACACATGGTAATGTCAGTTCCTTGAGGGCTGATCAGCAGCATCTAGGCCTCTTAAATCTTATGGAAACAGTCAGGGAGTACTTAAAATTTTCCATGTGTGTGTTTTTTTTTTTTTCTTTTTTCTATTTGGCTCATTTTTTTTCTTAAGTAAATAATTCACAGTGAAAAAAGTTGTGATTTATTTAATACTAAGACCAATTATCATCAGATTTTTTTTTTTTTTTAATTGTATTTTCACTATAAAAGAATGAAAGAGGCTACCAACCTTTGCATGATTGGGTTCCTAAAGACATTTTTCTATTTCTAAATCTATTGTCATTTGAGTCGGTTTAATACAATGTATTATGAATCGGAATTTGATAGTTTAAAGTCAGAAGTTTATTCACTGTTTCTTAAGTTTATAAATTCTGACTTCAAAAACTCAAAAGTAAGTTAGAAATTAAGACTTTATAGACTCAGAAATTCTGACTGAAGTTCTGCGTTTATAAACAGAATTACTGGTCCAATAGACTCAGAAATTAAGGAAGAAATTCAGAATTTTTAAACTCAGAAATTTTAACCGAAATTCTGACTTAATAAATTAATACATTTGGATTTTTATCAACTACAAATTTGCAAGAAAACACTTTTGGATAAAAACAAAAAGATTGCACATCTGAGGGCTAACGCAATAGTGATGAAATTCTACTTTGCAGTTGGAGACAGCAAACGGCAGCTTTGTTTGATTTTTGAACAAAACAGTTAATATTATCATCAGCATATAAACTATAAAAAGCCACTGCTGTGAACAATTCAGCCATGTTCACTAATATTAAGAAATATTATTACTAACATTTGTATTGCAAAGCATTTTTTAAACATCTTGCTAAAGACTTTTTGATAAATAAATGGGGAAAAAAATCAATTTCATCACATTTATTGGTGATGCAGAAAAACACAGAAATACACTTGTTCCCACATTGCTTGAGAGCATAAACATCAGTTACACCTCTATTCCTGGTGTCTGGTGTGGTCACCGGCTGGCCGTGTTTATGGCATATAAGCAGAAACAAATTGAAACTTGAAAGTCTAAACAGCAGGGAGCAAGCTCTCACTAGATAGAAAACTAAACTCTCCAACAACAAGCTGCACCTGCTGAAAATTTATTTTCCCCCTCATCTCCATCATGCCAGCCAGCCAATAAAAACAGGAAATTATAGTCCACAGACTGTGTGTTTGTCTGACGTCATGTAAAAACTTCTTTGCACTTGAAAATCTTCACACAATTGCCCCTTGCTGTTTTCCACCTGCGAGTCCTGTGCAAAGATTCTTGTTTTCTGCTGGCAGCTTAATTTGGTTAAAGGAAATGTTACTGTACATGTAAATGCATGCAGCAAGTACTATATATTTGTATGCTTTATAAATTGTATGTATTATAGTATTGTTTGTTAGATTTTGTGAAATGTAAAATGTGAAATGGATTAGAGTCATGTTAAAATATAAAGAAAATGAGGCCTGGATGAAGAGAGGTTAATCAAGAGCAGTGGAGAGTCTGTGGCATTAGAAGTCAAGCTCTGGGACCTACGGTCCCTCTATTGCCCTTCACAGGTTGGTTGCTAAAACTGTACCAACATCAGTGTAAGTCAGTAGTAAACAGAAATAACCGATGTAGTCTATACAGTTTACCTCTGCCTGAAAGAAAAAAAAATGGTATTGGTTTAAAAGATACAAGGAGGAAACAAAAGGAATACCAGCAGTAAACACTGTATGAAAGTGAAACTGCACGTAGCAACAGTAATCCCTGGAGTCCATTAGCACTGGCCCTTATACCATTTTATGGGCTCCAGAGCTTCGGCAGAAGATTACTATGAATATTTGAAGCTCGGCTTTCTCAGGTAAAGGAGTGGATTTTGGGGGGGAGAGTGGTGGGATTGTGTTCAGGTTGCGTTATGTGCACTCAGAACAAATGAATGTGGCCCACACTCATGGAACTGAACAAGTGAGGTCCACTCGCTTGTGAGATCGGAGGAGTTATTAGTGTGTGCAGACCAACTGAGGTGTGGACAACAGAAGTGTGCTAGACGTAAAGTAACTTGTATACCAGAAGGAAAAAAAAAACACTACTTTTTTTTAGGACTAAATGCTATGGGGAAGAAGTTTATTTGCAAACTTTTCACTCATCTTTTCTTCTTTATGTGTGTGTCTGTGTCCTTGTGTGGTTTGGGTGTCGGGGGGGGTACATGTGTACACACGTTTCCTTGAATTTGAAAAACTCTATCTAACCATTGGAAGCTGTCTCTCTGTTGTTGGTGAAAAGCTCTCATTCACTTAATGGTGTATGCATGTGTGTTGCTGAACTTGTGCTTCATCTGTGTGTTTCCACACCACTGACCCTTCTGTTGCAGCCTTGCTGTGGTACACAATATTTTTACACAGTCCTTGCCTTTATTATTAGTCAAAGAATTTTGCACAGACCACGGTTGAAATGATCAGAAAAATGAAGATTGGAGAGTTTGCTGAGATTTACAGCTGAGATCTCTGGCATGCTGCCAAGAATGAACTGAAGCATTACTGTAGGTGACGTTCATGGCCGCCTGGGGAGTGAGAGCCTTGAATTTTGCAGCAAGAGAAAACAAACAAACAAACAAAAAAAAACAAACAAACAAAAAAAAACATAAAACAAAACTGACACCCAAATTGAAAACCGCAGGTCCACTTAATGGATATCCAGATGTTCAAGTATTCAGGTCCAGCTCTGATTGGCTTAACAGACTTGTGCAGCCCTTGATGACAACCTGGTGGTGATCCATTCATTTGAATCAGGTTCGCTGAAGCAGGGAAACATCTAGGACATGCAGGACAGCGGCCCTTAAGGACTGGAGTTGGACACCCCTGGCATGCATTGCATGCTGTGTTTGTACAGCAGGTTCCACCTGGTTCATTTGCTGCCCTCCTATTACTTCAAAAATATCAATCTGCCTACATAAAATTTACATCTAGGTTGTTTTTTTTTTTAATCCCCTGTCACTTCATATAGCAACCAAGTGGACTTCCAGCTAGCGAAGCAGTAGCCAACCACTACTTTTGAATTGCTTTCTGCTCTTTGTACTCCAGACTTATTGTGCATAAACTAGATTGAATTTACATCATTGCAGATTTGTCAAAGGAAGCCATATTGCTTTTGTTTTAAACTTTTTGTGTCTCGCAATAATCCCTTACATCCATATGCTTTTTGCGTGATACCTACCATAAACATAGAGAGTGTAGTCATCATAGGCCTCTCCTACAGCACCGTTAGATGCCACACAGCGATAGGTGCCGTTGTAGGACTTGTTGAGGTTCTCAATGTAGAGATCAGAGCCGGTGACCACAGCATGAGGCGGCACATCCTCATCTACTCTTAGCCAGTTGATCCGATGGGGACTGCAGAGCACAAATACCACACACATCACTCAGGCTCTGTCTATCCGCTCTAGAAATCTGAAATAAAGGTCAAGTCTGAGATCAGCAGAGGAAGGCCATTGGCAGCTCCTGTCTAATGGTGTACAGCATGCTAACAACTGGCAACATTTAAATGGTACAATGAAACATAAAGGTTAAGGGGGTGTTTGTGGTGGCAGAGAAAAAGATATACTGCACAGTGGACATGACAGTGATTATATGAAGAAATTTGAAGTGCTGAAGCCTGTCCATCTCCGTAAATACTCACTGTGGCTTTCCTTCAGCAATACACGTCAAGTCCAGATTGTCACCCTCCCTGGTTAAACCTTCAGGGTATGTCACCACAATCTTCACCTCTGGTTTATCTGAAAATTAAAGACGAATACAAACAATACCACAGTGATGCAGGTAGCAGTTTTTCTTCTCGTACCTGGAGCAAAAGTGGAAGTTGAACTGGATTTTTGCTTTCTGAAGTGAGCCTCGAGTTTGCAAATGAAAGCAAAACAGCCTCAAGTGAAACAGAAGAGGTTGAAATGATTTTTGTGTGCTCAGTAGACATCTAGTCAGTCTGCGGTACCTCACAGCAAAATGTTTTTCTTTTTTTCCCCCTCTTATCAATGCAAGCAATAGATTACCAAAATGTCAAGCGGCTCCAGTCAAGCTTTCTCTTTTCCTTGAAAGGTCAGACAAAACAGTTATCTACCTGAAAAAAAATTGAATATTCGACACAGACTACAAAAGGTTACCTTAACATTTCTTCAACGTTTAACAGTGGTAGGCAGCTTGTATTACCTCTCAATCAAATGCACTGTTTAGACCATCTAAACATTTGACACTTTAGCAAAAAAATATATATATGTTTTTGTTTCCTCTAATGGTGAGTGCATCTCATTAGATAAGCCACCAAAGCACTATAAGACACTAAAACATATTTTAAGTTATGGCTGTGTAGATTCTCAGTCATCCATGTCATGGTATTCCCCAAAAGCCTTGAATCAAAGACAGCTACACTTATTTTTCTTGGTTCTTCAAGATATTTGACTTACCATTCAGAAAGCTTTGTCAATGCAAGAACTGAACTGACCGTTGAACAGACAAAGCCTTCTGGGTGAAGAGGGAAACGTTTTCAGTAACCAAGAACAATAAGACCTGCTGACTTTGATTCGAGCTTTCAAGTATATTTCATCTTTTTAAAGAGTGACTGCTACAGGAATATGATGTAACAGATCCGAGCTGTTTACAAGAAACTACTCATAACCACAGTTAAATGCAATATTTCATGACGTTAAAGGTACATGTAAAAGTCTGATGTATTTCAGCTTTGCTTGTTTATAACAAATGTGGCATTTTGAGGTAGATATAAGATGATCTCAGTTCAAAGACCACCTGATGATCTCTGCATTCATTTTTTTTTTTGTATACTGTACATTTCAATCTGACAGTTTTTACTCAGGCTCAGACTATTAAAATGTAGCTCATTAACCTTTTTTGAACATTGCTGAACATGGCAAGTTTAAGCGAAAAGGCTTATTACAATGAACGCCGTTTAATGTTGACTAATTTCTTTTTTATCTAATTTGACAGCGCATGTCGTTGCAAATGTTTAGAACAATTCAGTACCATCATTGTTTACTGATCTATTGTTTTCAGGCTGTCACTTGGTCTTTAATTAACAGTTTTGATTAGGACAGAATTGAAAAACGTTGCTGTTTTTTTCCCGTCCCTCTCTGGCCTGATGATTGGCACAAGGAGACTTGCTCTGTCTCCAAATTTTGCCTAATATTTCTTACTCCTAGCGTGCAAGACTTTTTAGTTTCAGGTAGAAATAAAAATGATGGATCCACTCTCAGGCGACTCTATCCTGTGGTTGTTCTTTTCTTTTGTTTTTCTGTTGGAGCATAGTATTTTGTATTGCAGAAGGGCAGCAGAACTACAAAAAAGATATTCAAGACTGTGTTCACAAAGTCAAACCTGCAAATACTCTTATGATATGTAAAGTTGCTTGCTTTTGCCAGGCAACAATTATGGAGCTACAACTGTGATCCCTGTTGCCCTTACGTAGGCAGATGCATGATATAAATGTATGAAGAAAGTGAATCAATTTAAACGTGTCTAAAAAGCAGAAGAGTTGCAGATATTTTGGTGTTTGCCTGTGCAACAGAAACAAATATCAATATTTGTTTAACAGCCTTGAACATTTGTAGCGGCCAAAATGTATAAACAGCCATCTGCATTTACGCCCCTGTGGGTCTCTGTGTAGTAAACATTTTGTAGTGGTTGCGTGAGTAAGTTGACAATCTGATTCTTTCAAAATGATGGAAATGTTCTCCCGGTGACTGTCAAAGGACCCTGCTTCTTATCTCGGTGGTGTCTGTGTTTGTTGTTTTACTATGAATATTTTTGTTCTTGTTGTTATTCTGCCAGTAATTTTTCCACAATTCTTGCTTATTATTACTTTTTAATTAAATCTTTGAAGCGTAGTAGTGCCAGCGCCTCAGCCCCACCAATAGCTAATTAACTGCCAGCTAGCCCAAGCAAGAGCCAGTCCCTGAGTCCCTGGCACTGTCTACAACATCTCGTTTTATTTTTTTTCTGTTTCTCTTTTTTGGGGGTGGGGGCTTTAAAACATGCAGTTAGGGGTCACTCACACAGCACTTCCAAGTGTCTTTGAGCCAGCAGGTCCTTTGCAGCTGGGTGGTCAATGATGCACTCCACCGGCACTCCATCATCTTCTTTGGTGACAGAAAACCTCACCCGACTAGTGACAGTAAACATCCTGTCGTACATCTCCTCAACTGCTGTCTCACCTAGAAAACCAAGGCAAGCATGGAAGGAAATGAAGTTAATAACCAAAAACTTCAAAAACTAATTTTAAATCTTCCGGCAGCTGCAGTGGCTGTAATGGGCAAATAGTCAGACCTGTCAAAACGGAGTAATTTCAGATGGCATTTACATTTAATTTATGATTCAGTGATGTGGTGTCTGGACGAGACTTTAGAGGATTCAAGCGAGCCCGAGGCCTTCAATTCTTACGGGATCAGTGAGGAACGGCTGGGTCATATCAGGCCTGATAATGAATGCTTCTGCTGCTTGAGCGTTGAGCATTGTCGGAGCTAACCCGACAGTAATCTGCTGCCCACTAGGCCCAAGGCTGTCAGAGGGGCATTCATTTAGAGAGGTTTACAATGCCACAGGGGCATCGCATTAGCTGCAGTGCTGAGTGTGATGGTTTACTCGCACTTAATGAAGTGAGGAAATAATTACAGCCCCACGCTGACCTCCAGCACACTTCCATTTCAGCCTTGTCACAGGGGAGCCTGGCCGGACTCAAGGAGGGCAAAGCACTGTTGTTGAACAGTTCATGATCAGTAATACGCACATATGGGACCCTTTGATTGACATTAATCCCGTCTAACATACACCCACCCATGAAAGACCTATGTACAGAAAAATGTGTCCACTGTGATCAATTAATGGTCATTTCACTTGTGAGCACCAAACTTGATGACTTTGTCAACTGCACTGAGTTGGCTGCTTGAAAAAAAAGCGCACACAGTAAGACTATAGCAATGCCATTTTGTCCAAAGTGAAAAAACAATTGCAGGATATATGACCCATGCTATACTGTGACTGTACGAGTAAACCCTATACATCTTGAACCCAGAGGGCTTGGAGCAAGGGCAACTTATTCCCTAACAAAATACAACAGAAATGTCATGTTACAACATCTTTTGTCACCATGCAATCACAAGAGGAAAGCACAGAGCATTAGATCACATTTGTAAGCTCCGTGAAGCCATTTCCAAGATTCCCTGCCAGAAGCAGCACCCTGTGCTCCAAAGAGCCAGGTGAAGTGGAGTGTGAATCGGAGGGATGTGGTGATTACACATTACTCTCGGCCAGTCACACTAATTGCCTTGTAACAATCACAGCACTGCATTTACACTGCGACAACAACAGCAATCTTGCAATTTTACGATAATGTGTCTGTGTCACCCTGTGTTTTTGTCTGATACAATGTTTGGAGTGTTTGTCAGACCGTGTGGTATTAATTTAAGGCATATCACATTGTTCTGTGAATGACCAGTGAAGTGTAACATTCGAGCATCACGTTTAAGAGAGTACAACCTTTGTAAACACATGGACCTGGTCTTTGTTATGAAAAAAAAGAGAATGAGTGTGTTTTTCCTAAACTTTATTCACATATGGCACTTGCAAAATTGATCTGTATATATTTTGTCTCATTCCAGTGGTATGGTGTTACTGCTTAGTGAGCAAAAAAAATTGGATGTCTCAAATTAACACAAGGCCATCTCTTTAGCAAGAGTCCCATGATGATGTGTGTACAAAATACCAAAGGGACAGAGCAAAACCATTTCAAGGTCAGGGAAGTATTATAAGCTAATAATAATACTACTAATAATATAAAATGTCCTTCATTTGACTTTTAGTTTATTCATGATTCTTTTTACCAAATTAATTTAATATGATGGACAACTGACAAACTTTAAAAAGTTCTTACTGACACTGGTGTTAAACTGGCTCATACAGAGGGAGGCATTACCAGTGTTCACGCCAACCAACGCTTGTCAATTATCGTTGTCATCCAAACCCAGATGAGGAAAACAACTGTGGATCAGGGAAGGAGTCAAATCTGAATGCAGACGAGATCTGTGAGTCAAATACAGAGGAGATTTGAGAGTCAAATCAAACGCTCTTGTGAGCATCGAGCACTGATCAATCCCAGAGCAATCAAGCGTGGTCTCTTCTCAGGGTGACATTTTCTTTCACTCAGCTCTTTAACCCGAGTCCTCTGCCTGCCAACGAGCTGTAGAAGCGCAATGATCAAGCTGTTTCACGACGGTTTAGACGAGTGCTGTTCCAGCGCTTGCATAACCATTAGTAAAACAGGGTACAATTAATTTAATATAGACTTTAAATTCAACACACCCACTTTAATTGAGTGGGAAAAATATCTGTCTTGTTTTCTATCTTTCAATGAGAAGACAATATTGTTTATTTACAAGAGTGACAAGTATTTGGGCAATAGTGACAAAAAACTCACATGGGTGACGAAAATCCTTTAAAACCCTTAGTGCCATTCTATGAGACACGCAATTTAAGATTGAGTTTGATTTACAATTTCTTAAGATGTTGTTATCTCTAATATCGCTGTGATTATACATTTGTAATCCGCTTAGAAGCCATGGAAAACAACTTATCAGTCCTGAGCAATTCAAGAGAATCATATGCTTTCGAAAAAAAAAACTCACAACACTTGTAATCCCTCTCTGTACATCCATGAGCTCTTTTCTGCAAGAAAATCCATCTTTAAAACTAAATTGAAAACATTTCTGTTTAGTAAAGTCTACAGTTAGTGTGTAGGGCCTAATAGTTATAGCTATAGTTATAGGAGCTAAGACGAAAGTAGGCTCATCTTAATCACAGCTTTGTCATAGTTTTGCTGCTATAGGCCTACGCTGCAGGGGGACACCAACATGATCTGCCAAGTGGTGTCTCCACTGCTTTTCTCCCTTTCCTTCCCTTTCCTCCTTCCTTCCTTCCTCCTCCTCCAGCTCATTCCATAGTTAATTAGGAGCACCTTGTTACTGTAACTGTGCTTTTCTTTCCTGTAGTTTGTTGTGCTGTTTTGCCCCCCTGTTTTCTCTTTCCTGAGTTGCATGTTGACTTGCAGTTCCATTCTCTGGCCATCCCAGCGTTTACCTCCACCTGTGTGTGTAGATGTGTTCGGGGTGCCAGCTGGTGTGGTGACCGGCAACCTAGTCTGACCATCTCATCTCAGTGCTGCTACCTGCATCTGTTTATTTAGTCATTTTATTCATTCAAATTTGTGTGCTCTCTTCTCTCTGTCCTACATCCTCTTTCTCTGTCCTGTCTCCCCTCTCTTTTTCTTTCTTTAACCGGCTGGCCTTCAGCAGGAAGGTCCCCCCATATGAGCCAGGTCCTGTTCAAGGTTTCTCCCTCTTAAAATTGAGTTTTTCCTTGCCTCTGTTTGGCTTAAAGTTTTTTTTTTCTCAATCTGTGGGAGTTTTTCTTACTTACCATTACCCTACATTTGGATTTAATATTATAATTTTAGTTAGTGATATTTGTTCGGGGGTCATGCTCTGGGTCTCTGTAAAGCACCTAGAGAAAATTGACATCGTAACAGACACTATGCAAATAAAATTGAACTGAATTTAATTGAAAATGTTAATAATTCAGTTAGCATACTTTAAGGGGACTGCAGGCCTGTTGAATTGTGTACATAGGTACTTCAGTCTCCGTTCACTGATAATGGGCTTTGGAAATCAAAAATGAAAGAGATTCCAGACTACTTTGCTTTTGTTTGGCAATGCCAGGCTATTTAAATGCCAATATTGAAAAAAAAAACAAACAAACCACAAAATAAATAAATGCATATTACGTGGATGGTTGAAATTAGGCACTTAAGCATTACAAAACCAGTTTAAATTAATTATTGTCACGTTAATGTTGACTTAAAGGAGCCGTATGTAAGAGATCTAATAAAACGAATCATAAAATGACCCCGATATGTCAACAGATATTTAAAAATCATGTTCATTTCAAATACTTATGTCACTGACAACAGCACTCAAGCCAGGATATTCCCGTTTAAAAAGAGGAGTTGCAGCCCTCAACTGATGTTGATGTTGTCATTTTTTGTTTTGGCCTGAAGCGCCACCCTCCACCTATCTCCCAATCACGAAGTCAGTAGTGTTTCGGCATCCGGGTTGCCAGTTCGGCTCTAATTATCGCAGCAGCCGCTACGAACGTGTTGGATGAAAAAATGTCTAGCTTTCCAAAACCTAAAAGACCTCGTTATGAATCCGAGTTACGTCGTGACAAGGTCCGAAATAAAACAAGGATTTGTATAGGAGATGCTTTTGATAGATGGAGACGGCTGAAAGCGGAGAAGAATTTGAAGACAGACGCCAACGTTGCTGATTTTCTCCTGGACAGGTAAGATTCATAGCTAAATGTTTGGCTAACGCTAATTTACTTGGACAAGGTAACAGTGGTACCTCTACTTACGAACGCCTCTACATACGAAACTTTCAGGTTACGAAACGCCTCAACGGGAAAATATTTCCTCTAGTTACGAAAGATCAAAGAAAGAAAAGATCTTTCATAAAGCATTAAATATAATTAACAGAAAATAAACTTACTGTGTAGGACTCGTCGCTTGCCATGGCAGCCTACGTTCCTGCTGCATTCTGCAGCCGACCTGGCAACCTCTGGTCGGGGAGGAGGGGGAGGGTACACGCCGCTCAACAGTAATTTGAAAGTGACTGCAGTACCAGTTTTGGCCATAATCTTACAAACGGCTCCTTTAATTGATTTATTTTTCCCAGTATCTGATCCAAGGGTGTAGAATTTGGTAGTTGGGTTGTGTCCCTACCAGTATCTAGCAAATGCTTGATTGCCTCTAAGATAAGATAAGATATACTTTATTGAACCCCCAAGGGAGAAATTCAGGTTTCAGTACATCCATCCAAGAAAAAAAAAAACATACAATAAGACAAACAAACAAGCCGACCTAAGACAAGGGTCAACGGTGTACTTGCGGAGCTGCCGGTGTCCTAGAGCTCCTTTTCAATCTCTACCATCCATTCATCCATCCATCCATCCATCCATCCATTATCTATATGCATTTAGTCCTATGTAGGGTCACAGGGATCTGCTGGAGCTTATCCCAGCTCTCTTGGGGTGAAAGGCAGAGGTCCACCCTCGACAGGTCGCCAGTTCATCGCCGGGCCACATGTAAATGTACAGCCATACACACACGACACTTCCTATTTAGAACTTGATTGTCTCTGCCAGTTATTATAATTGTTTAAGTCAGAAAAACAAACAACAAAAAAAAAAAAAAAACAGTTATTCAGATATAACGTGCCCCCGTTGAGATACACAAAGGACTAAAGTCTGGGTTATTCGAGTCCCACCTCGAAAACAGATTCTGCTAATGTGATTGGCTTTGCCTTTTCTGCTGACGAGCTAGCTCTAGTTCTAATTTGTGGTAAAGCCCATTAATTAAATGAGGTGACTGCCGAGGTGAGCTCTGCTGCTCAGCTGTGTTTGTGTCTGGAAATGGCAGCTAAGAAAATGAACGTGGACATTAGGAGCTATTTTAATAAAGAAAGCGTGAGCCATTTGAAGCGACTCAATTGCAAATGAGTCCACAGTAATGGTAATTGTTTTTCCACACTTTTCATGTGGGTCATGTATTAATCGTGAGTTTCTGATAGGCGACAGAAGCAGCGCGACTGTGCTGCAGCAAAGACAGCGAAGACAGCGTCAGGGTCACAGCAGGTGATGTTTATGCTGGCATATTTCCTTTACATCAGACTTGATAGTATTGATGGAAAGGAAAATGCTAATAGCTTCTTTCTGTCATAGGCAGGTGTAGACACATGTTTGGTTCTTTCATAGACGGACCAAGACAGTGGAGATTTGCAGGGCTATTTCTCCATTTTTAGGGACCCTATGCGAGATTTTGTTTGGGAGCCCCTATTTTGTAAATCTCCAATACCAACTCTTTAATGGTGGAGTTCAAACTTCTGTAATCTGCTATACTAAGAAAAACATGCAACATTTGTGAACATGAACTTGTACATTTGTGAGAAAACCATCTCAGACACAGGCAGCACATATTGAGGCTGACCTTGTAGCTTGTGGGACTGTCTAGTGGCTTGGGGGGGCTATGCATCTGCATGTAGCAGGAAAATACGCTGAAAATTGTATTTATACAAAGAGTATATTTATTTTTCATGTGTGGAAATACAGCAGTTTTATGTTTTGAAGTTGTTATATTTCTGTTTGCAAGTACATGGTAGCTGGAGTAAAGCTGGAGCCTTTTTGAAACTGCCTTCTTGTCGGTCATTCCTTTGCTTTAACATTTCATAACCTTATGAGCTTGTATATAATTATATTAGAACAATGTTAATTGTTAAAAACAATGTTTAATTTATTGGGATTGTTGTGTTAAGATGTCACATGAGGCATGAAGAAGGAAGTAAATCATTCTGTAAAATGGTGTTTCTGGGCTGCTTGTGTCAAAAGTCAAAAGCAAACTTACGCCTTTGTTGTGTTGGGTTTAACAGATGGAATTTGTGTAAATGTCAGAAGGTTCAGTGCATAAGGTGGCGGAATACTAAAACAAATAAATAAAATACAAATATGAACCTTGACTTTTTAATGTTTTTCCACAAATTTTATTTCATAAGGTCTGTGCTCCAAGCCTTCAATTTAAGAGCGAGATTGAAAACATTTTTTTCTTTTTAAAAATATTGATGTGCTATTTGTGCAAAATCTCTTTAAGCTTAATTTGAAGCCTCAGCACCGACTATCTTTTTAAGAAAGTACTGGGGTTAATAACTTCTTACTGATTCTCCTGATGCCTCTACATGTGATCATATGCCCTTTTTTTTAAGAGCACATAATTAAATGCAGCTGTCTGATGAAACAATTTTTTTTCCCTCTCCTTCAACAGTAGCAGCTGATTGCTGGTCTCTATTACATTTCAATAATACTGCAGCTGTCATTTGAGCTGTTGAACATTTTGCCACCTTGTGTGCTGAATCTCTTGCAGACCAGGGCCCGTCAGTTCTCTACCTGCCAACATGACGGATGGTTGAATGCCAATTTAAGTTATAATTTGGCATCAGATTTAATCTGTGCGATTAAAACTGCCTTTCCCACATACAGACGTAAGACGAAGCTGATCAGGGAAATTCTCAAAAAACAAAAAAAAAAAAAAAACAATGTCATGTGTGCTTTTTAATCTCAAAACGTGTGGGGCTAATAAATTCTCTTGCGCGTCCATAATGAGAAGTGATTTGTGTTTCCTGGGGTACACGAGAATTTGACTTTCCAGCTCCCTTTATGTCTCCACTGCTGCTATAGATTAGCTCTGCTCAGCATGTCAGTGGCATTTTGCTGATCTAACCATCCTGTTGTCCCTCCCTCCCCTACACAACACTCAACAACTCATAAACAGAAATTGACTTCACCCCTGTAGGGAACACTAGAGGCACAGATGGCATTTAGCTTCAGATTCGTTCTTGTCTAAATATTTCATCTCTCAACAAGCCAAATGTATCCTCTCCATTCTAATACACATATAATTTGACAACAAGTTCAGAAACATGCTCTCTGTGTAAATACAATGTGACTAAAATGAATGTCCCTGTTGCTGTACAGTAAGTATATAATGAATAATTGATAACTCCTAATCATAACTGAGAGGTAATATGATTTTTCCTCATTCCAGACGATATAGCTCTTTCTGCAGTTATTTTCAGGCGGCCGAAGGCACTGAAATGAAGATTAAATGTGCAAATAAGAGTTCATAACCATATTTACCATGTACGGATGGTTTAAAGTAAATGGAAAAGATTGTGAGTGGAATAGGTGGAACTAAATGTTCGCAGTAAATATTTAAGCAATATTAAATCCAAACATTGATCTCTGAAATGAAAATTACAGAATGGAGGTAGCTTCAAGGCAAATAAAAATGCATGTGAAACATAACATGAGTTTGACTTGAAGCTCCTGCAGTTGTGAATGCGAAGTGTGAGTAAGCAGGCCCCTCTGAAGAACAGGGTGGACAACGGCTGTGCTCGTCCAGCTTTATATGGCAGGTATGATTATATAAACACATTTAGAGTAGAATACATTTTGTTCACAGAGGAGGGGTCCCCAGAGACCAGGACCTGTAGGGAAGTGGACAGGCCAGGAGCTTGTGAAGCAAACCAGGGGAGGCTGTTTTTCTACCGACCTGTCAGTTCTTCCTCCCCCTTCATCCATCTGATGGAGGCGGCTGGCTTGCTGCCCATGGCTGTGCAGGTGAGCTCTGTCTCGTTCCCCTCCCTGACCATATCCTCCCGGCTCTCGATGATTGGGCTGCCTGGCGGGACTGACACACAGCAACAGCAACGGTTGGAAAGAAGACAATGCGGCAGCACTCAGGCACAAACATTCATTTTAAATCTAATTATGACAACGTGTTAATGTGATGTGTGAATAAGAGTTTCTCACTAAATGTTTCAAAAGACCTTTCATGTGACTTTAGGCAAGATGGACATGAGTCACCCAGGTAGCTCTAGAAAGACTGATTGTAAGGTAGGTAACACCTGGAGCTGGAATTTTGGCTTTAAGCTTGTCTTTTCAGGTTCGAACTGCTGAATATGGTTCCATCCTGAGTTGCTTTGCCTATTTGCTATATGTTTATATCTCACTACTGGTTTGATGAGAGACAGTTAATATTTCAAATCAAATACATACGTTTTTTTTTTTTTCTTTTTAACAAAACTCTTAACTGCAAGCAGACAGCGATTCATGTGGCTGTTAGCTTAATAATATTGTCAAGCATTCTGGGAAAATGCTAACATTAAAGGACCAATCAAGACCTCACTTCAAACTGAAAACCCCCTCTTCATGCTATATTTTTAAATTTCCACTGTTTTTCCTTTTTCTTGCTTTCCACACTCCTAAACAGGTTGGCCTGTCAACTCGATGAATACAAATGTTTCATTATCACGATTATATCTAATACTTTTTGGCATCTAGGCTCCCCGCAGATTATTCCCACACTGACGTATTGGAGTGATGAGCAGCAGCTCAGCCCCTCATTATATTAATCCCTGGACTTGGAGTCTACAGGTGGATGCTGAGATGGTGGTGGGATGTCAGAGCAGCAGCAGGCTTGGCAGGTGTGCATCAGTTGGCAAAAGAGAGATTGGCACCATTTTGCCCCTTTGAACAGACCAGTGTCTTAGAGGGAACAACTTAAAGCACTAAAGGAGTGTACGTGAGTGCGGTGAGTTACTTTAGTTGATCACTTAAGCTACCTCAAGCATCACCACTGTGTGTGGGAGCAGAATAGGAGAGTGAACAGAATGTTGCCTTTTGGGTATAAATCATTGAAGTTGTCAAGATGTTTTTTTTTTTTTTCCTTTAATAAAAGATAACTTCTGTGGTAATTAATGTCGCGTGGATTAATTAGTTCTGTTATCAGAAAATGTATGGAACACTTCCTGGATTCAAACTGAGTTTGAAGTGTCCTTCAGGTGAAATACATTCAAATTAAAAAGTAATAATAAAAAAAAAAAAAAAACTTGAACTTTTACATGTCTCCATTATTGCCAAAAAACCTCTGAGAAAGTCAGACAGATCTGTCTGAGGTGTATCACTTAGGCTAAACATGGCCACGCTGATCCTGTAGTAAACTGACTATACCTCTTTTATGTAGGTATAATTCTTTTAGGACAAAAGCCTTAATATCATAAAGTGAAATGGATAATTTTACATCCAATACACACAGTGCAACATTAATATTCATTTGGTTTGCCACCTCGTAGCATGAAAGTCTAATGTTCACTCTCTGTTTTAGCTGCATTTTTTGACATCCGCTGGGGTCTGTTCTGACATCTGAGGAGCAATTTATGCCTCTTTAGCTGTTAAATGCTACACTGTGTTCTATTCTATTATGGCTTGTCAACACTGAAAGCCTCTCAGATGCGGCTTTCTATATTCAACTCATATCTGAGTGACCAGATCCGGACCCATTTTGGTGCGTACACAGGAAGCTTGAACCCGTAGCTTTCTTCCTGAAATGTAACACATCTATATACGGGTGAAAAATCCGCTGCACGATTCCCTGGTATCAAGCAAAACCGTAAAATTTCTGTCAATTATGTAAACCAGTGAACTTAGACGCACGATAAAACTGAATAACTGTGTCATAAAGTGACAGTTTTGGTTACTTTCTGTTATTACAGTACATCTTGCATGGAACATAGATTTCAGTTTTAAGATTTTGGGGCAATCTTCTCAAAAGTTCACTCAAAGCGCGTTTATTTCTACAGTTACATTTTGACCAAACCAACTCTGTACCTCCAGCGAGCTTTTTCTGAGGATTCATTATAACAGCTTATTTCTGTGTTTAGGTCACTCACTCCTGCACCTCAATGGAAGCGTGCCACCTTCACAGAGAGTTGTGCAAAGGTCTGCTGTTATGAATTGTGTTCCAGAATAACCATTTAAAATCAAAAGAATGAAGCCTAATTATTCTTTTTTCTTTTTCTTTGTTTTTTTTTGATTGGCTGCTTTGTTTGGGTGATTGCTGCCCCATGTCCCCATTTATTCCCTAGCCTGCTCGATCCCCATATCTCACACTCCACTGTCTCTTTTCCACCTATTAAACAAAGCATTAATGGTAACAGTGTCCGCAGCAACCCCTCATAGATAACAAATTTTATGAAATGTGGTCGAGACAGACTTTCAGATGACTACAACAGAAAGCATGTAATAAGAAGCAGAGAGTATTTCACCAACTGGAAATGTTAAGCATTTCAAGCTCCAACTCTTAAGTACTGGATACTCCCAAACGTCCTGCCCTGTGAGCAGCGTGATATGGGTGGAGCCATATGTCTCCCTGGCACTTGGTTTGATCCATTCACTGAAAGTGCAGGGAATCAGGGAGTAGGACTATCAACAAGTTCCTAGTCCCTGGTGGAAGTTCCTGCGGTCATAATGCAGTTTATATTATCACAGTACAAGAGAAAAACTCATGCTCTGAAAACTATACGTCTGTCAGATAATTGTTGGAATATTTTGGATGTACAGTAAGTGATGATCACAAATCACATATACTGATTATCATTCATCATTTCTTGCAGTAGAGCCAAAGAAAATGAGGATGCATTAATAGATTCAAGCATTTATTCTTCACACAGCATCAATTCGTTATGCATGATTTAACATTAGGTACCCACGATGCTATGCCATAGATGAGATACAGAAATATGTAATTGCAATCTATGATCACGTTCACGCAAAAATAGGATAAAGCAGAGTTCTCATTGATTCTTTGAAGTCGTGAACACGGCAAACTTTGTGAATGTAAGTGACTTGAAAGCAAAAAGTCACTATGGTACTTGTTGCAAGGACTTTTCATTGCAACCTCCGTTTCAGAAATACTACACTTAGGTTTCAATTGTACGAATAGAGTGATTTCTTTAAAGTGCTTTTAATTCCTTTCCATCCCCCAGGATGTCTGCATGTATAATAAAGCTTAACTAGAGTAATTTCTCTCCAAAGCATCAAAGTGTGGCACAGCTGACTCTGAATGGGGAACTGTTTGGAGCAGCCAACTCAACATTCACCGGGATTCGGAGAGTCAACACAGCTGCCAAACCAACACGGTCTCAGCCATCAGTTTCAGCATCTGCTCCTTTTCGTTATGCTATTGAACACCGCAAGAGCCTAATTGGCTGACATTTTGTTTCAGTCGCTAGAGATAAAAGGATCAAAGATTACTATTATTTCATATTCACCATTTATATTTGTGTGAGATACAATAAAAGTGTGTGTGTGTGTGAGTGTAAGTCTTTGTGTGGTGGGATGATACATGCGTCCTCACACCTACCCAGGACAGTGATGTCTGCGTAGGCTTCCTGAGGAGGATCCGTGTAGAGCTGGCACACATAGCGTCCCTCATCGGAGAGTGACACATTGGACAGAGACACCCGGAGTTCGTTGTCAGAGAAATTCACCAGCTGGAACCGGCTGTCCTTGAGAGCTGTGGGGATCCAGAGTGTGGGGACACAAACATGAGACATGGGGTGAGAAAGAAAAAGAAAGTAGGGGGTGGTGAAAAAGAGAGGGGTGGGGGAGTGGAGGAAGATGAAGGAGACGCCAGAAGAAAATCAGACCAAGGAGGAGGGTGGCAGAGAGCGAACAGTGCCCTTTAGTGGGCTTTCTCCTTAATTGAGTAAAAGAAAAGTGAGTTTCAAAATGATTCCCGCGAGCTGATTTATAAAGTACCTTTACACTCCACAGAGCACTTGCAAAGAAAGGGAAGTGTGAAGAGTGCTCAAAAATACGCCTAACAAGCTCAGGAACTCTTAAAATGGTCTGAGGTTGGTCATGGATGGATGCATCAACCTCATAAATTCCACTGAAAGAAGAGTCATTCAAACATACATAATGAATGAAATCACAGTGTGGAGGTAGAGAGGCCAGCATGCCTGAAACTGTAAATCAAAAGTAGCCTGGGATCTGTGTACTAATGTGTGCATGGATTGGTGAAATTTCTTATAATGTCATCAAACTAGGTGAGCCACCTCTCCGTGACTTATTCCTCATTGCTTTTCATTTGGGTCAGCCCTCATCCCCGAGTGCTCTTTTACATAAACAGCATCGGCTGATTTGATTGGGAGTCCTTTTGATGTTTTTGACCTGGCGTCTTTATCAAGTCCTCTCTGCATTTTCTGAGCTAACAAACTCTATTCAAGCCGTGTTTAAAGAACAGGGAGTTTATTATTCTCCTCAGGTGCTACACATAGCATCACGATCATTACCCAAGGTCTTAGGGCAGTGTCAACGTGAAACCTCATCCCCCAGTATAATCTGGAAGCTCTTTGAAAGTTTCTCCTCAAAAGGGAAACGACGGCATTCTGTGCTTTTTGAGAGCCGAACCACCTACTGGGAGAAGAGTCCCTAACTGTTGAGATGATGGGTGCCGTTCTGTTTTTATTTTGTAAAATGCCAATTGCTCATAGACGAGCAGTGTGATTTGCATTTATGAAAATGTGCACGCTATCTTAAAAATTCAGTCACAGTCAATAGAAAGTATTGCCTTTGTGGTCTTTGTGTCACATCATCTTTTATGATGTCAGTTTCGCAAATTATGGTTTCATTTTGAGTAAACAACGGCATGGCTACTATGTTAATGACTGGTTAGGGTTGTATTTTGTCTGTGGGTTCTGAGTCAGCAGCACAGCAGTGGTATGGTAGAAATGCAGCAAGCAGCTGCTTAATTACACGTTCATAAATAACAACATTATCAGTACAATAGTTTGCTGTTGATCTTCTGGACACCTAAATGATATTTAGGTGTCTTGTACCTGTATATTAGATTTTATTTCTTTTTTTTTTTTTTGACTCCATAGCTTCTTGCTGTGATTGAAAACAACACAATGAGTTTGATGAAAGTGTACACAACAGTAAAGTTTTTGTCGGACCACGATACAATGAGCTGAGACCTGTTATGAGGCTACAAAGTCAGAGAGGCCTACACAGGGTAGTGGATGGTAATACAGTTTATTACTCTGAATGGACCTTCTCAAACAACCGCATTGTTCTCACATTGTCAATTACAAAAGTATCTCCTTGAAGGATTCAGTTATGGGAGACTTTAAAACCTACAGGGATTTCATGCTGAAAGGCAGTTCTTTCAGCAGAGTATCACTTTAAACATTAAGCCTTTGCAACACAAAGTCTGACATCTCCGGAGGGGAGATGCAGTGAATAAATAATAGTCTTCTCTTGCATCACCATCTGAAGAGGTCCACCTTTGCTGATCAAGGCTCTTTTTTTTTCCTGTTTTAGATGACAACTCCGCCAAATTGCATGTCATTTTGCATATATCTGGAAGAATAAATGGCTCATCCGAACAATACTGGCTCGCCTCCTAGCTATCACAAAATTCATCTTTATTTGCTGCTACAGAAATCTGTTTGCCTGGCTTTTACTGCAACTGTAAAGCTTTTATTATGGTGGCATGTGTGTTCGTATCTGTTTTTCAGCCGGCCACTTTGCTTGTAGCTGCTGTTCTTGCAGCTTCTGGTTAGTCCCTGTGTCACTGTTGTTTACTTCCTTGTATACAAAATCTGCCACTGTGTCGGGAAACCCTGTTGACAGGTAACAATGCTCCTGGCTGGGGGAGGGGGGGCACAGAACCAGCAGCCCTTTAGGAACAGAGTCTAGAATAGCACTGCCATGAGGTCTACTTTACCCTACTACTAGAAACACCAATATATTACAACAGAAAAAAAAGAAAAATAATAATTCACCTGCCACCAAGTCTGACATGTATTCACATCTAATGGTGGATAAACAACACTGTTTGTTTTCTGTTATTGACTAAGGCACTGTATCGACTTTGGCAGAGAAAATGACATGTTTGCAGGCACACAGAGCAACTCAATAAAAAATGAAGAGGAGAAGGATGTCCTAACCTCGTGGCAAGATTTCCTTAACTACACAGAGCTCGGTTGTCACCACAGTGTAACTAGTGATTATTCAGTGTTGTTTTTGTCTCTGCTCCTTTGTGTCTCAGTGGAAATTTTATTAAGTAGAGCACAGCATGATCTATGCACGACATCACCCCATTCTTCTCTGCCACATTTGGAGTCAGGTTTTGGGATTTTGTACAAATATGATTAAAATATGTACTCAAATTCCCTAATGCTCTTCACAATAGGAGAATAAAACACACATCCTGATACCCAGACCTGTGGAACAACAGCTGGGATGCAATGCAGACTGAAATGAAAGGTGTGTCTTGTTCACCTTGAATCTTGGCTTAGAACCAAGATAGGAAAATGCAAAGACGAAAACTTGAATCAAAGTAGATGTAGTCCATATGCTCATGCATAATCATAATGTTCAGTATCCTAATCTAAGAGATTATCGTAAAATCGAACGGTGACAAGGACACAATAGTAGTCCAATTATGGTAGCACTTTGAATTATCTCTTATTAATCTTGCAGCATTCTGAGCTTAATGACTTGTGTAAAAGAGCCAGAGTCAAGGACAGATGGAATCATGTTTGCACGGAAAATCCAACATAAAACTGGAGACGATCTTGCAGCCATATCTGATACTTTCAGTCTACTTTCAAAACTAATGATTTCTTTTGTGCAGCACATGGTGACAGCTGTTGTGCACGTCATGTGCAACGCAGTCTCTGGAAAGTAGTAAAATGTACACAAATACTGAAGTTTACATGAGATGTGTTGAGCAGAAAGCTTTGCATTTAGTGTTTGATCTGTAATCCCAATCCATTTAAAATCATCCCCCCCCCCCCTTTTGTTCTTTGACAGTTATATATTTTTTGAAACAGAGAATAGTTTAAAAGGCCTGTGACATTTCAAGCTGTCACATTTGAGGAGCATTTAATGTCTGACTTTTTTACTTGAACAATGTAATGCGTATGCAGTCATATGTAATAGCTCCTGATTCATTTTCTGAGTCACGCAATGAATTTGACAACTATTCATTTTGACTTTTGACACTTAAGTTTTAGTCATAAATGAATAAATAAAAGATACAGACAACTATAGATCTTTTCCATAATTTATTAGTGTCTATATTCGTTTTACAAAAAAAGCTTAAAATTTCCCTATTGCTTTTTCATAATAGACTGCTGTGTTAGTAATTACTTTTGAGGAAAAGGAAAAACTTGTAAAACAATGGCACAATGTCTGTTAACAGAGTACAAGGGCCTTGTGGTAGCCCTGCCCATAACTTTGCTTACTTTCAGTCATTTTATTATCAGATAAAAATTGAAAAAGCAAACTATTTGTCCAGTTCCTTTCTCCTGAAGTCATGAAAGACATTCTTGGTATGAGACTAAAATCAGGAAACCTGAATTGAAGAAGATGGGATGTCTACCTAGTCTGTACTGTTGTGGTGACTAACCATCTTTCTGTCAATTATTGTATTTGACCATGACTCTGCTTCTCACTTTTTAAGGCTTCAAGCTAAAAATGTCAAGAGATATGGTTAACATCATGTCTCAGGTACCGGCACTTACGTCTGACATCTCTGAAGTAGATGGTCTGCCTGTTGGGGTTGAGCAGCTGAATGACGGAGTCGTCGTTGTTCTTCACTCTGCAGCTGATGGTGGCCGTTTCCCCCTCAATCACTGTCACATTGTCAGTTGCCAAGTTCTGACTGTCAACTGTACAACACAAGCAGAACATCCAGAAGGGGAAATGAAATTTCAAATGGGAGGCAAACATTCCTGACTGAATATTTAGAGTCTATCAAATATTTAGATTCTTTTACAACAGGGACTACATGTCAACACACACAGTAGAGATATGTGAATAGGCTGTGTAGATTGTCTGTTTGCAGCCATGTCTAATCGTTTTAATATAAGAGCCATGTGCAGTGTTTGTCACTATTGATCTTCCCAGCTCCCTGTGAGCCAATGCCAGATGGGCTGTAAGCTCTGCTGCCCACAAAGATACAGTGAGAGAAGAGGGTAGGAAGAAAAAGAGACAAAGAATGAGTGTAAGTGGCAGGTAGCAGATATGGGCAGGGTGGAGGAGATGAAGAAGAGAGAGAGAATTAAACAGAGCACGGGAGAACAGAGAGAGAGGAGATAGATGAGCCAAGCTGGATGCTGTTTATGGTTAAGCTTTATCGGAGCTCTCCATCTGAGGCTTCATGTGAGCAGTGTGTGCTCAGCGGCTCTGTTCTGTAGCTTCAGGAATACAAGCATCTGAGTCACTCTCTGCACGCTGGCATTGTTGTTACTGACAGTCTGTGGACCTTGTCATCGTAACTTACACCCAACTAAACCCCGACACAAAAGCCGGGCTTTGTTCCCGCCTGTTTTGAAAGAGAAGGGACTATTGAATCAAAAGTCACCTTGTGCTGCAAATATCTGGTGGGAGTAAAAAAGTAAAAAAAAAAAGAGGTAAAGAAAATGTGCCTTAATGCCTTGGGTTCACACCAACACACCCCATCACCTCTAAAAAAAAAAAAAAGGGTGGGGGGGGGAGAGAACCATCAAAAGCACATTTGCATGCTCAAGTTGTCTGACACCTCTATTGCTTTCTGACATTTACAAAATGGAGGGGAAATAAAGAAAAAATATCTGTGTTTTCAAATAGTGATAATAGGAACAGACAGCCAAGCTAAAATGATTCAAAATGAACTCTGTGAATGTGGTAAGCAATAAGAAATTAACCTCCTTTGGAGGAAGGCTTCTCAGACCTGTCTGATGCAATAAACATGCCATTTCATTCCAGTCCACCGCCAGAGCTCTGGTTCAGGACAAAAGGAATGTAAAAACAGACACAGATTTTGTGCAGAGTATACAGTGAAGCCAATTAGAGGTTGATGTTGGTTCCACAATGGCCATAATGCACCTCATATTTACTGCATGTTATTGTGCTTGGGTTAAATGTAATAAAATAATGTTAAATTGTACACAGACATAAAACCAAATGACAGAAAGTGATAGTGAGCCACACTCATTATATTTCATAACAGCCACTAGGAGCCAGGTAAAGAAACGGTAAATTATTTTGTAAATGAGGGTGTATAAATGCATGAGCTCCTAGCCCTTTTTGCACTTTTTTTTTCTTTTTGTTAGGACATCACATTCTTATATGGTTTATATTAGATCAATGGAATTTCTCTTGTTTTAATTAAAAAAAAAATGTGCTCTCAGATTAATTAATTAGTTCAAAATGTATCTTTTGAGTTGTAAAGTAGAATTAGAGTATCCGAGTTGAGAGTTGAACTTGAACAAAGTCAAAAAGCTTAAAATAATTAAAACAAATCAACTGCATGGACATACAATATGTGCTTACGTTTTACATTTTCATTTTCATTTAATTACATAAAATAGTTGCTTCATCGGTTAACATGATACGGTTAGATCAGAAAAAAAATATGTAATATAAAGATCAGTGGAGTTTTAACCTGACTTGATATAAAGACAATTTATTATAAAGAAATTTAAAAGTATATATAATATATGTTTTATATCAAAGGGGAGGAAGTTATAGCAAGAGTGTTCAGGTGTTTGTCACTGAATTGCTTTTAAAGTTATGTATTTGGCAGTTGGAACAGCACACAGCAGCCTCAAAGCAAGGTTAGAGTCTGGTTCCCAATCTGGTGGACAAAGAGAAAGGGAACGGAAAAGATAAATTCTCCATAAGATTTAGCAGCCCCAAGCAAGGTTGGTCCCCCTCCAATACCCCAGCCTCGGCTCATCTCCAATTCAAAACACACATAAATAACGTTGCTGTGATTAGCAATCCCATCAAAGTGAAAACAGGCTACTTTGTGGAACATGGAGGGTTTTCGCAATTGAAGTAAACATTTTGAATTGCCTCAGCATCCTGGTCATGATTGGGTGCAAATGAGGAGAGGCAGTCATTAATTCTGGGTGGTGGGTTGGGATGGAGGGGGAGTGGGCAGAGGCATAGCATAGATGACTGGCTGATAAATTCATACTCATTCCAGCAGCTGTCTGGGAGAGTAAAGTGCCTGTAACTCTACACATGGCTGCCCTCCTGTTCCTGCATCACAACATAGTGAATGAAACAGTCAGAGAGAAATACAGACCTTCAAAAGTCTGTGTGCTCTCTGAGGGGATGTATAATCTGGCATGAAGTGTCTGGCATGGAGGCTCTGCTCATCAGCCGTACTCAAAATGCAAAATGGCACTAGCTCCCAACCAATTTTAATAGAAGTTGACGAAATCAGGAAATATTAGTAGACCGGTACCTCCTTAAGAAATTCAGACAGGCACCTTTTGAATCAAGTTGGCTCTTTTTTTTGAACTTTTCTCTCTTGTTTTCACATCAAAAGACATGAAAGGGGCAGCAAAAAGCAGGACAGCCAGCCCCTTATTCCTCTCCCCTGAGTCACTGCTGTCTGCAGCAGCAGTCATGTCCTTCCAAGGAACAACTAGAACGTCATTAACCAGGCCGTCATTAACAACGGAAAAAAGTTTCTTCTCCTTCTCCGCTTCTGCTTTTTCTCTCTTTATCCTTCTCAGTCATTAAATCCTGATCCCCATGATGAAATGCTGTTTCAAGGATGCTCAAAAGTAAGAAGGGTATAATTAGCACCATACTATTTCGCCGAGACCCTTTGCAATGAGAAGGTTTCAAATATTTCATACCCTCTAATTTGACAACAGATGAATTCTTATGAAAGCTCAGTATATCCGTTGGTGTAATGATACTCCAGTATAATTAGAAAAGAAAAATGTATTTTTTTTTCATCCAGCTAAAATATTAGCTTTTGTTCCGTTTCTGAAGTAAAATCAAATTATTAATATGTTGTACTGATTAAATACGACAATATAGAGTTCATAAATCATCTAAAGGCTACAGTTCAGTATTCATCTTTAACTCGATTTTAAGGAATTAATAAGGTTCTAGAGGCTTTGAATGATGTTTGCTTCTTTTTTGGAAGATGGTTGTTTATTAAGTTTAAGCACCTATTAATGGGTTACCAAATTTTATTTGCACAGCTGTTACTCAAATTTGTTTGAATAATTTTCTGCATATTTTTTTTTTATTTTAAAAGTTGCACAAGTGAGGTAAGAAGCACTAATAATTATAGTATTTAGCTTTAGCCCCACACCTCGCTGAAAGAAAAATGAAGGGTCTGCAAACATCTGAAGCTTAACTTTACAGGAAGGATGGAGTAGACAGGCACTTTAAGGCCTCCCAAGTCGACAATAGGTCCAAGTACCTCATCTAACTGTTTATGAGAATAGTCAGGAAGGTCACTGTCACAAATTAAAACTTAGCTTTTTACCATCAAGCACTGCTCTTATTATTTTGTGGGTCCTGTTCACACTTGGTCACAAAAGCAGCCTGCCATTTTAAGGTGGTGAGCATTGATCTTCTCTCCAGACCTTTCTTTTCAGGCCCAAAGTCCATGAATAGTTATTTATTTATTTATGTAAGCAACATGAACTTTAATTTATTACCACCCAAGCAGTTTACCAAAGTCTTTCTGAAGAAATTTAAAGAGAGAAATAGGCAATGTGTTTGCTGAGTCATATTGCTCATATTGGATCCACACAACCTAATTTAAGTTTGACTGGAAGGTATTGGAGGCAAGGGAATAACTGCATTCATCTTTACAGTCTCCAGACTCCATTGATGAGCATGGTCATTTTACCTCACACAACATTTGAGGACCTGGTCCATTCACTACCTTGAAAGCTTAATTTTTAAGTGTTATTGAGTGACTAACAGATGTTTTAAAATGCCAACAAGTTATGGTCTTCAAGATAAAATTGCCCCCTTACAGCAAAGTCTGCAATCATAGCAATATTATTCAAGTCTATTCCTTCAAAAAGTCACAAAATTACTCTTCACTAATCTTCATCCTCTGACCAGCAAAACATGAACGTACCTGCATGAAAAGGGCCTAAGGAGAGAAATCTGATGCAGTACAGCTGGACACTAATGGAAATGCTAGCTGTCGTGGTAGCAAATTTAATCAGTTACAGTAAGCTAATGAAGTGATGGATCCAATGCTGTCAATTTTACAATGTCTAATTTGCTTTTAACGGGTCCTACTGACTCATTTTAAAACTTGCAATGTTAAAAGTGTCTTTAATATGAACTTCATGGTTGTGCTCACAGTGTCACAAAGCCCCAAGACTAAGACTCATATTAAGGGATCATGCAGACTTGTGCAGACCTTGATGCCAAGTTAATGAGGGGACTCATTCATTTGAATCAGCTGTGTTGGCTCAAGAAAACACCCAAAACATGCAGAGAAGTGGTACTTGAGGACCAAGATTGAGAAACACAGAAGTCTGACTCCACCACCTATAAGTGGCTGCTATGAAGAGAGTGGGAAAGACATGGTTGAAAAGGAAACTGATGTACTGTATCTCTGTGGTATTTTGAGCAAAATATATTTAATTAAGACTTCAGTTAACTGTATCTGCTTGTAAAAAAAAAGGGGGGGGAGGGTGGTAATGTGTTTCCTTAAAAAATATTATCCTAATTTACCTTTGAATAAATAGGCATCAAAGGTCAATTGGTAATTTTTTTGAAAGTAAAATTTGTCACAACTAGGGACCAATTAAGACAAAGTCAAATGGTTTCAAAGGAACATGAGATCTCCTTTTACAAGTGGTAAAATGTTGATTTGAGAGTTACAAATCAAAACAGTGGGTAAGTGCTGAGTGCATGGCTCTCTCCACTCTCCTGAAAAGACGTGCCAGGCATTCGTGTAAATATGCACAGATGAACAGACTGCAATGGGCAGCCAATCAACAGATACAGACAGACACACAGAAGCAAGCACATCCAAATGAACAGCAGGTAGCAAAAAGAAATGGTACCTGTCACGGTTTCAGCAGCTCCTAATGCAGCACAGGCGAGGACAAAAGCAGAAGAGAAAGAAAACAGACAGGTTGTGAGCAGACAGGATGCAAACAGAGAATGATGTTCCACTGGCAACAAAACTTCTTCATAATTGCCAGAAAGGCATGTTAAAATTCATTAAATTCAAGCCCTATATTATATGTGTGTAATTTCTCACCAATTCAGAAAATTAGAAAAGCCATCATAGTGAGCAAGTGAGTGCATGCAATCTGAAAATAATGATCCACTTTTCCCTCGTCATGCATTATCCTGCATGTTACAGTAATAAGGAGGAACAGAGGAGAAATGTGGATTTTGATTTCATCCTTCATGTCCCCCATTGATATTCCAGCCAACTCTACTGTGGATCAGCTGCTGCCTGGAGACGCTCCCCTGGGGCCTGCGGTGTATCCTGGAGAGCAGAGCACCCATTCGGAACGATGCCCACCCAAACTGGCATCTCCAAGGGTATGGGAGACTGGCATGTTCCCAAGTCCCTGCAGCATTGCTCAGGGGCCTGGACCCTCGGGAGAGCTTCCATCATTCATTGTCTGCCATTCATAAACAACCCCTCTCCCACCCGCCAGTGAACCCGTGCACACACTTCCCCCAGTCCTACTTCTGCACATACACATCTATACACATTTATATGCCACGCATCCTATTTTATTATATTGGCATTTCAGACTTTGGAGCTTCTTTACTTAGGCTGTGAGCAATGGGAGCCTTACTGTTAGGTGCACAGTATGTTGAAGTGACTGCTTGTCTCACTTGTCATTGCCAGTATAATAAGGGTGTAAGGTATGATACGTGTCCTTGTTATGCTCCTTTGTGCATTTTCAGCTTGTCAGCAACTCCCTCTGGACTAAAAAATGTGAGTGACAAATCTCACACAATGGGAAACAAATTTTGAACATGGCCCAGGAGCGCGCTTCAACATGTCTAAAACTTCACACGTCAGTCAAAACTTTATTCTTATTATACTATAATGCCACATAATGAGGCTTCTGGGTAATTTGATGAAAAAAAAAAAAGAAAAGAAAGGTTGATAGTCAGACTTGATAGTCAGCGCGAATGAGCCTGCCGTCTGTGTCGCAGTCTAACCAGCCCTCAGGACAGCCCATAATGAGGGTTTTGAGCTGCTTTAATTGCCAGGTAATTATAATGTTGTAGCAACATTATGTAAATGACTCATTATCATCTTGTATGTGTAGTCTATCTGCCCTCGATTTATGTTACTCTGTCAGAAGTGTAACCCAGAAAATGCATCATTCCAGATACCAGGACACCTCATTGTTTAATGTTGTCAACACACACCTACATCAAAACATGGAGACTTGAAACTGTGTGGTGACATCCTCCAAAACCCTTCAGTGTGATCCAGTTCCTGCTGGTGGCCTCTGGATGAGCTATAAATAGAGTTGTGGCGGTGTCGTGCCATACCCCCCCTTCTCTCCTCTGTACCTGGAGCACATTATGTAGAAGTTATGAGGTGCCAGCTCGCCTGTGATTAGATGTCATGGCTGTCGCTCTGCTTAGACAGTGCTGATAGACAGATTTCTGGGGAAAACGCGTGTGATGGCATTCGTGCGAGTGCAACCATTGCGCCAATCTGTCAATCACACAGGATGAGAGCAGGCAGGACAGCCATCCTCCAAATGATGTCTGTCCTTGTCTCCTCACCTCTTCTCCTCTCATCCAAATCTGCTCTGTGCAACTCGGAGCTGTATGTTCAGAAACAGAAAACCTCTACACTGACAGTTATGCCACATTACCTGTTGTAAACTGGCTCAGTGCGAACATTTGAAAGGCCATATTCTTGGCATTCAAGGATCTGTGTTCAACCCTTTGCCATGCCAATGAATTCATAACAATGTGCACTATTTCTTAGTCACTGAGGCAGACTAAGATCTCAGGAGACAGGATGTCTGTGTGGTAAGACTGGCACGTAGCCTCTCTGTTCTTCACTGTTGCTCAGTAAAAGCAGTGGGGTAACACTAATGAGGCAACATTTCTTCTCAGTACTAGAGTGATGCCTTTGAATTAATGTTCTTCCTTTCAGGTAAAACATTCGCTTGCTTATTTTTGCTCATGATGTGCAGCGTGTTGCATGTCAGCCTGGTGTGTGATGCAGTGCAAAAGAGGAAACGGCAGAGCTGGATGCTGGAGCTCTGTGTTGTTCCCAGTAGAGACACCCACACTGATTACCTTCATAACTGTGTTTATGTGCGCGCGCGCATGTGTCCATGTGAGGAGAAATGCAGTCTTACTGTGGATATCCCACTGTGTTTTCATTTAATTAGGAGGGATCAGAGGTGGGCTTCAAACTTTCTCTCTTCAATCGGATGGAGACGTGAGCTCCTGCAGTGTGGACCCAATAAACACGGGCAACTTTTGAGGTCAGTTCAGTTTCACAAAAGAAACCGATCAAAGAGATTCAGCTCACCCCAACAAAAGGGAAAAAACATATCCAACACCTCACACTACTCTTTGTTGTCAGGGGTAATCATTTTCAAATCCACATTTAACAGTATTCCCACTGATTTACTGTATAATGTTGTTTACACTGACACCTACAGTACTTAATGCATGTTTTAATATAACAGTCTTCATGACAACTATGATTTATTCTAAAGCTGATAATGTGACTTTATTTTGTCTGTCAACAGAATATTAATCAGCAACGACTAATCTAGTATTCAGGGTTGGAATAGTTAACTTGCGGGAGCATTTGTCATGTCGCTTGTCTTTCTGCAAGAATATCAAGAATTTTATTCCTAAGAATATCAACTATCAAGATAAATGTAGAACATTAAAGTAATCTTAAAAAAAGGAAGGAATGAACTCTTAATATCTATATCTGTATTCAGGTTTCTACAGTTTTAGAAAATTCACATGTTCCCTACATTAGTCCAGTGGGACAGACTGCAGCAGACCCCCGTGACCGTAAATACGATGAAGAAAGTACAGCAGATGGATGGAACCTGTTAAAAGTTAACAGGTTTAATTCTTTTTCTTTTCTCCCAGACATTTCCAACCTATCAGCATGACCTTGCTTGTTGACGATGGGGAGCAACGACATGTCCGAGCTAGTGACTTGGCTTTTTAGCATCATGCTCCGTTGAGGAGCAAGTGCCCACAGATAATCTATTTCAGTATCTGTCGAAGGACTTCCTTTTCCATTTTGACCTGCACAGTGATCTGATAGCAGTGGCATCTGTTCCTCCCAGAATTTGCACAACTCTTCATTTGCCATTGTAGTGGTGGGTTATGCTGGAAATGATGTGAAGACGAATGTCTAGTTACAATCAGGTGGCCAGTGTACTGAGATGTATCTGAAATCCATATGTGTCCAGATATGATTTTGATCCCAGTAATAATAGTTCACATTTATTGTATTTTATTTACTGCTTACCCTTTCTAAAATCTGTCTGGATATGTCAAACATGGACATGGGCTGGCAGTCTAAATGAGGCCTTACCCATATAATGACATACAATTATTCTGATTGTGGTATGGAGGTAGATTTGTTGTGGTAGCCACTGAAGAGATAGCCCGAAAGGAAAAGAAGAAAAAGAATATATAAAGGATATTGCTGAGTGTTGAGGCATTTGTTGGGCTTAACACTCAACATACTTAGTAAAATTATACCTGACATATTTGACACAGTATGTGTCAAATATGGTAATTAAGAAATTATGATTATGATTATGATTATGATTATGATTATGGTAATTAAGAAAATACCCTTAGTATATCTTTAGATTAATCAAAGTAGTTGTAGTTTACTCCAAAACACTGAAAAAAGATAAGGCTGGGACTTTGAGACTTTGTTGAGATTATTTAATTCTGAGTCAAACTGATGAGAATGCTTAAAGTTTTTGAATGAAATCACAACAAATGACTGTGCAGACTATTCACCAATGAAGACTACACTGAAAGCTCTGGAACATAGTGAGTATTTAAAGATCATATATTTATATCACATGTCCTGATTACACAGAAAAAAAAATGCTGGTAACAGCTTTTTTTTCCCCCTTTTCTAAATAACAGCATAAATCCCACAACTCTCTGTATCAACACTTAACCCTCTTCCTTTGTTATCAGCACTGAGGTGCAGCTAAATCCAGACCAAACATCCAGTGAGAGATCAGAAAATGCTCACCTGTGAACCCAAGTGGGAATATTCAGATTAATTCTCCCCAGTGTCAACTGAGACATAATAATCAAGTAGGCTTACAGAAGACGCAAAGCATGTTTCTGCTCGATAAACGGTAACAAAGAGGAGATTTTGCAAATATCCCCAGGGTGGGTAATTGCACTCTGTTAAAGCAATATAGTTTATACATGTCCAATGTCTGGCTTGAGTGAGTGTGCAAACCAGGGGGACATGGAGCTAAATAGAGACTTTACATTGCAAGATTAAAGGGAAATCCTTGGGAAAAAGCTGGCAGTTAAAAAGTAGATATATTGAATTTGGAGGGGGGCGGGGCTGTTATCGCCTCTAAGTAAAGTGCTATGGGCATCTTCAGTTGCACATAAATAGCAAAAATGCAGTGTAAATAAAAGACTAAAATTATGTCACCGTCAAAAATGCCTTTGAAAACAAAAAAGTTGAGCAGTCTCATCTGACTGAGTTCCTTCTTTCACAATACACAGAAGAAATGTGTCTGCAGCTGACAAAAAAAAAAGAAAGGAAAAAACACAGCTGCTTTCATGACAACTCTGCACAGCTCAGGTAGTGTTCATCTCTCACTACTGAGTGAAGAAAAAAGTCAGCTTTAACACATTTGTGATGACTGTAGATGCTGCTCCACACAGCTCTCCCTGTGATGCAAATGAAACAGCAGAAGTAAAAGTAAAATAAAAGAGGCAGGGCTTGCTTCAGTTTCTGGTGACAGTTCTATCACAGCTTAAAGAGATGAAACAACACTAGAACTAGGCAGGATGTCTCAAATCAACATACAACGAGGCAGGACGAGAGTTACAGAGACACTCGATTAAGACATGCTGATTGTGACAAATGCAGTAACCGTAAATGTCTATTAATCACCAGGCAAATGCTTTAGCTGGGAGGTGCACTGATTTCCGTTTTCCTATCAGGCACAATGATCTAGTCTGTTATGTTAACAAGACTGCTTGACTGAGCACAGACTAAAGTGCAACAGCGGCAGCAGGGAAGAGAGTCTCGCTTAAGGCCTAAGCAAAGCTTAACCTCTGGCTTAGTGACATATCACATCTCATTAAGATTGTCTATTTTGGGTGATGGGGTGACACTGCAACTTTTTTTGTGCCCTTCCTCCTCAGAGGCAGAGGGCACTGCGATGTCTCCCTCTTTTTCCAGCCTTTTAAGAAAAAGTTGCTGCAGGAATGCTCCATTCGCTACCACAGGGGAGAGACTGATTCTCTGATTCAGCCTGGATCAAAACGACCGCACAATGTTTCGAATCAAAGCCCCCAAAGAGTCTTGAGGGAGAGTCTTTGCTATTCTGGTAGCAGTCTAATTCCTCACCAGTAGTGTGGTCTCTTGGCAGGAAAATTCACATGAGCCATGCTCAGGGGTGTCAGTGGGAGTTTTTTTTTTTTTTTTTGCATTCAAACTGCCAGCATATCTGTTTATTCACTAGGAATGTGAGTACATCTGCACAGGCATCTCTGTGCGTGTCTACATGTGTGTGTGTGAGGGGTAATTAGGACATTAGGAGAAGCTTCTGACAGGCTTGTCATCGCCACAGACTGCCCAGTAGAGAAGAGGTGGTCAGAGGGGTAAGTGGGGGTCCAGCAGGGTCAAGAGACAGCTGCTGCACCACCACTCACTGTCTGGAAGCTCTCAGAGAATATTAAACCACTGGGGCCTGGGCCAACTCGCTGCCTCATTTATGGAATACACAAAGCCTTTCCACAAGGAGGTAACAACTAATTTATGCCTCTGTTATAAAAATGCTATTTTTTTTCTATCCTGAAACATGAGAGCATAAACGGAAAAAGACCAAAATAAATGGTGATGGCACTGAGGTAATTGGGGTTGTTTTGTAAATCAGTGGATTTGCAGTGCAATCACTGTTGTTCCCATTTTCATGTTTACACTTCTCTTTTCTTTTTTCTTTTTTTTATGATGATGAATCTGTGTGGTCTCACAGTGCCTGTGTACCTATCCCCGGCAAAGAGAGGCTCCGTTATTACAATATAAGACACATTAAATACATCCCCCAAGGCTGATGACCTTGGTAATGACACGCCATTAATTGTATAGATGGATTATTATCGTCACAACAAAAACATGGGTTCTTTCCAGCCCGACTCTCCCAAACACCTGTGCCCATTCTCTGGCTGCCTCCACTCATACACTCATAATCACTTCTATCAGCCCAAAACGTTAACTGCATCCTGGGACACTAAACACGTCTATTTGTTTGCCGCTGTAATGTCTTTTGTGCGCCTCAATCAGGCACCTGTCACACACACACCTGCTACCTCAGAGCTAAGAGAAAAGGCAGAGGAAAGGCCTTTTGTTTCCTTGCAGAGTTTATAATCAGCACGTTGTTTCCAATCTTCTTCTGCCATTTTTCAATTTCCCATTTCCCTTTTCTCAGTCAAATCACCGCTATCAATCAGGTGCATGTTTCAGAGAGGGGGAAGTTCCTTGATGGAACCATCTCCAGCCCCAGGCCTCATTAGTCAGACTGCTGCAGGGAAAGTGTGTGTGTGTGGATGTGAGCGGCGCACGCATGTGTGGACGAATGTGGTAAAAATGAATTCTGGAAGAGTGTGTATGTCACAATGAGGCCATTTAGCATTTTCTATTCCATCTAAATGATGCACGGCAGACATTACGCTCTCTATTTGAGTTGGTCTAAATGTAGCGCAGTAGGTTCTATTATATTTTGATCTTTACCTCCACTGTGCTTACTGATATCATGGCAGAAGATGACCTATAACATCTCAAAACAATTTCCGTACAGCCATGACAACATCGCCTCTATATCGGCAGTGAAAACATTTCAGAAAATGAATGCAGCTGATTGATGTAGCAGTCAATATGAATCAAACCATAACAGCCACATAGGCACAAGCTATATTGATTAACTTGACAAGAGGAGCTCGAAGTGAATCGACATCCCTGAAGAGAGTCAGCTGAGTCGCTTTGATAGTGCTGAACACACTATCACAACAGAAATACCGCAAAATCCTCTGTTAACATTCATGAGGCACAAATTAGCCAACAAATACAAATGGTGAATAAAGGATGAGCTATCAAGACAAGCCCAGATTTTAGCCAACGTGGCAATATGTTTGATGCTTTACTGAGTGTATTGATTATAAGAGAGATCTATTTGAAGTGGCCAGACAAAATGGCAACTATAGTAAATTCACAATGGCAGGGTAATGTACGGCTTCACAGCTTTCATTTATTCACAGCTTGACATTTCCTTCCTTCCGCAGAGTGTGCTCTAACCGTGTGCCAATGGCCACATCATTTAGACTGGACCCGCATGAATATTTAACATTAGTGCTTGGCTCGTAGCTCACTGAAAATGAATTATTTTTAGTGGGCTTTACAGAGGCACTGTAAAAAAAAAACTCTCAGTCTGGTGATGAATCGCTGGAAAGTTTACGTTGAATTAAGCAGGCAAAACAAATGGTGATCAATCATTAGAACCTTTGCATTCTTGCCCGAGACGCATCCCTGCCCCCCCTTTAAGAGAGTCAGTTGGGTTTCAGATGTTGGCGTTGGCAGCGTTAGGGGAAAAAACAGGGTCAGCCTTGGGTTCATTGTGTTTGCTGTCTCTCAGGCTGATTCCTGCTGCAGATGTAGAAACATGTAAATAAAAGTGTAGTTACATTGGTCGAGCTACTGTTATGCTACTGCTACAACAAACAACAAAAGGCATTTACCTTTAAATTGCAGCCAGACCTGCACTTTCACGTTGTTTTCTTTTTTCTGATTGCCGCAACTTCACAATCTCCTCTCTTTTTTCAGTGTTTACATGTTTTTCCTCTTTCCATTTTACCAACACACTATTGTTCAGTATGAACCCGCAGCGTCCTGTAAAATGCTTTCCAATCTGATTATACACTCTGACACAGATTGTGAACCAGACTTCTGCAGGATCCATTTCACAGCATGTGAAACATAATGGCTGTCATTGTCTGCGGGAGACATTAGCTATATCAGCTGTGATAATAAACCATTGTGAAACAACAGAGGAAAACCGAGGTCAAAAATAAAACAGCGAGTAATTAATTAATCTTGCACGAGTAAATGTTGAGAGCTTGGTTTTCTGCACAGGATTTGAAATCTGCAAAGCATTTCCTAAAATGTGCTCCTCACTCAAGAATGGAATTATTCAATAAACTTTATTAATATCACTGAAGTGTACAGCAAATGTCATTTTAGTTAAATTTAAGTTAAATTAAAAACCAATTATTCCATCCATTCATTATCTTTACCCGCATATAACTGTTCAGGTTGACGCGGGTCTGCTGGAGCTTATCCCTGCTGCCTTCAGGTGAAAGGCGGGAGTACGGCCTGGACAGGTGGCCAGGAAGTCGCAGAGACTCATAAAGACAAACAACCACACACGTTCACATGCATTCAGTCCCAATTAAATAAAGTCCAGTTCAATCCAATTATAAACCATTCAGGTCAGTTTAATTATAAATCAGTCCAACTCATTTAGTAACAGCCCGGTTCAGTCTTATGATGATCCAGTGAAATTAAATTAAATACAGCCCATTTTAATGTAATTATAATATAGTTCAATACTCCAATTTCTGTACAGTGCAATTCACCTTAGCGGTCTATAAAAAATTGCCATCTCATATACCATATCCGCATAATGAAACCAATGGACTGCGTTGATTTTGCAATAATATATATATTCACATCAATAATGCTTTTTTATTTATTTTTTCCACCAACGGCTGGTGACCACTATGTGCATTGGCAGATATGACTCACTCAAATTGCAGAGATCCCATTAATATTCTATTGAAAGCAGAAGGCAGCAAGTCCGGGCAGAGCATCAAAGATGAGCTTGGCCCCACTTGATGCAAATAAAAGCATCCAAAGCAAAGGCGTTATTCTTTAAAAATAGACATCATTCGCTACATCACTGCATTGTATAGTTGGTTTCTACTTAGGTCTGTTGCTCTAGTGGCAATATTGGAGAGTAGTTTCGGAGAGAACTTCATTTCACAATAAAAACCATGAAAGAGAAGCCAATTGTGGCGGAGGCAGGTTTCCCACTTCCTTATGATTCCTTGCTGCCTGCCTGTGGGGACAGCGAGTGGAGGAATGAGATTTGGAGGAAAGTGGCAGAGGTTGAGAGCAGAGGTACCTTCGTTTTCTCGGGTTATCTGGTTAAATTTGTTGCTTATACTGATGCATTACAACAAAAATAGCAAAGTTGAAATAAACCCCATATGTGTCTGTAATGTGATTTTTTTTTAAGCACACACCTCCAGTGTATGTTTATATGCAAATTAAAAAAAAAAAAATAGGGGAAGTGACACATACACGTGGAATCTACCGTGGTCTAGAGGACATGCAGCTAGGCCCATATATATTTGGACAATGACAGAGTTTTTATGATTTTGCTTTTATACACCACCACAATGGATTTGAAATGAAGATGTGATCAAAGTGACTTGACTTTAGGCTTTAACATAAGAGGTTTCACAAAGATATGGCTTTTAACCTTTAGGAAATTAATAATCATTTTAATTACCTCAATTTTCAAGGATTAGATAATTTTCAAGTGATATTATTGCAAATATAACCATCATTTCTAATACTTCGATAAAAATCAATTGCAGTCAATGACTGACGGATGTTTGGAGCCCACTGGCATCACCAAATTAGTTTTCTACCTTTGATGCTTTGCCAGGCCTTCAGTGCAGCCACCTTTAGCTGCTGCCTGTCCGCGGGCCTTTCTGCCTTCGGCTTTGCCTTCACTCACTGAAAAGCAGTGAGTGTCCTGTTGGGTTGAGTTCAGGCAGCTGAATTGATCATTGAAGAATATTCAGTTTCTTTGCATTCATAAAGTCTTGAGGTGCTTTCACAGGATGTTTAGGGTGATTATCCATCTGCACAGTCAAGCGCTATCCTGTCAGTTTTGGCTGGATGTGAGCAGAGAGTGTAGCCCTACACACCTCAGAATTCATCTTGGTACTTCTGTCAGCAGTCAGTTCATCAATAAAAATCAGTGAGCCCATTCCACCGGCAGCCATACATGCTCATGTCATAACACTACCTCCACATTATTTGACACATGATGTTGGATGCTTTGGACCAAAAAACCATAACCCTTCCTGTTCACGTGTTTCTCATCAAAGTTTATCTTGGTTGTATATGTTTAAAAAATCTGATTGCAGACCATGGAAGTGTTTTCAGATGCTTTCTGGCAGTCAACTCTGGCTTCTGTTTTTAATGCAACCAGTGGTTTCCACCTTGTTGTAAACTATCTGTATTTACATTCATAAAGTAATCTTTTGATCGTAGATTGTCATAATGAAACACATACTTTCTTCAGAGCATTCTTGACTTCTGTTGATGTTCTGAGGAGGTTTTTTCTGACTGAGAAAAAGATTTTGTGACCTTCCACTTTAGTAGTTTCCCAAGCCTATTGATGCTCTTGAGCTCCCTGGTACATTCTTTCTTTTTAAGAATCTATCATACTATTGATTTGGCCACACTTTGGTGTCCTTCTTATGGATTAATGGTGTTCCTTTAACCCAATGATGACCTCCTTTACCCACATAAAGATCTCCTTGGACTTCATTGGTAACTCCTCTTAAAATTTACAGCAAAGTAATTGATTAAAATGGCTGTAATTCAGACCTCTTCAGTGAAAGCTGAAAAAAAAACTGTCATTATCCAAATGGACCTAACCATCAACAGATCCTTCCAACTGTAAGTCTGAGCAAATCATTATTTATAAGAGTTACATACATGTTACATATCCAAGAAAGCAATTCTTAAACAAAACTAGAATATTTCTGATCCGCTGACATATAAACAACAAATATGGAGACTGTAAATGTGCACCTAGATAGTAAACGGACTGAGTACAGTATGTAATATAAATGTGCTTCTTCTTGGATTCTTCTGTTAAAACTCTGGCATGGAGTACACTGTGTGCACAAAGTGCTACTTTCATTGTGTGTGGATTTCAATAGGCCATTGTTTGGCCTATTGAAATCCACGCAAAATTGAGCACAGCAAGCAGTGGACTTGCTGGAAAATATGATTGCAATAACTGACCATGAAAGCAGAGCTACCTGCCTAGTTTTCTTAATATTATCAGCTTGTAAAATCTCTGGTTAGTAATATACAGTTGAAGATGACAACTGAACATTTTGGAGGCTGCACTGAATTTAGTTTTGATCCTTAGGTGTAAGTCACTTTAGATATAAGCATCGCCTGAATGACAAATTGTAATGTAATGCCAGATGAAAATCTGATGCTGTAAGCAGTGCATATGTGTCTTTTCTCTCAAAACGGGAAGTGCAAGTATGGAAGTGCCTAATTCTATGTTTAATCAGAGTAAAATCAAGCGTGTGCCAGTAGTTATGGGGCCTTTTAAATCTGAAGGTTACAGATTATTCTGTTTACAAAGCAGCTATTACTGCATTTGCTCCTTTCAAAGATAAACAAATAGAAATAATGCAACAATGTGTTTAAACAGTAAGGGAAGAGTTCAGGGGTAATGTTTAAAAATGTATTGAAAAAAAGGCTTAAACAGTCCTGAGAGAACCCTGTCAAGACTGCTGATGCAAAGCTGGAAATGCTGCAAATAAAAATTAAAAACAATAAAAAGGACAAAAGTAAAAGAGGAAGAGTGCCAAGTGATTATCATACTTAAGAGTGCATAATAGAGATGTTCTTAAACAGGTACAATATCAGATTAAATCAGCTCTTCATGCTTCCACTCTTTGCTTCGAGTTTTCTTCACTTGGGCATTGCAATCACTTTAACATTGGTTAATTGCTGGTTGATTAAGCTCTCATATATTCATAATAACCATCTGCCAATCAGCAATTAGAAAACTATGAAGAAATTAAATTAGTTTAAAACACACACTCACATGCACATACACAAGTAACCAGACTGGTGACATATAGTTTACAGGTTCTCAGATTATTTGACAGTTTCATTAAAACAGGTTACTTTGACCCTGTGTTTTTTTTCTACCTGATCAACTTGTTTTTTACATCTGCCTCAAGGATGGGGCTTTGGTATCCGACGACATCGAGCCTGAGATGTGATTTGATCACCTTCAAATACAATCTGAATTGCTTTCCTTGGTTAAACAGAAACTGGCCTGCTGAACAGAGCAGAGTGCAGAACTGTCCGTACAGCCACTGGCAACAGTAGATGTAAGATTGAGGAGGAGATATCTCCGAGTGGTCTGGCACCTGAGTCCCAGAGATAGTACTGCTTACTTGAATTGGGTGGAAAGGGCTGTAAAATAGGAGAGAACCTATGTTTTCGCTGCAGGTTAATATTTTATGGATGTATGATATAGTTCGCATGACATTTTGAGATGACTGAGTCAACGTGCAGGCAGCAAGAGTTTCAGCAATTTGTTACAAAGAAGTGAGTATGGCACGGGAGAAGCACGGCTCACCTGAGAAGTCTGTTAGTGGCTCTTAATGTGAGGAGTCTTAAAATAACTGAAATTTGGGCTCATACGTGGATGCATGAACACGTGTGTGAGACGTGCTTTCTGCAACCTGAGCCCATTAAAAAGCAGAGACACTGGCACTGCAGATGTGTCTCTCTCTGAGCCCAACATGAAACACAGGAAACGGCCTCTTTGATCATTACCTACCTGTCAGTCTGCCCTCCACAGGGACTGCCTGTTACGACTGCTGATGTACTGCACTGACAGGCCAGAGACACACATGCAAACTTAAACACATCAAGGGAAAAAGGAAAAAAAAAAAAAAAAAAAAAAGAAGCTGCACCTCTATGAGTCTCACTTGTGTTGGCATTAAGACTTGTCCCTGAGGAGGTATAACCATGACGACCAGTAGTGTCGACGAAGCGCAGGTTTATTATTCTATATTTGGATTCCAATTAGCCTCAGTGACTGTGAGGTTTGCTGGGGTCCATATTCACATTCAACGGGCAATTTAGTCGCCGTTCCTTGTGATTGTATGTTTGCTGAATGTGGGAGGAAGCGAGCTGAAACCCATGTGATCAAAAGGGGAGCATTTCCAGGAGTGAGTCGAAAGCAAACAAACTTGTCCATGTTCATTGGTTTGACTCGACAGCAGTCATGCTGATCTGACGGCCTGCTGAGAGTCTTGGTGGACTAATAGGAAGATGTGATGGCTTCATACTGTACTGACTGTATGTACTGTGTCTTAATTGAGCAAACGCCTTATATTATAGTAATGAAAATTAAAATGAAATCTATTTTTTTTTATTTCTAAATGCCTTTAATCAGCGTTGGTTTCAGTGCAGTGACTATTTTTACTTCAACATTGAATGCTAAACTGTGCTAAACTTTTCCTTCTTTTTAAAACCCTAATTTAGATATCTCTATCATGGCAAATAAGTATGCCATAGTAGAGATAAAGGGCTTGGCAGCTGCCACAAAAGGTTGTGGTTATTTTTAATAAAAAGATCCGTGATCAATCTCACAGACCTTTTCATTAAAGTCCAGTCTCCTGCATGAATCAATCCTTTTAATCCTCCGTCTAAGCCCTTACAATCCGGCCTGGCTAGATAAAGACATCCTGATTCCTGACCAGACGATGAATGTTGGCACTGAACAGAAATTTAGAGCTCCACATTATTCTCATATTAATGTCTTTATTAGAGATACTAGACTGAAACTTTTTACAGTAAACACCCATTCTCTCTTTTTCTCCAGTTTCCTAACAGTTTCCTGTCAAATATTTCACATCTATAGGCAACACAAGGTACATAGGCATTGCAAAATTAAGAGATCCAGGAAGATTTCGAAAGGTGGACCAGAAGGCATCAGAAGACCAAATACTTCTGGCTTCGTATTTTACAAATTAAACCATGCTATCCACCTCATACTGAAACCGTTTAAAATGTGTTGTCTTTGGTTTCATTTTTTGTTTTTTCTTTTTTCTGTATGTGTGTATCTGTGGGTTTGCAACTGTCGTTCACAACCGTCAAAGGACGTTTTTCACAAATTCAGTTGCTAAGCTTGTTACGCGGAGATCAGCACCTTTATGATCAATCTAACAGTTCCTAAGTCCTCATACACTCACTGCCTTTAAAACTTTTTCATCTCAGATGCTGTTGCTTTCTTTGATTCTTCCGCCAATGCTGTTTCCAGCCTCTGCTGGTTAAAGTCACCTCTTTTAATCTTGGTGTGCACCCACTGGCGCCCTGCGTATACAAATAAACAATATAATACAAAGGATAAACAGATTTATATGCATAGCCATGTTTGTCTGACTTCTTCTTTGAGGTGAGGTTGACCTCATTGTTCGTCTCCCTTCTCTATACTTTAGGGTGGTCACATTTGGTTGCCACTATTTACACACTTTAAGTTGTAATGGCTTTTCCAAAACCTTCTCAGAAACGGCTAAGACACCTCTGTAACAACTTAGGGAATAAACTGGGCAACCTCACCACCAACACCATTAGGATGCATTGTGCTGTCAATTTAAAGGTAATGTTGTAGGCTTATTCTAGTTGGAATGAGTCCATTTGTCTTGAGATTAGATTGTGAGAAGGACAGTTAGTACAACAGAAACATGGCTGCAAGGTTGTGTCGATTTTAGCAGAAATACTGATGTAGGCCCACATCACATCTGTTGTAGGGGAATGATGTAGTGCCAAAATAAAATTCATGTGGATGCAGATTTTGTCATCAGAACTTTGAACTGAATGAGGAGCAGAGTTTGCTCATGTTACCTGTCAGTGTTATAATGCTGTGGCTGACTGGCGAATATAAATGTACATAACTTTATTGTACAAATAGTAGGGGTGCACGAGAACTATCAGGCCGATAACAGCAAATTATGACATCATCCCGATCACGACAAATAACCCCGATAATATATATATTTCTGTCAGCAAGGCAGTGCCTCGCTCCTTCTGAGCCTTGAATGACCGGCAGTGAATGTTATGTTCAAGTACAGTCGGCATAATCAGAAAAACGATTACTCAATAAGGAAAATCGAGAATACCCCCTCATGCCAGAAAACAACTTGTTAACTCTGTCATAATTTTGGTAGTTGCAGACTTGAATTGATATTCGCAGTATTTTCCCACATGTTACACATAAAAAAAGAAAAAAATAGAAAAGGCTGAAAGAACGACTAGCAAATGAGGGAATGTAGGAATTTACGTTACACCTTGAATGCAGCCTGCAGTACAGCGTACTGATCACAACAAACATGGCGGCGTGGAACTTCATTAAAGTTTCAGAAGAAGATAGTTTGGTGGTTATTAGTGACGACTTCTCCGAGCTAATTCTATGAGGAGGGAAGCACAAGCATAAGCTTTAATACGTAAAACCCGATCGGCCACCTACAACATAACAATCGCTTCCATGGAGTTTTGAAATCGTGCTAAAGTGAGCTAACGGAAGCTAATGCTAATGTGCGCAAGCCAGCAGCAGTCTCCCCTCCCCTCTCCCTCATTCCTCTCATCTAAAGCTTCCATGAGATTAAAAAATAAAAAATAAAAACTACTGAACCTCATTTACTTTAATTAAATGTATTAATTTAAATGGAACCACAAGCCAAAATCCTTTAATCTTTTTCAGTTTGTAATTTTGATGTATGTATTTCCATCAGTTCATCAGTTATATCAGTCAGTAATGCACCTTATTTAAGTTGATGTGAGATATCAAATAGGTTTCTTTGATAGCTTTAAGAAAATGTTTGAGAGGCTTGCCAATAGTTTTTCATAGGAAAAAATAAATATCTGTTCATATAAAAAGTCTAAACTATTTTTGATTTTGTTCATAGTATTGATGTAATGATCTTAGGTATATGTGTGTGTTATCGGTAATCGGTATCAGTATCTGCCTTTAGGAGCTGAAAGTTATTGGTTATCAGTATCGGTTTTAAAAAACAGTTATCGTGCATCCCTAACAAATAGTGCAAACTACTCTGAACATTCCAGCATGCAGATACCATTAAGCCTTAAATAACTTCTCATTACTGTATAGTTTTTGATTCTTTGTTTCTCCCAATGCAAAATTAACCATGAGGCCCAATATCAGGTTTCCATGGAAATAATACAAATAACACATTTCTGCCACAAGAACTGTGGTAAGAGCAGCAGCCCATCAGTTGTTATGCTAATAAATCTAAAATGAAAAATGTTGCATGGGGGTCCTAGCGGGGGCACGCAATGAAGAGAAGACAGTCATTGAGGAAATAAAGAGTGAGTCAGTTAATCCATGACACAACACTGACACCTCTGAAGATTAGAGATGCCTCTCAGTCTAAATCAGTCTTCCATCTGCATGCTCAGCCCCATTACTTGCTTTGTTGGATACTGCCCTCCGGGGTGTACTACCCACACAATGGTAGATGCCAAGCTGCAGAGTGTGAGCACGCACGCAAATGCTCTTGCATGTGCTTTTACTTGCACAGTCATGCTGAGCTAGATAAAAATGAATGGAAAAAAGATGATTGACAAGAAAATTCTGGGAAGTCTTTAAAGAAAGTGTCTGAAGGCTTCTGTGGGCTGATAGCACAGTCACTCTGGTGGAAACTCATCATAAATCACTGCTAGGTCGTTTCATTTCCTCAAATTTGAAGGCAAACTTCTATACATCAAGCCTCCCCCCCCCAACACACGCACACACACACACACACATACCGACCCCCCACTGCTAAAACAGCAGCACGCACTGGTGGAGCTTTGATGACCATAAAAATAGCATTTTCAGGGATTGTCTGCCCAACACAAGGCACACTAGTAAAACTGTATTTTCTAGCAGCAGTAGCATGTGAATAGGGTCCTGTTTGTCTCAGACAGACAAGACCGCCACTTGAATGCCAGTGTAAATGTCTGGTTTTGTCAGTTCTCTGTGCTACTGTCCAGAGCAACCGAAGGATCGGCATTAGAGAACATTTTATCCCTAAACTTACAAACCTGCTGAGCTGCAGCTCTGCATCCCTTGTCCCTTTCTTTTCTGCTTATCCTTGTCCACCAGCATTCTTTCTTGTCATAAAATATGACTCTACACATGCGCCACATATTTGGATTGGGCGCAAGGTTGAAGGAGGGACAATTGGCAGACAAGTTCAAATTTTACTTTTAGCTGCAATATGGAAAAAAAAAAAAAAAAAGACTCACTGAAAGCAAGTCCAAACACGACATGAGGATGAGAAATTGGAGCTCATCACGTTCATGTAACAAAAAAAAAAAAACAGAAAAAACATAATTCGCCATTCAGTTTAAACCTTCACTTAACACCTTTCCTCTGCTTTGTATTACGTGGTGCTGGGTGTTACTGTTATTTTCTTCTGAATCAAATTACCGGAGTAAGTTACAGTGATAATAAAAAAACCAAACATACAACCTGGCAATAACAAAGGCCTGTTGATTAGGTAAAATAGAAGTTAAATGAATCGAAATCAGGAGGAGTCGTGGGACTCGGGGAATGTGCACTGTGAACAATTAGCCAGTTCAGGCAGCATACAAATCAACTCCTGGCGCGTTACGCACATACTGTAAAGCTCATTACCGCTGCAAAACACACAATCAGTCGATCAAATTCAGTGACAGAGCAGCGCGTGAGCTCTGTCACGATCTGCCTGTCATTCAGTGCTTTAACCTGCTGCCCCCCGATCGCTCAACACAGACGCGACGCCAGCCTCACTACGCGTTTTAACAAGTCATGCTTCCTTATGTGCAGGACTTTTCCCGCACTTTTACGTTCTTTGTAGAATGCTGACTGTTGTGATGCTTTCATCTCCTCCTTCTAGAAAAAGAAATAATAAAAGAACTGAACTCAAACACCCATAGTTAAACATGAAAGGGTTGATATATTTTAAAACTGACATCACTTCAAAGGGAGGGAACATATTCAAAGAGTATCACAGGAAAGAGATTCAAAAGCCTTCTAGTCACCTATAATCCACTGCTAATACCCGGTCCCCACAACTGCATATTAACCTTTGCGCCATTCACACATGATCTAGTTCAACGTATAGATGTACACTGGCAAGGGTCATTAATATTCAACCAGCAAAATTTACAGATACATGAATTTCCCACTTGGATATTTTGTACTTACTTTGTCTGCATTGATTCAGCATGCAAAAGAGGATCTACTAATATACAAGGATTTTCCTGTGAATATATCAGTGTCAACACAGATCAGCAGCTGTGTTACGGCAACAACTACATTACACCCCTCTTTCATTTGCTGCCTCATTCTTTAATTGTGTCAGCTCTCTGTCTCTGCTTCCACACTCTTTGAGTTTGTTTCTAGCTCAGTGGTAAAAGGTATAGTTTTAAAAAAGAAAATCCCTGTTTTCAAATTCTCTAGAGTCTCTGCTTCTTAATCAGTTCTTTAGAAACATCAGTTCATCCTCTGCTAGTTTCAGTGTAAAAAAAACTACCTCAAGCCTTTTTACCCCTCTTTCAATTCAAAGCCTTGTCTTTTTGTGTTCTAGCTCTCAGTCAGGGAAGGAGTTTTAAAAAAGAAAATCCCTGTTTTCAAATTAAACAAAGGAAGGAATTGTACATTCAAAGACCTTTTGTGTCTTTCCACGTGATAGAAACTGTAAGAAAGCATCACTAAATCCTTCACGCAGCACAAACAAGTGTTTACAGAAGTGTTTGCGATCAGAGTGGGGGAGGTTTTCATTGAGGATAAAACCATAAGAACACATCTGGCAAATATTTTTCAACAACTGTATAAATATTCAGATATTTATAAAAGCTTGACCTAATTATTAGGACCTATTTGAAAGCGCTTTATTTTATCAGTGATAAGACCATATTTAAGGGTCACTCCAATAAAATCCAAACAGTCACATGTCAACACAAACAAAAACCAGAGATAGACCTATAACTGCCATGCCCTGGGAGTTAAAATTACATTTTTTTTCGTCAAAGGAGTCTGGCAGCTTTGAAGAAAGCGATATGTGGCTTCAGTTCCCTGTCAGAAAAAGCCTGTCTGACAACAAAGTAAGGCAGTGAAAATATTTTAAACATAGCTTTTTTTTTTCCTTTTTCTTTTTTTTCTTTTTTTTTAAAGAAGGACATTATTTTTGTGTTTGAAATATGTTTTACTGCTGCACCAATGCACTGCTTAGCTCCCATACACATACAGGTAATGGTCAGCAAATGTAACCGTACTAATCAAAATGTGGGAGAGAAATGTCACTTGATCAAATTATTATTCTACATTTAATTGCATGATTATTCGGTAAATGGGAAACACTTACAGTGTGTTTCTCTTTCATCCATTCAAACACACATTCATCCAGCTCTTCTTATGTATATGACCTCTTTATGCAGCAGCACTTTCTTTCCACAGTAATGCTCTGTTGAACACGGCGGGGAGCCTGTAAGGTTTAGAGTCCCACACATGACGGAACTGGGGATCAGTCTACCAACTTTTTAGTTGGGGGACACCCTACTCTAGCCACTGAGCCATGGCCGCCGCACAACTTTATATGAGCATTAAGTAAAAATGGATAAAATAGATATTGGTAATACTCCAGTCTTTTATTAAATCTGAGCGTTTTGAATTTTTTTTGGTTTAAACCAAAGTTGAGATCTTTTGATTCAAACGTGCTCTTCCCAGAGGCTTTAATAATCTTTAAAAGATCTAATTTGTAATTGAATCCTATAAATGTTTTTATTTTAGTAATAAATCACCAGGTATAGATTTTGAAATGTTGAAAATAGTCAATAAAAAGTTTTGCAAGCATCAGTTTTGACAGCTTATACTGTATGTAGACATCAATATTAGTGGATGAATGACACTGCATGTATTTGTCATGAAAACTTGTGCTTTCAGGACAAATGCACGCAGAATGAACTTTCAAAACGCACTATTATCCAAACAGTCACTGCCATAAGTGAATCTATGTCTAAGTACTTGCTCACACCGAAAGAAAATTGTAGAATGACTTTGGAGCTGTCATGTGTTTTATTTTTTTGTACAGTATTGCATTTGGCTTAGAAACCAGCCTTTCAGTACAGGCAGTAGGCTCCTGAATCAGCTCCAATAAACAGCTTCTACCAGTCTTTGAATTCAGGGTTTGACTTTTGAGAGTACACTACACTGAGACATGATGAGCTGGCTAATTAGATGTTGAGCTGATGTCACATAGATGCACACACACAGTGGATGAGGTGATTCAGTAAGTGAAGCTGTGTGAGTCAAATCCAGTTATTTATTTTACACAAAGAAAATTTTACAATCACATCCCGGCTGGGATCAGTCGGCAGTGGTTTTAGCTCATGCACAAATTGCAGTCTGGACGGGGAGGGGTGAACATCTCCTTCTCTGACTGCAGTTGGACTGCATACAGCATGCCAGCCTACAGCTAACCTAATAGGTTAGCCTAGGCCCTGCAAAGCAAATTTAGAACTACTAGCGTATGTAGTTTCTAGGCTAGCCCATGGTAACTGTTCATTGTGAAGAGTACGTGCTTTCACATCGAAGTCTTCAATAATTCTGAAAAAATTGTCTAGATTTGTCGTGAGCCGCTTATTGAAAAAAAGTTGCAAGATCATCTGAATCCTCACTAAACATAACGACAAAGTCACTAAGCTGGCAACTCCCGTTGATTTGTTTCCATCGCTCCCAATATGTCACCTTGTTCATTGCTCTGATTGGTTGTCACGGTAACCAACAACGTGCAGAGGCAGTTTGATAAACAACTATTGGAGCTGGCCCTTGGATAGCGCTCATCTTCAGACCCTACACCTTTCTAGATGTGGGTCTGATCTATCAGGCTACATTGTTGTCATAATTTGTCATTTCTGTAGTATTTTTTTCTTAATGATTTTAAAATAATCACAAAAGTTTTTATGTTATGATGTGGATGAGTGCCCTAGATGGGACAACACTAGTTTAGGGTCCTTTGCATTAGATCATCTTATCTTAAGTGTTCATAAAAACTTAGAATTTAACTTTTAATGTTTGTGTTTTTAAATTGTACTAATTGTGATATGGGCAACGATTAAAAATTTTAATCGCGATTAATTGCATTATTTCCCTGATTAATCATGATTAATCGCATTGTGTACGCAAAATCAAATAGTTAATTCAAAAGTAGTGTAAAATCCTCTCCATTAACAAACTTTTCAAAACAAAATCACGTAAATTTTAATCGTTGCCCAGCCCTAATATATATATATATATATATATATATATAATATATATATATATATATATTACACACACACACACATGCTAACATTAGCTGACATTTGATTAATGGTGTTCTGTATTATAGAAGCGTGTGAATAACATTGTGACTGTTCACATATCATGATGATGAGCATATTTGATATTTTCTTGCCCATACAACAATTAATTTGATACAGTCCCTACTAGTCCACAACTGGACCTATCTCCAAAATTCTTCACCATGAAGACTTGTGAGGATGACCAACATCACCCCTTTGATTCAAATTCTGATTTTGATGGTGATACTTAGTGTAACTTGTTTTCATATATAGCAGATTTGGGTTTTCCTGTTAGTCTGGAGAGGTTAATACTGGGAGGTCTTTTACTGACACCTTGTCCACTGTGGGGCTAGACATTTGGCTTTCTAATGGCCACAGAGACAGACTATGCCAATATTTATTTTCTTCCTCGGCTCACAATTGGTTGTCTAACATGCTTGACATACTCTGTTGATGTGGTTCAATTAGTTTACATTAGATTAGAATATGTTGTACTTTATTCATCCCCCAAGGGGGAAATTCAAAAGTTGTTGATAGATTTGTGTCTATTTCTTCACATGGTAATGACAATATATTTTAAAAATTATCTTTCTGAATTAATGTGTGTGATGATAGCATTTGGGGAAGGGGATGTTCAAACAAAAAAAGAATGAAGCGTGATGGGAAAGATAAATACAGATATGGCAATCTGATAATCTTATTGATCACTTATGGGTTTTTATAACTAGACAAAGGAGAATGGATAATTATGGTTATAGACACCTGCTCAGGGGAGCCTGGATGTCTCTCTCACAGCCCCAAGGCCTTGCATCAGTCAGTTATAGTTGTTCTCTGGCTTCTATCTCACACATTCAGTAATCCGTCTGCTTATGCTTAAATTCGTTGCACTATGCCATTTTGGGGCACTTACCATAATCTGCAACTTGCTGTCTGACCTCTTGCATTGTACTAACCCATTTTAATGATAAGAAACCGACGTGTATTTAAACATTACACTGCCGATAGCAAATAATGTTTGGCCCAAACTTGGCCCAGACCTCCAGTTTTCATTGGCTCACATTTGGCTTTGGCCAATGACTTTGACTCAAGGTGAATGTCGCTGGCTAAACCCGGCCACATACCTACCAGACATGACCCAGTTTTTAATTTTCTCTGGGCCTGAGGACCACTCCTGGCCTTCACAACACAAACTGTATAATCCTTTGTCAAGTGGTAATTCTGTGTAGTTTTCCTGGAATAAAGTCTTTCTGGTTGTGCTTTTTTTCCCCTCTAGCTCTCCAGCTTTCAGCGTAGCCAGTGAACTAGTAGCCCATTGGCCTTCTTCCAGCTTGTCAGTTGTAGTTTCCCAGGTAGTGTGCTTGTTACAGTGTAACATCATTGTTTATAACTGTTGATATTTAATCTGTTAATGCTGCAATTTGTTATTGCTCTCACAAGTTGGAGTGTGCTTCTAACAGTTTTGCCGTAGGTGCAGAAAGTGTGACACCATGAGTGGAAGTGAGTGTAAAGTTGCTAAAGTGTCAGTGATTTGTTTCTAACTGCTCTTTAAGTGTGAAGATTGAACTCCGCTCCATCACTGGGTCAATCCAATACAGCACCTCCAGCTGCAACGATCTTCCTATGGTCCTGCTCATTATTAAAGCCACCACCGCTGCGTGTTGCATCCAAACAAGTAGAAATTAATCGATATTGTGTTTATGCTATGTTGTACTATGTACCGATTCTGTTCTTGCCTTCCCACAGTTGTTTCCTTCTGAGTATTTCTTGTTTCTATTTAACACAATAAGCAGACCACGCTCCTTGTCGTCAGGTGGTTTTTTTAAGGAACATGTCCATGAACACAGTCTGCTAATTTGATGAGTCTCCCTCTTTGAGTTTGAGTCATGTTTGTGGTGGAGAAAACCCGATACTGAATGCTAAAGTTGGCTGCCGTTTTCTTTCCTTTTTTCTTTTTTTGTAATAAGATTGGCTGAGCTTTTACAAGAGAAAAAGATTTAATTATTTGAAATCTGTTTTTCTTTTTTTTGTAGAATCAACATTTGTTTGGGGATCATTATTTGAGGAGAGGGATCAATGTGATTGTTTGTTTTTGATTCATTTTGGTTCAATGCCAAAGGAATACGAGTACTATTGTTAAGGAAATCTCCGGCATCAGGCACAATTTAAGTATAAACAGTGTATAACAGAAGGAGCCAGTGACTATCAGCCAGTGTGCCCTTGGTACAGCCCCCGTGAAAAAGAGAATCACACATTTTGGCAGAACACTCACAAGCTCTTAAAGAAGAATGAGCTTCGTCTTTAAGCTGCTCAAATTCCCATTTCCATTTGATTGCTCTCTCAAACTGCTGCATATTAGTCTGGCACAATGGGCTGATAGAGTCCACTCTTCAAAACAAATCATTAAGTCATTTTGTTTCTGGGCAATATTCATTTTGAACCAAAAATCAGCAGTTTGTAAAAAGGACAAGTTGAGCAAGAGAAAGAAATTAAGAAATAAGAATGGATGAATTCCTTTTTCAGGGTCACGCCAGATAAAAGAAGAATATTATGAATTCCAGGTTTGAACCTTTTTTTCATGGATAGATTTATAACGGTTGTAGAAATTTACATCCATGCATTCATTGCATGCTATGAGGTGTTTTGGTTTGTTTTTTACCATGGACTTCTGGTAAAATGGCCCTTTGATCTCTTTAAATTTTGATTATGCTTTAAATGGCTATTATATCTCCATTTCTGTGATATCCTTCCACAAAATATTCCTGGGCTGTCAGTATTCTTAGCAAATATCCATTGATTGATCAAAGGTGACAAATTAGAAAAGCGTTGTAAAATCATCCAAGCCATAAAAGCGACCACACTTCAGATGAGGCTGCTCTACCTAAGATGATGTTGATGATGATGTATGTCTTTGTAGGATAAAAAAATAAATCTGAGAGCTGCTAATCTCCCTACTCTGATCACTGATGTCACTTTAGATTTATCCATTGCATGTGTGCATATTTGGGCAATCAATTTCATAGCTTTAAATACAATCTCCCCTGGGAAATGCTAAGGTCAGGAAGGATCCATAAATAATCTCCAAGACTGGGACTTCCACTAAGCGTTATTCAAAGAGGATCGATAGGATGTTGTGATTCGAAGACAAAAACCTATTCTTTTGCTTATCAGGAAAGCACTCTCGCAGCACTTTGGTGTGATCAATTATTAAAATCAACTTCACATGGCCCCCACGTGTCAGCAAAATGGGAAAGTCAGATTTATTCTGTAGGCTAAAACTTCTGAGGGGTAATTTTTCATTGAAGTGGCCTTCAGCATTTCTTATTAAAATACATTATTGTTCTTGTATATTTATTTATTCAGTGTGATAGCTCATTAGTCAGATTAATGTAATGTACTCCCTTCTCTAGAAAGCATATGGCTGCAAAGAGGTGTGTTGTGTATAAATAAATGATGAGAGGTAAAGTTCAAGTCTTTTGGTGAAACACAGGCTTTCATTACACATCTATTTTTAAGGATGGGGAGATGCTAAATTTAACTCTAGGTAGCAGCAGATGAGACCAACCCTTAGCTTCAGTATTTATTTTTTTTCTAAGCTGAATAAGTAAGAAGCATTTTCAACTGTGTTACTGTTTAAGATGGAACCAATATATGGAAAAAATATAATAAAATATTTTACTGGACATTCTGTTCTTCTTGGGACACGCACATAGGGTGAGAAATAAAAGTTGCAACCCCATATTAAGAGTCAATGTATATTTGAGCCTTTTTGTGAAACTGCAATGTTTTTTCACCGTAAACTAACGTGGACGCTCTAGTTTCTGTTGACAAATCTGGTTAAAAGTAAAAAATGTAATTAATCAATTACTTTAACTAAATTAATAGTTCCCAAAACAAGTATATTCCCTTAGATCCAGATGTCCAATCTTTTAAATTAATTAATTAATTAATTTACATTTAATGTTGGACAGATAGACATAAGGGACAATGCTCATTTTTGGAACAGGCCTCAATTTGCCATTCAACAAGATGCAGTTTTTAGCCCTTCCACACATCTTTTTTCCCCACTCAGTCAGAGGAATAATACTTTGTGTATAATTTTACTGAGTGTGTGCATTTTTTTTTAATTTTTTTTTTTAATTAGGGGTTTTTAAATTCTGGAATAGTGCTGCTCATGGTGGCAGCTTGTTGCAGAGGCTTCCACAGGTCTGCTGTGACGCAGAGAGCTAAAGGAGATCCTTCCTGCCCACAGCTACAACCATCTATAATGACTCTTAAAAAAAATAAATAAATAAATAATGAGAGTTACTCCAACAAATAATTTTCCTTTGGAGATTAGTAAAGCTCAATTGAACTGGATTGAACTGAATGGAATTTTGGGATTTTAATGGTACAACTCTTTATTCAAATGTTTAAAGTTTAAGTATCTACTTGTAAAGATATGAAACTGCATTTTGCTTATTGGTTTACAATTAAAAAACCGAGTCTCACAACCCTGCAAAATCTTTGAGATGAACTCAGAGCAAGGACCCGGCTTGTTTTTATGTCAGTAAGAGTTTCTTTCAAGTTTTGAAAGAAAAATATCCTTGTGAAGGGTAAGGGCATCAGGGTTTTCGCAACAATAACTAAAAAGCATAAGTGGAATCATTTTTAACTTGCCTCTATCATTTTGTATTAATGTTACATTTACCTGCAGAAATAGCTCAAGTAAACTAATATAAATGCTATTTTTCATCTCTAGTTGTACATAATTTTGCAGCCCTGTTTTTGTAACAGCACCAACTTTTGTGCTCAAGGCACTTCTGTTGAACCAAATGCTTTCCACCCTTTATTTGCACGAGTAAAAACCACGTCACTATGGACGCAATTTTGTTGAAATCGAAATGAAAAGAGAAAGCTCAATGTCTTTGAGATTTGTTTGCTTTGCAGCTAAATGGTGGAGTTTAAAGGAGTGAATGCCACATATCTAAAACTAACCATGTCACATTTAATAGAAAAGAAGAATATACTTAAATTGTATGGCAAATAACCATCAAATGAAATTCCATGAATGTGACAAATCCTAAATGTCAGTTATTAAACTGAACTTTCTAAAGAGTATAAATACTGCCTCTGTGAATTTGCATTTCTAGGCGGTAACAATAATTAACAGAAGCCTGGTGCCTCCTGGTTTACATTAACTTAATATAGGGATAATGATTTTTTTATTAATGTGGAATATGACCAGTGATCATGTTTTTAGTATGTGAACCCACTTATGTTGCTTGTTTAAATCTGCAAAGAGATTATTTTCTCTGTAAACTATTTTCCCCATAACCACACACACTAAATATTCAGAATAGATCTTTGTGCCAACCGTGCAGCTCAGTGTTGTCTGTTTTATTACTAGACTGCCCTGAAGCCATTTATTTCCATTATACTGCATCATTTTGAAACAAGGTAAATGCTTTAAAAAGTGGAGCTTTTGATTGACAATGTAAATAATCTTTGCTTAACAAAAAATTAAAAAATAACACTTAAAAATAATTTGATATTCCCTCTCTTAAGAAGTAACTCAGCTCCATCTTCAAGAATATAATTATTGATGTTCATGCAGTGCATCAAGACATGAAAGATGATGGCTTGCCAAAATTGTAAGAAAAATAAAATTTTTCAACTTGAAAATGAAAAACTGAATTGCCTGAATGTGAAAATATCAAGTGTAGATGATTTGTGGTGATTGTGCTAAAACATGAAAACAAAACTGCTGCAGTCCTTGTCTTCACACTCCTGCTACCTGGACAGCTTCCACGCTTATTTCTTGCAACACCTCTGGATTGAAGCTGAGAGATTCTGCGAATAAATGAAACCCAGTTCCAAACGTCTTGATTTTCAAATGTAAAAACATGGACTTGCAGGCATCCTGCCAATGGATGCTTGTTGTTTAGACACAGAACCTCTGGGAGTCGACGTGCTCTGGGTTTGCCTTCAGGAAACAAATTACAGATTTAAAAGTTTTTGGGTTTTTATTTTTTATTTTTTTTTGCGCAAGAGCAATTATTTTGGAATTTGACACCCAGCTCAAAAGCTTCAACATGATAAAACCCTATTACTTTGTTTTTGGTCACGCACATCTGGAAATGTCTTGTTCAGTAAACCGTTATGGTTTACTAACCCCCCCCCCAAGTTGCCATGAACGAAGTTGTACAGACTTGGTTGAAATAAGAGCATTTTTACTGTATTTCTGTAGTACTGCTGTGTTTAAGTGGCGAGAAGTTTTTACCGACTTTCAAAAAAAGTGCATCCCAGGGAGCACGGATGCCCACAGGAAGGTATAGATTTGTTGGTTGTCGCATCCAATGAGTCGTTCTGCAGTATTTTAAAAAGCACATCCGCTGAGCCAAGACGCACAACTGTTAACAACTGGATCTTACGCAGGTAAGATCCGGGTTTAGGGAGGTGGAAGCTTGCGTTCTGTTAACTAGTAACTGTTTTCACTCCCTCGCCGGTGTATTCAACGGCAAAACCAAAATGCTCCCACACCGATGATTAAAAAACATTTTTCACAATTTCTTTGCTAAGGGCCAAGCAGGTGGTATTTATGGTTTTATTTTTTCTTTTTTAAGCGTCTATGACCTGCAGCCAACCAGCTAAAGTGTGATAGGCTGGTCACTGTGAGTGAGCAGAGGCGAGTGGACATTCACGCACGCTCACGTGCAAGTCAAGTGCAAAGTTATTGGAACATAAATACAACAGGACACAAAAGCATCCCGTGCAGGTCGTACTGAACCGTACCATATTTTACCAAGTACCGTTGCATCCCTAATATATATATATATATATATATATATATATATATATATATATATATATATATATATATATATATATATATAGTACAGGACAAAACTAAAACAAATTCTAACACTGTGATCATCTCGTTCCACTTCTCCAAAGCTTATATATTATTATGCACCAATGTATTTAAAGTGTCACTTTGTCCTGTGTAAAGTAGAACACGCCTGGACTCTGGGGAAACGCTGCGGCTCTACGGCTATTTGAAGAGCTGCTCCCAAAGGTCTGATTTCTAAGTCAGTGTTACTGATATAAAGCATAACACAGTGTCATCTCTACTCTAAATGCCAACCTCTCCTCAAGAAGAAAAAAAAAAGCAATATGGTGTCTTTCTTTCTGCTATATCAGAAAAAAAAAAGACAGTGATTACAGATAAACACTGTTTACAAAATGTTCTAATACCGGCTGTTTGAGATGATGTGATTCCAGTGTTTGATCACAGTCCTAAGGCAATTTTTCAAATCTATCTGCACTACAAAACAGCCTGATGGAAAATGCATTTGCTGTGCCCTGATTACAGATTATTACAACCCAATGAACAGACATTTGTCTTGTCAACATCTCCAGTACAAACTATATCCTCCTGATTGTGACCCTATTTATATTTCACCACATCACATTTTTCTTGTCAAAAAAGCCATCTTATGTGTATTTCTCATCAAATGTGGGGAAAGCTGCTCACGGGGCGTCCCACCAGCCACAGGGTCTGCAAGAGTGTTTATCAGTATTTACAATTCTGTCTGAGGCAATTTTTTTTTCGCCACACATTTGTCCTGTTATCCTCCACCTCCTTCAGTCTCATATCCACAAATATTGAAAATGACCTATATGGATGTTGCAGACGGCCCTGCAGGGCTTGCCGTGAGCCAAGCAGTCTGTTATTAACCCACTTGTTATCATAAAACAAAGCTCAAACCAAGAGCAAAATTTAAGTTGGAGCCCTTCAAGCAGCTCATAGATCTTTCTGTCTCGGAGAAACCAAAGCGACCTCTGCTCTTTCCCCCTCTCTTTGCATGAGGCTTTTAAGCAGAGGAACATGACTTATGCAGGAAAGAAAGTCTGGAGGTTTGCTCATTTCGCAGCGCTTGACAGGGAGGCACACCTTTAGGATTAACTCAAATCAGTGAAAACCAGAACTTATCACTCATCATCAGCAACTGACCTCATTAATGCTCTTGTAGCTAAACTGGAGCAAATCATATAGCTTGGTTCCAAAAAAAATGGTACAGAGTTTGTAGAAGAGTGGATGGTGTCTTATCAACCAATTAAAACCTGGATAATGGGATGTGGAGCCTGGGTAGACAGGAATCTGGAAAACCCATTTATCCATAATGTTGTGCACTGTTTTTAGAAATTTTCTTTTACTTTTTACACATCAGTCTCTGATCATGCATAATATTTTCTAAATAATGACTAAATTACAACTACAGAGCCAGGAAAAGCTGCACAAGTCTTCTTTCCTCCCATATAACCTATAATAATATGCTGCTAAGTCACAATAGAATTTTGCCCATTAATTCCAAAATATTTCTTTAAATCACAGCTTTCACGATGACGTGTTTCGATGCTCATGCTGTACAATTTATTGAGGAGTCCACAGTGCAATAAACTGTAATAAATGTCCGGACAGCTATCAGCCGCACCGTGCTATCAGTATCATCTCCCTCTCCCTGCAGTAATCTGAATCTTAAAGCCTAATGATTTGTGCAGACTGTCCCCTCTGAATCCTGGTACTATACTTAACACTGAACGCTGACTGTTCTCATTTCAGTTTGATGTTTTGCAGTGAGAGTCCTTCTGGACTGTCACCTTAATGGATATTTGTTTGATTTATTTATTTATTTTTTGTTTGTTTGTTTGCCCTCTTTAATCTATTGTTTCATAAATTCAAAAAATATCCTTTAAGTCAGATATGGGCAAGAGGGCAACGCATACAAAGTTTGAGACAAACAATGTATTATCATTTTGCAAAAACAGTCTCAAAGCTTCCAAAAACACAGAGAGAAGCAGAGAAAGCGGTGCCACAGCCTGGGAGACAACAATTTATGCAAAATAACACATCCCACCGGATTAATCACATACAGCCGAAACTGAGCCTTTGAACTTAGAGAGAGAATTTAATTTGTGAAGTTTCAAGTTTTCCTGTGGCAATTCAACATATGAAGATGAAGCTCAGGGTCAGGAAACTGAGCTGAACCAGGAACTTACCATCCTCCCCACTGCTGTCCCAATAATAAGAGGGCAGCCGTTTGAATAATTCACAGCCTTGCTCCCATACTGTAGTTTTATTTATTTACTGTCAGTGGTTTTTTTGTCTTTATTAAAAAGTATTTATTCATATATGCTTACAGTTCCGTGATTAAGATGAATAGTTAATGGTAAGAATGTCCATAGCTATCACAGTAATGGAGTTGATACTTTCTGGCCACAGAGGTGTAGCCTCATATGTCCCCCAGGTGCTGTATTTTCTTTAGGATTGTACTTGTATCTCTCCTTTAAGACAGTCTGTTATTGTGTTTATATTAGATGCTGCCTGCAGTTATGTTGCTGAGAAGCCTATTTCTAAGAAAAGAAAAGAAAAAAATACAAACCAAAACAAAAAAGCATATAGAGAATAGAGACAAGAATAGAATAGTGAACAGAGATTCACACCCTCCTGAAATACCCAACCATTTAAAAATTATTCTTTGATGCTTAAATGTGGGGTTTTAAGACTACATTAAAAAAAATGAGACATCAACTGGTTCCTTTGATTTGACCTGTTCAAGGGGCAACATTTGTGTTTCAGAGATGAATTATTTGCAGAAGTAGGAAAAGCTCCAGTTCAAGTTCAATGATCGTTAGGTGCCTGCTTGAGTCAATCTCCATTCACACCATTGTTAAAATACTCACTTTTAAAGCAGAAATAAACATATTTACAGTCTGGTACAAAAAAATGGTCTGCACATTCACTTCACATCCATGACAACCTGTACGTAGAGGACTTCACATCACCTCATTAGTTAAAATTATACAAAGCCACAAATCCATGTTCATTTAGGGCAGTGGCTTTTGAAGTGAGAGCTGCATCACACTGTATGTTGTTAGCTGTTGGCGCTTAGTGGTTTCGGTCAACTTGACATCTGAGTCATGAATTGAGAGTTAGGAGAGTGTAATACCTCTTTTGTTTTGGTTTTTTTGTTTGTTTGTTTTTATTGCCTTGTTGTGTTGTTAATTGTGCTAACAGACTCTTGCTTGACCTGGAGGGGTGCAGAGGCGAAGGTGACTCGCCCCATGCACCCAGTTGAGGGCTCGCACCAAGCATCCAGGGGCCTTTGGTTGCCAACCTGGCCTGCTGCTGCCAATAGCAGCCACCATCACACCCAGAGCCCTCCAGGCCAACCTGGACTCTTTCAGGCCAGCACTCTTCACAAACCTGTCACAGAAGGCTTTGTCCAGTTCTGTTAATGCAGTCTGTGGTCCTGTTGTCTGGCCCTGGATGCATATATCTGATGCTTTAAATCATTATTTCATCAGCCATTTCAAAAATCCACTGCCTGTGAAACTTTTAGACAAAAGTTCCCACAACTCTTCTCATGTGTAGTTAAGTTCAAAAGTATTTACTGTTCGAAAGTCAAACAGATGTGCAGCTGTTTCCGCCCTGAACATGGCGGTGTGATGGTCTATGTTGAGTCGAGTTTATTAAGCTCAATGACTAACACTTGAGCGGTTTAAGTCAAGAGGTGCAGCTGGGAGGAAAAAAAGAAGCATTTCCGCTCCCGCATTTTCCTCACATCTTGCTGTCAAAAGTAATTCACTATTTTCTAGAGCCTATTTATTTCATTTTGTTTAAAAAAAAAAGCTCCATAAATTTGAGGAAAGTTGCAAATTCATATGATTGTCCTTGATAATCCCTAAAGGCAACCACTCGAGGATGACAGCATGTGGGTGTGAGGGCCAAAACACAAACTCTGTTGATGAAAGTGAATTCAAACGTAATATCCAAAGACTGTTATCTGTAACTGTATCTGACTGTATCTGGCATATGAGATGGTTTGATCACATGAATCAATGTGTGAGTGGCTGTGAAATCACCTGGTAGGAAAGTCACGGAGAGTTGGTCACCTGTCTGTTGAGCAGTTGTGTAGTTTTCCCTACATAAAGGTCTGTCCATTCACAGGAAACGCCTACATGAAGCAGGATTTATCTTGAAAGCTTTCCTTAAAAGGCATGGTGAACTTAAAGGGTTTTTAAATGTTTATCTCAGTGTAAAGGTAATATTGAGAAGTAATAATACCAATATTATGTGCAAACATCTCCCTTCAGAGTTTCAAGAATGCTGTATTACTAAGCAATGGCAGGGACAGCTGCACTAAAAAACAAAAAAAACGAACTGCTCATATTTTACATAGTGCACCTTTAAATAATTTATTTTAATGAGTCAAATGTTCTAATATGACATTTTCTATCCATGCAAATAGTAGCCCATGTGAATAATGACAGTGTTCAGAGTGGCTCATGTCTTTCTTTCCTGAGCATATTTGTCCCCAGAACAAATTTCCAACAACACTCTGGTTCATTCATGTGATCATCTTTTTGAAGAGCAGCTTTGTCCTTGAAGCCCTGCTGTGAATACCATTGTTGATGATGGACTCATGAAAATTAAAATTCACTACTATGACAGAGTTGCTTAGTTGCCAATAGTTACTCTGGATCCCTTTGTGACTGTGCGAACAATTCGCTCCTTGCTACTGCACTGGTCTTTGGTGCTCGGCCACTCCTGTGGAGGGTAACTAAAGGCCTTCGTTTTCTTTCATTTGTACCCAATCTGTCACACTGTAAATCAGCGAAGGCCAAAATTTTTAAACAATTGTAAAAAACTTCCAGCCTTATAAGCTTCAACAGTCTTTACGGTTTTAAGTAATGTGCTTTCTTTGGGTAATCATACACTTCAGCAAACATGAAAGAGGACCAGATCCTTTTTTTTTCTTTTTAACTAAAGCAGGCTGATCACTCATGCCTGTCATATCATCCCTTTAAATTAAGGACTCATACCAGAGGCTCACATACTTTTGTCTCTCAGAGATACATAACACAATTCACCCAACAAAAGACAGCTTAAAATGGCTTGTAATTGACTCATTTTAGGACTTGAGTGAAATCTGGCAATAGTTTTGGAAATATTGAGTATGCCATAGGGTTCTACAGGGTTTTTAAACTTTCAAACCCTTGTGTAAGTTTTCCTCCACCACTGACTGCCACATGCAGAGTACATTTTATTAACTGTAAACCTAACATGAGAGGCCTGGACTACACTGACGGGGTAAGCAATGCTTTAGGCTCTGTGGCTGTAGAAATGCAGTTTAGCACTTGCTTTTGCTCCACCACCAAGATATTTCCCCCACCGGCTTTCTAATTCAACATATGACCTCTCGCCAGAGAGTTTTAAGTCTTCAGGCAATGATCCAGCAGCTTAAAGTCTGGCCAATGACAGATGAGCTGCAGAGGCAGAAGCAAGGCAGCCTGCCCAGGGCAAACCACAGAGCTTTGGTGAGCCTGGCAGGGGTGAACTTCTGATGTGGCAAGAAGGAAAAAGCTCATGTAAGATTTTTTATTTTTTATTTTTTTTGCATACTACAATATGGCACCGTCTTCTCAAGACAGCTTCCAACCACAGCATGCAGGATGTGCAGCTAAACAGTGGGAGTTCATTATGATAAAGGGCAGTTTTTTCTGCCTAATTCCCTGTCAAAGTGTTCCCTAGACCTAAACTGGGAACTGGGACTCAACTCATCTCTTTATGCAGGAAGTTGCTGCCTATACAAGTGTGTGCACAAACATCGTTCTTCAGTTGGATGGAAACAGGTTTATAACTGAATGCATGTTCAGCACAGCTCACAGTCCACTGACTCAGTGGTTAATGACACCAAAGGGAGACATGTGTGCAACCAGAAGACAAGGCACGCTAACCTCTATTAGACTAATTGCTACAAAAGAGTTTTTTTATGAGGATTTTTTTTTCTAGAGTTTCTTGAATGAAGCAAAGCTAATTTAGTCATTTGATATGCAAGCGATTCAGTGAATAATAGATCTCAAGAATAAAAAGGGCTTTTGCATTTGAGGAGGAAAGAGCTATTTTGCAAGTACATTTGAGTATGCTGGTCATCTTTCTTTTCACTTATAAATGATCTTTTGTGTTTTTATTATGTAGAGCATGGATGAGGACACCTGCTCCTTCATCATAAGACAGTTTTTGTTTGCAAATGTTTTGACCAGAAAGTTCTGAAAGTATTGCCTCATATTTCTTATCAACAGCTCACACCCCACATACCCCACTTTATTACTAAAACAGTTTATTGCATCAGACCAGAAAGACACAGATGAGAATGTCATGAACTTGACATCCCTTTAAAATTAAACTCTGAGCATGTAAAGATGAGTTCCCCAACTTCCGTATAACATTTATAACTCCGCTGTGATGGTAGGTGATTGCCTTTGACTGTTGCACTCAAGAGACCTTTGCTAAGGACATGCTGTGGCACTGTAACCAAGTGCTAGAGGGACCATGCCCTCAAGTTATGCTATCATGAAGACAGATGATAAAATGTTAACAAAGAAGACTTTAGAAACCTAACAGCTGGTGCAATCTTAATACAGCCGCAGTGAAGATGCCAGACACTCAATTATAGCCACTGCCAAAAGCGACAATATGGTCAATAAAAGTTGTACCCCATGAACATTTTGTGATTCTATACAAGAAAGAAAGATTTTTAAGAACTTAAGGAGATCATTTAATAATGTTCCTACTTTATAAGCACACTATGAAGAAATAAAAGGAAAAACTCTTGCTCTTCTTGAGAAAAAAAAGAAGCTGTTTCACACAGATTTTTTGAAACATCAGCCTCATAGAAGATAAAATAAGTAATCCCCCTGAACTTCACCTATGACTTAAGCATTTAAACATGTCAAGGTCGCACCAAAAGCATCAAGCTAAAAAAAATGAAACTGATGTTTATGGCCAGTACACACAATTGGAGTCATAACTGCTGTATGTATGAGGAAAGAGATATTGGAATATTTCAAATTCGGATCAAATCCTGTAATTTCAAACAGGATCTTGACCAGCTTGATCTCAATCACAATCAAGATGCGAGGTGTCTCCCATACTCAGCACAGATGTTCCTGTGCATTATGCCTTCCACCAAGATGTGGAGTTCCATGTATGCTTTGTCTCCCAGCATCTTACACCCTGCTGTGATGTGCTATACTATTTGCACAGCCTGCATCTGGGACCCTGTCTAGTGTGGTAGACCCTAGACTCTACAGAGCTTTTGCTTAGGGCCTGTGCTTGTACAGCCATGATCAGTGCCTCTGTGCTGTCTTTCAGTCCAGTTTTTTCCAGCCATGCATATATGTTTATGATGTCAGCCACCTCTTCAGTTTTGTAGTGGTATATGCCATGCAGGGGCTTGTCCATCAATGATAACCCTTCAGTTTCCTCCTCCATGCTGGGTTTCAGTTGCCTCAGGTATTCATTTAGCAGGTCATCAGAGAGGGTAATTCTTCTTCATGTATTCCTGGAGGCCTGCTGTTTCCTCCTGGATAGTTACTCCAACGCTTACTAGTTCTTGGCATCCCTCCCTTCATGTGGTGTACAACTTCAGGATGCTGGACGTAGGGTGAAATCCTCCATGCATTGTAAGGAGTTTCCTTGTCTTGGTAACGGTGGCTTGCATCTCTCCCAGTGGCCAGTGGGGTATCTGATTACTGGTAGGGCATAGGTGTTAATAGCCTGGATCTTAGTTTTTCCCATTCAGCTGACTCAGCTACTGCCTCACCCTCTGTAGGTATTTGGCTGCGACCTCCATCATGATTCGTGAAGACTCGTGGTTGCCATTTGCCTGTAGGATCCCCAGGTAATTGTAACTGTTCTGAACATTTGCTATGTTGCCTTCTAATGGTTCAACCCCTTCAGTTCGGATCATCTTTCCTCTCCTTGATAGCATCCATCCACACTTATCAAGTCCGAATTACATCTCAAATTACATCATTCCTGTAGATCCTGGTGAGGTGAATCAGGGAGTTGATATCATCCATGTAGAGAAAGTGGGTGATGGTTGCTCCATTTCAGAGTTTGTACCCATATCCACTCCTGATGATCTGACTGAGGGGGTTCAGGCCTCTGCAGAACAGCACCTTGGTATATGCTGCATTTGATGCTCACCTGCGCCTCTGGCTTTGAGTTGACCCCCAGAGATGTCTTCCACAGCTTCAGTGAGTTCTAGGTGAAGGCAGTCAGTGTCCTGTTGATCTTATACAGCTTCAGGCATTCCAGTTTCCATGTGTGTGGCATTGAGCTGTAAATGTTCTTGCAATCAATCCAGGCAGTGCACAGGTTGATGCTTCTGAACTTGTAGTCTTGGGCAAGTACTGTCAACCAGTTACTAGTGCTTGGCCACTTTGGTGTTATTGCCAACCCCCTTCTATGTGCCAATTCATCTAAGCTGTTATGATGCCTGATAGGAGCTTCCATGTGATGCTGAGGCAGGTTATAGGCCGGTAGTTGGATGGTATTGTTCTCTTCTGGGTGTCGTTCATGATAAGAACTGTGCAGCCTTGGGTTAGCCACTCTGGGTGGATGCATGTCTTAGATGTTTCCCTGCTCCAACAAACTTGGCTCAAATTAACCTAAGTTTGATGATGTTTGGACATTGTGATCTGAAGACACTGGACTTTTGAATCATGACTGGCCAAGTAATCAAATTTAATTGGACCATAACTTTGAAATGCATTGATAATCAAAAAAAAAGTATTGCCAGCAATTTTTGTAGATGACCCATACCTATACCTGTAAGAATCAGATGCACCATCTCAGAGAAGGTCATTTTTACTTGGACTTTTTTAAATGGCAGGGAAACTTCAAAAGGTGTCCTTTCAAGGAATAAGAGCACATATGGTTCTTGACATATGATTTCAAAACATAAACCAGATTATTATAATGCCAAATGGGTCATTTCACAAGCACTAGTCATATGACCTGTACGACCTGTATGATAGGTTGTTGCTTCCTATCACTTTTTTTTCTGGACAATAATGTTAATAAAAATAATAACAATATTGGGAATGGAACAACTTTGCTGCTTGGACCCTGAAAAAAAATGATCTTTCTATCTTAGTGGAAAGCAAAGATTGCATCCTATTTTACTCTGCAGCTTTTGATAGCTCTGTCTATTTTCAGGTACCTGAAGAAACACAACTCAAAGTTAGTTATTAACATTAATGGATCATGTGCAAAACAAGGCTTTTGTTATATGATTTTATGATATATTTTTTGGCTGTAGATCTCCACTGTCCAAAGGTTAAGGTACAGAAAAAGCATCATAATCTGTGGACAGTTTAAATCTTGAATCTTCATCTTGTTGGTTTCTTTGAGTTTTATTTTGAGTCAGTAGGACCAATTTCTCTGCTGGCCTGCAGCAGCCAATGTTGAGTGCCGCAGTGCAGACTGCACTTTTGTTCATAATTGTCTGCAGGCAATCCCACAAAAATAGTGGTTACAGTTGTTGTGCTGGTTTACTGTCTCAACAAGAAGCTTATCAAGTGGAACACACCCAACTATGTGATTGGCTGGAAGCACACCACACACACCCACACACATTTATATATATATATATATATATAGCATCATGACATGTTTTTCTCTGCATATTTTGTTGTAGTGTCCTATAAAGTAAAAAACAAACAAACAAAACAAACAAACAAACAAAAAACATTTATGTCGAGAACAATGAAAATATCGGTTGGCAACTTTAATAACAACTTGTGTTCATTTTAGGTTAAAAACAAACACAAAGATCCTTCTCAAGACATCTCTGTGTTGTCATGGTTTGTCAATTCCAATGTTGATGTGTGGAGGGAAAAAGTCTGTAATATCTTTTGTCGCATCACATGGACTGTCATTCATCAAATCAGGTGACCTCTGGCCAATGACCTTAGCTACATCCACAGAGTTTAGCTATGATGGATGCCTTATTAGAATCCTTTATTAGTGTACTTTAGCTGGGAGATAAACTTTGTAATTAATGTCTCAGTTTGAGTATATCTCATTTATTTCAATCGGATAAAGGTGACTCTTCCAGCCGACCGGAGAACAATGGCCATCCGAGGAGACAGCAGCTTGGCAGCCGAGCGGAGCCTAGGAATGCTGAATAACAATCCCATCATCCATCATGGTATGTTGGGAGTCGGCAGACTGTGTTCATCCTCAGGAGAAGCTCCAAAGAGCAGTTCACAGCCATGAGGAATGGCAAGACTGAAAGCAGCCACTTTCCCCCTGAGTCTGGTGCACTCACATGTTCAAAACAGAAAAAACAGCAGGCTTATACTTTCTTACTTAACTCTGTAGTCTGAATTTCAATTAGGATTAAAAGAATATTAGCAGTCTGGAATTCCTGTATGTGCTACAGGCATGCTTCTGTAGTGTACAGTTCAGTATTAACCACGCATCATTAAAATCAGGGCTGATAAATGACATAATGATGAGAGCAGCCCGAGCGCTGCTCAGCTATGCTCCGTGATGATGACAGTAGTAATTTTCCTGTTAGAGTGGCCCCTCCTGTTTACTTAACCTTTCCTCAGCCCTCATTAACTCACCCACACCACCAACTCCATTGGGCTGTCAAGGGCAAACACAATAGGCATGTGGGGGCAAGCTAAGACCATCACTTAGGTGGGCTGAGGTCACTCCTCTATCCTGTTGGTCTGAACTTCTTAGTCTAAATCTGAACATGTCATTACATTATTCCTGCTGCAAACTATGCAACCAGCAAAAACCAGTCTTTCGTAAACTCTCATTCTCATTTAAGGAGGAGCTGAGGAGAAAATCAGTGGGGTGTTGAGGGAAAAAAATCTCAAACTGCTTCTCTGAGTTGCAAAGACCCTCTGAGCTGTTTTTTTTTTTTTTTTTTTTTTTTTTTTTTTTTAAATAAAAACACCCTTCAGTGTGACTCTGTGACTGAGGACAAAATGCAAACCCAGCACTGGGGGTAATGGGATATGCAGTCATTCATTCTGCTGCTGGTTCATACTCCTTGGCCAAATGACATCCTGGAGCAGGGCCACACTGATACAGTAGCACCTTGAGAAATCACATTTATTATTAATGCAGAGAAAGGCAGTAGTTTGATTACAACGATCAATAAAAACACACACTCACAAAACACCCTGAGAGTTAGTTGGGCCCATCTGTAAACAACATCACAGAAAATGTGCACAATCGAATTTCCAGTAAATATACTGCCATGAAAAAAACAAATCTGTTTCTTTCCTCAGATTTAAATCTAACATCCATTAAATCTAATATCCTGTCAAATTTTACAGCTGTCCTGTTATTTACTTTGTGATTGGTGGACAACTAAAGCAATATTTACCAAGATAAGACTTCAAGATGTACCTCGATTAATGTTAATTGAACTGTCCATAAAATCATTTATAATATTATTGCACAGATATAATTGCATATGGACCGTTACTGCATACTGTCATGCCTTCTAATCCCCTTTACTGCATGCAGCTAGTATTAAATAAAGAAAATATGTCAAAATGTCATCCCATAATTAAATAGCTCAACAATAAAATCTGTTTAACAGCTGAACTGAAAAGACTAATTAATTTGGCAATTCTTCAAGCAAATGCAGAATGCATGACCTTATTCTATGTCCTAAAATATGAATGTATTACTTTTCTGTGCTTCTTTTGTTACAAATCTCTGAATTTTGGGGTTATGGATAACATGCACCACAACAAGGTCATATGTTGATTTTTGGGCTTCTTCCAAACACGTCTTCTCTACTGCTGGTGAAATGCCCAAAACTGCTTTGTAACTGAGGTCCGCATGACTAAAACTGGAGCTGCTGAAGCTGCTTTCACTGTTTTAAAGTACCTGCTTCTGTGCTGGTCTCCCAGCTGACCGGTTAAAGCAGATGGCCAGTAATGTCAGCACATGCAGGAGCTTCCGCTTCTAAGCCCAACTCAGTCTCTGTTGGGTCCCTGTAGTTTTTTTTTCTTTTTTTTTTAATGCTTACCAAAGGTCACGTCTGCCATGTTAGAGTAAACAAGAGGCCGTTTATACTAGCGTGTTTTGTCTCTGTAACACTCTCAGCGGGACTCACGCTCTCTGTTTGGTTTAAGTGGGCCTGTCTCCAATCAGTTAAATCAACAGCAGCCATCTGGAACAGGAGCAGGAGTGACAGGTGAACTGTGGCACTGTCTGCTTTGCCTTCCCATGTTATCAGCTCCCAGTTTGTGAATGGCAGGACTTGAGCCACTCTTCTGTCGATAGTGAAACTACCCACGGGGACACACAGGAAATCCATTAGTCTAGTTCTGCTGTTTGACATGCTCCAAGTGAACTGCGCGCATCCTGACACACTGCCATGACTGGATTATCCGAGGTAACAGAATAGGAAAATATACTGGAATCACGCCAGTGAACTGTTAAGTTTATTCCACCAAAGTAAGAGAAGAAGGGGGATGGGAGGGAAAAACCTTTTTTTTTTCCCCAATACTGGTCTTCTGGCTTTCTGTTTTCTGACCCAAAATGTTGGATTTGATAAGGGTTTTAACACAGATTGTATAAAATAAACCTGAACAAACACCCTGCACTGGTTCTTCTGCATGGCAAAAATTCAGCAGGAACTACAGGAACGCTACCCGAGCGCAGTTAAATCCAAAAATTAGCAATTGAGCAGAATGAGCAGGTCTCAAAGCCAGCTGGAAGACAACCAGCCTAAGCTTACATGCTAGTTATTTGAGCTCAACCTAATATATGATGCAAACTAATGTTTGTATTCATTCTGATCAGATCCTTCCGTACAGCATCATTGTTGCTGCCTAGGCTGAAACAATGACAAGGAGAGTTCCACTGGGACTCGCGGTTGCTTGGCTGTCCACGACTGGGCTGTTCAGGCTGTTGAACTGGGCTGGCCAGTCGCTAGACGATCCAGTATTGGGCAATTGAGCAAGGAAGAATCCCAATGGAGCTCCACTAGTCCTTGTTTCAGCCTCAGCAGTATTCATTTTGGGTTGGGCTGGGTGGTAGGAGAGCCAGTTGCTAAGCAAGCAGCTCACGGGCAGCTGAGTGACAGGTAGCTGAGCGTGGCGGAGTGTATGCTACTGGTCCAGTTAGTCAACTTGTAAGGGTCCTAAAATGGTCTAAGGTGAAGGTCTTTTAGACCAGAGGACCCAGCTGCTCCACCAGCAGCAGGAGGTAGAAGTTGATGAGCTAGAAACAGTCCAGTTGGTGTCCTCTGGTGAGCGACCCTCAACTGGGGGCAGAGATAACTGCTTCAGACTGCTTTCCAAACATTTTCCCCCTAAACCTTTCAGGTCAACACAGACCTGATCTCAGCAGTCTGTGTGGGCCATCTTATCATCTACTCATATTGTCTTTACAATAAGAATGATTATGTACCTATTTAGATCTTTATTCACAGCTCACAAATCATGACAGTGCTAGATAAATAAAGTGACAGCTAGCCTTTTGACATCATAAATTTAGAATGTCTATCAAAACAAATCTTCCCTGTTTGTGCATACATTTGTGGCTTCATATAATTTTACTTGATGAGGTAAATAAAAATTCAACCCTGTACAAATGTCACAGTTGTAAAATCTTGCCTATGGGGAACAAAGCTGTTTTTTGAACCAGACTGTAAAGTTGAACTGATTTGCTTTTGGAGCCGACCCCTCGTGGTCAGTGAAGGAACTGCAGTTTCTTCACATCCTGAATTGAGGCAGATGAGTGAGTCGAATGGACTTCTTTAAACTACTATTGAAAATGCTTCTTAGTAAAATGTCAAATATCCGTCAGCAATGTTCATTCCACATTCCACTAAACCCATAAACCTTAGCTCTCTTTGAAAGAAAGTTCTGACATTCAAAGGTTAAAACCAGAGAATTTCCTAAGTTCTACAGCACAAATGTTAGCATGGTAACGTCTGTGTTTATCACATCTGGCACCACATCTGTACATTTACGACTGGGATATCCAATGGACAGTTTTAATCACAACTGTGAATTCAACCAGGTCAAACTGAGAACAAGATAAGGTTATCTTTAGGCAGGCGAAGCATTCATAAGTCATTAGTTTGGCCATGTGCTTGTATACAGATATACAAATTATAATTGTTGACTAAAATTGTTTACATTTTGTTCTGGTCTCGACATAGTCCTGGGTTGTGGAAGCGGAGTTCATCATATAAGAACTATAAGAACTATAATGTCTGCTACAATCATCTGGGACTTGTTTTAGAGATAATTGAGCCACCCATCTAGTAATAACACTAGAAAGTGTTATTAGGTTAGCTCCCTGAACATTTACAGCGAGTGTGTTGATATGTGTTGATAATGCTCCATACTGACTTTGGCTTTTCACACATTCTCTGATGCATCCCAATTTACTGGATATTCTTATCACAGAGAGGGAACCTTATGTTTTACCTCCTGTGTGCGCTAACCAGACTACACTCTAGTGTGTTTCCAGTTGTAATTAACAGATTTATGTTACAGAATGTCCTACTGTAAAATGCATTTGTTCAAATAAGTCCAGACGTAACCCTCTGCACAATCTTTTAAAAAAAAAGTTCATATGTGTATAGGTTGCAGAGCTCATATTAACATGTCAAACAGGGTCTGGATCATAGTTCCCCTTAATAGAACGGTGTTGGTGTTGTCCACCGAGAGTGTAACGTCATGCAGGTTTGCTGGGGGATGCAGGTTTTCAAGATTTGCCAACAGACTGCAGCTCTTGTTTTGACATATCTGTCTATATATGCATCTCAAAAGAGGTAAACAAAGATAAACACCTATCAATCTAATCTATCTGCTCAGAATGCCATTTAAAGCAGTATTAGAAATCAAAAATGTTTCAGTTAGAAACAGATATAAATGTACTTTACTAATTTCTCTTCAGTAGATATGGAGCTTCAGCTAATAACCAGCTTGGCTTAGTCAAAATGCTCAGAATGGAGAGAACAAGCAAGCCAAGATCTATTCAGAGGGAAACCTTTAAATCTCACACTTCACAGTTTGTGAAGATTAAACACACAAGATATTAATCAGTAAGCCTTAAAATCCTTTAAGAGAATGGTAATGTTCTTAGTAGGAAATAAATTAATATGCATTTTTAAAGTACCAATTTAAACTAATAAAGACTATAAACTTTACATCTTTCTTAATTTGGATGAATAAACCATTTTTTTATTTGCATCCTGCCATCCTGCCAAAACTATAGCAGCTTTTAAATACCTCAGTTATTGAAGTGCCATTTCATAGTGAAAAGCGTGTATTCTTGCTTACACTTTCACACCAGAAAGTAAAGACAGTCCTCACTTAATAGGCTTGCAGTTTTTGAGGGATAAAGGCTGTTGACTTTCATGCCATCTGGTGACCTCCTCAAAGCAACTGAAAAGACATTTCTCTAGTGGCAGCCATGCAATATAGCACCTCCACCGGTATTATTGGCTATATCTCTGCATGTGTCCTTCAGCCCCATTTAGGTCACTCCCTCCACTCTGTTATACAAATAAAATTACGCACAGATTGCAATGCAACTGCTATATCTCCACTGGGCAAATTGCTATGAGGCCAGGAGAAATTGAAAAACCTGGCAAGATCTCAGCTACCTGCCAGCGACTGTGACTATGATGAAGTATCCTCCTGTTACCACTGTTGACTTTGCCAAATATCTGAGATCACTGCAGTCGCCACCCCATGCTCTGGACCCGCCAGGTTTATAAACAGGGAGAAACCAGTGCCAATATTTCTATGAGCAAAACTCACAGACCAGTCTGTAAGATCACGCCGCTCAAAAATGTCTTGCTGAGAGGTTACTTCATCTTCATGTTCTGTTTTGTTCCTCAGTGCCTTGGAGCACCAAGAGTTTGCTAAGTGTCATCTTAAAGTAGTGGATCGAAATAATCAGAAGCAATTCTAAGTGTTAAAAAACACACAATTAAAAAAATGAACATAAAAAAGAGCAGATAAGTCATGCATTAAAAGTAGGGCTGGGCAATGAGTAAAATTTTTAATCGCGATTAATCACATGATTTCCTTGATTATTTACGATTAATCGCATTGTATACCCGAAATTAAATATTATAGATTTACACATATTTAGTGTAAATGTTATCTTAAAAAATGTCAAATAAAATAAAGTTTATTGCCAAAGCCAGGGCATTAATGTCATCCTGTTTTTTTTTAATGAAAAATAAAAAAGTCTACCTACAAAATCTTGAGCCACAATCAGAACATTAAAACAGGTAATTTCTGAGGCAACAGCAGAAACTTTTAATGGGGAGTTTAACTTGGGAGTGGTTACAAATAACCTTGTTTCTGCCGAATCTGCCATCTGGGAGAACTTTAAAATGAAAATGTCCATGTAAAAGATCCGTAACTTTACAGTCTCCATGTCTGTTTTAACTTTTCCGTATGTTTTTCCGTCAATTCTCTTCCGGTTCCGCAGCAGCCATTAACATACTTTTCAAAATAAAAGCATATGAGCTACATGTGTTCATAAAATAAATGTTGGCGTTAATAAATTAATGAATTAATGCTATAATGCGTTATCTTGCCCAGCCCTAATTAAAAGTAAAAAAAACTTTACTAGTTATTCTTTAAAAATGTATGCATTCAGATATGATGTTAGGTTAATTTATTTTCTGAAACTCTGGTACTATTGTTTCTTATATCATTTTCCACATGGACCTTGCTAGTTGTTCCAACGTAATACTTTTAATTTGAACATGTATCTTTAGTTCTTTGATATTCAGTGCTATGATTAGATCTCAAATGAAAAACTAAGGTCACAGGGTGACCTGTTACTGTGACTGTTTTTTTATTTAATTAAAAATTTTAACAGTAAATTATGATGTTTGAACACACATTCACCATTTCATGCTATCATTGTAAGCTAGCCTAGTGTTCACTCTCAGTACAAACTTCTGTTTCCCCAGGAGATCTTTATTATCATTATTATGATTCTTAATATTAAGTGCTTGAATAAAGTATTTTTCTTTTTTACATACATTTTAAGCATTTACAAAGGGTATATTTTAAAAGCAGTGCATTCTGATCAAAGTTCTGTGGTGCCTTAATGGAAACAGTCATAGTTCCATAATCTGCCCTAGGTGTTGAATGTTGCTCTGCTCTACAGAAGACCAGTTATGAAGTCAAAAAGTAGACAAAAGCTGGGACAAACAAACATCCACGGGCAAGACCAAAGGAGATGTGCATGAGACGGAACAGACATGTGCGCAAGACTGAACAAGGGGTAAACATGCAAGATCCGACAAGTGCTGGGTGCGCGACATCAAACAAGTAGTGGTCGTGCGTGAGATCGAACAGGGTGCTTGTGTACTTGTGCAAGATCAAATGAAATCAATTTTGCAGCTTCAGTGCGACAGGGTGCCTATAACAGGTTAGTTACATTCAAATTCTGAAATAAAGCAGACTAGTAAGGATAAAACTTGAGACTGAAAATGTATAAAACTTGAGACTGAAAATGTCATACAGTCTACGAACTAAGAGGCCAATCTGAAATTCAAGAAGCATTATATTCAAATAACTGATGGCCTTTGCACCATTGTGTTCCCAGATTTCTTTTTGCAGTCTCCAAATATTTAAAATCTGTTGTTAAGTTAATCGCATATGTTTATATTTAAAAATTGTCACAATAATTAAATCACTTCCAAACCTTACTGTCTCAATGATGGAACCAGACACTCAGTTGAGAAAGTTGAGTTCAGCTGAGTTTCTTAAATAAGTAAACTTCCTATAGATTGCATTTACTGATTACCATCTCCCTTTAATTCATTTTTAAATCTCAACATTGATAAATAAATGTACATACTATACTGTTGTGATCAGCTCTTGCTTTCTTTGTAAGAACTCGCTGCTGCATTTTGCATCATCTGTGGCCACTTCATTGTCTTTTTGGGAAGGCCTGTGAGTTTGGTCACTGCTGTGTGTATATATATATATATATATATATATATATATATATATATATATATATATATATATATATATATATATATATATATATATAGATATATATTATATATATATATATATATGGAGAAAATGTATAACAGAAGCTCTGTAGTCTGAATGTGTTTGGATAAGTTTAAAAAAGGCACTATAAAATGCAAGACCATTTATCACTGAGTATCCTATGCAACTTGTTGCCTTTCGTGGTAAACTGATTTACAGGTTGCAGCTTTGAAAATCTGACTTGAGTCTTTTAGAAAAACTGCTGTATCCTGCCAGTCGGCAAGCTTTAAACTCATTCTTTATAGCATTCATTCCTATAATGGTCCCCCCCCCCTAGCATACAAGTCCCTTGTCATCGCTCCTCTGATGCACACTCACTGGTCTGTCTCCTAGGCAAAAAACGAATTTGGTCTTGCATGTGTGCACTCCCTGTTCGATCATTCACACGTGCACCTCTCATTAGGTCTAGTGCGCCCCCTCATTTAGTCTCGCACACGTGCATCTCTCATTTGGTCTCCCAAGTGCATGCACCCCTCTCGTTCACGCATTTTTCTTTTTTTTTTTGGCACTTCATATCCAGTGACTTATTCTGCTATCAGCTTTTCAAGCTTCTTCTACAGATTGGGTGGATCAATTGTGAGTCAACTTTTGCTGACAGTCTTGAACGTTACAGCAGCGTCAGAGCACTGATGCTGAAGGTCACTTGTGTGTATCTCAGTAATGCTGAGATACAGCAGTCTCTGACACTGTGAGAACAGGACCATTTTGGCTACCAAGTCATGAACTAGTAATCACATTAATGAGTTAAGGAGCTCTAGATCCTGGATTACAAGTTGCTAGCTCATTCAGCTGAATGAGAACTGCACATCGTGTATGCAGGGAAAAGTTTTCCAAGCCTCTTTCATATTGTAAATTAATGCATTTTTGGGTCCACAGAGCATGCTCATTAGCTTCCTTTTCATGGTGTTAGAGAGCATGCACCTCCCACATACAAACTGATGTTCTGTTGTCTCCCTGTTTCCATCCCAGTTTCAAATCAAATTTCTGGTAGTGCTGAGCTTTTTGTTTCACAATAAATGAGAAATGTGAAAGGATGAACTTGGAGCTTCTTTTTTTTTTTTTTTTGGCCTCCTTTTTCTCTCTTTGCATGTATTATCACATGGCGGCCATGTTCCTTTCATGCCCTCATCCATCACTTTGATTCTCATCAACATAGACGTTCCACATGATGGCATCAACTCTGAAATGCATGGCAATATATCGTAAGACGATTGCAATATGGTAACTGAACTTTAATCATGTTTTTTTTTTCTGTTGTATCTGAATGAAGCAGAGACAGCAGAGAAATGTCATGAGAGGAGTATAAAGGTTGTAAGAGGTAGAGAATAAAAAGCCTGTCCTTTGAAAAAAATCCTATTTTTCTCCCCCATGTGCTATCCGTTGGCAACACCTGTTGCAGTAACAAGTCAACTAGACAGACAGATGAGCAGCATTTTATCGTCATTCCCTTTTGATCCCAAGCAGTTAAATGAGACTACAGCGCATATGGAAACACATATAAACATCACTCTTTGAAGTGCAGATTTGTGAAAAGACACATGGTGACTGCGAACAACCTGCCACTCTGTAACCACCTGAACTGAAACAGAAGTAACACAGGTTCCAATGTAGCCTAATACCACAGTCACTGAGTTTCAAGTCTCTACATAAACACAATACATTCATCCCACTGAGTAAGGGCAGAGAAAATCTGCAGGTCACTCTAGGGAATCCATTGTAATGTCCCTTTTGGTGGCTATCGATCACGTCACACCACTCTTTCAGCTTGGGGACATTTTGTATCTTGACAAGCCTCACTAGACTGAGCACCCTGTATTTAAGGCTGAAAGCTTGTGTTTATGTGACTTCTGGCAGACTAGGCCCTGAAAAACACATAGCGTGGAAACTTGATCCATTTATCATTTGGATTGTGAAGATGCGTCTGACCTTGCTGCCCTGAGGAAATGTTGATAAAGCTTTTTTGCCTCAAAATCACGGTTGATGGCATTAACTTCGCACTGTTGTCACACGTCAGCTCACATGTGCAGGCCGCAGAGTGGTGAGGGACAGGTTTCTGTCTTAACACTGGATATTTCTCAAATGTGTTCCCATGCTATATAATGTATTATTTTCTTTAAATCTAAAAAGATGCTGCATCGTTCAGTTTCTGTGCTGGTTATATGACAATATAGAATCAATATTTGTCTTTACATCCACCTGCGCAGTCTCGCTTAGCTCTAAGATTAAGCATTTCCTGTGTGCGGACAAGTGGTGTAATATCCCCATCTTTTTTAAACTGGAGCTGAAATTTATATCATTCCTTACAAAAGGAACGAAAAATGATAAATGATCTCAAACTTAAGAAGTATCAAGATCCTTACCTGTTTCAGCGACACGTTCCTGTTTATTCAAAGCCACGACCCTCTAGGCCCTTAATTGCCTCTCCTGCTCTGTTCCGGACAGTGATGGGTTTCAAAAATTGCCTTTTTTTTTATTTTTTAAATCATAAGTGCCGTTCTAGAATATACTTTTAGACACTTCTACCCAAGCATATTTTTTAGAGAAATATTCAAACATCTTGCCCGGCCCATATGAGTGTGACAGCTATTCATTAACTTTTCATGCTTTACTATTATTCATTAAAGATCATTCGCACGCTCGTGTTTTCAGTCACGCAGAGGTTGGACTGGTCTAAAGCTCTGCATATGTGACTGCCAGTAACAACGATAAAGTTAACTTGCCCTCCAGCAAAGGTGTAAGGAAAGCCCCTGAGTTTCAGAAAAAATATTGTTATTGATCTCTTTTTACAAGACAATAAAGTGTGCACACATATATTATCTGGTGTATATAAGGCCTAAATAGATCTTTCAGGACCTTGGGCATTTCACATGCTGTTCATTGATGTGAAAACTACTTGGTTTGAAAGGACAGCAACACCTTTAGATGGATTGTGCCTAGGTCGCAGCAGTAATAGCAGTACTTCTTAAGTTTTTATAACTTGTTATGGCAGTATCGGTCGACAAACTCTCTTCCTTCTTCTCTTGATTCTCCCAGAGTGCTAGGAGTAAATATTACAAGAGCAGTTTTTACAAGAGCAGTTTTCTGACTATTATTTTGCAGAGTGTTGACTGCAATTTTGGCATTACTATATTTCCATTTAATTTACTGTGTATATATATATATATATATATATATATATATATATATATATATATACTGTATATAATTTCTACACTACATTTAAACAGATATGGAAATAAAGTAGACCCTGCGATGGACTGGCGACCTGTCCAGGGTGAACCCCTGCCTTTCGCCCGTAGACAGCTGGGATAGGCTCCAGCAGATCCCCGTGACCCTTCAAGGATGAAACGGGTATAGAAAATGGATGGATGGATGGATGGAAATAAAGTAGAAAAACCTCAAACTATTTTTGGGAGGAACACATTGAAAATTATTCCATTATTGTGACTCACTTTTTGTATCAACCAGTAATCTAAACACTCGTATTTTTAAATTCACCAACACCTTTGCAGTTACTGGAAATTGTGACAGAATAACAACCGAGTGGAAGGTAAATGTTTATCCAACTGTGTTAACACAGTGTTAGAGAAGTCCTTTTTCTGGCGCTTCATGATAAGGAACACGAAATGCAACATGTTATGAAGCTGGGTAGAGATTAAGAAAGGAGGCTGAATATTTCAGATATATTTCTGGATCTGTGATGTCACAGTATTGTCCAAATCTGAATGGCATACTGAATGAAATATATTCAGAAGATTTATTTTTTTCTTTACACTGTATAAACCTAAACACTGCTAAAAAAAAAAGAAAAAAAATGCATTTTATGCAATTTTTCAGGCAGTTCATCTCAGTTTACTTGAACCCATGGCAATGTCACCATTGCTGTAGAGGTTGAGCACTTGCCTGGACATGAAGAGGACTATTCAAGTTGTTCAAGCAAACCAGAACTCCACGGAGAGACTTCTGCATAGAACATGATAAACAGACATCAGATAGGGATGAAATACTTGAAGTTTAAGTAGTTGAAGTAACCATCACTCTTAATGATTGTGAAGCCAAATGGATTTTCTCCTTCTTTAAATTGTTCTTTTATCACAATACGTACCACAGTACAAAGCCTCAGTCTTGACAGCGCTGTATAGCCATCAACCTCCTTGCTTCCAAACTGTGACTGCTGTCACACTTAGGAGATCATGTAATTCGGTGAAAAATCCTGACCCTGCCAGTAATCCTCCCAGCAACCCCTCTAAATCTCAAATCCTTCAGTAGAGATATTCTTCCGATCTCCTCTCTTGTCCTTTTATTCCTACTCAGACTTTCTTTTTGCTGACTCTTACAGAAGCCTCCCTTTGTGAAGGAAATGGTGAAGCTCAGTGAACCTGCCATGCCAGGCTCCATCTGTTGACCTCTGCTTGGGTTCAGACATCTCTGTAGGGTTTGTTACCTGTTTGCCCCCTTCTGCCAAGAAAATGGCTTTAATAGTGGTGCTCATTATGCCTCCAAGTCAACGTGATCCACTCAAGGCAATCCTTCAAAATAAATCTTCAAAATAATAGGCAAACAAAAGCATCTGTGGGTTCCCCTTCATGATCAAACTCTGCAGGAGGAGGTCAAGTGTTCCAGGCTTTGCCTCCTCATTGGTGGTCTAATTCATAACCTTTCTGCCACACTGCTTTCAGATTTATTCAACATCCTGTCACCTACGATAAGATACATCCTCCTCTTGTCTCATGGGTGGCTCTTGCCGAGAAAAATATGAGTATTAGTCAAATTGCCAAATGTAACATAGGGCAAGAATCAAACAAAGAAGCAAACATAAAGACACAAAGAGTGTGGAGGGAGTAGCTCAGGGAGATTTGAACAGGCCGACTATGGTACAAGTCAAGTTCAGTGACATTTAATTACAGTTGTGTGCTGGCAGTAAAAATTATTTCTAATGCTCATTTTAAACTTAATGTGTCCAGAGCAGCCCATCATGGACAGCACACTCAATTTGCAGTTTTCTTGTTTATATACTATATTGTGCACTAATGGAACGAGAGCCTTCAGCACTTTTTTTTGTTTGGATCTTAAACCAGGTCCTGATGCTGGGCTGCTGCTAGAGTCAGTTCAGTCCAAGGCCGACTTTAGAACCTCCTAAAAATGAGTTTGCTTTTCCAAAGCCAGAGAGCCATCACACAGCCACATGATTACAGCCCTTCAGATGTCTGTTCCAATATATTGTTTGAACGAGCCTCAGGTATACTCTGAATGTCAGTATGGAACCACATCGCAGGGACGCAGTTTCTCTTCACAGTCTCATTTTCCTGTAAATCAATGTCTTAGTACAGAAATATACTTGTTTATTAAGCTTTTTTTTTAAATAAATAAACTAAATATAGCTATTAAGCTATCCTAGAGTCCACATAATCATCATGCTCTTTCTTGAATGAAGCAAGAAAGACAGTTGGCTTTGTTTTCTTTTCAAATATGGCACTTACAAAGTTTTAGATGGTCTGGGTGGTCACTATGATCCCAGTCCAGACCTTGATATTAGCTGTTCTTTGTTCTGGAACAGCACTGTTTTTCCTGGCTGCCATCTAATGCTTTGGTAGAGTTTTTTTTTTTTAAACAATATATTTGTGTCTTCAAACCAGCCAAGAAATCATTTAGTGGAAAAGGGTTATTACCGGACCCAAGAACAACTACATGCTATTTTCCATTGTTTGCTTGCACATGGAGTATTCAAATAAGCAAAATTATCATGCAAATTAAGGCATGAAGTAATTATGAGACATCTAGTAACAAAATGTTGTTACTAGACTTTTATGTAACAGTTCACTTATTTATCTAAAAGGGAAGATGTGAAAGCTTTCGTGTTAAAAAAAAAAACAAATAATTGTTCTCATTTTGTAAACTGCTGCAGCGGCTTGTCCCACCATCTCTCTGAAATACCTGTTTGTGGTTTCAGTCTCTTGAAGACCTTCTGAACAATCCTCTACTGATTTGTCAAAAAAGGAAAAAAAAAAAAAGGTCGAGTGTTAGCTGGTTGTTCATTCTTCATTTTAGGTGTGCCAAACTGGCCTGTGGGCAGCCATTATGAAAATGTATTTCATGGTTATTTCATGCAGCTCAGGAGCAGTGTCTTCCGAGGCAGAAAATGCTTTTTTGTGACGAATTTGGGTTTGCTATGACTGGGGAACTTAACATACACAAAATACTTTAACGTAATGAAGGAAAGGGAAAAAAAAAAATACTACTACCCTTGACCCCGACAGCGGTATTTTCTCGGGAAACAATTTAGAGCTTTAGCTGTGGTGTCTATAACTTCTGTCTTGTTTCTTCAGTTTTGTCTCTGTTTGCTTTAAATGCTTTGAAAAGACGTTGATAGGTGAGGTCATTAGCAGCATTTCAAATGCCCAGCATTCATTCTGCTGTTCTCTCGTTGTTTGGACAGTAGATGAGCTCAGTGGTTTGGGAGGGAGCAGGGAAGCGGCATTAGCTCTGCACAGAGCAGCAGGACTCTGATTTACTGTTCCCAGGGCTGGTGATTGAGGAGAGCATTACGTCACAGCTGATAGATTAGAAAGTCTTACAGCAAAGTGGAGCTCCATCAACTGCTGCTGACAGTGGCGTTACTGCTGACAACCAGTGAAAATGGATTTATAAAATAAATAAATAAATAAAAACATGCTCTTTGCACTGACACAAAACAGCGAGGAAGCTTACCGGGACACAAACACACATACATAAACACTAACTCAATCCTGTAAGGGGCAATAATTCTTGAAGGGGAAGCACACGCATTCAGTAAAATACATGAAGACATTACTGTGGTGAAGCTGGATCTGCAAGGCGCAGATGCTCTAATAAAATGCTTACAGGCAAAGTAAAAACACAGAGTAGTCGGAACAAAATGTGCAGGAACGCTTTAAGCTGTCAATCTGCAGTGTTTTTGTGTTAGTTAATGTATTTGTTATTTCTTCCCGGGTGGCATTTACTGACATCTCACTCCAGCTTTCAGCCTGCAACCCAATGACATGCAAGGTTATGGGACCTGGAAACTTTAAACTGCCAATAGGCGCCCCTCTGTGTAATTTGTCTCACATACAGTTCATGATGCATGGCCTGTGTGATATACTGTTCTGTTCACTGTTTCTAAGTCTACTCTGTCAGCATTTTTCACCCACATTTGACTTTTCAATTGGGGCATATATATATGTAATATACTGAGTTTTTTTTTTTTTTTTTTTTAACCTAAGGTTATCATTTTCTTCATGCTCATGCGGTGGAGCTACAAAAACTGCTGCTGTATCAACTTATATGTTTACTGGAAGACTTAACTTTAATTGCCTTTAATGGCAACAACTTTGTGTCCTATGCCCAGTTTATATTAGTGGGTTTATTTGTAATTACTCTTGTTTAATTAGTCTAATGTTTCTGCCCACTGTTTCGTCACTTACTCGGTTGACGCCTAGAGTAATTTGGATCTGTCTCCCCGTTCTGTTGTTTGGACATCTTTTGGACTCTGTTTAATTTTCAGGATCCTCCATCTGCCTTCTGCCTTCAACATTGGATTTCAGGGGATTTCTGATATACAGTGACATATTGGTTTCATAACTTAGAAAAAAATAAACGAAATAAAAACATTTTAAAAAATGCTTGTTTAACTCTGCACCAAACTCCCGTTAAGAAACAAACCTTAACCTTAACAAACCTGGTAGTAGGTCAGATCATTAGAATAGAATAGAATAGAATAGAACACCTTTATTGTCATTACACAGAGTGTAATGAGATTCAGAGCTGCCCCATAGAGTGCACACAGGATGAAATATGTACAAAGAAATTATATATACAAGTATGTACACAATAAAGAAAATAAACCAGTAGGCAGAAACCTTGTGATAAGTGAGATTGTGAATATTATACATAATACAGATTTGTAGTAATGATGCTCTGGTGGTATGGATACAGTGACATGTGAAAATAGCAGCATTCAGTAATAAATATTTGTTATTAACAGGTAAAAATACAGATTTCAGTTACAGTGTGAATTTAAGGCAGTGGTGGTAAAGTGACATGTGACTTTCAATAATAAATAGTGGTTATTTACAATTTAATTAACTAACTAAGTAACTAACTAAGTAAAGCTGCCACAGCTGTGACTGGGGCAGGGCAGGATGAGTTTTCTCAACTGTGGATCAGGTGTAAAAATATTCTAAGTTGTGTCTGTATGAGTATTTTCAGTTTTGCTTGTTGGAGTATTTTCAGTTGTTTTCTCATGAGTATTCAGTTATTTTTGGACAAATCGTTTCCAGGTTTATGTGAATGAGTATATTCAGCTGGGTGTGTGTATTCAACTGAGTGCCGGTCACATTATACAGCAGTTCAGCAGGATGTGATCGTTTTATTCAAAGGTAGCTGAGGAAGCGTTGCTCACCCTCAGCCCTGGTGCAGATGAATAAGTTTGCATTAAATTAGCTCTGTATGAATATTAGATGCATCTGTTTGTGTCTCAGTTTTGTTGCTTTTCAAGTATCTCTCCATGATTCAGCTTACATCAGAATCTAAATGGTGGCTGTAACTAAAAGTTGTCCCTAAGATGATTCTGGAACAGTAAATCAAATGGTGGCTTCTGCTCAATACAACACATATTACAAATAAACTGGATGAGATGAATACATTTTGACTTTATGTTGTTCATTTTATGGCTGCAGTAAACTGAAAACTTGTCCAGGATGTACATTTGTGAGAAAGTCTCGGGCTTCATATGCAGGATATGTAATATAGAAAGTGGATGAATGGATGGATGTTTTATGGATTAAAGGATTAAATTGAAGACCATTGCATTGACTTTCCATATGTTGTTTTATTTATTTCTCTTTTCAAAGAAAGAAAAGACTATAAATACTAGACTCACCCAGAAAGCATTTTTAAAATGTGTTTAGTGGTATGCTTTATCTAAAATGCGCCTGCACATCTTAAACTTTGATTCAACTGCAGCCAAAAGCTGCACTTACATAAGGCTCAGTGCACTGAAGAAATACATGATTTGGTTACAGTTATTACTGATAAATGACATATTTTTTTAGAGTTTCAACTCTAATGGACTTGCAGGACTGAAAAGTATGCCCATTAGTTTGCTGGTCATGGTAACATATTGGTTGTGAAGTTGAAGCAAATTACAGAGGCTGACATGCAAAGTTTTGACTTATGAATTCTAATTTATATTACATACATATTACATATAATTCTATTAATCAATATGAGTCCATTTTTCTTAAAAGTTATATTGTAATATACATTTATCCTGGAAAGTGAGGAGTGAACCATCTACCCAGCAACACGAATGCTGTGGGCCCTACATGCCAGCTGCTTATCAACATAAATGCTAATGTGACCTTTAATATTAGAAACAAAATTATGAATGAGATTCAAATTCAATAGCTGCCAGACATGAAGCATATCCTCCTGATCCATGAAGCGGACTTATAGCTTCCACTGTGTGAGTGGTGTAGGTTAATTTAAGTTAGACCTTTCAAGAAATACAAATGGGTGGATGGCTTAACAAAGGAAGAAAAATGTAGATGGGTTATGATACGACTTCATAGTCAGATATCTTACTTCTTTAGGAAGAAATGCTGAAGATGGAATGCTTTGCATACGTTTATTTCTCCTGTCGAATTCAAACAAAATGAAAAATGCTCCAACAGAACATGTTTGGAAAAAAAAAAAAAAAACAGATTATTACATTATTTATGACCATTATGAATCCGAGATTTTACATGATCTTCTTGTCAACTTAATTTCACACCTGCAATACACTACAGAAAAGCTTAGGGCACTAAAGCTTTTATCACTTTGTAATGCTGTCATTCTTCTTACGGCACTTAAAAGGCTTGCCGGCAATGGGAATGCTAAGTGATTTATTGTGTTGTCCTATTCTTCCTGCAAACAAGTCTTAAGGTGTGAAACATTAAGGCAACGTTGTCACATTTTTCATTTCAAAACTCAGGGAAAGGTCACAGCTGCGGGCAAGTCCCGTCCCCATATCCTCTTCTTCCTACGCTATGTTTTAAAGTGTGCAGAATGTCATTTTGCATTGTATTGATGAAAAATTCAAGGACATTCCTGGAAAAGATTTCATCTTAAAGGAAGCATGTTGCTCTAAATTCTCAGTGCACTTTTCTGTACTTAAGCGGCAATCACACAAGAGCACTGACACAGACCCGTACAATCACAGAGCCTAACGGTGGACTTGTTACTAATAACGGTCTGGATAGTAGAGGGTCTTGCAGTGGTGAGTGGTCTTGCAGTTATGCAGCACCTTTTGAACCTTATCCAGGTTCTACTTTGTGTCTCTCATTGACCCATTCACACAAACGCACTCACACTACAGCAAATCCATAACATATTTACTCTATAAAAAGCAGCAAGTATCTGAAGTATTGAAATGACCTTTTCAGCTCAGGTTTGGTAACTCTCAGATAGTGTTGGCTGAATTTTTGACACTGCATCATATTTAGTGTGCCAAACAAATAATCTGTATGTGAATTTTACTCTGGATAGTTTCAGCAGAAAACACCACTTTCAGACAAGAGGTTGGACTTCTACTGAGCACAGATCCTCTGAAGTGAAAGGTGAAAATCTGATAAATGGAGTAAACAGCTAAAAAAAATAAAATAAATAAATGGGCATGTGGAACATGATACTAATACACTATTAAAGATATCCTTTCTACAAAATTAAAAAAAAAAGGTATAGCTTCAAGAAGTACAAATAGCAACATTATTTGGGCAAGTTGTCATTTATCATTTGCTAGTCTTTAAAATGTCCCTGGGTTTTGTGATGAGCTGCAGCTGTAGTTATATGAGTCCTCTTTGTGGACCTAAGACAAGGCTATAAATTACTTTGGAACTAATTAATTAAAAGATACACCAAAAGTGACAAAGACAAGTGAAATGGGTTCAGAGAAAAGGTCAAATATTGTTTAAATTGAAAAGAGCATAAAAAAGGCCACTCTATTTAACAAATCAGCAAAAACCTAAAATTTCCATCATCCAGAGCTGAGTTTATTTGAAGGTCACTGAGTATAGGGGGCATACTGGCAGACCCCAAAAACCACAGGAGGTCAGTGGGGGGTGAAAGCAAAAAACAAGGGTGAAGGGTGACAATTAGCAGCAAGAAAGGGCCCACTCTGCCTGATAACCCCACCTTTCCCGGTCCCGCTGGATAAACCAGAATGTAAAAGGCATATCTTTTTTATTTATTTTAATGTAAGTAACAGCAATTTATCAATCAGCAGGATAATGATCCAAACTACACTAGCTATATGTTTGTCTGAAAATCAAATCACCCTGACATAGATCCTGTAAAGAATCTCTGGGATAATATGGAGAAAAAATAAAAAGTCAACATGGTAGTAGTGTGGATGAGCTAAAAGCTTTATTGGCTGAAGTATGGAGGAAACTTTTACAGCTATGCAAATACCGGCTGGTTCCCTGCTCAGATATTAAAAATCTCTGCAAGCTGGAGAACACAAAATCAGTCTTAAGGTGAGTTTCCATTAGCAGGGTTCTGGGGGTAGTGGAAAGGAATCCTGCTTTACTGTGATTGATATCTCTCTCTCTTTCTCAGATTGTCTCTCGGCGCTTTTTCAGAGACCCAGAAAATGACCTCCGAGCAAATATCATTAACTATAGTTAATATTATTAAATCTTAACTTAAGAAACAATGTCAAGTAAAAAAAAACTCCCCAAGTGGGAGACCTTTTAAGCCAAACAGTGGCAAGGAAATATTCCCCTTTAAGAGAGAAAGAACCTTGAGCATCACCCCACTCAGAGAGAGTGGGAGTGGGGGAGAGAGAGAGGATGGAGGACAGAGAGAGGAGAGGCACAAATATAATAATATTATACGTATAGGACAAAATATATCAACAGTAATTCTCAGTCATCTTTTAATCAGTTGGAGAACTAAGAATTCCATGTACATGTATTATGTCCTGTACATCGTTACTACATTAACTACAGAGATAACTATATAAACAGCTGTAGGCAGTAACACTGAGGTGGTCAGAGGGTCAGACTATAGGTCAGCATGATGATATCCCAGTGACATCTATATAGACAGGTGGAGGTAACGCTGGGATGCTCAGAGGTTGAAACTGCAGGTTAGTTTGTAGCTTTGCAGAAAAAGAATGCGGAAAAAGAAGAAGGGCGAGAGGGCTGTGCAGGACAGCACAAAAAACTACAGGAACAATGAAGCACAGTTACATTTATGAGGTGCTCCTAATTAACTATGGATACAGCTGAAGGAAGGAGAGGAAAGAAGGGGAGAGAAGCGGAGTGAGAACATTGCTCATCAGATCATGTTGGTGTCCTCCTGCAGCATCGGCCTATAGCAGCATAGCTTTGAGACTGCTCTAGTCCTGGCTTCAGCCATTCCTATAACTGTTGCTATGGCAATGAGCCCTAACACACTATCGATTAGACCAACTATCAGCTTTACTAAACAGGAATTTTATGTTTAGTTTTGAAAGTGGAGGTGTTGTCCGTGTTCTGAACCCAAATTGACAGCTGATTCTATTGTAAAGGTGTCAAAGATGTTGATATGGTGGAAATGTCAAAATGTCGTTTTCATATATATATATATATATATATATATATATATATATATATTCCAAATGAACAAAAGTAATTGAGGTGGAGCATTCCTTTGATCAGCTGGTCAAATTTCCAATTAGCCGCACAGCTGCAAAGCGGCAATTTTCTTTAATCAGATGTTAGAAAACAGAGACTGTCTGGTAAGGATTATTTCTAAAATGTTTCAGTGGTGACACACTGTGTGCAATGTGCATTTGCAGTGCAGCAGATGCCCATTAACAGTAATCTATTGGCTTCCTGGGGGCATTAGACCAGGGTGTGTCATTTAGGTTTATGGTGGGTTATTTTACTATAACAACACCCTGAACCCACAACTAACAGTTATGTAAAGACATAATCTCTTCAGCTGTATGTATTCACACATAAAACCCCACTGTAGTCTCTCAATGTTCCTTCCTCTTGTTTTGCCTTCAGCAAACTCTTTTCCATTCCATCAAGGAGTGAAAAGTCTTGCTATCCAGATTGAGGTGAGAGAAGGGTCGGTCTCCTGCCTCCAGCACCATCTGCTCCAAAAGGCCACTTTTAGACATGCTGAATAGACAATACTGTACTTACAAACAAGGGTGCTGATTATCAGAGCCACTAACAGAGACAGCACACAGGGACTATTTGTTCCTTTAGAGATGACTGCAAGAGGGCCATTTATAGAAACATTGACATTCACACTTGAACTTGGTCTTTGTATCATTCTCAACAGTTTGTTCACATTAATAATGGTGGGCATAAGAAATCTATTTAAAGCAGCTCCAGGCGTTTGGGATAATCTCTTAGTTGGAGAAGTTAAATAATCTATTTTTCCTGCAGTTACACCTTTAATGAAATGTTTATTATTTTTATCCCCACAGAAATGATTTTAACAAAACATTTAACTTCCCTCAAGTGGCTTCTATGTCCGTTGACGTCAGTAGATGTTGGTTATGGAGATGGGCCTGTGCTCATGGCCATTGTGCAAGATAATGGAGGCAGATGGAAGTGAATATTAATCAAGATCTTCTTTGGTAAATACACTTTCTTTTTTTCAGTGTATCCAAATTAAATTGTGTTAAATATGTTGTCAGTGGAATTATTCTGATATTTCGTGAAAAGAACAAGGAAAACAAAAACAAATCTATTCATCTGTCATTCCGGCCATGGATTAAAGACGAAGAATTAGAGGGATATTGTAGCTCAATAATCCAGACAGGCTTTTGGTTCCTCTGAAGATCTTCATTCTACCTGGCAGGAGCACATTTTTTTTCTGATCACATGGCAAGTTAGAGAAAAGAAAAAGACAGAGAGAGCATGCAGTTCACTGGTTACAGAGATTTACTGTCATTGTTAGCATAGTGGCAGCCTGGCTGTGACTATATAAAGTTTTTTTTCTTTTTTTTTCCCCTTGTTTCTTTTTCCTTAGAAAAATGAGGAAGATGGCAGTGAGGCCAGAGGAGGTGGATAAGGAGTTGACTCCTGTCGCTGCTGCAGCAGATGAGTCAGAGCATGAGAGATCTGCTGTTTTATTGTCAAGCTCAGGTTGCAGAACAGCACTATGAGTGAGTTAATTAAAGTGGTCTTGCTCAATTGTTCTCAACATTTTTATTGCAAGGCACATTATTTATAGAAAAAAGTAGATATGGCAATAATTGTGTTCCAGCAGATAAATAAAAATCTAAACAAACCCAACCAACAAACCAAATAAGCTAAAGAAAAAAGAAAAGCTAACTGGCAAAGCACACATGTGAATGTGATCCATAACCTAAAAGAATAACTGGATGAACAAACCCTCTGTGACGTCACCCACAGGCTTTCTGAAGAGTGCTTTGGAAACCTCTTTCCATCTCATACTGTGCAAATCAGAGGAATGAGGAGGCCCAGAAACCAGCTGGAACGAGTCCACCTTAGTTCAGTAAACTAACCTATGGCGCTTACTGATTAAATCTGTCCAAATATCCTCAGTGTTGCTACTGAAATGACATCCAAAACAAGTGCTGCCAGAGCTGAAAGAAGAAGCTCTGCTTGCACAGCCTGCCATAAATGGGGCAAGCCTCCCGGTGCAGGCCTGCAAATCATGACCGGAGAGACTGCAGACCTCTGTTACTCCTTGTTTCAGCTCTGGCAGCACTCGTTTCAGATGTTGTTGGCTAGTGGTCTGCACTTAGTCAACTTGGAAGGTTCCTGAGAGTCTCTCAACCAGAGGATTCCAGCTGCAGCAATACGTTGGAGCCAGTGAGCTCGAGGCTGTCTGGACGGTGGCTGGTGTGTCCTCTGGTTAGCCTTGGCTAGCAACCCTCAACTGAGTGTGAAAATAGCTGCTTCAGCTGCTTTGCTTCATCTCCTTAATAAATTAAAAAACATACCAATGTCATCAATGGAGGGCAATTCATGTGGCCATTGCAGGGTCACATGTAGATGAACAACCACACACACTAACGATCACTCCTACAGGCAATTTAGAACCTCCACTTAACCTGACATGCATGTGTTTGGACTGTGGGAGGAAGCCAGAGTACCTGGAGGAAACCCACGCAAACACGGGGAGGACATGCAAACTCAACAAAGAAAGGCCCCGGCTGAGGTTTGAACCAGGAACCTTCTTGCTGTGAGGCCCCAGTGCTAACCACCAAGCAAAGCAAACAAAATGAGAGATTCAATAAGAATTTGGCTGGCATGTGATTGCATCCATGAACAGGACTGGAGGAAGGAGAGAGGAGAGAAAGAGAAGAAATAGAGAGGCAAAGAAGAGCACTTTTGCTCTAAAATACTTTGTCTTTGACCCCCGGCTACAAAAGCTATTGCGTGGTACACATTGTGCCCTGAGAGCAAGCAAGATGGAGTAAAAATGTTAGGACTTAATTTCAGAGAAGCACTCTTTCAAAGCTATGCTGACAAACTTCTGATAACCATGAACAATTTAATCTGGCTCAGAAGCATCCATTTAGATGGCTAGCTACTGATTGAAATCAGTGCTCAATCAAAAGGTGAAAATTGTGGGGTCGGGGGGGGGGGGTCGGTTTAAAAATAAGAGCAGACAAACTGAGCTTTGATTGAAAAACATGTGTCTATAATTACAATAATGATTTAATACAGTAATGCCATCACTACCAAACTGTCAGCTCCCAATGTCTTTCATCACAAGCTTCTGTTCTGACATTCTCTTTGCTGGACTCCAAATTTCTGGAGCCATGTGCGACCACATTTCCAACTTTCTAAAACGAGCTAAATAGCATTCACACTCACTTCAAGTTGTTATTGGTTGGTTGTGCGGAGGTGAGAAAGAAGCAGCTTGGACTGTATTCTTTGTCTCTCAAACCTCTCTGCTCATTCTTGACACCACTCGAACACCACCTCGCGGGAGAGACTGTGAAAATGTGTGCCCACTTCTCCACATTTAAACAGTATGCGTGTAGCTGCTCAGAACAGCTATTAGCACTTTACATTTCCAACTTTTAGTTCTTTCTGAGCAAAGCCCAGATCCTTAGTTAGACTGCATTTTTCTACCCGAAAAGCATTGCAGCAGACATGTTGCACTATTTCACTTCAAGTGATGCACATATATTGATTATTATGTCCTGCAATGCTTTCTTCAGTGGATTAACCAAAAAAAAAAAAAAAAAAAAATCAAGAAATCTGGGACCATACCTCAGCTTGTACAAAATGGAGCTGTCAGAGAAAGTGCATTACACCCCTTTTACAATGCATGCACTGAATTCCTGACTCCTGCAGAAAGGATTTTAAAATTTTACCGTAAGTTTACAAGACTCTGAATGTTTAAGCACCTCCATTTTAAATCATGAAACACTGCACCATTAAATGGACCAGCACTTAAGAAAAAGAGCAGGGAAAGTCCACTCTTTCACACGAGTCATTACCTCCTTGTTTTAATATCATCTTTTATTATCTTATTTGGTTTTGATTGTTTTTAAATAATTTCATTAAAACATGCAACACTGCTTCTCTTATAATACCCACTGAACACCTAGAATGTGTTAGATACGTCATCCTGATACCAGTTTAACCTGGAAGATAGAGAAAAATGACACTCAAGCTATTAGATCATAGCAGCAGTCCCAACCTTTGAACCTAGCAACAAGAGCAACCTGGCCTAACAGTGATGCGAGGTCGGGGTGGGGGTGGGGTGATGGGGGGATGGGGGGGGGGCGTTGACCAAGGGGAGAGGCAGAGCCATGGTGAGTGGGATCTGAGGTGGGGGTTTCCGTGTCAGTGGGCTCATCTTACAGCCTCCCTGATGGATGACGGTGGCGTCCCCCAGGGTCCAGATGGGATTCAGTGGTCAGTTCGGTGACAGCTGGTGAAGGGTGGTCAGGCCTCATGCATAATGGAGGCCCACCAGACCACACCGCATCCCGACTGCTGCACTGATGTGGAAGCACTTCCATCTCAATGTCAGTACTGAGTTACTGAAAAATCCGTGGTCATTTAAGGTTTACGCCCCATCATAAAAAGTAGGATTTTTGCTAAGATGTTACTTATTTCATCTATTTTGTTTTAGTCAAACTGCTGATTGATATTTGACTCTTCTTTGCATTTCTCATTATCATGTGGCCTATTGTTTCGTAACAGTTGTTATAATATTGCACATTCAAAAGCTTAGATACCATGACTTCAAATTCTCAAGATAAAAAAATGTTACTATAAATGTCGAAAAGAAGAAGCTGTTGGGATGTATTTAAGTTTTTTTGTTTGTTTGTTTTTGTATGAGCAGTATAAGCAATCTTACCTTTTTTATTTCCATCCTTTGCACTTAAAATTAGAACTTAATGGCACGCCAAATGACACTTCTCAGGGAGATAGGTTTATCATTCTTGGCTGTTTTGCATCCCTGCTCTTTTTGGGTTCATCCCCAGATCTGACTTGGTCATGTCTTTGAAGGTGGGGGTCTGAGGGCCACAGCAAAACCTTCTCTTTGTGCCTCTGGAGCTAAACTGTTGATCTAGAAGGATTTTATGATTTTCATGTTGTAGCAGCTTTTCCCTTTTCATCTTAAACTTTAAATGACAGAAAATGGTATCGCTTACAGAAATTACAGGTACTAGTACTAGAACCAACTCGATTCAGGCTTGTTTCGACAATCATTTTGAAAACATCTGATGCTTAATTTTGTAGTTTCCATGACAAATTTCCTTTCATGGAGGTCATTTTTGTGCAGATGTAACTTCGCAGTAGCACTGTGCTCAACCCCTCCAGAGTCTGCCTGATCTTTGTAACAGTCAAAGAGTTTTGATTTGCCTTCCCAGAAATTCAACAGCTGATCCGGACCCCTTTGCTGTCTTCTTACAACCTCTCCTGCTCTATGGGCTTTGGTTACTTTAACTTGCAAATAAAACATGCACAAAGCTCTGATAAGTAGTAGAAATTTAAAGCAGGGACTCTGAAGATATCCAAAAAAAACACCACTTATATGACAGAAATACAGAATGTGTTAGCAAACAGATTAATGTCACAGAGCGACATTAGGATTCACTCTGTGCTTCCATGTTCGGTTACTCATGAGGGAAAGAAATTAGCAGCTAAAAGCTCCATTTTAGTCCACCGGCAAGTTGTTAACATAGTGCTTCTGCCATCTGTTGCTGCGCAGGTAGTGCACAGGGCATTTATCAGAGCTTCTGCTGAAAAACAGCTGCTGCAGAAAACAACTCAGATGAGCCACAACATGAAAGTTGCAGCCATAAAACCAAAAGAATGAGCTGAGAGATGCGAAAAAGTCCTGGAGAGTCAGAGTGGGAATTAAAATCAGAATCAGAATCAGATTTATTATCGTGATTACAGTGATAATATTGATTAAAACAGCTTCAAGGTTGCCAAAAATGCATGCTGCAAGAGTGGTGAGACTGGTGGGTTTTTTTTTTCTATCTTTCATCTCTTTCTTTTTGTTTCACTTTATATTAAGTCTGTGCAAAGACTGGGTTGAATTAATAGACAAATTTCTCCAGAAGAACAAAAAACTTAAAGCTGGATTTTATGGGATGGTTATGATTTTGTCTTTTGAATCACTTCATCTGTTTGAAGGGTTTTCCTAAACCCTGTTTGACGAGCTGATCAGTCGATGGCTTGTGTACCTCATCTTTGATTTCTTTCGACTGCTGCAGTTTGAGCAACTATTACATCAAACTAAAATAAAACCCACGTTGCATGTTGAAACTAAAATCGTTCTTGAGGAGATCGAACTGAACAGACTACGTGTCAGGATGCGAGCTGTGCGCTTTCCATTTTCAGCTCTCCACACTTGTCAGTGTGCTGTCAGTGTGTACTAGCTGTTCTGTTGTCAGTGGATACACCCTGCAGTACATCACCTCAATCAGTCATCCCAGCCCTCGTAGGCAACCATCACGACCAGCAACCCGACTCCCATCCCCAGCACAGCAGCAAGAAAGTGCTTACCTAGGAGAAAAAGAAAGAGGATATTAAATCAGTGAGCATAATATTCTAGTGAGCGTTAGACTTGCTTTCAGAGATTAGCCAATCTCTTCTCTGCACAGTGCATTGCCACAGAGTGTCAGCCCTCTCTGGCTTCAATTGAAATGGAGAGAGGGGGGGATTATCCCATATATTCTTCTGCTCAGCATTTTAAAATGTTTTTAAACGCACGTTGGTATACATGTATGTGTGCTTCTCAAGGAACAATTGCACTTCTCCAAATGATTTCTGGCGAACGTGAAGCCAAGAAGGTGGGTCTGCTGTCTTCTGAATATTCACACAGGACAGCAAATGCTGAGACAAGAAAACGAAACAATCAGGTTGAGAGTAATTCATGCCTTAAAGGGGAAGCACTGAGCCCTGCATTCAGCCCACGGCCCTGTGGCCGAGTGCTTTCCACTCGGCTCCATCAAAAGGATGTCTTCTGAAGCAGGATGTTACATCACACAGCTTCATTCTGCGCACTCTCTTGTCCACTTCTCCGCCTATTTGTACCCGTTTACGTCCAGGGACGTCACAACTCCCTCCACCATGCAAAAGCAGGGACGCAAAAAAGGATAAAGAATGATCAGATGAGGGATGCCACACAGCTACGGTGTGTCGTGTGGAAGGAACTTCAACGAATGGGATTTTTATCCAAGTACCTGCTGTTGACTTCCTGTAACGCGAGTGAAACTGTTGCTCCAGATATTATCAACATGCTCAACAATATTGTGTGTGAAACATGATTTGCATCTTTGGAGACTTGATAATTTAAGACTGATCATGAAGATATAGGATTTATACACACAGACACATACTAAACTACATATGTGTGTGTGTGTATGTATGTATGCAGAAATGGAGTGATTAAAAAAACAAAAATAGCTTTTATACTAATTAAGAGGGAAAGTAGCAGCCAGGTGCTCCTAATCAAACTCACTTGATTGATTGATTATCTGCAACTGTGAGCACCTCTTTAAAAGCAGTCTTGGCAGTCTGCTGGTCTGCAGCAGTCAGACATATGTCCACGGACGCCAAGAAGGAAAGAACTCAGCAGTGATCTGATAGAAGCAATGTTTGCTGCCCATCAATCTGAAAGGGTTATAAGGCCATTTCCAAACAGTTTGAAGTCTATAATTCTACAGTGAGGGACATTATTCACCAGCAGAAATCATTCACGCTAGTTTCCATTCTTCCCAGGAGCGGATGTTCTAGGATGTTTGCCCCGAGGTCAGAGTGTGAACAGAAAATCCAAGGACAACATCTCAGGCTCTAGAGGCTTCAGTTCGCTTGTTAATTGTTAAAGTTTATCTAATAGGTTGTCTTATCATCTGAGCTTGTAACTACTTAATATAATGAACTGGTCAGGACCAAACCATTTTTCATTATACCTCCATACATCATGTCTCAAAGGAGAAAATATATGATTTTTTCTTTTTTTTTTTCATAGGTTGACACTATTTCCTGAGGTCTTAATGAAATGTCTTTGACACGCTTAGCTTCGACAGAAGATTACAGCAAAAGTGTGCGCAACACCTAACAAGATAGATCCACTCATGCGTGACCAAATGAATGCGGCACATCATGTATGTCGCTGAACGAGTTGGTTCACAGGCGGGACATCGAATCCAGGAGGTTCCCACGCGCGGGACTTAGCGTGAGGGGTGCAAACCCTCAGTTATGTGCTCTCAGCCTCAAGAGGAGCATGACAGAAAATGAGTTATTGATGTGTTTGAGAATAATTTAAGATGTAAAAAAGCTTGTATGCCAAGCTGAATTAAGTTGAACAGAATTGTAAAATCCCTCAGGCCAACCAGCATACACAAAAGATTAATTTTGACCTAAGATACTCCAAATGTCAATGCCCAGAGGTCTTTTTTTTTTTTTTTTTTTTTTTTAATCACGGACCTAAAAGACGACTTCAGCTCTATGTTTTTGACATTTCCACTGAGGAATAACTTACAGGATAGATGAGGCAAAGTAAGTCTGCTGAAGTGTGTCACTAATCCCTGACGGCTGTGATCGTTGGTCCTGCAGCGCTGGTCAGAACACCGTGTGCTTCAGCACTGTCAGCTCAAGATCAGTTTGTTACAAACTTCTCCAAGATGGTAGCTGTTTGCATTGATGCATTTGAACAATAGTGTTGTGAAATAAACATTAACATTTTATTGCTGGAAATCACAGCTTTTTTTTAACGATATTGCTGTTGCTTCTATATTCGACTGATGCAGTAGAGCAGAATGACTGGGAAGTGGGCTGCAGCTCCATTCTGCCAAAATCTGCTAACATTTCACATTCTTATACTTTTTTATAGGTCTTGGTTGTTGTTTTTTTGTGTGTGTTTTGTGCCTCAAGATGTATAACAGCTGTGAAACAAGGATCAAAGTTTTATTGTTCAGATTGTGGCAATCAGACTTTTCTCCCCTCCCAAGAAGAACCAGAAGGAATTGAGCATCAGCCCCGTTCTCTTAAAAAAGTTGATCTTACACATTTCTACAGCATTTTGGGTGCTTTAATTTGTGACAGACACCACTGTAAATGCTTAACATTCCATTGCTCTGATTTCTAGCCACAATTAGAGCTCTCTCTCATCATTCATTCAGGAGCTCGCTCAAACAGCAGCTTTAGGCTTGTACTCGGTCTTCTCAGTTGATTGGAGCAAGCATGAGTGCTTGAGTTTGAATGATGCACTTTCAAACTGAACAACTAATCCTGTCCTAAAACTAACAGATTTTACAAGCCTGTGATAACTGAGACAGAAAGAATGAAATAACAGACTGGGTAATACTTGACCAGTTTGAAATTTTAAGTGCTGCAAACCCCACCTTGAACGTTCCAGTCTCTCTAAAAAGAAGGCTACTACTTCCCTACTGGGGCTATTTTGGTGGGTTAAATCATTATACTGTAGCAGTTTTTCTTGGCTTCTGCTGTCAAAACAGAGGGAAATGAGGAAAGGACCCCCACAGAGAGACCCTTTTTTTTTCCTGGAAAAATGTCCTCTGGTTGCAATGGAGCTAACGGGGCCAAAATTACACCACATAGTCTGTTACTGATAATCAGTCATAATCGCGGCAATGGGTCAGTGGTTCAGAGGAGTTCAAGGTTGGGCACTTGCGTAAGTCTCCCTCTGTGGGACCTGACATCTGCAAATTCATCCAAGTTTGTGCCAGCTCCCAGTGAGCACTGGAAAGACAGACAGTCTCCAGAGAGCAGAGGCTTTCACATTTTAACCAAAAATTTAAATACTCAGAAATGCATTCCAGTGATTTCTGCTGGAAAAAACAAGATGTTTAACTCCAGCATAGTTGATGCTGAATTGTTTCCAACTATTCCAACTTCAGTTCAGTTTTTTTTTTTTTTTTGTACTTCACAAGTAGCTTTTTTCCCCCTACGTTTTTCTTTCTTTCTTTCTTTTCAGACTGTTGTTCTGCAGCCTTGATGGAACAACTGAAAAGGACACACTGTAATTTTCCAGCCTTAAGAAGTATTGAGCGCAAACATTCTTCCCGGCTTCACAAATTTGCAAGAGGGAGCTGAGCTCCTGAGCAAGGACGCAGCTCCCACAAAGTTATACAAATTCTGATAGAAAGGTTGTTCATGTAGTGCCTACGTTTACAACACACTGCATTGATGATAAAACACAGAGGCCAGGTTACAGGTTCAGGAAATATGCAAGGACACTGGATTCATTTCAGAAGTCTTCCTGACGGTTGTGGAAATAAAAGGGACTGAAATAAAAATGTGGCATTTCAAATGAGAAATACCGACCTGTTGAACGGAACAGCAGCATGTATGTTGGGACCGACTGAGAAATAAATTGGGTAAAAAATGGGGCTGGATGTGGAATTGTCCATAGGTCCCATGTGAATTGCTCACAATGGTTATGATCAGATACGTGAGCCATGAATGGGAATGGACGCAAAATGGGCATCTTATCTGTCTCCAACCAAGGCAATCTACATAGCTGAGCTGGACCTGGCACTCATTGGGCATGTACAGTGTTTGCAGGTTCTTCCTCAGATCCATCCATTGCAAGTAACTCTCAGTGGCAAATACCCAGAACGCTGAACTCAACGACTCAAAACGGTCATCCACAAACAAATGTGTAGTTCACTCCCCGAGCACCCAGTCACTCACGTTGCTACTCTCTGCTTCAAACACAGAGAGAAAGACCTCGTACATGTGTGTGTGTGTGTGTGTGTGTGTGTGTGACTGTAATGGCCAAGAAAACGAGGCAGCTGAATACACAGCTGCAGTCTGCTCGGTGGCACAATAGCTCACAAGGCCGTGAATGTGAGTGAGAGAGGACGATCCAGGCATTGCGTTGCTTTTGTTATGGAGTGAAAATATTAATAAAACCAAGAAGTACCTTGAAAGGTACTGAATATAAATACTTTTTTTTCTATGACTTTTCATTAAACAATTACATTTAATGGGCAATTCATTCTTTCCCAACTGAATGCAGAGGAAATAAACATTCATTTATGCGCTGACAGCTGATAATCAATGTGAAAATTGCAATGATTTTCAGAAAAGTTCATTTTTTTTTATTTATGCATTTGCAGAAAATGACTACATGATTAAAGAGCCAAAGTTTGTCATCTAAGACTATTGATTAGCAATAAATCATGTGCTTAATCTAATAACCTTAAATCTAAAGCATTTACTTAATCACTGTAGGTGACACCTCAAGCTCTGTGATTAGCTACTTAACCACTTAATATGCCAGTGTGTGTGAGAGAGAATCTGAAATGTGGAGGGAGTGACATTCTGCTGAGGAGCTGCATGCTATTATAGGAAAGGAAGCTTTTAAAAAGTGCTTGTTGGGATGTTTCCTCAGGCAGTGTTATCAAAAACAAGTCTCTGAACTCCGTCGATACTGTCCTTCATTTTAAACTCGAGACTTTTGAGCTTGCCGAGGGGTTGTCAATCCACAGCACACACTAACAATTTGCTTCTGTGTCAAAAACAAATCCGCAAAGAGAAAACAACAATCCAAACCTGCATAATTTCATTGAGAGACGAGGGCACAGAGGGAGCATTGAGTAACGCTGGCAAGGTGGCACTTGTGGGTATTGTGTAGCATTTTAAACCGCAGGAGCAGCTTCATTATTTCTGAAGGTTTCTTTCCAAGAGCCACAGCTCCCTGAGGATCACATCAGTGTCAAGTCATCATCTGTGACAGCAAAACTGCTGCTGCTGCTGAAAACAGCAAAATAGGACTCCAGTACACAAACAGCCATGACAAGGTACCCTGCAGTTTGGGTTAAAATATTTAACATTTTCTGACGATGAAATTTCACCACATCAATTATCTATTACACTTAATGGCGGAGAAGAAATTGAATTAAAACTGGGTCATGGATGACCACAGGATACGGAGAGATGTTGTTCTTGGCAACTGCATTCTATTCATTCATCATTGACATAAAGGTAATAGGACTTCAGAGCTGTACTAATGACCAACGACAGCCTCTCTGTAAAATAGATGAAAGGTGTGCCATTATGGGGTAGACTCATGAGGGGAGAGGCCATGCGGCTAATGACTCATTAGAGACATCTATAGCCAGACAGGATGGAAGCCAAAAGGCCAGGAGTCCTTTTTAAAGACTCAATACCCCAACTGACACTAATTGTAGCAGTCAGGATAGCATGGATTTTCATCGCAGATAATAGAAGTCAGCTCCCCTGACACTACTTGGCCTGTTACCCATAACTGGCATTGCCCAGGTTTGCTTGAACCGCAGGTTGGTGCACAACAGAACCGCCATAAAACAGCGGGAGCTGAGTGCGGTAATGACAGCTTTAAATCCGATAAGATGCGAGCTTTCCCAGTGCGACATGCAGCAGCCAGGCTGGCCCAAAAAAGAAATGCCAGAGAGAGTAATTTTCAATATTTGTGTTGCATCATTCACCTCCTGCAAGCACCTGCAGTGCTAAGCAGACACATCTCTCATTTGGACAGAGGCAATCCAGGATGTTTTATGAGCTAGTCATACTCCCTGTCACAGTGCTAATGTGATTTAGTTCCAAAACAGTCAATGGAAAAGAGAAAAGCTACTCTTTCCCACCCTTGCAGCCCTCAGACATGACACACATGGGGCTTTGCACTGCGAGCGAGAGAGAAAAGATTATGAAGACCTTTTATGCTGCTTTGACTTAATGGGCGGAGAGACTCTTACCACCAACTGCAGGAGCAGCAGCAGCGTCATGTACTTGATGCTGGATTTAAATGTTAGAGTAACTCTGGAGGAAAGGACTGGTGCTAATTCATTGCCCTTCAAACTGAAAATGACTGGCAGTGAGTCTCCCAGAGGAACAAGAGCAGGAGTACTTTATTTTACACACAGCAGACTGTTGAACATGCTGGCGGTCAAAAATACTAATCAGAAAACATTCAGACGAAGCCCTGTGGGATTTTTAATATCTACAGAAAAGGTATTACAGAAAGCATGGCGATATCAATTGACCACAATACTTGTGCCAGTGTTAACTGTGAGTCATTTATTAAATAACTTCCATAATGCAGGGGAAAAGTTGGGGCTGGGAAAACAAATTAACACCCACAGGAAGCCACCATAAACCTCTGCAGCTCTCTGACTGTGTGGTATGTATGTTTTGACTACTCATTTCTCACATAGTTTCCATTAACCTCCACAGCAGAGAAAGCCAGGCCTGTAGGCTATTTTGAAATAAGCTTTTATTCAGAAACTTCTCCTGTTTTCTGGTGATGCATATTCATATTTCAATTAAAATGATTTCTGTCACCCGATTTGTCTCCTCACTAATTTGCAGTTTCCTGGTATTCATAACGTAAAATTGTGATGTAATAATATCACTGATGCTCATTTTCTTGGTTATGTTATGCTTTCTGCTACTAAGAGATTTACTGAAACCGTCTTCCAGCTAGATTCTTTTCCCCCAAGTTTATGAAAAAATGCAAATATTGTTTGCAGCTGCTTTGATTTGACAGTTTTATTCAAATATGTGTATATTTATATTTGTTTTTCAGTCTGTTAAACTAAAATAACAAGTAACTTGCCACTTTAATAAGGCACCCTCTGGAAAAACTTTTGACAATTTGTCTGACTAATTGAAAAATAGCCATATTTTCAGCCACACTCTTTTCAGTAATTATTGTGTTCTTCAATTTTAAAGCTGTTCAATAATCACAGCAAATGAGACATTTCATTCACACACTTGTCAAACTTACTTTGCAAAACTAAAACATTTATTTCCAATCCAAAGTTTGGACTCAGCTGCACAGTCTAATGGATGGACAGGTTTTAGCTATTTTCATCAAAGGTTGCAAAATTTGAGATATCAAGGTTTTTTGGAGCATATTCTTTCAGTCGATCGCTTTACCGCCACAAATTTGAAGAAAATTAAATTTTCCAACATAAGTTTAATGTTGTAAAAAAGTCTTAACGGTTTGTATCAAGGCAACGGGACTTCTTTTTTTTTGTTCTTCAAGAGGTTTCACCTTCCATCCAGAAGGCTTAGTGAGTTCAGACTGACCGGTGGGGAGTCATATGTAGATCCCTGCCCTCCCATCACCCCGCGGCTCTTTTGAGTCTTCTGTCCACTGTAACCTGTTTACCAGGTTTTGGTCACATAAATTGAAATGCGAATGTTGGTGAAACTCTCTGAGTAGGAGAACTGAGGCTGCACTGCAAGCATTTGACAGGTTTGTTTTATCACATTTGACATAGATGGCTCCTTTCACTTATCTTTCAAATCATCTGTCTCCCCTGTCCAAACTGTGTACATTATTGTCTAGAAAAAAGAGTCTATTGCATCTATTATCCTTAAGATGTAGGTGGACTGCTGAATCTTGACCTGATGAGCTGGCTTCACTGTGTTGTGTCATGCGTCTGTCAATTTGTACAGTTTCTCTGATGTAAAGGTCCCTGAACTCCTCGCTGGACTGAACTGCATAAACATGAGTTTCTCAGACACCATTGCCACGTATGGAGTAAAATCATTTTTGCACCTCTTTTTAGTTTCCTCTTTTTAGTTATTATTTTTATTATTATTATAGATTCTTAATTGACAAGGTGTTTTAGATAGAAGGCAAAATGCCTCAAGCGCCTTCAAGAACAAAGAAAAAGAAATCCAGTTGCTTTGATATAAGCCTTTGGGACAAACCATGACCTGGATGACCAAAAGTCTACACCTGCATAAATTGTAAAAAAGGTTTAAGAAAACATAATTTCCTCTGAATTATCCATATAGTTGTCATGGCTGTGGAATCTATATATACTAAGTTATATTCTTATTTATTTCTGTTTGAATAACTATTTGAGCCAGCCCCTAGTGGTCAGTCGAGGAACTGCTCTTTTCCATACTGCACTTTTTCTATCATGTCAGTTTATCAAACCAGATGTGACACCTTGGACTGTACAGTCGAAACATCTGGTTTGTAAAAGCCACACAAACTACAGTATATTTCATAAATGAGTGTTGGATCTTATTTCACTTTAAAGAGAAATGCAAAAATTTTCATTGTCAAAACCAAAACCCTCATCTAGCCAGTAACGGGCTTGTTTTTGCTTGTTTTTTAAAAGTCTTCCAACCATGACTTAGAACTACCTCAGTGAACAATCTCAGCAAACAGGAAACAAATCCATAACTACTGCCTTTAAAAGGCCGCAGGACCAACAAACCTTTTAAAAGACCAAAAGAGGTGTAAGCTGAGAAACAAAGGTCAATCTAATATGGACTTCTTTAACGATTGTTTCACTCTTTGACTGATTCCCAGAGGCAAAAAAAAAAAGAAAAAAAGAAAAGAAAAACACGATTCCACTTCCTCTCTCATTTTTCTGTTGAGAATACACTTCAGAGATCACTGGGAATTCAACCAAGGTGAGATTCACACCTCTAAAGTGTTCTTCAACTACCCTTAAAATGACTCTTAAAGGTAATGTTCATAATTTTCATAAATATTTTAAGATATGCCAGTATAATGATAACTGGGCCAAAGCAAGTCCTGCCTCATGCCTGCTATTACGAGGCTAATCTAACCTCCCCATGAGAATTCCTAGATTTAATTTAGGCATTTGGAGATGATACTTGGCGGTGACAGGGGCCATCCATCTTCTCTTAACAGTTCTAATCTTTATAGAGGCTCCAGACTTCAGGTAGTGCGTGTGATGGATAGCACCTCTGGCTGAGGACAGTCCATTAGTAGGAAGAGAAAACCACAAAGCCAAAGCCCAGTTACACTGTCTTGAGAGCAATTCAGAGGTAGTGGTAGCTCTGTATGCTGTATTACCGAGGCGGGGGAAAAAAAACAACGTTTTAGAACAAACATCCAGGCCGGTTTACCATCCACTATCAGTATACCAGTCAGAGAGTTTAACTTCAACTACTGCAGGTGCTCAGAAGCCATTAAACAAAACTTATTTTGAGGCAGAATTAGAGGCAACTCGTGGCTGCAAGAGTACACCCATTTTATTTTAAAGCTTCAGTCACACACACACACACAAAAAAATCTAAGATGCTGAAATGTTTAGCCCTCCAAAAAAAAAAAAAGCAAAATAAAATGGCTCAGCTCTGACTGACAGAGCTCTTGACAGAGCCACCCGACTGACAGTGTGTGACAGCTCTGACAGCATTTGATTTCAGTTGAAGTTCAAGTGTTTTATGAAGTCTGACTGAAAGTAGGTCTATATTTTGGATTTCAGAAGGATGTGTGTAGGCGGGAAAAAAATAAACAAATAAAAAAAAAATCTGCCTAGAGGACACACCCTTGAAGCTTGAAGACATGTGCCTTTTTTTTTTTTGTTTGTTTTTTTGTTTTTATGTATATTTGCTTGAAAACCCCTGAAGTGTCAGATCACTAACAAAGTCACTAAATTGTATATAATATCAGTGACCTTGTAAGGTGTGGCACTACTAAACTGATCTTACAAAAAGAGGAAAGAAACTTAAAAGCAAACTTTGCTAATTAATCAGCTCAAGTGAAGATGATGTGTTCGACTCCCCCCATGATGTCCAATTAAGGGACGTGTTTATCACTGGAACTCTGCAGCCGAGCCTTTTACAGGTACCCACTGCTGCCGCCACCACTTTTATCTGCTTAGACAGCAGGACGCCAGTTTAAAACAAAATCATGGTTTATGTATAAAGCAAGAGAGAAAAATGCCTCATACATATTGGCGAAGACTTGCTCCTGAAATAATTTTTGAGTGAACACAGAAACACTGTTTATCACACATTCATTTTGCATTATACCAAGCTTCAGTGCATTTCCACCGAGTAAATAAAAAGGAGATAAAAATGCAGTAATCCATCACAAATCATCCCAGCCCTCCCGTCATCTTTCGCAGCATGCTAGCCTGCCTTGGCTTTAATTAAGTTATTCTGGAACTGCTGACATAAAAATAAATAAAAAAAATGAAGGGAAAAGAGAGAAGAGTGTGAAGTGTGAGGAGTTTCTATGGAGACCTGAAGCATCTGGCTCAATACCAATAATCTGTTCTTAGCTGTCTTTGTCTTTTTCAGCCTTTTTCTCTCTCACAAAAAAGTTTCTAAACATAAACTCTCTTCACTGATGCACTCAAACCAACATCAACTTCAAATGTGTGACTTTGATTATGATTGCTGTCATTCTTTGAACATTGCATCATTGCACCCCTTGAAGATGATATCAAATCATTTAACACCACAATCCATTTGTATTTTCCTCAATCCTGAAATACTTTTTGAGATACAGGAAGCCTCTCTAGAGGTGTACATTTTTTCACACTGTTGGATACTTTCTAATTTACACTTTATTAGAAGTGATTAAAAGTATGACTTCAGATTTCTGAAATGTTTCATGCGTCTCTGAAAAGATTATGCCAAAAGATAATTAATTGCAGTAGATTCTCATGTGCTTTGTCGTATCTGTACACACCATTTAAAGTTTTTAACACTTTGTTCACCAGACGTCTAACCAGTACACTGTCCCCTGTTACACTGTAAATGTAATTATTTTAAATAATCATAGGAAAGTCATTACTAGGGTTAATACATTTTTTTTACAGGTTTTGCAAAGGAAAGGCTCCAACTTCATTAATTTTCTTCGTCCTGACTTTTGATGAGGTCAGATCACAATATTAAAAGATAACAAATTATGCTCTTGTTTTGTTTTGCATGTAAGGCCTGCAGAGTTGCAAAGCAAAAGTGCACACTAAAGAAAGATATTTCCTGCTTAAAAAAACGGACTCTCCCTCTCTTGGGGGAAATTGCGGCTATTTCAAATAATGTAATTTCTAAACACGCAAAGCACGGCAAAATATGTACATGCAGCACACTAAATGAATGGGAAAACCATTAGCTTGAAGCTGATAAAGACCATTTCCATCAACACAACACCAAACACTGACAAAACACACCAAGCCACTAAATCAACATGTCACAAAAAGAAGATAATGCTGTTTGGCACAGAAAACCAACAGCAGCATCCTGCTGCTATGCAACACCAATAAAGGGCTGACAGCAGAGAAAGCTAAGCTTCCAAGGATTCAAACAGTGGAAGAACGGCTCCAAAAACTCACTGAGCTATCAGCTGAATAACAATAAAAACACAACCTCACTTCCTTCAGCCCAACTCTGAAATTGGTCTTCTATTTGATATGTCTCCATCTTAAATCATATTCCAGTCCATCGCTCTGATCGGATCATGTAATTCTAGCCTCCATGAGAGATGATCATTCCTTCTCTCCCAGACCATTTCTGTTTCTGGTAGGAACAAATAAAACCTGAAGATGCCGGTTACCATCTCAACTGGACAGACAAACTTTGCTGCTTTCTAATTGGAATAACTGCAATAACCCACGTGGTGTGAAAAGCCATTGATTCTATTGGACGTAAAGATTTCATAGACGGCCTTGTGGAGGTCACATGACACTTTCTTCTGCAGTAATTGCTTTGAGTAAACAACCCTCAGCTCCTTGAGAGCCCTACCTGGTGGCGCATAACGGCCCAAACCAGCTACATCTGGATGGTGCATTTAGTGGCATTAAAGAAAACACATTTTATGAAAATCCAACACAGGTATGGCTAAATGTGTCAAAAGGGGCCAATTTGTAAAGTGTGTAAAAACATTCCTCTTAAAAAGCATCTTTAAAAAGTTTCTGTTACATATGAAAATGAATGTTGGTAAAATAAAATGTGAGGTAGATTTATGGACTATTTAGGTTTTCACTACTAGATTTACACTCTAAAAGAGACTTCATCTTTTTATTGTGTGAGTTTGTTTTTCATTTCCTCTGAGTTGGTAATATGTATACTCAGTTTTATACCTTGTAATTGCAGAGTGATACTCATTTTAAATCGGGTATGTCACTTTCGAGCAGATATCAAAAATAATCCTAGGTAGGAAGGGTCAATCATGTAATTCTTCTTCTTTGCTTTGAACCACGTTCAAGCCTTAGAGACACAGCTTTTAACCGGCTTTCTTATTACCTTACAAGTAGATATGTCTTAATTCTCTGGGCAGTTTTTAATCCAATTAAACTTGTCCTCACCTGTTTAATCTGTATGTGCTTACACTAAGGTCCATCTTTAGAAGGTACAACATGTCTTGTTAATAAATAGTATTTGATCACTTCCATGCGACAACATAGTTATACTCGTACGTTTCTGCCAACCCTGTGAATGATCTTATGCAATGGATCACTGATGTCAAATACTGGGTGTCCAAACATTCTGTTAATCTGAATGAGGACAAAAGAGAGATTTGATTAGTAGATCTAAGGCTTTGAGACATCAAATTTATTCTTTGTTGATTCTTCTCTTCCTGAAACCCTTTGTATATTTTCAAAAACCTGCGACAGTATGACTTCAGACTTGAATCACATACAGTGTGTTATATCTTGAAGACTACTTTTTGTTAACTGAGAGACATATCTATGGATAAAGCTCCCTTATCACAGTCTAATTGTGAAAAGTTTCTTCAAACTTTTTTTTTTTTTGTGGTTGATTAAACTATTATAATGCACTTTTTGCTGGATTCACAAAACAATTTTTTATTTAAACTCAAGGTTATTCAGAATTGTGCAATCACATTACAAAGAAATCAAACGACATTAACATGTCACTGATTTCAGCCCTTCTTCACTGGATCCAGTTCAACAAAGACTGGATTTCAGAATACTAATCATTTTTCAAGCTGCCGATGGCTTGACTTCCTCCTGTGTTGTAGAAAGGCTCATTGAGGAGACTCAGATCATCAAGTAAATGTTTCCTCATCAAACCAAGAATAAGCTGGCTTCAGCTGTAATGGCCCTTTTCTATGAAAAAAAAAAAAAAACCTCAACAGTGTCTTTTTAAAAGCAGACTGCAACATTTCACTGTAAATTGCATTTTTAACAGCTAAAACTTTCAAAATTGTATCTGCTCTATGTTATCTTACATATTTTCCATGATTACAGTTTACTGTAGTGCTTCAGAAATTATTGTATCAAAATGAGATGTTTTTTTTTTTCTTCCTTACACCAAGTAATCATCTTTTAACATAAAATCAAGTGGCCTGTTAGAGGAAGGGTTGAGTTTGACGCGTACATGTGGTCCTGGTTATTAGTAGGGAACTCACTCGATCATTTTATTTTGAATGTTAGCAATCTCACTGCAAGGCTACAGATGACCAAAACCAGAATTTGCTGAAAAACCACCACTACTTGGTATTGTCCCAAACATAAATTAACAGGCTGGATCGGGAGCAGTCTGACAGCCTGCTGGGGAGAAAGCGACACAGACTCACAAAAGCGGGAATGATTTGGAGGTGCTGGGGACACTGACCATTACAAAAGAACATTCTACCGTCAAAGTAGAAAATGAAAAAGATTTAAATTAAATGAATGAATGCATCATCATTTCCTGTGGTTTTTAAATGCATCTGTTCTCCAAGTTGTTGAAGATCTCTTTCCACATCAAAGCTTTCCTCTTTTCCTCTTTGGGTGTCTCTGCTCATATTGTGCAGCCCGGGGAAGTGTTGCATCACCTAAATCAGCTTCATTGTCTTTGTCTTAACATTTTCACAATTCTAAAACCTTTGAATAGTACTGGACAGAGTCCCTACGTGCTATAACACTCTGCTCCGCTGGGCGAATGCTGTGTTTGCACACAGAAAAAGACAAACATTTAATATGACTGCCCAAACTCATAAGTGTTTGGTGGAGTAAATGATTTAAAACTCATTCAGACAGAAAAGGCACACCATAAATCATGGCCCTAATTTGTTTTTTCGAATCAGAAAAATAAGTGTGAGATATTTTCTCACATGATACTGAGTGGGCCTTTTGGCAGATTAGAATTTTGAAATAAGACAAAGCAGAATGGAGGATTTCCTCATGGGAGAAAGAACCTTGGCTCATAACTCCATCTATTGTCTCCTATGCCTTTATTTTCTTCTACTTCAACAGAGGGATAATCTGCTTCAAATGACACCATATTGTCGATAGCAGAGGGGCTCATTGTCCCCCTTTCATGTCTCTGATAAAAGACACAGAGAGCCACTGTTCCAGCCACCGGGATTGAGAGGAGAGTACCATTACACTTCCTCATCTCCATAAAGCCTCCATTCATCCATTTACCTCTCAGGACTCTGGACTGCACCGGCCTGGGTGAAGAAGCAGTCGAGTGCAGAAAGCTGCTTCACTTTTCTCTGCTCAGTATGGCACCCAGGCAGGCTGATGTGCTGAGCAGTGACAGTCAGCAGATTCGCTTTGTTGTGCACTTTCATTTAGGCAACAAGGGGCTGCTTTCGTTAAGTGCAACTCAGTGGGATGAAAGAATTAGAGCTGGCAAAGGCAAGCAACGTTAGTTTTACTCCATCACTTTGAAGGCCACAGCTATAACCATCTGTCTAACTCACTGCAGATACTCAAGCCAGGCCGACCAGGGACAGATCACTCATTTCAGACTATGGTCGAGGCGCCACTACATGAAACTTTGCAGTGCTTCTGTAACGACGGGACAGGCTTATCACCACTGAATATCAATATTACCGAAAGATCCTCGCCAACACTGAAGACGGGAGCGCTCGACTTGCTGGAGCATTTTCCATCATTGTTCATGTGCGAGGAATTCAGAAGAAGGAAAAACGGGCACTTACAGATGGACAGACGGCCCACAGATGCACTTTTTTTTTTTTCCCTCCCTCACGGAACGCCTGTGTGGAAAAACGTTCACTGAAAATAGTTCAGTGCCTCAGTCGTGCATCACAGTCAGATGGCTTAGCATTCGCAGGAGAGACTGGAGTCTGAAACCTGACAGTCATTCAATTCACACATCCACTGACCTGGTTGCCCACCTCAAGGCCCCCCCCGCCTCCGTCCCCCAGCACGCATGCACACAAGCACGCTGCTGTGTGTGCACATACATACAAGAGTAATATTTATTTACAAAACAGACCCCCTGAAAAACATAATGGATGGCCAAAGCTTCAGAACAGAAAGGGTGACTGCTCCTTACTCGGTCCATCTTCATTAAAGCCTGCTGAAGTAGAGCAAAGCTAACCAGCACTTTTTCACACATGCGATCAATAGAGCTGCACACAGACGCAAAACACTCGCTCACACTCACTTTTGTTTATCGGGACAATGATCAGGCATGCAAATGCTGTCGCAATGTATTCTCACATTATAAAGGTCGTATTCACAGGTTCAAGGATTGCCTAATTGCACTTTTCATACAGTTTGGAGCCTCTGAATTGAAAGTGTGAAGGCACAGCTAAAGATAAAAAAGCAATAAGAGCTCAGAATATTGTGTTTCTCTCTAAATATATTTGTTGGAATCATTGGCATTCAAATTACACAGTATATTTTCCAGTTGATATTCTTTAAACAAGATTATCATCAGCAGAGGGAAGTGGGGTAGAAATTTCATTGAGCAAACAATGATTATTTTATTCATAATCCTGGGGAAAAGAAATAGGGTGAATGTGAAATGAAATGGCTCACAGTGAGGCAGGCTTAAAGCCACAGAGGAGTCACAAAAATCAACCGTACTACTACAAATAAAAGGAAAATATTTGCATGTAATCCATATGACAAAAATGGAAGAACAAGATTTGAATTTAAAGCTGGACTATGTGTTCATTTTTTCCACTGTCTCCTTGTATTGGCATCACCTAACAACATACACTTAAGGAGACTGTATTTCACACTATTTGTGCCTAAGTAATTTGCCTTTGTGAGTTGAACACTTTGTAACAAACGTTGCAGTTGCTGCTGAAGTGACTCATTGTAGCATCCTGCAGCTCAGAAAATTATTAATGTGTATTCGTGAAATTTCTTTGATGTCTTGTTGGAATATGTTCTAAATAAATGCCACATATTGAGATATACTTAGAAAGAATTCAGATTTATCCTCTTTTTTTAATTATATCAGCAATACTGTCTATAAATAAATAACCGCTAAAGCGGTGAAATCCGTCAGATTTTTCTTGCTAGCATTAAGACGTATCCAGGTTATTGCTTTTTTTTCTTTTCCTGGCTTTGATGTTATATAAATTCTTTTTCATGTATATGTCTAATTAATTAAGTCTTTTTTTCAACATTGCAGCTATAACGCCTGGTTTTTTTTGTACCAAGTTAAAACGATTAAAATCGTCTATTCAAGCTTCCCAGTAAAATGACAGTGTGACAAAGAGCCAGCGTGCACAGTCACTGCAACATGAAAGGGTGCTTCAAGATTACATACAATCCATGTGCACTGTGTGCAAATACAATTGCCCCCCTCCGAACCCCCCTGCTGCCTAGCATTCTTATATGTTCTGTATACCTACATCATTATCCTCCGTGTGCTTGTATAGTATAAGCATATAGTAAAAATATGCAGCAAATCCAATTGATACAGTTCCAAGAGCTAACTTTACAATAGACCTTTTCCACGCCAGTCATTTGGACAGGTCACAGCAGGCAAAACACATGAGGAATTAATGATGGTCCCTTTCCATTAAGTGTCTTAGTGAGCCATGACAGTGAACCAGCATGGAATACTTTGGTTATTAATACGGGAGTGTTTTTCCAACTGTGACCTGTCAAAAATGTCTACCTTTAAAAAGGCCCATGGTGTGGTTCGTCATGTTACCGCTGGTTGCGTCTTGGATGTGCACGCGAGGCGAAGGGCACTCGACAGAAGCTTTTCTGTTTGAGAAAGCGTGCATAAATGTTAAGATCTGCACACAGATTTCTGGGGAGATGGAAGACGAAGAGAGACGCCTGATTATGCTTGGATATGTGACAATCAGGTGCTGTAGCTGGTGCATTTCAAACAGTAGCACATTTCATAAATTTAAAAGTATACAGTTCAAATGGATTGGAGTCTGCCTCGTCTAAAATGGAGTCTGGATCTTTCACATGTCTCTCACAGGCACTAAAATGTCCGTTTACCAGTTGATCTATGTTGCAACTCTCCCCTATGGTCAGGAGCTGAAGGTAGTAACAAAAAGAATGAGACTGCAAGTACAAATTTCTTACATATGGTAGCTGGACTCACCCTTAAAGAGAGAGGGCCTCTGCATCACAGAGTGACATCTGCAAATGTTTTGGCATTCAGCTTGTGTAAATGAGGAGTGAACGTAAACGCATATATCATATCTGGATAAGTTTACCGTTGGAGTTTGCTGTTGACTCCTGTCGCTATATGGTGCTTTCTCCATTAGGTATCATTCCTAATAAAGAGGTATCCCCGATTATAAAGACAATTCTGTCGTTTGGAGCAGAGAGTTTAGTCCATGTAGAGAAATGTATGTTGTTGTTATTTTTGCATCCAATTTTATCACAAACCATTTTTGCTTCGCCTCTTGTTATGCTTCGCTGAACAGAAGACACGGCATTAGCTGCACCTTTTTACCTCTTTTCAGGTCTGTGCTTCACCAGTCGCTGTCCTGTCTGTACTCTACTAAGAGAGGAAAAATAAAATATCATTTTGTCTTTGCTCCACGTAACTTAGAAATACCTTTATCACTGCATCTGGGGAAAAAAAAAAAATCATCTTCATCTTTTTTAACATGCGCCTTGTCCCCAGGTAGATGGATTGAGGATAGAGCTTTCCATTTCCTTATATGGTGGTCTCTGGGAGAGCACCAGGACAGTCTATTTGCAATCACTTGAAGGTCATGTGTTGAGAATAGTTTTTTTAGTCAGGAGATGATTTATGGAAAAATCTACTCACAGGTTTACAAAGATTTCATGAATGAGGCCCAAAGTCAGGAGTTTAGTCATCCCGGAGGAACTCAAAGCAGAGTCACTGTTCCTCCGTATTGAAAGGAGCTAGTTGAGGTGGTTCAAGCACCTGTCCAGGATGCTTTTCAGAATTTTCCCAGGGGAGGTGTCACCAGGAGAAGGCCTCAGAGCAGACCAAAGACTCCCTGGAGAGATCATATCTCTCAGTTGGATGGGGAACAGCTCTGTGCCTCTCCTAGAAGAATGGATAGATGGATGGATGGATGCTCATGTTTGACTATTGGGAGGTTTTCAGTCATTTATGATATTAAATCACTCAGCTTATCGAGCAGTCTTAGTCTTAAATTATTATGGACCAAGCAATTAAAATATTAAACATAAAAAAAAATAGTGTAAGATTCTAGAAAATGACTGTTATCATTGAATAAGGCCCTGTTTAAAAAAAAAAAATCTCATAAGCTGTAGGTTATAAGTTTAAAACCTGCAGTAAATTTATTTACAGCACCGTAATGCATATTGAGTCGCCTGAAAAGCCAGAGGAACACTTTGCTGCTCATCCAAATCGTTCAGTAATCGTTAAATAAGATCTTTATAAAATCTAGAAGACCTTGTTTGAGTGAAACATCCATAATGTTTAAGTCCAAGCTATTGGACAGAGACATATCCAGACACTGCTGCGTGGTTCTGATGACAACCACTGTTATTGTTATGCCACCAAATAATTTTATAATCACATCTGGTTAGTTTGAAGTCACGCTGTGGGGTTCAAAGAGACAGCTATCAGGGAAAACATGTCAGAGAAGTGCTATTGAGTAAAAGACATTTATACAACAATGAGAGACATTTTATATGGAGCCTGGGAAAGCCTATAAGTATACCATTTAAAGTGAAAGTCACTGCTCAGCATGATGCTCAGCATGATGCTCAGCAGGATGGGGGAGCTGTGACGTGAGAATGAATTGATCTTTGGTTGTTCAAAGAATTAAAGATGTCAAAAAGTCTGCCTGAACTATGTCTAAATATCTGACAGCTGAAGCCGCAAGAGAGGAAAAAAAGCTTTATATGAAACTTTGTCTTACTTTTTCTTATCAATAACACTGAGCCGCTGTGATTTCTGAGACAGGAGAAGGTCAGAGCGGGAACTGGTGGCTAGAATCAATATCACATTTGAATAATGCAAAACGGAAGGAACATTCAAGAGCAACAACAGAGAAAGCTCAGGAAATGTAAGGTGTTTAAACCTCAAATTTGTGCTTTTGTGCAGCACAAGTTATTTAAAATTTAAATTTCAAGTTTATCTGGCTTGATTCAGACAATCATGGCCCTCCTCTGATAGACAGCAAGTCACCATCTGCTTCCTTTCAGCTGCCAGCAACAAGCTTTATTTTTCAAGCTATCTTCCAGAGACAGGCTTATTATGATACAGCAGAATGAAGAGAATATTTTCAATTCACGTAATCCTGTTGAATTTTCTGAAGAGGGGAAAAAAAAAGTATTTAAGCACAATCTTTGGAGAGTCAGAGAGGCCAGACTGAGATGGTTTGGACATGTACAGAGGAGGGATAGTGTATATATCTGTAGGAGGATGATGAGGTTGGAACTACCAGGTTGCAGACCAAAGAGGAGATTTATGGATGCAGTGAAAGAGGATATTTATTTAGTTGGTGAGAGGAAAGAGGATGCAGAAGATAGACTTAGATGGAGGCAGATGATTCACTGTGGCAACTCCTGAAAGGAAAAGCCAAAAGGAAAAGAAGAAGACACTTCAATAAAGCATATCTCAAGTCAACCTGAGAAGTAAAAGTCAGTCCATCCAGTTTTTTATCTATAAAACTCTGTAAAAGTTTATCCAACCTGTCATTGGGATGGAAGATGTATGTACCCTGCATGGACTGCAAGTCCACCATGCAAGAGGGCATGGGGGGCAAACACCAATAAAAGCTCAATTAAAAAAAAAAAAAAAAAAAAAAAAAAATATATATATATATATATATATATATATATATATATATATATATATATATATATATATATATATATATATATATATATATATATATATATTTAGAGTACCTGGGTGAATATGCAAGCTCTACAAACATTCCTCAGATCAAAATGAGGAGGGTCTACCTTCTCTAAATAGGCCGATTTGTGGCAAAAGCTGTTCTTCTAATCAATTTGTGAGACTTTCCCACTCTTTCTTCATTGTATATGACACATTAGAGTGACATAATTGAGACTACTCCTTATAAAAGAGAGTTACACCAACATACTGTCTTTGAAGTCTTTATCTGGGGCTTTAAACCTCGTTCCTTAATATTCACAGCAGAATCTGTCAGCATGGGGGCACAACATCAGTTATTTATAAATACAACATATTTACTGGTTTAGAGTGTCAGATAATAATAGGTTGATTGATAATATAAAGAGCTGTTATAGACATAATTCCCTTGATAAAAGCTACAAATTAATCATGCGTGTAGTTATTACTGCACACCAACGTGGCTCCACCTACTGCTAAATTCTGATGTTAATAACTAACATGGTCACAGGTGTGATGATTATCAAACTAGCGTGCAGCTGAGTCTGACAGGGATGTCATCCACTCTGCAGGTATCCGTGGAAACGAACCAAAGTATCAGTATTCTGATGGGATGGTGTCACTCACAGGAGATTAAAACTCGCCACTTTAGATTTCATAGAAATGCATGTTGAAGACCCTAAAATGTAGAAATAAATACTAAAAATAGCAGCTTTGCAGTTCCAGCAGGAGTATTCAACCTTTGACGATAATATTTGGTGCCATGTCAGCGGCGGACCTGCCAATACTGCCAACCGTGGAGTTGAGCTGTCGGGTTGTCTGTTTGTGCTGTTTTTCTTTGCACCAGATGGAAAATGAGAAGTGTAAAATACAGAGAATAAAAACCTGTATTGCTGTAAGTACGGAAGAGCATCGCACTTTTTCCGTGTTTGTGTGTCTCTATTAGTGTTCACCGTTAGTTTAGTCTAATTATCTCCAGTTTCAGCTTTTGGACTTGGCGTTTGAACTTGTATCTCTGCAGAATTGATCAAAGTTCAACCGCTATCTTTGTGCCTCAGAGAATTACAGAAAGTTGCAGCCGAACAGCTGGGTGTTGGGAGACGATTTCAACATCAAGCCGCAGAAAGATGAAATGCACATTATGAATATGCCCATTCCAGGACGGGTTGGATGTCTCATAATGAGGCAACAAGTCATTTAGTCCAACCGACTTCAAAAAAAAAAAAAAAAAAAAAAAATCAAAAGGGGTAAAAGGGAGAATCACTCGTCTTGGCAGGGATTCGCAGACGTCTTGTCACCTCCAACCACCTGAAGCAGCTCCACCAAAAAAAAAAAAATTGTACACTTGAACGCAGCTGACATGAAATCAAGTGGCCGCAGCAGGAAAACAGCCTCCTTTTTGTGTAAGTTACACACCTGGAGACAGCTCTGAATCCCAATGACTGCTGCATCAAAGCAGGCTCCCAAATAAAACAGACTTGGAAATCATAGCTACAGAGGTCCCTCACGACCATCAACATTTCCTTAGAAGGCTGCTTCATTTATTTTTCAGCCATGCATATTTAACAGTAGCTCTCACTTGGGGGAAAACAGGCCACTTCATGAAACTTGTTTCAGGAATTCATCAGCTCTGTCTGGGAACATGACAGCCAAACATTTGTGTGTGTGTGTGTGTGTGTGTCGGAAATGCATGAGGCAAATGAGAGAGAAAAAGGATGCTGCGTGAAAAAAGGAACATACAGAGGATTGCACGGAGGCACGATGAATGGGAGGATTTGAATCATTAAGATGTGGTTGCTGAGTACACTTATAAACAACCCTCCTAGCACCTTGCATGCATCATAACTTCCTCTCTTTGCACAGTCCTCGAATCTCTTTTGTTGCCTTGATGTTAAGATTAAAAAGCACAAAGCCAGAAAACTAAGCACATACTACGCTCTCTCTTTGTTTTACACTTCCTCAGAATACGCTGCAATTCTTGGAATTTAATCCTGCCAAATATGAAAGCTAATAAAAATTCCAATCAGAGAAGCGACAGGACTACGCAGACAGTAATGCGTGTCCAACGACTGCTTATGTGAGAGCAAAAGTAAAGCAGCAAAACAATAACAAAAAAGAATATTTGGCAGACAGGCTTGAAAGCCCAAGTTCAAAGGAATATGGACTTGCGGTGTGTTGCATCATGTGGGGGCACACCACAGAGTCATCTGCTACAGAGCTCATCCCAGAAAAACCTGCAGCCAAGCATGTGCCAGAACACAAAGAGATTCGCCGATGTTTTTTTTCTTTTTTTTTTTTAAATTCTCAATCACCCTGTCTCTGGTGGGATATTTATGACAAGGAAAGAGGAAGTAGACAGATCTCATTTATTTCAGGGTCACTTCCACCAGCCTCCAGTGTCGGCGCGATCAGCAGCACCGAGGGCATTGTTCCCTTAAAGTAGAAAAGAAAATGAGTAAAAACAAAAATCCCCCTCAAGTGTCAGCGAAAGATTCAGAAGATCCACGTGGCTGCGCCATAAAGGTCTAATTTAGCCTGTTTTTCTATGTGGGAGCTGCAGGAACACACCCACCGATTGCCACATGACCTCTGCAAAGAACTAAAACACAGGGTGTTTCCCTGCACGCAGCCATAATGATACATTGCTATTTATGCTCCGGCAGCTGGTGGGTGGCTGTGCAGAAAAGTCACTCAGTCTGTCTCCTTTATTTACCCCCACTGAGTCTTGTGAGGCACAACAAGGTTCAGCAAAATGCGAAAAGCCCGTGTTAGTTAAGATGTAAATTCCTTTTTCAAGTTGACTGATGGCTCAAAGAGTTGCGCTGTGAATGCAAAAATCTTCATTGTGTAAATGACTTCTCCGAGTGCGTTTGCTGCTGCAGTGCAGCGCTCAAGTTGGAGTTTAATGTTCAGCGTAGCAGCTGGGCCGCTGGAAAAAATAGAGTTTAGAAGAAAGCCAGTTACATGCAGGTACAGTTATATATAATGAATTAATCATATTTATTATTTATTTATTCATTTATTCTATTTTAAAACTGGTTTCAGTTCCTCTAATGTGAGTATTTTCTGCTTTGACATAAACCCGTCAGCATTTCCAGGTTCTGCACTACAAAAAAATAAAAATAAAAAATAAAACAATGTTAAAGAATTTTTTTAAAAGTTCAAATAACATGATTGAAGCTTTACAGATATACTGTGTGAGCAGAATATCAATGTTCCCTGGCTTTTATTGAGACACTATTAATCGTTAACTGGCATTTTTGTGTTGAGAAAAAAAAAATCTGATTTTTTTTCCATTTATTTTTATTTTTTTAAATCAAGGTCACAACCTTATGGGCAGCCTTGCTCTCCTCAGCCTCTTTATGGTCTCTGCTGCGTCTGTAATGCAGCACAACATGGCAGGCACAGGATGACAAGTCAGGTGTGTGTTTTTTAGGCGTTTTAACCTGCATGCAGTCCAAAAGCGAAGAGAGCACTTTTTGGTTTATAAAAAAACAGAGGCAGTCATTTGATTATCCTGCTCCTCCACTTGTGCTTCTTACCACTGCCACACTTTGAACTCTAAATTAATTGGGTGTAAATGCAAAAAAAAAAAAAAAAAGCACATGTTGCCCCCCACCCTTTCACCCCCTCCCCAGAAGATTTCTTCAGGATGGGGAAAAACCTTACTCTAAATCAAAATAATCGCTTTATTTGCACCTGCTTTATTACATCTCCGTCTGTTAAACTATGCATTTATATGCGTCGCGTTTCTTTTCTTCAAACCTAAAAAAGTGAGACGTTTCTCCACAGAAAATTAATTTAGAAATAGAGTTATAGTGTGACAGCATCCAGGAGGAATCTCCAGGCCTGAGAGGAACTTTCCACTGCTTAATATGATCACAATAAATACCAGGAAATATGAGGTTTATGTGGGAATGAAAACAGTTTCCAACATCATTTTCCTCCTCGACAGCACAGTGGAAGATTAAATATAAAAGTCTGAATATTGTTATTATGTTCTATTAGGAGTCAGTAAGTCTTGTGTTTCAATTTAGTCTGAATTTAGTTACTGAGCAAAGAGGAGAGTGAAAATACATTTTTTCAAAATTAAATTTTTCAATACAAACACTTTACAAAAAACACTTTTCAACTACCGTTTAAAATAATATGTAGACACTTCATCACCTCACTTCAAGCAAGTATGATTTTAGCATTTCTATGTTTATTTAAGAAAAGATAAATTAATATCAATTATATTAGCTATTAATAATATCATATTATATCACTACAAAAAAACCTTTATCCCATTACAGCAACATAACAGTAATTTGTATACATGTTAGGGTTATAGGTTATACAAAAATACAAAATGTTTTATTTAACAACAAATCTGTCAATATTTCCTCCCCTTTTTCTTTTTTGAAGGTTGAATAGATCTTTTTCTTTTGCTATGTTACCTGAAATCTTCTCTACACCAAGACAGCAAATGTTTTATGTTAATAATATTCATAATAATATTATTTTTCTTTAAATATTATGAGATATTATTTTTTCAAATATGAACTTCCTTTTTTTTTAAACACAATTTTATTTTAAATATGATCAAGTAAATCACTGAGTAAATCACTGAGTCTTACATACATCTGAGGAGCTTAAAACAGTAAATGTTGAATATTTTACCTTTTAATATTCTTAATATCACAGAAGTTTCTCCATTCAGTTACAAAAACAACTGTCAAGCTAGTGGAAAGTTTAATTTTCTCTGTAGGGTTAACTCAGCTGATGACTGCAGTGATGGTCCGGTGGATCGCGGGAGCGACCATCTGAGCAGTGATCTCCTCCTGCTGACCACACAGGGAGCGATAGATACGCCTCTGTTAAACATCAAGGCAAAGTAAATAGATTGTTTAAGTTCACCATTGATTTTCAGCGACCACAATTCTCAAAATAAACCTTTTCCCTCAGTCCAGTCCTATCTGACACACCTCAAGCACAAGGAAAGTTCAAAAGCTTTTGTTTATTTTTTTATTTTTTTATTTCATATTTTACCTCCATTTTTGCCACTGAAAATAATTTAAAATAGGTCACTTCAAACACGTGAACCTGCTGCGCTCCAAGTCTGATAGAAGAGTCGGGAACAGGCAGGTGTGTGTGTGTGTGTGCGTCTGTTCTTATCATTTCGGCATATTTATCGTTCAAAGAGGATAATCTCGTGTGTATATCTGCCTCTGTATCTGATAGAAATATCAGAATATATCTGTGGCTTTAAAAAGCTGTTTTGTCTCAGTTCATTTGCAGTTATAATTAAACAGCAAAGAACAAAAAACATGACATTATGTTGCTTCTGTTTATTACCAGATATCCTTTATGCTTTTGTACATTTCTCTCATCATGTTTTCGTCATCTCTATTTATTGTCAGAAATATTTGATTTTTTTTTTCCTCCTTCCTTAAATCTACTTTGGAATTTCACCACCATTTGTGTTTGGTTGCAGTTCTCTCTCTGAAAACAAAGGGCACATCGAAGCTGAACATTGCATGAATTGAGTTAGTGTAATGTGCACAGACATGCAGGTTGGGGCTTTTCCAAGCAAAACTCACCCGAGACTTTAATGGCAACTTCACTTTGACCTGAACTGCGAATATTTCAAGGGAAGCCAGCCTTCATTTTCTTGCTTTACATATAAGCTCATGCATGCTTTTGGGTGAAGGATAACATGTAAAATTCAGAGGGGAAAAAAACATTCGCAGTCAAACACTGACTTAGACATGCCTACGGAGGAGCTGATAAAAATACTGAGGAAATACTGTGTGTTGGAAATCATGCGCAGATTGGAAAAAGACAATAGAACATTTTATGTTAATTTTGTGTAATTTTGGAATAGCACAAACTAATGGAATGGTTAATATATTGCTTTAACTCTAGTGACTTGCAATTTCTGTTTGATTAAGTAAGTCATTGTAATGATGCAACACATTATTATTTAGATTTTTTTTGGGGGGGTCAAGTTAAGGCAGGAATCCTTTCTTTCTCTACAGGGATATAAGATGTGGAATGTTTGAAAACCACTGCTGTAATGCAAAAGAAATGAAATGACCTTCTAATTAGATTTTGATTCATTTACAGGTAATTTTCATATTCCCCA